>FR990076.1:3031589-4231589 GCA_905404285.2 Erannis defoliaria
TGTTTGACCGCTACGTGGAACTCCGGGCGGCGGGTTCGGGGGAACCCGACGTCTAACGAGTGAGTTCCCCGAGAATGAACGAGTCGGGTGGAGCACATGCTCCTCGTGACGGAGTCCGGACGGTACTAGCGCTGTCAAGCTAACGGAAATGTTTTTTTTTTTTTTACATTTTTCAATTTCAATTTGTTTTATTATTTACGAAGCGTTATTAATTTATTATTACTAGTATTATTGACACAATTTATGACGAACCTAAAATACCTCTGTTTAATGGGCATCTTATTGTTAAATGAAGTCGTCCTCCTCTCTTCTACTATTGCTGCACCCGACAGGGTCCACATGAAACTTCTTTTTGACAATATCTGTGTACACTATGGAAGCAATAAATATCTGAATCTGAATCTGAATGCGCAAGCGTGCCCGCGGCCTTGACGCTGCGTGCCAAGACGGAACACCCAGGGTTTTTGGTGGTTAGGCAACCATTCTGGTCCAACGTAACCACTGTGCTCCCCCGGAGCCGGTGGTATCCATAAAGGATTTTCCCTAGGATAAAAAAAAAACTAAAAAAAATGTGTTTGACCGCAATTCCACTGGTGTTAAATCACGGTCCAGAACCACCGGAGGACAGCAGCGTCCTCTTGGTTAACGGTGGTGAGCATTCTGCGATCCCCACGCCTTGCCAAGCGTGGGGACTATGGCAAACCCAAAGGGGAAGGCCTTCGTCAAGCAGTGGACGTCACTGGCTGATGATGATTTTAAATCACGGTGTGGTCGAAGATGGTGAACACAACTAGCTGGAAAGGGTTCTCAAGTGAGGTTGCCGGAACACAGTGTTCGGTGCTTAGCAGAAGGAATAGGTGAACCACGTAGGCGCACCACGTGCAAGAAACCAGATTTTCAATTTCAAGGTAGAACCTTGCCATCCGAGAATCACAAAATTATCTTACTACCATCCTATGGTTTCCCAGTGATGTTTTCTTATACCACCAGTTCAAACTGATTACCGAAGTAGTTATTTTGTAGATCGGTAAAAACTATCGACTAGACACAATCTTTTTTGTAGTGCGGTATATAGGACTCTATTGCAGAGTCCGCCTGGGGCAGTAACCTTTGCTAGTTATTCAATCGCCAAGTAGTAGTGTGCAAGCATTACAGTATTTCATTTAGAAGGGCAATGTTACTGGAGAAATTACTGGGCATGAAGAGATTTGACATCTTATATCTCAGGGTGAGGAGCGCAGTGCAGTGCGGCGCAGGATTTTGTTCGCAAGTACTGGCACTGTTACTGCTATGGGCAGGCATGACGCTTTTACCACCAGGCGAACGTTTCGCTCGTCTCGTACCTACTTAATTCCATTTTTTTTTAATCCGTGCCCTCAGTTTTTTTTCCAGGGGGTCATGACCCCATGACCCCCCCCCCCCTGGATCCGCCCTTGGGTACATATATTTTTTTTAGGCATAAGCCTTTATTAGCTACAACAAACTACAAAGACTACCTGGGATAGGTGTAGGTCGACTACTGATAGCTTTTCTAGTTGTAATGGAATTGGAGCCTGACTGCTAACTACACCTCGACTCTACTATATGACCCCCCCCTGACTTAAAAGCTGGATCTGCCCTTGTATGTAGGTACCTATATAGTTGTAGCAGACATTAGAAGGCGGGCGGTCTCTTTCTATGTCAAGATCGCGTCTTGATGCACATAATCTCTGTGAAATTTCTCTTTTGTAAATTAAGATAAGTACTTTTTTTTTTGGTTACCCGGATGAAATCTTTTTTCCAGTTATTTTGATTTTAAAACCAAACTGCTAAACCAATTTTGATAAAATGTATGTGGGACCACCTCTGAATTATGCCCTACCAAACAAAAAGAAGATCATCAAAATTAATACAAACATACAAAATTAAACACACAGTCTAATAGAAAACCTGCTTTTTTGAAGTCGGTTGAAAATAGTGGCGGTTAAATACCTCGGCTCGGTGCATTGTGAAAGGTCGTTATTTTTAGTTATAACAAGTATTTTTTACTTAATTTTGCATCTGAAATAAATTTAATTTGATTAAGGAACGCGGTTTTTAAATTCACGATAAAACTGGAACAGGCAGACAATTAAAACATTTGAGTTCACTTCATAAAGTTCACATCATACGCAAAAAACGCGTACAGTACAATACAAAGTTTATTGGACATTATTATGTTCGGAATTTCTTACTTATTTTTATGGCAGTACTGAGCTATACTGCCTTATAGCTCAAGACTACCTTATAGAGCTGCCTTGCAGTTGGTAGCATGTCTGCCTTCAGAGCTGTAGAGCGTGGGTTCGATCCCTACCCAGGGCAAGCTTTTCTGTGACGAACATAGATGTTTGTTCTGTGTCTGGGTGTAGTATGTATTATAAGTATGTATTTACAACAAAAAAGTAAATATAAGTATTCTATCAGCGTCTGGTTTCCATATTACAAGCTTTGTTTAGTTTGGGGCTAGATGGCGCTGTGTGAAAAATTTCCACCGATATTTATTTCTTCCAAGCAGTCACTTTAGATAGACAGAAAACTAATTAACGCTTATGGGGTGCTAGACTGTTATGTTGATTATATTGTTTTAGCTGTTTTGAAGCTGTCTCGCATTTGTAATGATTTCTATTGTATGTTCAAAATTAACTATTTCCGTTCAAGTTTACAAACAGTCAATTGATGAATAGGGCTGCCGAAACGCGTTGATTCGTCAACTCTTAGCAATAGTGCTTATGGACGATAATGGTAAGAGGCTAGAAGGCTGGCATTAACTATTATTTGGAAAGTACAGTCAGTTCTAATCTAGCGTTCTAACGGGCAAGTCGTTTTAATAAGAAAGAGTCACTATGATGATTATTTTGTAAAGTAGATAGATGATATATTAAAAATGTTTTATCCTGCATATAAAAACACTGTGTTTATGTTCTTTAAAACATTAAACTATTCAACATAGCCGAACGACTGCAATTCGGCCAACTGCTGCACCGGAAAGTTTTGACGCGCGGCCGGGCGAATGGTGCAAAATCTTACTTGCTGCTGGTTTCTTTGATCAAAGGTCAACGTCATCCTTATTCTTTATAATATAAATAGTAAAATGTTTTTTGTATTTTTTTCACTATTCGTTCATAGTTCGTTTATCAACGGATCAAAGTGGTTTTTGGTATGGAAAAAGAGATTAAGGGAGATTGAGGGTCGAAGAGTTACATAAGCTACCTTTTATCTCGGATTAGTGCACAGTTCCTGTGGGATACGCGGGCCGCGGGTAAAAGCTAGTTCATCATCATTCTTATGTTTCAAATAATATTGTTGGTTTAATCTGTAATAATGTTTTTTAAATACGCTTTTTTGTCTGTTCCTCTATAAAAACTGCTGTTACGATTACAATATCACTGCGTAACTCATTCGGTATTTTCGATTTTATTTTCAAAACTGCCTTTAAGTATGGCACGGTTTGTACGAATGTCTTAAACAACATTATAAATTAATTGTGTACCTACTTACACATAACTTAATACTTTTTTATGAAATTCCTTGTTAAATGGTTTTTATTTATAGCCATCTTTGAAACCATTCTAATATGCTAATAAAATAAAACGTGTCCATAAAACTAATGCCAAAGAGCAATGTTGATTCACGCTTTTACAAAAATAGAAAACATTAAAACACTGGTTGACCACTCGCGTAGCACACATCAACGTTTATTTTATATCGGTCGCATAGCTTGGCAAAAATTGTATAAATTTGTAATTACACAATAGGTAATAGTTCCAAATAGATAAATAACGATGATTGGATGAATTTCACTCACTGACGTGATTATCCACAATATTGATAAGAGTAAAGAAATAGTAGATTGTTTACCAAGGGAGCAAACATATTTTTTTAAGGTGAGAGTGTTTCTTTGAATCCAGAGCGGAGCGAAGGATTCTAGAGTAAAATCTCGAGGCCAAGGATTCTAAAGTGAAAGCAGCGAGGACTCCAAAATACGCCATTCGAGCTTAAAAATAGTGTTGAGCCCGAGGTGGACACTCAACTTTTATCACCTCTATGAGAAAATAACTAAGTGTAACTTATGAACAAGAATAGTACCTACGTTTATTTCATTCTCACTACTTGAGGAAGGTTCCCGTTAAGGCTTTGGCACCATAGACCACATCCACACGCTCCGCCAGATTATACAGAAGACTGAGTAGTATAATCGGCCGTTATGTCTAGCGTTTGTGGACTATGAAAAAGCCTTCGATTCAATCGAGACCTGGGTGGTGTTGCAGTCCCTCCAGCGATGTCATATAGACTATAGGTATATCGAAGCGCTGAAGTGTTGGTATAGAAACGCCAAAATGTGAATCCGGTTGCAGGACGAGAGCACGAAGGCAATCCAATTGCAGAAAGACGTGAGACAGGGAGACGTTATTTCTCCGAAACTGTTCACGAACGCATTGGAGGACATTTTCAAGCTCTTGGACTGGAACGGATTCGGCATCAACATTAATGGCGAATACAACACTCACCTTCGCTTTGCCGATGATATAGTCATCATGGCAGAGTCGCTGAAGGACCTCAATACTAAGCTCAGCGACCTCAGTAATGTTTCCCGACAGGTGGGTCTTAAAATAAACATGGACAAGACAAAGATCATGTCCAATGTCCATGTTGTGCCCGTACCGGTTGTCCTTGGGAACGATACTCTCGAAGTTGTTGTCCACTACAACCAGATTGTTCAGTTAGGTAGGTCCAACTTCGACAAAGAGATCGCCCGAAGAATCCAATTCGGATGGGCAGCGTTCGGGAAATTGCGTAATATCTTCTCGTCCAAAATCCCTCAGTGTCTGAAGACAAGGGTCTACGACCAGTGTGTGCTGCCAGTGATATATGGAACTGAAACGTGGTCTTTAACTGCTGGCCTTTCGGAGAAACTCAGAGTCACGCAACGGGCAATGGAGAGAGCTATGCTCGGAGTTACTTTGCGCGATAGAATCCGGAACGAGGATATTCGCCAAAGAACCAAAAAGTTACCGACATTGCTCGCAAGGTTTGCAAGTTGAAGTGGCAATGGTCATGCAGGCCACATCGCTCGAAGAACTGACAACCGATGGGGAAGAAAGGTTCTTGAGTGGCGACCGCGAACGGCGAACCGTGGACCGGAAGACGCAGCGTAGGAAGGCCTCCCACTAGGTGAACCGACGACATTGTAAACGTCGCGGGCAACCGGTGGATGCAAATGGCGGGTTGTCGTACAGTGTGGCGGTCTAAGGGGGTTGTAAAAGTCGCGGGCAACCGGTGGATGCAAATGGCAGGTTGTCGTACAGTGTGGCGGTCAAAGGGGGAGGCCTTCGTTCAGCAGTGGACGTCTCCGGGCTGATGATGATGATGATAACTTGAGAAACATACACTCAGTTAAAATAAAACTAAGTAAAATCCGAATTTGAGTAAATAATTACGAACGAAGGCGAACGGAATGCATTCCGCGCATTTAAATTTTTTTCACAATCTTTTTTAATTTTCTTGCGCGCCTGCATTTGTCGTACACAATGATGTTATTATGTTTCAGTATGAAGTTTCCGCTTCTAGGAAGCCTTGCCTGAAATACGCTTGACAACTAATTCAAACTTTGACGTCTATCATTCTCTATAGCCGAAGAATTCGGTTCACGTGTATAACATTAAAAAAATAATGGGTAAATGCGTTGTAAAAAGCTGTGACTCGTGCTCCGAACTACAACAAAACTACGAACAAAATATGCCAAGGAATTTCTTTCCACATGTTAGTTTCAATTAATGTCCAAGTATTTTACTACAACTTATTGCAAATTTTCGTAAAATTATTTTGGAAATTAGCGGCCTTACCCAACGATCTTATATGTTACACTAGATACGAAACGTCAACACACAGCGCTCAAATCATCTCAAAAATACGTTTCCACTTCCGGGTTTCAAGACGTAGCTTTGAAACCAATATAACCAAATCAAAACAAACCAAAATAAACTGTATTCGTCTCGTTTATTCTGCCGTCAAACTAATTACGTCAAAAAGAGATAAGACATTCTTGTCAAAGAAATGGCCAGTGTTGATAGTTGTCAGAAATTGTTTCCCGAGAATGAATGAATAAAGGTTCTGTATTTTGAAGAAATTTTATTGAAACTTCAATAGATTCTAATTATAGGTACCTGGTATTTATTGAATAATACAATATAGAATAATATAGGTCGAAGGAATAGAAGGATTACAGATTGGAATAAAAAATGCTTAATGTGTAATAGTACATTATGATACGAGTGTGCTATGTTGGTCATTACACTAGAGGCGGTATTATGCGCGCGAGCCGCAGGCGAGCGCGATAAGAAAGCCGAGAGCGTAATGACTAATAGCACAAGAGTTCCATACGACTGTTTTCGTCACACTTGCGAGGAAAAAAACATTTTTTTGATAATAATCAACCACACAGCGAAAACGTCAACAAACATTTGCGGAAAATGGCGCCCAAATCAGTAATGCGCGCGCAGGTTGACATTTACTTCAGCGGCATAAGAACTCTTTGATGGTATTACAAAAAAACTGTAAGTATTACCTGGCTATATTAAGAGTGCTTCGTACACGTACGTCTAATTGCAGTCACGTACAAACTTGACTTTACCGGGTTATACCTATTATAGTACAAGTGCCGTAATGTAAAGTAAAAAGCACGCGTGTATAATAGCTTGGATTATGAGCCTAAAACCGATGTAATAAGATCCACTTTACGAGCAAGTGTGATGAAAACATATATTATAAACGTGATATTATATTATATTATTATACGGTTTGGTTTTTACCCGACTGCCCGGAAGGAGTAATATTTTTCTATTTATTTAGGTATGTATGTATGATACCTCCTGCCGGACCACCAACACCGACCACCACCACACCAATTGTGATGCCCGTGAAGTCGTTGAATTTGTCTTTGTGACTGAGGGGTCTTGCTACTTTTGCGTTTAGGTTTGCCTTTTACTTTCAGAATCATACACCATAAATTGATATTATTATAAATTTTGTTCATTGATTAATATATTTTTTCGAAAAACTTAACCATTCTCGAGAACTGGTGCTGGTGCTGGTGCACCTCTGACTCGATAAGGCATTATTGAAGAGCAAGTTGAAGGTGGATGACTGGCCACTTATTTATACCAGTGCATATACTCTCCGTTAGCAAGATCGAAATAACCGGAAATAACGACAAACACTGAGACCGACTAACAACAAAATACTGAAGTGTTATACATAATTAAATACGACTTTGTATTTACTTCTACCATTGGAATTGATGTATCTGACAATTGAACACGCCCGTTATCATGCTTAGGTAGAATCTTATCTCGATCTCTGAAGTGTTTAGAGCATATGACGGTATCCAGCTGTAGATGGTATCCAGTCTGTTTCTTTTCGTAACAATCTTATGAGTTTTATCCAATCGTCCCTGCGCTTCATAATGGGGACGTGTGGGGATGTGTGGGGATTTGGTGGGGACAGGTGGGGATAGGATGTGGACGAGGCTGGGAACGGGGATGGGCGTGTCCATATTAAGATGAAAGTTGAAATCGGGATGGGGGTGGGGATGGGATGGGGTGAGTATGGGGTTCGGGATGGGGATGAGGGAGGGAACAGGGATGGGGACGAGGATGGGCGTGTTCATATTAAAATGACATTTGGTATCGGGATGGGGATGGGGAAGGGGGCGCTTATAGGGATGAGGCTGGGAATGGGGACGGAGATGGGCGTATTTATTGGTCGGCTGAACAGATGGAGCTGCATTTTTGGATAGGTAGTTATAGCATAAGGTTCGGAAACGGACATAGGCTATTTTTTGTAGGTCCACGCAGACGACTGTTTGACGGACATAATTATTATAGATACTGTACAGCCTAAGCTGCTAAATTATTTTTTAATATTAAATTAACTTACTTTTAAATGCCTAAACTAAATTTTGAGTGGTGTAAACTTACACTCAGCTCAAGCTGTGGTAGCTTCAGTGAGATCAAGCTCGACTCACATTCTTGGGGTCGCGGGTTCAAACCCGGGCGAGCCCGTTCCAATTAGTTCTTTGAAACTTACGCATGGATAATACCACTGGCTTTTCGGTGAAGGAAAACATCATGAGGAAACCTACATATTTCCGGAGAAGAAATACGATAGTGTATGTGAATCCGCCAACCTGCACTGGGCCAGCGTAGTGAATATGGCCCAATCAGGGTAGGCCGATATACCATTAGTGTTAAGGGCTGATGCAGAGAAACGCACACCCAGCAAGGATTTTGAAAATTTCGCAAGGGGTTCAATGTATCATTAAAATAGCATTTTGCCGAAACCATTCATTTAAGGCTGTTAAGTTTTTTGACTTAAGAGATAAGATAAAATAAACATTAACATGTTTCAGAATTTTCAAACAATTTCAAAACTGCCAGGCCACGGGTCAGTTTTCATTTGAAAAAAAAAGTTATATTTATAGATTAGCTAATAATAATAATAGCTAATCGAGTGTTTATGCGTAAGAAGATAAATGTTTTAAACACATGTACTTGATCCGGTGCACGCACCAAGCACAGCGCTTTCGAAACGTCCATCCTGCGTCGGCTCAGATACGTTAAAACCCGAGTATAATGACGCGCTGTACGTCGAGCGCGCCCCACTCCAACCCACACCGAGCCTACCTAAGCGATCAGTGCAGCACTGTATTTTATCGAAGTTTCGTAATTCTTGCGATATTTTGGTGATCTTTTTGCGTTCTTTGTTATCATACTTTTTCTGCTTAAGCTTATTTCATTTCATTTGTTATTTAGATTTCGTATAATTATCGTTATTTGTTCCTTTAATTATTTAGATTGCTATTTAGTTTGTTATTCGTATTTTTTTTTTAATTTTAGTTTACATTGTTTGTATTAGGTTTTTTTATATTGTTACTGTTGATATTGTTATTTAGTTTGTTATTTAAAATGCTTAGTGAACTTCTCTTCATTCATGGAGCGAAGGTAAAACACTATGTTGTTCCCATCGTTGGTGATGGAGCGTGTCTTTTTCGTGCGCTTTCTTTTTTAATGCACGGTACCCAAGAAAAGGCAATTGAGGTGCGAAAAAACATCGTTACTCATGTAGTAGCTAATTGGGAGGAGTTTGAAATCATGTCTCATGATTCAAACGGCGACAACTACACCACTGCGACTGCATACTTTGATGACATGTCACGGCAGTCGAGTTGGGGCACTGCGTGTGAACTAGCCGCTGCAGGACAAATTTATGAGTTTGAGTTTGAAGTTTATGAAAATGGCAAATTGTATGCAAAGTTTGGTACAGCAGGAAGACCTATAAAGCGGCTACGATTTACGGGAAATCATTATTGATTGATGCGTATCTGCAAGAAGACATAGATATAATTTCTAACGGCACTCCACGTGTTCCAGTAGTAGCGAAAAAAATAACTAAGCGACGTGTTGAGGTTCCTACATCTCCAAGTTGCATTCAAACAGAAGATATAAGTTCTGACGCAACTTCTACTTTGCCTTTGTACTTTGATTCTTTAGCTGTAGAGATGCCCAAAAATAATTACAAAACGTCTTCAACTCATACCGTCCAAACTTCTTCAGCCCGATATTTTTCTGAACTGAATTCACCAACATTTACGGCTCAGTCTGATAGATTAATTTCACCTACATTTACGGTACAGCCTACTCAGTTAACAAATGACAAATTAATTTCACCTACATTTACCATCCCAACTATTCCCAGTTCATCACATTCTAATTTACCGACCTGCAGTGATATATCTCCCACATATATTTTTAAAGAAGCCTCACAATCTTCAGAAGTTCCATGTCCATCCATCCATCTATTCTGTCATGTCCATCTGTCTGTCTGTTTAAAATTCAACAAGACGGCTTTGTTTTGAAGTAAGTATTGCAAACGCGACATGCCAAATTTGCATTGCAAGCGGCTTGGAAAAAATGCAATAATATACGTATTTTAGTGATTCAATTGAGTTGGGCCCCGATTTAACCGAATTCAAGTATTCAACATTACTACGCGGGCAAAGCCGCGGGCAAAAGCTAGTGACCAATAAAATGAATGCAATCTTAATACTAACTTACACTATCTGGGTGGTTAGACCACCGGAGGCCCTTATTCAGCAGTCTGTATACACAACTGCATCGGATCTGCTGAGCAAGACGTCTCTACTTACAATAATGTACAGAGCAGTCTCTAGGTTGACACAGAAGGGCGAGGAGGATGCATAACTCCTCCCTCCTTAAGAGAGAAATTATCGGAATGTCCGATTTGAGGATCTTCTGATAATTTCTTAAAAATTTGATAAGTACACAAGAATTAAAGCTAAACTTAATATTACGAGGCCTAGCGCGGCGTCAACTAAAGCACTGATGTTAGAGTCTGTTTCTCTCTTAATACCACTTTCAAAAACTTCACTATTCTTCAACGCAAACGACAAGTATTTCACGTCGTCCAACCATATTTGTTGCAGATTAAGGGCATTTGCACTTAAAAACTCGCTTTCGTCCTGATTGGTGGCAGGTTTATTATGGGCAGCGGTGATGCATTGCCCATTTCGGTGAAAGCACGATGATAGCTAATTTTGATGTCGCTGATCTCAACTTCACATGGGTCGTCCAATGTCATGAGGTATGTCCCGAAAACAGGATACTTAGAAATCTCGTCACCACAATGTTTAGTGAGTACCATCTTCAATCTCGTAAGGAGAATCCAATTAAAATCGTAAATTTTTGGAATGTTTGCAGTAGGTGAGGTTTTTCTCCTATCTTAAGCGTCGCTCTTCACAGGTTGGCCCACTGTACGAGGCTCTGTTATTGTCGTTGCATAAGAACTGGTCTCTGGCGGCAAGAGGGGGCACTGCTTGCGATCGGTAAGAATTTCATGCCTTTCGCCAATAGGTAAGGGAATTTTGGAAATATGGCTAGAGTTCGGTTTTCAGGTTCAAAGAAGATAGGGAGGATGAACATTTTAAAATGGCTATAAGTACCATTATCGGTAAGTAGAATTTCTATGACTAACGTGATTTGGGTTTTCTTTATAATTATATGATTTTACTTTTTTAATTCAGACTAAATTAGATTCAGACACAATTTCCAATATTATATATTAATTTAAAATAATGTAAAATAGTTCGGTAGAGTTCACATTTGACTGATGTAATATAGAGCTTTTACTTAGAGCTAGTACGGTCTCAATCTCGCTTAAGTTACTGAATATAGAACGGAAGTTGCTCATAAACATACTATAAAATCCTAAAATATAGGATGACGCAGCTACGTTATTTTCTTTATTGATTGCCTCTTTCAAAGCAGTCTCAACCCGTGTGAGGCGTTTATCAAGAAATCGAATCTTGGTGAATAAATTCAGTAGCGTTTAGGTATGAGGCTGTCCAACATTTTGGAGACAGCAGTAATGTTCTGTGGAACGATAATTTGATCGTGGCCAATTTCGGAAGTTAATTTATCATATTTAATGCAGATAAAGAGCCACTGTCGACGTCGCTAATATGAGAATGCACCACCTGCGGAGGACGTTTTATATTTTTTATCGGTGCTTTTGTGTCTCGTTTTTCGGTTTCTACATTAATTGGGACGACATTCCGTTCAACTGGACCTACTACTTTTGCTTTTTTATATCTAGCTTTATCTTTACTCTTCCTTTTATTGATGTCATTTACGTAAACCGTTTGTCCTTCCGGAAGTTCAACTCCAGTCTCACCACCCCGTTTTTCCCTAATTTTATTCTTATTATTCACTAACCTTTTCTCTATATGTCTGTACAGAAATTTTGTGTGTCTTGCATGATCTTTTACTAGCTGTTGCGTATATGCTTTCTCAAACTCTATGTTAAATGGATTTTCTGTATCTGTATGACCGAATACTAATTCGAAAGGGGTAAAACCCGTGGCTGTATGTATAGTATGATTATATGCCATAACTGAATATGTCATGATAGACGCGGGGTCGGTGCATTTTTGTTCAGTTTTGCCTAGTCTGTATATTTCGATTATTGTCGAATGGAACCGCTAGACTAGTCCCATTGAGTTTGGATTATTAATTGTACCTATGTGGCGTTCTATTTTATAGAGTTTAAGGAATTCTTTCATTAATTCGTTGTTGAATTCCATACCGGGTTCTGAACTTATCTTTTTGGGAATTCCGTAAAACGAAAAGTACTTCAAAAGGGCTCTTACAACTTCCGGTGTTGATTTGTTAGGTATTCCGATAGCCTGTCCTAATTTGCTAAATGCATCAACAAGAGTTAGATAGTATTTGCTCTCGATGGTGAATAGATCGATGAATAACTCTTGGAACGGCGCATCTTGCGTCTGTGTTAATTGCAAGAGAGGTTTGAGAGGCTTCCTATCATATTTCATTTTCCTGCATGCTTCATAAGCGTTGATGATCGCTGCTATTGTCTCTTCCATTTTAGATTCAGATTCAGATTCAGATATTTATTGCTTCCATAGTGTACATAGATATTGTCAAAAAGAAGTTTCATATGGACCCTGTCGGGCGCCTGTTTATTCCAACAGTAGTTTCTCTTGAGTCTTACTAATGTTTCCTTGATGGAATGGCACGTCTTTCCTTCATGATATTTCAAAACTATCGCTTTCGTTCGCTTTCTTCCTCGACATATACTACTCGTTCCGTGCACTGATATAGGTTGATCATGTCTTTCTTGAATAATGCGATGACTATGTTACTAAATTGACGGCGGTGTTCTTCTTCTTCAAAATAAATAAAATATTTAGACTTTGGTTTGATATACTCTTTTAGGATTTTTTTAATTAATTCAGGGTTATTTGTGGGTAAGAAAACCTCTAAAATTTTGTTTTTATCTCGGGAAAGGTCATTTACATGTAATTCGTTTTTAAACCATGAATATACAAGAATTTGATTGGGCTTGGTGTCAATCGCCTCATGCAAGATGGGTATTCCTGTTGAATCTAGATCGGCGGTTGAGTGAATGGTTTGAGATTTAGTATCTTCAGACGCCGATAGAATAACCGGGCGTTCAATAGAGGGTTCCGGAAATAATGTACTGTTATCTGAGCCTGATATACTGAATTGGCTAGCAGACATTGTGTCCTTGAGTCAGATATAGTGATGGTGAATGAGTCGTTTCGTTCTCTTTTTCTAGGTGACTGTTTTAGGATGTATTCAACTACTTCACCCGTTTTTTTAAATTTAAGTTCTTTTCTGTCAATGTTTACAGCCATTGAATCGCTGTCATTGTTCGAATTTAAGGCATTGACTTTGATTCTACTAAGGGCATCTGCGTTGGTGTTCTGAGTCCATTTTTTGTATAAAATCTCAAAGTTGAAGCCTTGAAGACGTAGTCTCCAGCGTGTAAGTTTACTATTTGGGTCTTTTAGTGAATTTAGCCAAGCCAAGGGTCTCTGATCAGTGTATATATAGAATTTCCGTCCATACAAGTATGGCCGAAAATGTTTGGTCGCCCAGACAATGGCGAGTAGTTCGCGTTCTATTGTGCTGTATCTGGTTTCTGTATCGCTAAGTGTTCGGCTCGCGTAAGCTACCGGTTTGTCCTTTTCAACTGGCCCTTGAGAGAGAACCGCTCCTAACGCTACGTTGGATGAATCTGTTGTCAGTATAAACGGTTTTTCAAAGTCAGGATATTGTAAAAGCGGTGCATGAGTCAGGAGTTCTTTGCATCTATTAAATGCGTCAATATAATTTTGATCTATGATAATTTTGTTGCGCTTTTTCAAACAGGATGTCAATGGTTGGGTTATCTTTGCAAAATTGGGTATGAAGCGTCTGTAGTAGCCAACCAGTCCAAGGAAGCTCTTGATTTCTGTCACAGTTTTTGGTAGTGGGAAATTTATAACTGCTCTTATTTTATCGTCATTAGGTTTTAATCCGTTTTTTGTGATGGTATGACCGAGATACAAGACTTCTTTTCTAGATTTATCTAGCTGAACCTTAAGGTTTGTTTGTCTGAGTCGATCAAAAACTAACCTTAGTTTCTGGATATGTTCTTCAAGGCTGGATGAAAAAATGATGACGTCATCAAGGTACACCATACAATGTAGTCCTTGTAACCCTCTAAGAACACTGTCCATTGTGCGTTGGAATGTTGCGGGAGCCGTCTTCAACCCAAACGACATTCTCAAAAATTCATAGTGGCATTTTTGAGTGCTGAACGCAGTTTTCTGTCTATCCTCCTCCTCCACCTCGATTTGGTGGTACCCACTAGCTAAATCGATTGTAGTAAAGTACATACTTTTGCCTAGCTTGTCAAATAAGTCGTTAATGTTGGGTAAGGGGTATTTGTCGTCAGTAGTAATGTCGTTTAATCGTCTGTAATACATGACCATTCTAAATATTTGTTGGCCGGTTGCGTCAAGTTTTTTTGGAACTAGATGCACCGGAGCATTCCATGGAGAATGAGATTCTTGGACAATATTGTCTTCTAACATTTTTTTAACCTGTCTATTTATTTCATCTGCTTGCGTCGGGGCCTGTCTGTATGGTTTTACGTAAATGGGGTCTTCACTTTGTGTACGGATTTTGTGTTTTACTTGATTGGTGAAAGTCAAGGGTAACTGGTCACAATGAAAGATATCTTTGTATTCCTTGCAAACCTTTAAAAGTTTCGCACGTTCCTCAACGTTAGTATGGTCAAGCCTAAGTTTATTCAGATTATCCTCAAGTATTTTGTTGGTCGTATAGTCGTCTGTCAAGTTTGTGGTGAAATGAAGGTCGTGTTCCGCCTCATGGTATTTTATTACTTGCAATGGTTGTTTAATTGTAAGAACTGTTCGTTCATGAGAAGTATTTTGGATAACTGTAGTAGTAGTAGTATCCATTGATACAGTTAACTAATGCGCTTGGCATTCGTATACCAGGACTAAATTCCCTATAGTCAATTATAGCGTAGCCTGAATGGTGGTTTACAGGCAGTTTGACACGTTGTTCAGATCGTGGTTGAAGCTCGATCTCGTAATCCAGGTTGGTGTTAATTATAGAAATACAAGTAGATTTCGTTTTTAAAAACGAATGTCTTAGATCAATAACTGCGTGCAATTGTCTCAGTAGGTCATTTCCGATTAGACCATCATAACGTGGATCGACGTCATACAAATAAAATTTGTGAAATTCATCAGTTTGGAATATTGGGAAAAGAGGAATTTCAATAACTTCACTGTGCTGACTGGATGCATGGGTGCTAACGACCTTGAAGGGCTCATGCCTAATATTATGATAAAAGAACTGGTATGCCTTTTCAGGGCTCAAGAATGACCTTGTGCTACCAGTGTCAATCATCATTTTTGCGTTTATTTCCGGAACAAAAATGTAAGGCAATTTAAGCGTGGGGTCGCAGTTAAGTTCTACTACTTCTTGTCTTTCAAAGAGGCTGGTATCGGGAAAAAAACAGTTGGTTCCTGCAGTGAGTCTGTCTGTGGGTTTTCGTGAGTCTCGTCATAGTATACTTCGTCAATATTGTTATCTCCGTATTGTCCGTGAAGGTCGTAGTCACACTCGTGGTTCTCATAATACTGCTCTCCTTCGTACTCGCTAAGCTCGTTCAGCTTAAAACCTTCGCGAGGCATTTGAGGTGCTGTTCTCATAGTAACATCCGATTCTTGAAATCGTGGTGCTTGTACCTGGGGTGGTTTATACCCAAAATGTTGTGGAGTGATCCCTACATTAGGGGTTGGTCTAAAGGTTGATGGTTGCGGCTGGTTGTTACCAAAATGTGGCCGATAACCTAATTGTGGGCGGTAGCCTAATTGTGGGCGATAGCCTAATTGTTGATGGTAGCCTAATTGCGGGCGATAGCCTGATTCTGCTTTGTAACCGAACTGAGGTAGAGTATGTCCGAACTGAGGTGGTCGGTACCCAAGTAGTGGGTGGTTGCTGAAATTCTGCGGTTGACCTTGTGACATCCTAAATGATGTTTCCTGGTTACCAAAATTAAATTTTGGGGTTGCATTATTATTTGGTGACTGAGTCGGGAATCTAAATCCACTGGGGTGCGAATTACCGCTAAATCTAAAACCTAAACCTTGTGGCATATTTTGTTTTGATATGACAGAGTTATGAGTCGGTAGACCATGCATAAGTTTCCGCATGTTATATTGGTCGTGGAAGTTTACTTCCTCGAGTACGGCACTCAGAGCATCTTCTAAACTCGCGGGTGATTTCAATCTCACTATGCGTACTATTTCCTCGGGCAAGTTGTAAAGAAATACGTTTAGGGAGGTGTTATTATATATAATTGCCTTTGCGCGTTTTAAGACAACATCCTCTGACATGTTTACTTTAGAAATCAATAGGGATCGAACACTTTGAATACGGTTGCAAAATTCTAAATTACTTTCACTGGGTTTAATTTTCAACGACTCGAGTTCTATGCTTATACACTGTTCACTACGCGGGTCTCCAAAATGTTGCTTAAGTAATTCTTTCAACTGGCTCCAGTTTGTAACATCTTCGCGTTCAGACAATAACGTGGCTGCCTTATCGCTAAGTCGACTAGTTACAGCTTGATACACATATAGATCTTGGGAATTGTTACCTCTGCATCTGTTGATTACATACTCGCATTTCCGAATAAATAAGTTTAATTGCCCTTTGTCTCCACTGTAAATGGGGATAAGTTGTATTATTTCCCGCGGAATTGGGGTAATTTCTTCAGCATGGGCCATTTTTGTATAGACTATAGAGTAATCAGCAGATAGAGGCTACACTCAATAAAATTCACACGCAATTTTACGATGTACGAAATGCACAAAGAAACTTATGGACTAAACACAAAACAATAAAATAAGCAGGTAAAATTGGGATAACATCAAAAATGTAAAAATATATAAAATTATTTGAAATTAGAAAATAAAAATTCCATTCGATTTTCTTAAAAGTCACTTTAAAAACTTAATTAGACAATTCTAGTCGATTTTGACACCGTATTGAATTACTCTACTTTTATTTTTAATTTATTAAGACAACTCTATAATATCGTTACTCTATAATTTTACTTGAGCGCTTATCGCTAGTGATAGACACAACAAAGTTCTATGCTTAGTCAACCAAATCGTTATAGTGAGCGAAGTCTAAGCTCAATAATAACAAAAATCGAGGATGGTAGGACTTTGGAAGGAATGGCAAAAACTGGTTTACTCACCAACCGACCGATGCCATACAAACCACTGATCTCGTTCTCGACAATTTTTTTTTGTTCGAAGGATTCACTCACGAGTTGCGCCGCGATTCCGCGATTAGGCAAATTTTTATGCCTGTGGCACACGAAACTAACGCAGCGCTTACGAGCGAATCCTACCGGCTGCGCCAGTCAAGTTTTGGGAGCACTTAAACTATTATTAAATAAAACTAATGTGTTGCCGATTTCGAGGCTTTAATACTAATGACCAATAAAATGAATGCAATCTTAATGCTAATTTACACTATCTGGGTGGTTAGACCACCGGAGGCCCTTATTTAGCAGTCTGTATACACAGAACTGCATCGGATCTGCTGAGCAAGACGTCTCTACTTACAATAATGTACAGAGCCGTCTCTAGGTTGATACAGAAGGGCGAGGAGGATGCATAACTTACTACTAGTTTCAGATATAAAGTGTGGACACACATCCATACACCTATAAAAAATATGTTAATATTTTGCTTTCCCAATAATAATAATGAATTATTTGACACATACATGATGAATTAAAAACTCGTTTTTGAGTCGGTTAAAAATATTCGCCAAATACATTCGTTTTTAATGTTATAACATTTGTTCGCAGCAGACATGTCTTTACAGGCACGTTTGTCATTCACTCATCCATTCACAAAACTCCCAAAATTGTGGGAAAAACGTAAAATAATATTTTGGCAACACTGACGGCCGAAAATTATTCGTGGTATTTTTTTTTCGTTTTGTTATATTATTTAAACTAATAAAGACCAAATTGAACAAACTAACTTGTGAAAAGTGATGCCAGTGGATTTATTATCCTTTTCGAACCACGACAAACAACTTTTAACAATACATTTGCCCATTTTTGGAATAATATTTTTGCTCTTGCTCACTGACATTTTGTGACTTGACGTCAAGCCGTCAACTGATGTGGTGCATGCTTGCAGGCTTATGCCAGGTGGCAATGGGCTAGTGTCATAAACTTTGTATCTAGTGTAACATATAAGATCGTTGGCCTTACCTAATAAAAACTTTTTAACCGTTAGTCACGGCTTAAGATGCTCTGCCATCTTCTCTCTGGCGTGAAGTTGCACGTGCTAGAAAAGGACAGAGAAGTTTAAGCAAATTTTGGTTTTCCCCATATTTGTGGGAAATTTTTATTTTTTATATTTATTTGCTTAAATTGGCTTCTTAATTGGTTAACCTCTTAAATCAAAGTGTTGTATAATAAGTGGTGTAGCATTTTTTCGCAAGAATTTCAAAATCAAAACCTATTGAATTCGAGTTCATTCCAGTAAAATCAATACATTTTGGAAACTCTTTGCTTATTTTTAGATTATATATTATCACTATTATTATCACTATTGGTTCGCATAAAATTCTATGCCAAATTATATTGTACCATACATATACAATATACTTACCTACCATACATACTTATTACAATATAAGTAAACTTTTCGAGCTAATCAGTAGTATTAAAAAAAACCTAGTGTACCTAAAGATGAAATACGTCGTGATAAGTGGATAAAAGCAATACGATTATTAAGAAAATAAACTGGATACCGGCAAGAAGAAGTTCTCTATGCTCCAAGCACTTTAGAGATGCGGATATAATCGGCCTTACTTATAAAAACTTTTCAACCGTTAGTCACTGCTTAAGATGCTCTGCCATCTTCTCTCTGACGTGAAGTTGCACGTGCTAGAAAAGGACAGAGAAGTTTAAGCAGTGACTAAGAGAATCGAGATTATTTTAGGTAAGGCTGTCAGTCTTTGATGATAAACAAGTAAGTTTTTTTAAGTAAGGGCGTGAGCCTGCAGCAGCCTAATCATGGATGGAGTTACGGATCGCGAGGGGCTCAATATGGGTTGTATTTTGACATTTGAAACCAATACGAAACGTCATTCGAGGGTTAGCGATCGCGAACCAAATTGAATGAACATTTTCTTGTACTTTGGCCTAAAACCTCAGTAAACGGTATCACAGAACTCCGATGATAGCTGCGAGCTCGATACGATAGAGTTAGCACGTAGCAATATCAAAACAATAACATGACAATAACTTACAAGAAACAAAAACAAAGGGCATGTGTAATTTTGCCCTAGTTCCTACAAGTAAATATGACTTCGCCGTCGCAACTGATAGGTGTCACACGTGAGACGCGGATTTTTATAACAAATTTCTTAAATAGTGCCATTTTGGGCACTTCCGTGCAGAAGTTTTGGTTTGGTGGTGGTTTAATTCAATACTGGTGAGTTGGTAGACTTAACATAGTTGTTTGTTTGCACTAATAAGAGCTAAGGAATCCATCATGGATTCCTTAGCTCCGGACCCGCCGGTCCCTCCGGACATTCCCATGTCTACCTCCGGGGCCTCTAAGCGTCGCTTAGATGCTGAAGTAAACGATATAAGCGCTAAGAAGACTGTAGTAGACAGAGATATGGCATCTGCATCTATTCAATGCGTGTATAGTGTATACTCACCCATCGTTAGTCGTTGGTATTAAAGAATACTCGCCACTGGACAAAGGTCCATTCTTGGTCCATGTTACACGTTCTGAGCCAGATCCAGCATCTGGTATTTCCATCAGACCAATCAAGTTTGGCCAATTCCTTCATAAAAACAGAATTTCGAATATCTGCCCAGAGGGAGTTAAAAAAGTGGGTAGGAATAAAATATCGGTCGAGTTCACAAAAAGTGCTGATGCTAACAGTTTCATATTGAATCCACTGCTCGAAATTAACAAATACGTAGCCACCATCTCATCATATAATATCACCAAGATGGGTATTGTCCGCCAAGTCCCAGTGGATCTTTCCATGGATGAGGTGGTTGAGTCATTGGTACTCCCCAGCGGGTGCGGGTTTGTACTGAAGGCCCGGAGACTTAATAGGAAAACAATCACGGATGGCAAACCCACATGGATTCCAACACAAACAGTTGTAATAACTTTCCAAGGACAAGTCCTTCCCAGTAGAATCTTCTTGTTTCATACTTCTCTTCCAGTGGACCCCTACCAATTTCCAACCATTCAATGTCAAAATTGCTGCAGATTTGGACACATTAAAATTCAGTGCCGATCCAAACCTAGATGTTACCGTTGTGCCCAGCCGCATACGGGTGAATCTTGCGATATTGAAGAGAGTATGGCTACCTGCTTACACTGCTTGGGTCATCACTTTGCCAACAGCAAAGTGTGCCCGGAGCAGGGGAGGCAGAAGGCTATTAAGCTCTTAATGTCGCAGGAGAACATGTCGTATGAGGATGCTTCACGACAGTACCCCAGGACAACTAGACCCTATGCGGAAGTAGCCCAAGCATCCAACGCATCCCCCTCCCAATCTTCCCACCGCTCTCAAATGAACCAACCTAACTTTACTGGTCCTAGTATTTCCTACAGGAAATCTGTATCTACCACTCCCCGCGCAAGAGCCCCTCTAGGTAGATCATTTGACAGGGCGGCACATCAGGCTATTAAGGCCGATGAGCCATTTGTCCTACCTAATGGATTTGTCTTGTCCCAGCAGTCTTCCTCCTCAACCTCATCCCAGGAGGACGGTCTACTGGAAGTCCTTCTCACTACGATTTTAACCATTTTATCTAAAAATAATTCTAACCTACCGTCCCACGTTGCCCAAAAACTTACCCAGCTAATTTCCTTCTCCGATAATTATGGACCTAGTCTCCATACTACAGTGGAACACTAGAAGCCTACGTCCCAAGAAACCTAACCTCCTTCACTTGATTAATAAATATCTCCCGTCAGTCATTGCCATCTCGGAAACATGGTTAGTGCCTGGATCCCGGTTTAGGGTTCCGGGATACTCCTCTCTCCGGGATGATAGGGCTGATGGTTATGGTGCTGGTTGCGCTTTATTTATAAAGCACACACTACCCTTTTCCCAACTCCCTCTCCCCCCTGCCCATCCTGGTATTAATATCGTAGCAGCTAAAGTTCTGGATATATCATTTGTGTCCATTTATATTCCTCATCCCCATTCAGGTATGATTGCAGATATTTTATATCTAATTTCTGCAGTTCCGCCCCCTATTGTTATAATGGGTGACTTTAATGCCCACCACACTTCCTGGGGTTCTAGTGACAACGATTATTTTGCTCTCTCCCTTCTAGAAGTGTTTGATGACGCTAACCTCTGTGTCATAAACGATGGCTCTCCTACCCGCAGAGTATTACCTTCCCAAGACCCTAGGAGTGCAGTCGATCTCTCTATTTGCTCCCCGTCTCTAGCTTCCCTCCTATCCTGGCAAGTCCTGTCGGATTCATATGGTAGTGACCATTACCCTATTGTTATTACCATCCCTAATAGAGTCGTCCCAGTGCACAATTTCTGTCCTTCTCTTAAATATAGGTTATCCAATGCTAACTGGTATTCTTATTCTTCCTGTCTTGAAAACAAACTAGATTCTCTGCCTGCATCCAACTGTACTAATTTCCTTGAGCAATATTCTAAATTCGTAGAGTCAATAATTTCCAGCGCGGATGAAAACTTCCCCCTTAAAAAACCATCCAACAACAACAAAGTTTCGACCCCTTGGTGGGACGCTGAATGCACTGCAGCAGCAAAAAAAAGAAGAGAGTCTGAAAAAGCTTACAAGTTTTCCATGTCTGTAGAAAATTTCCTGGAGTATCAAGAAAATGCAGCTAAAGCCACAAGGCTCTTTGTGATGAAGAAACGGCAAGGTTGGCTTAAATATTGCGAAAACTTGTCTCCTAGAACTCCATCTGCATTAGTATGGAAACAAATGAAGCGATACAGAGGATCATTCCGCATGGATAACAATAATAACATAGACCCACCAGTGTGGCTTGAGGCCTTTGCTGATAAAATGGCCCCACCTTCTGTCCCACATTTGGATTCTCTTCCTGCCGCTCCATGCCCCCTCCCTTCCCTGCACAACTTCGACTCCCCCTTTTCTTTCTTGGAACTTCAATTGGCCCTGAATGGTTTGGTGGATTCTGCCCCTGGACCAGATGGGATACCATACTCATTTTTAAAGAATGCTTCAGACAAAAGCAAAGAGTACTACTTAGTTCTAATTAACTACTTCTTTGAATATGGAGTTGTTCCCCAGGCGTGGAAATCTCAAACAGTAATCCCACTACTGAAACCAGGCAAGAACCCATCAGACTCAAACAGTTACAGACCAATTGCCTTATCCTCGGTTTTAGTGAAAGTTACAGAGCATATGATCAAGCACAGGCTAGAGTGGTTTGTAGAGAGTAATAACCTGTTGGCAAAGTCCCAATATGGGTTTCGAAAAGGCATGAGCACAATGGACAGCCTTGGCATTTTAACATCAGACATACGCTTGTCTCTTATAAAAAAAGAATATCTTGTTGGAGTTTTCCTAGATATAGAAGCGGCGTACGATAATGTCATACTTCCGGTACTCAGGAGCAAGCTCATTCAGCTGAGTATCCCAGAGAAGTTGGTAAGGATCATAAGTAATCTCCTCATGGAAAGATGTATCACTATTAAGGATCCAAACTCTTCCCTTTCGCCTAGGCTTCTCTGGTAAGGCTTACCCCAGGGCTCAGTAATTAGTCCGATTCTTTATAGCTTATACACTTTCGATCTCGAGCGCACTGTACTCCCTTTCTGCAAGATATTACAATATGCTGACGACATAGCGTTATATGTTCAAGAAAGGTCCCTAGAAGAAGCTGAAAATCGACTTAATCTTGCTCTCAATTACTTATCTGAATGGCTTATCAAACACGGGTTGTCTCTTTCGGCCGCTAAAAGTAAGGTGATTACATTCACTAATAAGAGAACCATTCCTCCAGCTAACGTCAAAATTAATGGTGAAGTCATTCCAGAAATCACCCGAAAATGGGTGACAGATCCGAATCAGAGCACCCAGACTTGAGTTGGTTAGGTTTGAAATGGGTGACAGATCCGAATCAGAGCACCCCGACTCCACCTAGGCTTGTGGCCCCTACCCCTAGAGTGTATATAAAAAGTGCGGGAGCCAGAAGCTCAAGGGAGGTCCTGAGTGGAGGTCCTAACGAAGGGCGAGTGTGGCGAAGCGACACTCAGGGGCGACCGCAAGAGCTTCTGGCGGGAGCCCACCCGGAGTCAAATTTGAGTTGGTTAGGTTCAAATTGAGTGACAAATTCGACTCGGAGCATCCTGATTTGAGTTAAATCAAATATCGTGTTGTTTCTACCCTCTCCCTCCCCCTCCAATTTTATTGACGATAAAAATTAAGTTTTTGGGAAAGTTAGGTAAGAGTAAAAAAAAACATATCTCCGAGGGGGGTTCTACCCCCCCCCCCCTCAATCGATTGGCGGTAAACTAAAGTCGTTCCCCCCTCCCCCCTCCAATTTTATTGTCGATAAAATTGAAGTTTTTGGGAAAGTTAGGTAAGAATTAAAAAAAAACATATCTCCGAGGGGGGTTCTATCCCCTCCCCTCAATCAATTGGCGGTAAACTAAAGTCGTTCCCCCCTCCCCCCTCCAATTTTATTGTCGATAAAATTGAAGTTTTTGGGAAAGTTAGGTAAGAATTAAAAAAAAACATATCTCCGAGGGGGGGGGGGTTTCCGCAAATTCCCCTTCAAGGGGGGAAGTACTACCGCTCCCCCCACCCCACCCCCCCTGAAAATAAAGAAGGATCGATGCAGAAATATGTATGCGGCTGAAAGACTTGTATCCATGGCCAGGAATTATTAAAAACAACAAACAATGCAGGGTCAATCAAGCGGTCAAGTCAAGTCAATGTCGTATATCAGTATTACTTACTCTATGGTCGTAACGTGCGTCTGATATCAAAGTTTTCGTGTGAATGTTTGTGAAATGAAATGGTGAAATCTTCTAATATTACGTTACTTACTCTATGTCTTCTAACTTCTAATAAGCATTTTGTGCAGTTCGGAAGTTTTAATGTTGCTGCACTTTCCTAATCAGTGAAAGATTATGTTTTAACGGCTACAAAAGACAGTATTCTCCAACTTTTAGAATTTAAGGTTATCAAGGTCATACATACATTCAAAACAAAAGATTTAAAATGTCTTTGATGGAGCACCAAATATATAACGCATTGAAATGGGACTGCGCAGAAATCAATTCCTTATTCTTAACGGCAGTATCATCAGTAACGATTCATACCTATTGCACCTCAGACATTATAGCCCGAATATGAATGTCCAAAGAACATCTTCAAGTATATTAAAAAACCTAAGAAAACTACTGATTAAAGTTAAAGGTACACTGCATTGTACGGAAGCGAGACATGGGCAATGACCATAAGAGACCGAGAAAGGCTGGAAGCATTTGAAATGTGGTGCTTGAGGCGCATGGAGCGAATAAGCTGGACAGAAAAGAAAACAAATCAGGAGGTGTTAGACATTGTAGGAGAGGAAAGAAGGATCATAGAAAGCATAGAGCTCAGAAGAGGAAAAATGTTTGGCAACCTTGTGCGACATGACGTATTTATGAAAAACATCATAGAGGGGAAAATAGAAGCAAATCGAGAACCCGGAAGACTGAGGAGATGCTTTGTTGATTAAGTCAAGGAGAGGGCCAAAGTCATGTCATACAAAGAGATCAAAGAACTGGCCGGAGATAGAGAAAGATGGAAGGCGCTCCACCGACAAGAGCCATGCTCTTAAAATAAACTAATGAATGCCATATGAGGAGTCTGTACGGTCCATCAGATTACCCATGAACGATAGAATTGTACACTTAAGCACGGCTCAACGATGAACAGCAGTAAAAAAACAGATCTCTTGAACACTAATGTGTACTGTACTATCACTCTGGACATGTACATGATAAAATGTGGGACTTGTATCAGGAAGCCTCTTAGTACCTAGCGTAGTAACTGTCCATGTTAAATATCTAATATGTAACTAATCATGTTTGTTAACTCCACAGGTTAGCTCTACAAAAGCACTGCCATGTATTTGTCAAATAAAAATATCAGGATTTAACTATTTTAATATACATTTTTTTATTACCTATCTCTGCCCCGCAAGTTTTTTTTTTGTGCAACTGACAGTCTATAATATGCACAAAAAACTTATTTTTGCCTCTAGTTTTTTCAGGCCTGCATTGTAATGCCCAGGGTAGCTACCTTAAACATATTAAAAACCTAAGCCAAGCTTAGGTATCAAGGGATATTCATTGCATTATTAATACCGTGAACGAGTCTAAAATGTAGGCCAAGTAGATTAAGTTTCCGGGGAGTAATAAACAGTACTAAACAATAGATAGGAAGGTCAGTAATGTATTAACATCATACTGCAGAACAATTTTATGAGATTAAATCACAATAACTAGATATTTTATAAAAAATACTTTTTACTTTAGTAACTTGGGTATCTTACTAAAACTACAATTATTTTTTAAGACATCACTATACAGAAAACTACATACAATATATCAACATTTTAAGAATTTAGAAACTACTATACAATCAAGTTATGCGATTAACAAGTCACTATAATATTAGGACCTATAGAATATAGCACAATAAGAGAAGTATGTGCACTTCAAAGGTGGCTCACATACATTACTCTTGAACATCTTGGAAAATCATATGGTCAGTTCCTGTGGGATAGCAGGTAACCCCACACAGTACTACCATAACTTTAATTACTAATAAATAAAAAATAAAAATTGCCTTTATTCACTGACATTATTACTAACTACTACAGTATTAGGTACTAGTTACTATTATACATTATTTAATACTCCTTTTATTTATCTGTAACACCAGCACTAGTTTCGCCATCAGGTTATCCTCCCTGGACATAGGCTTCCTCTAAAAGTCTCCACTCCTCTCTATCTCTAGCTATTCTGTGCCACCTTTTTGGTAGGTCGTCCTCCCACCTTCTCTGTGGTCATCCCCTTGATCTCTTCCCATCTCAGGGGTGCCAATGACCTCTTTGGTCCATTTTTGTTTCGGAGAACTAATCACATGTCTAATCCAGCACTCTTTTAGTAATTTGATCTTGCGTGAGACATCTGTCATGCATTGTGGCCTTCCTAATTTTGGTCAGTTTCCACTTGTCCTTAATGTGCAACATGGTTCTCTCCATCCCTTGTTGGCATGCCTTAAGTTTTTTCTGTTTTTAATTACTTATACTATACTATTCAAATAACAAAAAAATTACAATGTAATTGTGTAACAATTAACTTATACGTTAAGTACCTACATAAGGTATTATTTTACATTTGTTCTTTAGATACACAACTGTAACTTGCTCACATTATTAAATCAACTCATAAAGTACATAAGGTAGGCATGAACCTAGAAAAAAAGTTTTTTTATAGGTTCATGAAGGTAGGTAATATAATTACTTTTGTTCTTTAAATACTTAACTGTAAGTTGCACACATTATTAAATCATTAAGCGGTGATACCCAGTATTTCTCTATACTATAATCATGCTGACCCATGATGCTTTTGTCTAAATGGTAAGCTCACAATGGAACAAAATGAAACCCACCTGAAGACAGTAGGTTCCACCGTCTACGAACCCACTGCTTCATTCGAGCTTCTTGGTGAGCAACACTGCAGTACTACAGTTAGGGTTGCCAACTTTTTTTTAAGCAAATAGAGTATATTTAATTTTCTAGGCTAAAAAAAAAGTACAACATCTGAAAATAAAGTACTATTTATTTACCAGACTATTTATCTTTCTTTTTTTTTTTTTTCTTTGTTATTGCCACCGCTCGTTGTGCATTCTACCAGTGTCAAGTTTAAGAATTTTCACTTTTATTTGTTATAATCAAGTCAAATAAGTCATGAAATCACAGTAAGTCACACGAAATTAGTCATAGTCGAGTCCAAGTCATACCCTAGTAAAGTTGTGGCGACTTTACTATGAGCTTCTATGGAGTTTTGAAAACAACACAAAAATACATGTTTCACCACATTATATCACTTGCCCACACTCGTGCATGTAATTCAACACGCAATGAATAAAACACCACCATTTTTAATCATTAATTCGCGAAAAAACACAAGTTTAAGAAAATAATAGAATGCAACGACATGATTTTTCAGTGTTCCCGCCAAAACTCGACTATTTATCTTCCATACATATTTTTTGTTGCTTCTAGCACAAAGAATAATTTTACTAGGAGAAGAATGCCAACTTCATACATTAGCAAAAAATAGCGCCATCTCTCGCGCCGCCTACCGCGGCAAATTTTAAACTAGCAACATCCAACAAATATTTGCTACTCTTAAATATATTAACGGCATCTTTACAATCAATCCCTAAATTTAAAAAGCAGTCCGGTCCGTTACACAAAAAAAACTTCACAGGTAAAAATAAAGTATTTTCACGTACTTTACTGCCCTCATAAAGTATAAAGTACGTTTGGCCAAAATAAAGTACAATACTTTATTATAAAGTACGGGTGGCAGCCCTAACTACAGTAGGTACTGTACATTATAATATCGGAAGTCACCCGTTTCTCCGGCCTTACAACGCTTGTGCGCTGTCTTGCCAGCAAAAGTGGTATTAAATTAACTCATCACAGCCGGTAGTGGCCGGTAAACTCCATAGTCGATATCGTGAGATGCGGACTTATCTCCCTTAGGATTCGTCGCTCCATTGCGGTAGTCTCGGGTATGTAGTATTCTTTGTTCTCCGTCCACAGCAGCTAACAACATAGCTCCGGCCATGGCTCGCATAGAAAATTTACTATAGATGGCATGGCTTCTAGAAAATGCTTAGGATATTTCCCATAGGCAGGCGGCCTAGTGACACACAACTTCCCATATTTCCTGGTAGGAACTAGGGCAAAATTACACATGCCTTTTGTTTGTTTCTTGAAAGTTATTGTTTTGATATTGGTACCAAGTATTGCTAGTGTCTAGCTTGCGAGCTCGCAGCCGTCATCGGAGTTCTGTGATACCGTTTACTGAGGTTTTAGGCCAAAGTACAAGAAAATGTTCATTCAATTTGGATTGCGATCGCTAACCCTCGAATGACGTTTCGTATTGGTTTCAAATGTCAAAATACAACCCATATTAAGCCCCTCGCGATCCGTAACTCCATCCATGATTATCCTGCTGGACGAAAGGTTTCAAATGTCAAAATACAACCCATATTGAGCACCTCGCGATCCGTAACTCCATCCATGATTAGCCCGCTGGACGAAAGCCTTTGCTGCCATATATATTATTTCAATATTATGTAAAAACCTTCATCATAATCATCAGCCAGGAGACGTCCACTATTGGACGAAGGCCTCCCATACGGATGGAGGAGTTGCTATAAATGCTCCACGATTTGCAGGCGGCTTGGGTATCGCAGTATGTTTTTTCCTTACCAAGGTAGAAATACAAGCATGTACCTAACCATGAACCTATAAAAAAACTTTGCATTTTTACTCCCCTTCAGCCTATAAATATGTCCATTATCGCTAAGTAACTGTTTACCACACCGTAGGACTTTGGTGAATTGGTACAGCAAAATAAATGGTGACGCTGGTTTTACGTCGGAAGCTTTTAATGTCCTAAAGGTCAAAAGTGACAATTCTGAGTCTAAAATGATTTGCAATTTATTAATTGATGAGATGGCCATCCGCCAGCAAAAAAATTTTTGATGGTAAAAACCATGGATTCGTTGATTTTCGGTTAGATGATGCTGTAACGGGATTTCTCCCTGTTTGTACAATAGTAGTAGTTATAATAACCCTACCTACGTACAGGGTAAGATGTAAAATAAGTGTGCGTACTCCTGGCGGAAAAGTATCGAAAATCTAATTTTGGTTATGGCAAATAATTAGATCATGACGTCGTGTAAATGTTTGTGGTAATTTGAAATTTGTTCATCCAGCCATTTTTGAGATATCAGCAAAATAGAGTTTCCGCCAGGGGAACGTTCCCCCAGCGGCACTTTTTTCCAAAGAAAGGACTTTCGAGAAAAAAAAGTATGCCACGAATTAGATCATATTTGTTCGTAAATGTTTGTGCTAGAATGGAATTTGTTTGTCATAAGACCTCCGAGATATTCAAGTTTTTGCTGGGGGAACGTTTGCGCATTTGCTGGATTTCGTAAACGGTTAGGCGCACAGTTATGATTTTATTTGCACATATTGCTATGAATTTGTTTATAATGTTAGTGCAAACAGAATCCGAAAAAACAACACCGTTTGGAAGAAAAAAATATATTCGTAAAACAAGGTTTTTAGGTTCTAGTACTTAAAATATATGTCCTAGAGTCTACATTTCAATGTCAATATATGCCTTACAACTGCTTACAACGTCACGCCAAGTATTATTTGTGTGATGTAAGTAATTAACGAGTTATTATGAGTTAAGTGAAAAAAAACACGACTAAATCATGACAGTTTTCGCCATTGAATTGCACGAGTTCCTTATGTACTGACAACCTAAAAGTTACGCAATAATTAGATCATTCTTTCAATTATCTACCTGCCAAATTTTAGCTCGATGCACTCGATAATTAAAGAGATATTAATCTAAACCTAATAAGACTTCATATGGTCGATAAACCGGCCAAGTATCAAAGGTCACCAAAAAGCGGCCGCGCAGTATATAGTGCTAGCCTTCTAAAATTGGTGGCATTGTACCTTTATCGGGGTGGTACATGTTCGTAAAAAATCGTTTACTTGGTTTCTTATGCACGTATTTTTTTTCATACTATAAGAATAAAACAAGTTTGAGTAAGTATTTTTGTGTAAGTCCCCGACAACGTTTGTTACACGCGCTACACATTATGTTAACTTAGCTCAGCTCAACTGTTCCATACAAAAAGTTCATTGACCTTGGACAAAATGGATGGAACAGCTGTTTTATATTCCTCGATTTCAGGGTTGGCCCGACAGTAAAAGTTGTTCATAATGATGAGTACATACGTACCCTTCAGTATTGTTGAACCTTTTTGTTACAGATTGTATAATAGACAGACTGATGACCTAATCAGTCTATCTAGTATAAGAAAATTAGCTTTACATGTCAGTGTGTCATGTTAGTTTTTTCTAGTTGAATTTATTATTATTGTAATCATTTAATACAAAGTTTATGCATGAACTGCCAAACCGCCTGCCAAGCGTGGGAATTATGGCAACACCCCTCTATTAAGGGGGAGGCCTTCGTCCAGCAGTGGACGTCTTATGGCTGACGACGACACAGTGGCTGCTTCGATTATGCGCGAACATTATAATTAGGAAAGCTAGATAATAATTTGTTACACCTGCTTTTATAAATGAGTCAATTATTGAAACTAATCTGTGATTGTATAAGTACATAATATAAGTAGGTTTAAAAATAAACAACTGATTATTATTTTTATAATTCTAGTTTTTTTTAATCTGTTTTAGTTCTAGTATAGTGCCCGGCAAACATCTTGAGCCTAAAGCGACGTAGTGGGGGTAAGTTTGCGCATGTACACTTCTGGACATATTAATGGTCAATGTGGACGTCGAAATTTTTTAATACTTACCGTCTTATGCATAAAGCACTAAAAAGTATTTCAAATCTATTTTAGTCATAAGTGTTTTGTCTTCTTTCTTCAAACTCAATTTATAATTCGAAAGAAATTGATAAAACTCTTTTTAACTAAAATAGGTTTGAAATACGTTTTAGTGTTATGTGCTTAAGACGGTTAGTTTATTTAAGTAAAAACCCAAAAAATATATATTATTTTACTATTTAAAAAGAACTTACAACCTTCGAGTTAAATAGCCGTGCGTTTATGTTTTGTTTTGACACTGATGATGTTTTTGTTTTTGCATCTGCGGTCTTTATTATCCTTATTCTTGCTTCACATAAAGTACACATCATACACCAATTTTCTCGCTTGTCTCTTTAGAACTGTTACTTTTGCACGGCATTGTCCAAAAATTGTTTGGTAATATAAAACAAATTAGTAATAACAAAAATACAACAAAACAATTACAACCTTTGAAGAAAAAAACAATATAAATAAAATAGCAAAACGCAAGTGTAGATGCTAGCGGGACGCGGGGCCGTGGCACTGCTTCCGGCCGGTTGATCGCGTGGACGCGTGGCGTCGGAACTCCCCTCGCACACCCTTCGATCCGGCAAAGAGACCGTAAAATCGTTACTGCGCAGCCAAGGTTGGCTCAAGTTGTTTGCCGGCTACTATACAACCCTAGAATATTTGATGATATTTGAGCGATGGCGTTGTCAATATTTCGCTCCGATGTTTAGATTAGTTGAGCTGTGGGAAAAATTTGAAGTACCTAATGCAATCTTGAATCTCGTTCAGGAAGTTAATGACACAATATAAAATGCTAAGGTCGTCTCGCGCTCTTGCCTCCGTATTCTAAACCCAACCGGAAAGGTTTTGATTCAGAAACCACTCACTATCTGTCTCTGTCATTCTTCATGCTTAAGACAGATAGAGATGGCGAGAGAAAGTTTTCGAATCGAATCCAATTCTATGGGTATGGGTTACAAGGAAACAAATACCATACGTTTTAGTTATTTATCAATTCAAAAGAAATATGTAAATAAACAAACAACTTCTATTGATTATGAACTAAACCGTCGTTGTTTTTTGTCACTCGATCATGATTGTGTGCTCACATGTACAAAAGCATCGGTACAACTCTATCGATTTTAGAAGGCTAGCACTATATACCGCGCGGCCGCTTTTTGGTGACCTTTGATACTTGGCCGGTTTATCGACCATTTGAAGTCTTGTTAGGTTTAGATTAATATCTCTTTAATTATCGAGTGCATCGAGCTAAAATTTGGCAGGTAGATAATTGAAAGAATGATCTAATTATTACGTAACTTTTAGGTTGTCAGTACATAAGAAACTCGTGCAATTCAATGGCGAAAACTGTCATGATTTAGTCGTGTTTATTTTCACTTAACTCATAATAACTCGTTAATTACTTGCATCACACAAATGATACTTGGCGTCACGTTGTAAGCAGTTGTAAGGCATATATTGACATTGAAATGTAGACTCTAGGACATATGTTTTAAGTACTAGAACCTAAAAACCTTGTTTTACGAATATATTTTTTTCTTCCAAACGGTGTTGTTTTTTCGGATTCTGTTTGCACTAACATTATAAACAAATTCATAGCAATATGTGCAAATAAAATCATAACTGTGCGCCTAACCGTTTACGAAATCCAGCAAATGCGCAAACGTTCCCCCAGCAAAAACTTGAATATCTCGGAGGTCTTATGACAAACAAATTCCATTCTAGCACAAACATTTACGAACAAATATGATCTAATTCGTGGCATACTTTTTTTTCTCGAAAGTCCTTTCTTTAGAAAAAAGTGCCGCTGGGGGAACGTACCCCTGGCGGAATCTCTATTTTTCAAATATCTCAAAAATGGCTGGATGAACAAATTTCAAATTAACACAAACATTTACACGACGTCATGATCTAATTATTTGCCATAACCAAAATTAGATTTTCGATACTTTTCCGCCAGGAGTACGCACACGTAAAATAAGAAACTGTTTTTATCTAATAAAGGTACTTTTTATTTTATTTTTCCGAGAAAAGTTATACAATCAAATGGTCTAAATAAAGAACGTTAAGCAACTACACAGAAAAGAAAATGAAGTTATATTTACTGAATATAAATTAAGCAAAACAGAATGAGTAAATATCGGGAAATATTATTAAATATATATAATAATATTTCAGGACCGATAATGTAATACTAATTGTACAAAGGTAAATTAAAACTATTTGAACAGGAAGGATAAGTTTCCTACTTAAAATTTAGTATTTCAACCTGGGTGGGAGAAATGTCAAACACTTACAGGTAAATTTTTGTTTTATTCATACGGGAATACTCACGTTTAATTAAATCGGATACTCCGACTATAGTTTCGGTCACATCCGGTGACAGATCCGGTGATCCGGTACTTACAGGTAATATAGTAAAAGTATGGGACCGGTGGTTCGCTTGGTCGAGTTCAGGTTAAAACAATTACGGATTAGTAGTTAGTAATTAAGTTTAACAGTAAAGAGATGCAAGTCACTTGACTGGCACTCATCGTTAAGATAAAATATTAAGTAAGCTTAGGTACCTGGAGCTGCAGCATACCAGCAGAGCGTCCAGTATGTGTAGTAGTGCAGTGGTAAACTGTTAAGGTATTTAAGTAGCCGATGGCCCGTACTGGTAAAGTAGCCGGGAAATACGTAAAAGTTGCCGGTGCCAGGAAAAAGTGTAGAAAGTTGCCGGTGCCAGGAAAAGTGGAAGGTAAGTTGCCGGTACCAAGATACCCCACCATATCTTGGTACCCCAGAGATGGGAAGAGATCAAGGGGACGACCACAGAGAAGGTGGGAAGATGACCTACCAAAAGGGTGGCGCAGAATAGCCAGAGATAGAGAGGAGTGGCGTCTTTTAGAGGAGGCCTATGTCCAGGGAGGACAACCTGATGGGGAAACCAGTGCTGGTGTTATAGTTTAGAAATAAAACAAATATTAAAAGATGTATTATATAGGAACTAGTACCTAATACCGTAATAGATGTAATATGTAATGTCAGAGAATAAAGGCTATTTTTATTTTATTTTATTTAAGTTGCCGGTACAGGAAACAAATGGTAAAAAGTGGTAGTAAAAATGGTACATAGTGCCGGTAGCAGGAAACAAGTGGTAGGTAGTAAGTTGTGGCCGCTAACCGGAAAAACCCTGGAATAAATCCATTGCTTCGATATAACAAATATATTTAGTAAGAATGTAAGGGAAAATATTGTAGTATGGGAAAACGTATTTATTGAATTTCTCAAGTATTAAACAAGTGAAATTAGGAAAATAGTATATCACAACGACCGCTGGGGCCTGTAGCTTCTTTTAAATATGATAGCTGAGGTCCAAGAGTGGTATTTTGTAAGAAATCATACAAGTTAGGTTCGTAACATATTTATGTAATTTTCTAAGTATTCGTATGATAAAATTAGGCAAATAATATGTCAAAACGACTGGTAAGGCCTAAGGGTTCTTTTCAATAAGGTACAAGAGGTCAATTAATAATAAGTTAGGAGAAATAATCCAAGTTATGTTCATGACATATTTGGGTAATTTTCCAAGTATTTAGTAGAAAAATCGTATAAAATGGTATAGTAAAAAAGTCCAGGGGAAGCTTTTAGAAGGTCTGAACCTGGTGATTACTCAGTAGTTTCTAAGATTTTTCACAAGTTAGGTGGAAAATGTAAGTAGGTGAAATTTCATCATTTAAGCAGAGATTCCAAGAGAATCCTATTGGAAAAGAGAGAAGGAATGTATCTTAGTGTTTTGAATGCACAATCTAATCAAAGTATTCCAATTGGAGACAAATATGGTAAAATTATAAAACGTGGGGAAACGTACCTTGCGGGCTAATAGTAGAAAAATATGTAATTAATAACGACGCGCTCAATTCGCGGGCATAGTGGGATCAGGGTCTCGTCCTCTTCGACAGCCAACGGGCAGTCCGTGCTTGCGCCGACCTCGCTCCTTCAGTCCCAATTCAGTCCTCTCTTGGATGTTATTTTGCAAATCATCTTGTTTTTGCGTAGATCATCTTGTTTTTGCGTAGTAGCATTTTTGCGTAAGTGAGGAGTATTAGAGTGGAGACACTTCTAACAGAATTGAGTCAACTCTCATTGGAATCGGATTAAGTCGATTAATTAATTAATTTATGTGATTTAACGACAATAGTAATATAACTACACGTAGTCTTAAATACGTGAATTTAAAGGGAAAATAGTAGTTTTGTTAAAGTAAGTACACAGTTTATCGAAATTTATAAAACTATGTAAATAATAGTAATCGGGAAATAAAACAAAGGAAATTTAGTCGATTTAGAAATATCGATCAATTTGCCAGCGATCCCTCGCCATGACACACGAATGCTAAAATGCTAAAAAACATCCCGTGATTAATGGACGGCCCTTTGAGGTAGTAAAATGGTGATCGGTCTAAGATGTTTTTACCTGTTTTTAAGATGTAACTTTTGTAAACAAAGTTAAAGGTAAAAACAGTTAAGATGTTTTTACCTATGAAAACTGACGTGGTTTTGACACATTTTTGTTTTATTCATACGGGAATACTCACGTTTAATTAAAGCAGCAATAGCATAGCATTAGTTTAGCATTTTTTGTGCTAAGCAGGACGCAGCTGCACGCGCGTCGGGCTCTGTTTTCACTCTTTGAAAAAGGTCACCGGATGTGATCGAAATTATAGTCGGAGTATCCGATTTAATTAAACGTGAGTATTCCCGTATGAATAAAACAAAAATATGTTTTTACCTGTTTTTACCTTTATTTCAACTCACTGTGATCGGTCACATTTCAGGCTGACTAACTAATTGCCCGGTGTTATTCATTTTGACTTTATGGCATGTAGTATTTAGGTACTGAAAATATATTGTAAACTGAAAATGTGTTGTTGTTAGTTTATTTTTTTAACATTGATGATCCAAAAAAAAATTATTCTTGTTATTATTGCACTAAACTTCAAAATGTATTCGATATCATGTTAAATCGTATCAGAAGTTTTAGGGAAAATTTTCATCAGGCAGGCAACATCGATTTCGATTTCGAGTTTGCGCGAAAACTGGCCAACGACAAGAAAATAAAAAGTTTTGAAAAAACGGGCAATTTTTTTCTTAAGACTTCTTCTTCTTCTTTCAGATCTTAAGACGTTTATCTTTTATGTACTTGAAACGGTTTCAAATTTAATGTTCTTCGTTTTAAAATTGGCCGTACCTAATGCTTTCTAGAATGATATTTCTATTTCTTAAAATCTATATAAGTCGTAAATAATATTTGTAAGTGATAACACGTGGGACAATGCCGTGTTATATTTGATAGTGATGTACCGGTATCGATATAAATCATCGACGCCACCGCGCCCCGTAATCCTTTGATTTATGGTGTAGTGCTGGCTTCGCGGCTTTCCGCTTAAGTGAAAAATGATTCCCATTTGCTAGATTGGTTTAGAAGTTCATATATCATTTAGATGTAATAGTTATTATGCAAATCCAGAAGCAGATTTCATCTTTTTCTTGTATTATTTATTTAAAGCAGATTATTTATTGACTTGTATGTAAAATAATTCGTAGTTATTAGATAACTTAGGTATTTATATAATTACACCTTATCAACGAATTACGACAAGGTGCTTATGAATAGTCTAAAATGTTTACAAAAGTTACAAGTTCAGCTGTTAAGATTTTTTAAAAACTTACTCTTAAGTATTACAAGCTAAGTAATAAGTAATAATTTATTATTTGGATATTTGCCAAAGAACCAAAATCACCGACATAGCTCGCAGGGTTTGCAAATTGAAGTGGCAATGGGTAGGCCAATGGGCAATGAGCAGGCCAATGGGCCACATCGGTCGAAGAACTGATAACCGATGGGGAAGAAAGGTTCTTGATTGGCGACTGCGAACCGGAAGACGCAGCGTAGGTAGGCTTGCTACTAGGTAGACCGATGACATTGTAAAAGTCGCGGGCAACCGCTGAATGCAGAATGGCAGGTTGTCGTACAGTGTGGCGGTTCGTCCAGCAATGGACGTCTCCGGGCTATCTATGATTACAAAATATTGATTCACTTTGCATAGCAAACGTTTTGTTTTTACCATCGATACACCGTATTACAAACTAGTTTTATAGACGTTTGATTAATGTTTAAGTTGATAACGTAGTCAACGTGTACACGTTGCCATCAATAGCACCTTGTATACTATCGACATGTCGACATCCGCGGCGGCCCGTCACTAAACCGATGACGCGTGCCATTTTATGATGCGATAACTCATCTGGCATGTCTGCTGCGACAGTTACAGCACTAGCTCGATAATTAATGTTCTTTGTGGTGGTTAAACGGATTATAAACTCTTTGAGTTCCGCTCTTTGATGAAAGCCGACAATTTAACAGACTTTGATTTTGGGTATACCCCAAGTGAATAATAAAATCGCAATCAACGCATAACCTTAATAATGTTTGCGATATCCATCATTACGTTTATATAAAATATGGAAACCTAGTGAGATGCCAAATATTAAAAAGTCAAAAGTTTTGACTTTTGGTTGCTTTGTCTGAGAAGTGCAAAGTTATTTTTATTTCTTCACTTTTGGAATTGCACTTTGTGCATTCTGCCAGCATATGCATTTTTCAAGTTAAATGTCTGGCCATATAAGTCATAAAATCACAGTCAGTCAGACAAAGTCAGTCCTAGTCTAGTCCAAGTCATGCCGTAGTAAACGTGTTATAGCGACTTTACGAGAAAGTTTTGAAGGAGTTTTGAATACAACTCGAAACGACACTTTTCGCCACATCAGCTTTCCACATTTATACGCCACCAATTGTATATAATGACCACTGAAAAAACTCAATTTTTGGAAAATAATACAAAGTGGCAAATTTTTTTTTTCATTCCCGCCAAAACTCCCTTTCTATGCGTTAGCTAGTTAAAAAATAATTGTTTACCATTTAGGTTGCTCTATTTTAAATTTCGGAATTTGTGGGCTTACTAAAAACCTTGAGCATAAATAATCAAATTAATGTGTGATCACACACATATCTATGTGTGTGATCATTATACAACGGAAGGTATTAACAAAGATTATTGCGACTTCAAACATTCGTTTTAATCATTTTAATCATTAGCTACAACTTATTATAGACTTTTATCGATTTAATTGAATGTCAAAAGCTCGTGTCATTTATTTATTTATATTTATTTATTCATTGCCAATGCACACAATTACATCATGTTTAATAACTAGATGACGGTACAAAGACCCTGTTAAGGCGCTGCAATATTTGAGAGCATAAACATTAGCTAGGTATTAAGACTAGGTATATGCATCTAACAAATATTAATCTATTAATATTCTATGATATACTAAGTTAGGCCTCGGTCTCGAGCCCAAACGAGACCGTTAACCCGGCTCCAGGAAAGGCAGAGTGACCTTCTTTGTCTTTCACTGGGGTAATTCCTGACCGGCGTGTCCACGTCGCGGGGCTGGACACAGCTCTCTTCAGTAGGCCGGAGTGAGACGATGACCAAGGTCGGATGGGGACCCAGCTCTAAAGGGTATAACATAGAACCCTTGCCCAGGGTTACGGGTGAAGACCTCAACGATGGAGAGGACGGAGACAGTAGTTGTCGGTACGGCCAAACCAGCGGAGGAGGCGAGCCACAGGGGCGTAGTGCCTGGAACCTGATGGAGGGCAGCGGTAGCCATCAGTACCAAAGTGAAGCGTAAGGATGTGGATTCTAAGCCGGTTCACCTATGGATTATTATAGCCATTGAGGTTATAATACCGCGATGTAGAAAGCAAGGGGAAACTACTACATTAATCTATCCCAAGAGAGTTGCAATGATGAGTACAAAGATAAGGAAAGATACTTTGCCTGGTAATCCGCGTAGCGACCGGCGCCCTGAGCTTCCCGGGGCTAGGGGTGTGAAATAGACTACCGGCCATGGTGATGCAGGCAACCAGGCATCCCATGGAAAATATGCTACTGGAAGAAGCTTTAAATTAAGAAGACACTATCGCTTCGGTACATGGAACGTCAGAGGTCTCCTCGAAGACAGAAAGCTTCGTATATTGGAAAAAGAACTTGAGCGATGCAAGTTAACTATTACCGGGCTAAGCGAGACACATTGGAAAGGTAGCGGCCAGTTTGACGCAGAAAGACATACCATCTATTTTTCCGAAAATGATAAGAGTAGCTTCTCTGGAGTGGCGATTGTAATTCCTAAACTATGGAATGGTGCTGTACTTGGCTATAACGATATTAGTGATAGAATTATGTCGATAAAACTTAGTGCATCACCGACCCCATTGAACATCATACAGGTGTATGCTCCTACAAGTTCTGCCAGTCATGAGTTGGTTGAAGAATTCTACAAACAGCTTGAATCTTCTATAGCTGAAATACCTAGAAGAGAGTTATTACTCATCATTGGAGACTACAACGCTAAAGTGGGGGCAACTGTAATGGATACTGGCATCCGGAACATCGTAGGAAAATATGGTCTTGGTCTTAGGAATAAGAGGGGTGAACGCCTGATAGAATTTTCCGCTAATAATAATCTGACCATAATGAACACTACATTTAAACATCACCCGAGGCGCTTATATACTTGGACGTCTCCTGGAGACAGATGTCGTAATCAAATCGACTACATTTTAGTCAGATCGAGATGGAGAAGTTCAGTTACCAACACACATACTTTGCCTGGTGCCGACTGTGAATCAGACCATGAACTACTCATCGGCAACCTGAGACTGAAACTACAAAAAGCGAGAGTGATAAAAACTTCTAGGCGAATGCAAGTGATGGATCAGTGCTCTCTTACCGCATCAATCGAGAGCAAACATTCTGTCTGGCGGTCAGAAATCGGGAACAAAGATTCTAACGCTATATGGATTTCGGCGAGAACATGCGTAGTAGATGCAGTGACAGAATTTCAGCCAAGAAAAACCTCAACTAAACGTCAGCACTGGATGACTTCTGAAACCTGGCAATTGAACCTGATATCTTGCGAGACGAAGTACGGGCGGCCATTAGACATTTAAAAAGCAATAAAGCCGTTGGTGTAAATGAGATTCCAATCGAGGTGTTTAAGGCTATGGGAGAAGCAGGAGTAGATTTCTTGTACAATATCTGTTGCAAATTATGGGAATCTGGAATATGGCCCGACGACTGGTCCCAATCAATATTCATACCCTTGCACAAGAAAGGTTCCACTAAGAAGTGTAACAACTACAGGCTCATATCCCTCATATCGCATGCTAGTAAAGTGTTGCTTCACATAATCAACACGAGACTGCAGGCTTATCTCGCTCTGCAAAATGCACCTGAACAAGCCGGATTTGTGAAAGGAAGAGGCACACGAGAACAGATACTCATACTGCGCCAAATCATTGAAAAGGCCAGAGAATTCAATTCGCCTTTATACATTTGTTTTGTAGACTTCCGCAAAGCATTTGACACAGTCATTTGGATACGACTATGGACCGTCCTTCGAGAAATGGGGGTTCCACATCATCTTGTATTCCTCTTGAAACGACTCTACGAAGATGGCACAGCAGCGGTACGAGTAGATGATGTCCTTTCAGGCAAGTTCAAGACTGAGTCCGGTGTGCGACAGGGATGCATTATGTCGCCACAACTATTCAATATTTACACAGAGTACATCATGCGACTCGTCTTGGATGGATGGCACAAAGGTATCTCAGTGGGGGGACGCGTGATAAATAACTTGAGATACGCTGATGATACTACGCTTCTTGCGCAAACGAAAGAAGATTTAGAAGAGCTTTTGACTCGTCTGGAAACCATAAGTCTCCAATTCGGCCTTGCTCTTAACAGAGACAAGACGAAAGTTATGATGGTAGATCGGGCTGGACAAAACGCTACTGGAGTACTGAGTTTAGCGAATTGTGAAGTGGTACAAAGCTACACATACCTCGGTTCTACTATTTCGAACTCTGGAGGATATGAAGACGAAATCAAAGGACGGTGTGCTATCACGAGGTCGGCAGTGGAACGACTAGGGAAGATCTGGAAAGACAGGAGAATAACGAAGAAAACAAAGGTTCGTTTAATGAAGTGCCTTGTCTTTCCGATCTTTCTTAACGGTGCAGAAACATGGTCTCTAAAGCTGAATGATCGCCGGAAAATCGATGCTCTGGAGATGTGGTGTTGGAGACGGCTGTTGAAAATACCATGGACAGCGTTTCGCACTAATAAATCAATCCTCAAAGAACTTCATATAAAAGACAGATTATCGTCGATTGTGCAGTTGCGAATCCTGAAGTTCTTTGGGCACATCTCCAGGAAGGAAACTTCGATAGAGCGGCTTGTTGTGCTGGGCCAAATGCAAGGCAAGCGTAGTCCTGGTCGATCCCCAACTTGCTGGACCGATTTCATAAAAAAGGCCACACAGTCAACCGTAGTGCAGTGTGCTCGCGATGCAACTAGCCGCCAGAAATGGAAACGCATTGCGAGACGAGCGGCAGCCCTGGGGAGGGAAGACGACGGCGAGGAGTCTACCTGTACTATCGGCGCAACCACGACCACTCTGCCAAGAGTGCACGACTAAGAAGAAGAGAGGTATTAAGTTAGAAAACTATTATATTAAGTATTAGTATCTATTATGTAAGTATTACCACTGTATCTTACTGGTGTTTAATGTAGTCTAAGACTAGATATTATAATACTAACAGTTACAGTAACAGTACTTTCCTTATATTAGGTATATTTAAAAAATATCTTCTTGTACAAATTAGCTGAGATCACAGTAGGTACTTAAACTTATTTAATTATAATTTATTTTCGTTAGATAATCTATCTCTCTACCATTTGTCTTCCATAAATTATTGGATATTATAATAGGCCTTTTCAATTAGTATTGACTTAATTTTATGTTTAAACATAAAATTAAGTCTTTACTTATATTTCTTATGTTCTCTGGTAGCTTATTATAAATTTTAACGCATCTGTATTCAGGACTACTTTTATATATTTCTAGATTAGGTACAGGAAGGGCTCATTTGGTCTCACGGCGCCTGTTTTTATCGAAATTAAATAGAGACAGGTTTTCCTCACAAATACAGCTACTTAAAACTGAGGTGTCTTATGTTAGTATAAGACTTGAAATAAAGCAAGACCAAATTACTCTTAATTTATAGCTTGAAAAGCACCCGTGTAGGTGACACAAATTGAATGTAAATACATTTTCCCTTATAATTTTTGCGTCAGTCTGTTGAGGCCCAGCTCTATGCCGCAGGCTATTATTTCACAGAGGTACCTACTCCTAATTTATATCTCCCGTGCACTCTATAATCTATTACATATTTTGAGTTGATTGATGTGCAAAACAAGCATATAAAAATAAAAGTGACATTAGTAACAATATAAAAATAAAACAATAAAAAAATATTGAATTAATGAATGATATGATAAATAAAACAAAAATTTGTCAAATCCACCTCAGTTTTTATAGTGAAATAATAAAAGCCGTCACACACAATGTAGATGCTATAATATTTAATATTATCTTGGAACATATTTTTCATCACACTTGCTCGTAAAGTGGGACTTATTACATCGGTTTTAGGCTCATAATCCAAGTTATTACACACGCGTGCTTTTTACTTTACATTACGGCACTAGTGCTATAATAGGTATAACCCGGTAAAGTCAAGTTTGTATGTGACTGCAATTAGACGTATGTATACGAAGCACTCTTAATATAGCCGGGTAATACTTAGTTTTTTTGTAATACCAACAAAGAGTTCTTATGTTGCTGAAGTAAATGTCAAGCTGCGCGCGCATTGCTGGTTTGGGCGCCATTTTCCGCAAATGTTTGTTGACGGTTTCGCTGTGTGGTTGAATATTATCAAAAAAAGTTTGTTTGTCCTCGCAAGTATGATGAAAACAGTCGTATGATACTCTTGTGCTATGTTAGTCATTACACTCTCGGCTTCCTTATTGCGCTCGCGTGCGGCTCGCGCGCCTTATACCGTCTCTAATGTAATGACCAACATAGCATACTTGTATCATAATGTACTATTAATATCACTTAAATAACTGAAGAAGCACAATTAACGACGAAGATAATTTATTTTAAAATTGTATGAAATGCGAGCGATATTTTATCTTAACATGAAATATTATAGCATCTTTGTCGTCTGTGATGCCCTTTATAGTAATTCTCTGTAAAGCAGAGAAAGAGGTAAATCCTCTAAGCTGTAAAGGATTACGGAAAGAAGAAAGGAAGCCATTGTACTCGTCATTGTGGACAACTTTTACGACAGGGCCAACACTGAAATAAATGCTTTTTCATATATTTCGTCAAGGATAAGAATGTTAAATGGAACGATATATATTGTTTCATTATTTCAGATTTAGCTCTCTAGTAAGTAAGTTCGTATAGGCCGAGTGGCCAGCACTAGTGTCAGAGTTAATGTGCCGCCCGAAGGCCTCTGACATGTCTGACGGTTGTTGTTATAGAAACTAGAACAAACAACCGGGACTAACAATTTAACGTGTCATCCGACCCACGGTAGAAACTGAACGCTCAGAAATAAATGCCACTCACGGTCACCCATCCGAAGACTGACCGGGCCGTCCGTTGCTTAACATCGGTGATCGTTTAGAATCACCTAGACAAGCAACGCCACGAGCGCTACTGCTCTCCAGTAAAAGTTGCTTACATGATGAGTACAATGAACTCTTTTCAACTTAGTTCTAGCGTATAGCAAATATAGATACTTAGGTACGGCCACGCGAAAACTGGGTATAGAATTACACCAAGGCAAAATATTATTCTTCGACGTAGGTGTAAATTCTGTAGCGAGTTTTGTGAACATGTTTATGTTTGCCACAATTTTCTACTCAGTAGGTACTGATCTACTGATCTAGGTTGCGAAAAGCAAAGAGTCTGCGTAAGTTGAGTGGTCGATAAACTGGTCACGATGAGTTATGATGACGGTGGACGATTGTCGATATCCTGGTGGTCGAAGTAATGCACAACACTATGGGTAAATTTATTAGCAAAGATTTATGAAACTGTTTATTAGATACTTATAGATACTTAATGGAAACCTTTTCAAGGAATAAATAAATATGTTTAAGTTGCCGGAGGAAACGTATGATGTACAAGGAAACCATACCAGATTCCCACGACACAGGCCTAGCATAATAATGGGAATCGCCATGAAGCCGCATATTCTTTTCTGCTACAAACATAAGCCTAGTTATTATTGCTTACCTAATTATTAATATTCAACCGACTTCAATAAAAGGAGGTTCTCAATTCGACTGTGTTTTTTTGTATGTATGTTACGCTGTTACTCCGACAATTATGAAGTGATTTTGATGATAGGTTTTTTGGTTGGTAGGTGATACTTCTGAGGTGGCCTCACATAATTTTTATCGAAATTAATATATATATTGGGGGGACAATATTGGGGGGGGGGGGGGGTCATTTATTACACACAGCGCCATCTAGCCCCATACTAAGCAAAGCTTGTATTATGGAAACCAGATAGCTGATAGAATACTTATATACATTTTTTTTCGTAAATACATACTTATAATATATACTACACCCAGACACAGAACAAACATCGATGTACGTCACAAACATTTTTGTCCTGGGTGGGGATCGAATCCACGCCCTACAGCTCTGAAGGCAGACATGCTACCAACTGAGCTATCAGGCTGTCAGGCTGAATTGGTTGTGTAGTTTGGTTTTTAAATCAACATTACTGGAATAAATCAAAATAACTGGAAAATATGAAGATGTCATCCAAGTAGTCGAAATTGAAGTCGATTGTTATTTTTAAACGTATTATTTGTGTTGGTTAGTTTATGAACATTGATTTTTATTGTATTGTTATAATAATTTTATGTATGTCATAAAATAATAAATTTGCTATTTTCAGATTTCTCAGATCAGATTACATAATTATAAGCATTATGTTAATGTAAATCCCCCTTTCATATATTTTTTCATGTAAGAAAAATCGTGTGTCTTTCTATTTAGAAAATACGAGTATCGTTCTACCGACTCTAACATCATATCAAGTCAACGGTCAACCAAATTTTGAGCTCAAACAGAAACTGGGAAATAGTCGTAAGATCAATATTATAAGATTTGAATTGAGGAAAAGATCCACGAACAGTAAACTGTAATAGGTATAGTCTCTATACAACAAACAAAAGTTGCTATAATACCTTTATTCTCAGCAAAATCGTTAACATACTATTCTTTGTTAGCATATTACGTTTAATTAAATCGGATACTCTAACTATAGTTTCGATCTCATCCGGTGACCTTTTTCAAAGAGTGAAAACAGAGCCCGACGCGCGTGCAGACCACGTCAGTTTTCATAATAAAATATACATACCTACCTGTTAATGTACCTGCAATAATAAATTGTAATAACTTCATAAAATTTGATTTTGTTGTTTGACAAGCTAATTGTATAGACTACAGCAAAGGTAGTAAAGAAAAAACATGTTTAAAATCGACCTCCGTTGAACTATTGAAACTATTTATCTAAAACGACTACTAAAACTGAAGTAAGAATAAAGCTAAGAAGTAAGAATAAATATCTTTCTACTTTGCACGCGTGAATCTCTTATAAATTAATACACATCGTCTAATCTTGTTATCTCTCAGAAGTAAATGTTCTGCACCGTTTCAAATGTTACACATAATAATCTTACCCCACGTCTCGCAGTAAACAGCAGGCAGCCAGATAATACCTTTATAAATAAGACCTAAGATGAGTTACAACGCGATACAATAGAGATTGTCTTATCTGAAATATGAAACACTCAACTACCAACTTCGAACTACAAAATCAACCTTTAGCTTGTAAAATAGAGTTTAAAGTTCTATGGGAAGAGAAAAGCTATTGAGAAGCACTGGTGTAGTCACGATTTTCCGAAATCGTAGGACAAAGGCAAAGGACGATGGCTTATAAGTTGTCATTAGGTTGTTGACTCGCACCTCAAGATCATTTTTCAATCGTTTGAGTTTAACTCATGTTGGACGCGAAGTGTAATTTTAAGGCAACGTGGCAGATAAATTGGTCATACGCTAAACCTCATGCATATAAAATATAGACCAAATAACTTGAAATTGTTAAAGGCAACAGACAATGGCCAAAAAAAATGTTCTGTCATAAGTTTCTTTGTTCCACCATAACTTCTAAATGCCTGAACAGATTTAGATGTATGGGGTATCGTTAGAATCCTTATATCATCCCGAGTGACATAGGGTATAAATAAATAAAAAAACAATATAGCGGCTGTGCATTTTCGAAACTGGAAAGAAAATATATTTAAATTCTTATTACATTTTAAACAAAACACTTACGAAAGAACACAAGAGCCACATGCGCAAATAAGTGCTTGAAACGCTGCTGAGCGGCCAGGAGAAACTGCTTGGACGATGTGTAAAGCATCTAGAAAAATGGGGGAACCTAAGAGGTTGAAAGTGCGAGGAGAAAGTTCTTTAAGATTCAGTGCTGCAAAAGAAAACTCGCACTTGGAGGGATTCATTTCCAAACCCAGTTCCTCCCCCAGAAACACCGATGACCGTCTCCCAATGAAGTCTAATGGTGCCGTCGTCGTCCAGGTAACACAAGTCCAGAGACGAACAGATTTAACTATTAACAGATATTACTAATACATCATTAAGTTAGTATACTGTATACATGATCTCAATTCAATACTCACCATTACAATCGCGGTAGTGGATTCTTATATTTTGTTGCTAACCTTAGCTAGCTAAAGTATAATGGTCCGAAACAAGTAAAAGTAATAGTAGGTATGGGTGAAAACAAAATGTTTTATGGTTGTGGGCCGAAAAAAAGGTCCGAACTAAACATTAGTCACCCATGCATAGCGGAACGAACCCTTTTGATTTGATTAGTGTTGCTATACCAGCGGGGCTATCATGTTACTTTTCGGGATCGCGATTCGGATACGAGTTGGCAAAAATAGACACTTGTCACTGTCACTGCCAAAACTCATTTGACCCTGCAGGGCAGGATGAAACGCCAAAGGATCGACGGATTTGCTTAACTTAATTAAGGAAATCAATGCATTCGTTCGATAACGATAGCGAGATAAATCTCTCCGTGATACTGTGAATCTGTGACAGTGACAAGTGACATTTATGACAAATCGCGATCCAAATCGCGATCCCGAAAAGTTACGTGATAGCCCCGCGGATTCTTGATATCTTTAAGGGACAGTTATTCCTAACCATCGAAGACTTTTTCTTCTTCTTAGTTATTGGCATCGCACGTTGTGCATTCTGCCAGTGTCAAGTTTACGAGTTTTCAAGTTTTTATATTACAATCATATCAAATATGTCATGAAATCACAGTTAGTCATAGTAAAGTCCAGGTCATGCCCTAGTAAATTTGTAGCGACTTTACTATGAGCTTCTAGGGAGTTTTGAAAACAACACGAAAATACATGTTTTACCACATTATAGCACTTGCCCACACTCGTGCATGTAATTCAACACTCAATGAATAAAACACCACCATTTTTAATCATTAATTCGCGTAAAAACACAAGCTTAAGAAAATAATAGAATGCAACGACATGATTTTTCCGTGTTCCCAAAACGAAACTCCCATCGAAGACTTGCTTAGCTGCATTTTCATGTTTTTTTTTTAAATAATGCATAAAGTTGTTCAGGCATGACAATATGCGTATAGTATGATCTCATTTCCCATACCTAATGCAGGCGGTTCTGCTCGTTTACCCGTACACGCGTAGACGTGATAATGCCGCCATAAATACCCGCTGATGAGTTATACCCGCGTCTCACAATGCCGATCCTATCTCCATGGACCACAGATTCACTTTTACTTGAATACCTTGAAATTGGTGTTAACTTGTTTGAGTTGGAAGGGAAATGGATTAAACTTGATTAAAATAGGGACGTGTTCTAGTCGAGTACTACACACAAAGTACTACAAAAGTTCATTTGACCGTATTCTTTGCTGATGGAACTTATTTTGCACGTCCATCGTGAACAACTTAATCTTAAGAATATTAGAATAATTGATAATCTATTTATTAAGGAGAAAATTAGATTAAAGCTGAATTTAAAAAAGACCTTTAAGCAAGTACAGAAAACTTTAATAAATCAATTATCGAGTAATTTATGATAAACAACACGAGAATTATTTATATTTACATATTGATTTCATTCAAAAGATATAATTAGAAGTTACATATGCCCTTAAATAAATGTATAATTTATACATATTATCATTTATTCCCTATCCGACAAACAGCTGTCTCTTTCTGACTTGGCGACAGAAAAAAATGTCTCCCTTGTGCGTAACATAACGGCTAGTAGCCGATAACCTAGAAAACATGACTTTAAACCTAGTCCTCTTTACATTTAAAAAATAAATAAGCAAATATATGTTAACATAAACTAGACACTATCATTAAGGAATACGGTGGAAATTGAACGTTGCGGCCATAAGCAAAGTATTTCAACTAATAAGGAAAGAAATTTTGTTGTTTAGCCGTTTTTGCAGGTGATGTCAACGTTGCCAATTATTTATATCGAAAGACAAATTCTTTATCATAATTTATCGTATTCTTCAACTTGCCGACAACTTTCCCAGTAATAAGATTAGTTGGCATAGTGTTTTTAATTAATGTATTTCAGTGAGCGGCATCTCTTGTTTAAAAGCTAAGGTTTAAAGGTTTTGAAACCCAAACCGTAGTTTAAGCTCGATAAACCGTATAAAAGGAATAGCCGTCTTTCTTTTAAAATCAATAATAATATCAATAATAAACAACAGGAATATTAAATTAACACAAAATTAGCCGTAGTAGGTTCATTGCCCATAGTAGTAACATTTCTTTTTGTGACAACAGTTTGTCATTTTATTGATATATTTATCACTTGTAATTAATAGGCGGCTTTCGTCTTTACATAAGACCCTTGTTAGCTCCATTAGGGGATGAATTTTAAAAATCTTTTCTTTGGGCGCAGTCTATTATAAAAAGAAAATCTCATTTGCCAAGTTTCATGCTTATAGACTCACCTTCTTTGGGCTGAGCGTTGTCAGTGTTGAGAAATTTACTATAAGTAAAGGCTCAAGGACATTTCCCATACGCAGGTGGTACAATAGGCATGATGACTACTATTTTTTTATTACCTCATTAAAAAGCTGATCATCAACAGAGCCTATCAACGAAAACAAAATTTAAAATAATTCAAAAATAAATAAGTTGCAAGTATTTTAATTTCAAGCTAGACAGAGAGCGCGTTATACTGAGCTATGACGTCAAGCCTCAGGCGCGGCATACAAATGCTATACTAACACGTGCTTTGCGAGAAAGGGATAGAGCATCCCCTCTCTATCCCCACCTAAAACTTTAAACGCTCATATCTCAGAGATTTATCAGCCAAAACAATTTATTTTTTCAGTATGTGTAATGTATTTAGTTATATTCATCACTAAGCCTGTTATTTGTCATAAATAAACATTAGGCCACACGCCTATTTCCCGTACTTCCTTGTATGAACTAGGCCAAAAAGTCACATGCCTTTACTGCGAATATGTTCTTGTTTATCCAACATTGGGCAACAAAATAACAACTTAATTGAACGACTTATTATTATAACAATCTATGTTCAAGGGCTGAATTTTTTTCTAAAAAAGTAATCGATACCTATGGCTTGATAACGAGTCTCTAAAAAATCAATGTAACCTATAGTTTGGTAATCGAATAAATCTTGTGGCATATACATAACCAGACAAATTACTGGGTGTGAAGAGATTTAACATCTAAGGGTGACGAGCGCAGTGCAGTGCGGCGCAGGATTGTGTTCGCAAGTTTACAATTCTAGCACTGCTACTGTTAGTGGCAGGCGTGACGCTTACCACCAGCCGAACGCCTTGCTAGTCTCGTAACTAGATTATATTAAACAAAAAGATTACAATTTCTTACCTTTTTTCTATGATAAAAATGACAAATTAAAAATGGGGTACATTTTGAAAAAAATACTTATACATCAATTCTTCGTGTCTATTTATAATATAAAAAATAAAAAACGTAGTAAGTACCTTGACTAAGAGTATTCATCCATAGATGTAACGCCATTCCAGTTAAAATAACATCGATTTCATTAATGGATTTTGTTTATAAATTATTTTTTATATAAATCCTGGAGTTTAGAATTGCGAACTGTGTGTTTATTTTCTACATTTTCTCAACCAGACATCATGTCCAATGCCTAATTAGAAATCGTAGCTCAACCCAGTATCTCGATATCACATTGATGCATTTATTAAACGCATCACCAATTTTACTTCGATTTTAATGAATCATTGGTATTTTGTTGGTATAAATCCAATCAAAATGTAACAATGTAAATAATTGTTGATCCGGAACATCAATGCACTCACTTTAGACACGAACACAGTCCGCTATGTCAGTAATCGAAAAAAATCTTATAAACTCACACTATCGATTATTTTTTTGTTCCTAAAATACACGAGTTAGTCCACAAATTAAGAAGGTAATTCAAACCACATCTTCGAGTGAAATCCCGATTGACACTAGCACAAAGAACTGCAGTCACTAAACGTCAAGGCACAGAATAAAAAAACAGCCACTAGATCAAACTAGAGCTTGTTAACCACGATTCTTACTTATTATTAAAAGTAATTTTATAAGTGGCATCACATCGCGGAGTCGTACACTTCATACCAACTTAGCACTTTAAAAAAATATTATATCTCTTTCTCACACAAAGTTTAAAAGTTGGCAGCAGAATGGACGAAGCGCTCACATGCGATGGCCGAAGACTATACCTATAAATTATCATTGCTCTCTATTGCATTTGTCCGATGAATGCCCAGCTGCTTATATTTTTGTTTTGAAACTACCGCCATATATGAATACAAGTGATGTTGTCTCTCTTAATCCTTTATAGTTGAAAGAGTAAAATTATACGCTTACTCTTGCGTCTCGCTCGTTTTGAGAAATCCAAGAATTATTAGAAAAATGCACCCCACTACGAGCTAAGAGTAAAAAGCAATGTGGATCGGCGAATTTCGCGGTACTAGCTCACCACACCAAACTCTAGGAAGTATTAATATCTACTGCTTAGCATAATTACCACACATTCGACAATGATTCTTATGCTCTGGTGATAATAACTAAAACAACTAGAGCAAAGTGAAAGCCGCATATAATGTTACCAGTATACCAGTAACAAAAAAAACGAATTAATTCAGTATTAAGAGTAGACAAGTTGGTCACTTCTCCATAGAAACGCGGTAGTATTACTACTCCACTATGTAATTTTGTAGGTCCAAGACTAAGTATTATATCGATTAATCTCTTCATTATCTAGGATTGTAAATTATTACGAAAGTAAAAAGTTAATAAACATGAGAGTTATGAGCCAGGAAACATCTTGTATTTTAGCTCAATTTTAACGCCACATTGGACGTAAATAAATAACATAAGGAATACGAAAACTCTAAAATAATTTATAAAGCGGCATAGTTTAGTCCATAAACATTTCAAATAACTTAAGTTGGAATAAATTAACTCGGAGTTTATTCAACCTCATTACTGCAGCCAAAGGTCGACAAAAAAATAATTGTGCGCTCATTTATCTTTTTTCTCCCTTTCCCACAGTTTGTTTGATGAAGAGAGCATGCTTTTTAGCCGCGCCCACCGATGAGTTCGAGCCGTCAACTTGTCGATCCTTAAGCTGTAAAAATGTATATGTATGCTTAATAATATTTATTCATAATTCATAAATTGTTTATTGCGTACCTATATGGGTATGGGTGCACAGTATAGATGAAAAAAATACGGTAAAGCGCTCCATATCCAACCTTTAGGCATGCAAAAAATCATATATTATAATATTAAACAAAATTATTAAACTGAATATTACATCTGACCAAATAACAGAGTCGCGCAATAGTTATTACAAATTCAATTAAAATGACCAATTCACATGAAAAACTAAAAATATCTAAAAGCTAAGATTATTTAGTGTAAAAAAAAACGGCTAAAAAAACTTTTCGCTGATGGTGGCATGGTGGATGGTGGATGTGGAAAAATCAAGTTTTCTTCTTAATTGTTGCTTATCCGCTCAAGCGCCATCCCGCGGTATCAAATTTCAAATAAGTGTCCCGTCCCGCGCCGCCGGCGCCAGGTATTTCCCGCGCATTCTAAGTGACTGTCTCGAAAGTGCCTCCTACGACGCTGATTGACAAAATTTATGAAAGGACTCATTGAAGAACCAAGGAATACGTTACGTAAATAATTTTGGCTGGTGTAGTAATAAAATACTATGCTACGTTAGGCAAAATTGCCCTACCAAAAAAATATTGGTTTTTTAAAACATTAATTTGAAAATGAAAGCGATAGAATACTGTTTTTTATTTTTATTTCAAACGTAAATGAACATAGCATTACAATAAGGTAAAAATATCGACATAATTTGATTTAGAAAAAAAAAAAACAAAAAAAAAGATCAAAAACTTACAGAAAAAATTAACGATTAGCAATTTTTTTACTTCGTTCATAGATTAAAATACCCACAGAGAGTGGCAAAGACTTGTAACTTCAAGCAAATATATCAAAGATCCGTATTAGACTCACTAACGGCATCTGTTGAGCACCCCATTCAAATTATGAGGTAAATCATATGGCGCGAATTTCGTGCAACTGGAGTTGCAGGAAGTATAATTGCTTCGGGGAACGTGCAACCGTGGTTGCACAGGCGCTCTAGCGGTTATAATCAATCTGCTCTTGAGAAGGCGTTGTCGATAATCTGGTTTGGTCCGTTTTGAATTATGAAACAAGAATTTTGTTGCCGTTTTGGTAACTGAGTTTCAAAGTCATCTAGTCCAAGGAAAAATTCTGGGTACTGTGCCTTGTTTTAAGAATCTATGCAGCTGTTAACGACCCGAAAATAGATTTGTAGGTAGATAGTTGTTTAGATTTTATGTTGGACAGACAGAGCTTAAATTAGCAAGGCAAAAGATTGCTGTACAAACCAGTATACCTATGCAGTTTCTCCCCGGTAATCCGAGTCTTTAGAATGTTCTCTACAAAAACATAACAAAAAAAACAACAAAACGTATGAGATTGACAGTTGACTATGGCCGCATCGACGATGCGCTACCTAGCGCAAAAAAATTGCAGTGTGGATCCCCATTACAATAGAATGTCAAGTTCAAAATACTTCAAAGAATTTGTCATTTAGATACTCGTCAACATCGTAGTATGCCTTTTCAAGGAGTAAGCATTTAAGTCTATGTTTAAACAAGTGAGTCGGTTGTATACCAATACAACAATACATTTTGGCATTTCTTTATTTTATTTTTATTGCTTTCGAGTGACGAGACGAGCGAGATGTTTGCCTGGTGGTAACCGTCACGTCTGCCTCTAACAGTAGCAGTGCCAGAATTGTAAACTTGTGAATACAATCCTGCGCCACACTGTACTGCGCTCGTCACCCTGAGATATTAGGTGTTAAATCTCATCATACCCAGTAATTTTTCTGGTAACATTGCCCTTCAAACCGGAACACAGAAGTTTTGGCGGGAACGCGAGAAAATCATGTCGCTGCATTGTATTATTTTCCAAAATTTGTGTTTTTTCGAGTGTTAATGCATAAAAATGGTGGCGTTTTATTCATTAAGTGCTGATTTACGAGCAAGAGTGTGGGCAAGTGATATAATGTAGTGAAACGTGTCTTTTCGTGTTGTTTCCAAAACTCCGAAGAAGCTTGTAGTAAAGTTGCCACGACTTTACTAGGGCATGATTGGACTTGACTGGACTTACTGTGTGTGACTTGGACTGTGACAACGACTCATTTAACTGCAAAAAGAAGGATCGATGAAGAAATATGTATTCGGCTGAAGGACTAGTATCCATGGCCAGGAACTATTAAAAACAACAACAAAACCGGAACACAATAATGTTTACACACTACAGCTTGGCAATTGAATAACTGGCAAAGTTGTGGTACTTTCCCAGGCGGACTCTGCAGTAGAGTTCTACCACTACTCAAGTGCATATTGTAACGACTGGGACGGCTTACCAGTCTTATATAGCAGAGTGAGAGGTTGAGTAAAACACACAATCGAACGGATTCTTTAAACATTATTTTAAACCACAGATTATTTACGTGAAGATTTATTATTTATCATATTTAATTCTTTTAAGCACTTGACAACATTTTTCATTGTTATGACAGTCCTTACTTTACACACAGTTTGTTTTTATTTTGACTACTGAAAAGTTTCTAAAAAAGAGGTTGCACTTAATGCTATGAAACCTCAACACTTTCCCTCATTAATTAAGTGCATGGCACTGTAGACCCAGGGCATTCCGAATTGCTATGAGTCTTGGCTTTGGAACTGCCTTAGTCATAAGATCTGCTAGCTGACTAGTGGTGGCAGTCTTTTGCACATCCACAAGACCTTCTTGTACAGTTTCTCTCACAAAAAAATATCGTATACGGATATGTTTCGTCCTCTTATGGAACTCAGGGTTGTTCGCGAGACGTATAGCAGCTTCATTGTCTACCTTCAATGTGGGTATTCCATCCATATTAGTGAGTGAGCTAAATATTCTCTGGAGCCAGACTAGTTCACGAGCGCCTTCGCTTGCTGCTACTATCTCGGCTTCTGTAGTTGAGATCGAAACTGAAGGTTGACGTTGGCTCAGCCAAGAGACTATCCCTCCAGCAAAAAGACATGCTACTCCTGTTGTAGAGCGTCCTGTTTGCTCGTCTCCTCTATGATCCGCATCACTGTAGCCTTCTATTACGCCAGATACATGCTGCGCTGTATACTTGATCCCATAAGAACAAGTGCCTTTGATGTACCGCATGATTCGCTTTACACGAAGCCAATCTTCTTTTGTTGGACTTTCTAATTTTCTAGAAACTACTCCAACAGCGTAAGCAATATCAGGTCGTGTGCCTGTCATTAGATAAGCTAATGCACCCACTGCCTCCCGATAAGGAAATTTCTTATCTTCAGGATTTTCAGCTTTCCCTATCTCAGAAGTTCTTTCCATGGGCGTTGAGACTGGATTGCAGTCCATCATTCGAAAACGTTCCAGTACCTTCTTGGCGTATGACTCTTGACTGATTGTAATGGAACCATCCTTTGATTGGGCAATTTCAAGTCCCAAGTAGTATGACGCTGGCTTGCTGGTGATTTTTAGCGTATCTCCTAACTCCTTTAAGAATTGGTTCGCTAGTTCTTCATCATTAGTAGCGAGAAGCCCGTCATCCACATACAGGGTTATCAATATCTTCTTATTGCCTATATTCTTTGTAAAGAGGCAGTAATCAGACGAATTCTGTATGAAGCCTTTTTCAAGCAAAATCTCCTCAAAGCACGAATTCCAGCACCTGGGAGCTTGCTTGAGACCGTACAAACTTCTTTTGAGTCGACATACATTTGATGTACCATCGCTGAAACCATTTGGCTGTTGCATGTAGATTTCTTCCGTTAGCTTGCCATTTAGAAATGCCGTCGAAACATCAAATTGTGCCAAATATAAATTCTCTTTGGCGGCGACACTTAATAAGGCTCTAACCGTGGCCATTCTTGCAACAGGACTGAATGTTTGTTCATAATCAACTCCTTTCCGTTGCTTAAATCCTTTAACTACAAGCCTCGCCTTATATTTGTCAATAGTACCATCTGGGTTTCTCTTTATCCGAAAGACCCACTTGCATGGAAGCGCTTTTCTGTTCTTTGGTAACTTGCAGAGCGACCAGACATCATTTTCTTTGAGGGAGTTCATTTCACTCTCCATCGCACCTAGCCACTCGGCGTTGTCATCCCTTGAAACAGCTTCCTTGTACGTTTCAGGATACATCTCTGTACCTATGGAGCACACGTAGTCTTGAAACCTTTCAGGACGTGAGAGATTAGCTCGATCGCGCAAGTTATAATGTCGAGGTTCAATTATCTCTAGCTGCTCGTCGGCGTCAACAAACTCTTCGTTTGCACTCTCATCATCTCTGGTTTCATTTCTATCTCCCGAAATTTCTTCATCGTTTCTATCTCTTGAAACTTCTTCGTGAACTTGATCTTGACCTGCTCTTTCTCCCTCTAGAGCATGTTCATGACCAGTGTCCTGCTCTACAGTATTTTCTGGCAATGTTCCTCGCATTACCGATTGGTTATCTCCCTCTGAACTTATAGGCATCTCTGTAGATATCCGGAACTCGACGTCAGTCTGGAAAGTGATGTCTCTCGACCTCAATGTTTTCCTTCCGTCCCAAATACGATAACCGTCATCGTTTTCGTACCCTATAAGCTTTCCTTTTACTGCTTTTTTATTGAGCTTCTTGCGTTTTTGTTTGGGAACGTGAGCAAAGCATTCACTTCCGATCACTCTCAAGTGACTTATCTTGGGCTTCTTGCCATACCAGAGTTCGTATGGCACTTTCTCATAAACTCTAGTTGGACCTGTCCTATTTAGCATGTAGGCGGCTGTGTTTATAAGCTCTGCCCAAAGTATTTGCGGTAGTTCTCCTCTTCCATGTAGCATAGATTTAGCAGCCTCAACTAAGGTACGGTTTTCACGCTCACTACACCCATTTTGTTCCGGGGTGTAAGGCATTGTCAAACGTTGTTGAATGCCATGTCTTTGAAGAATATTGCGTACTTCATTATTGTCAAATTCTCCACCATTATCGCTAAGAATCGTTTTTATGACATATCCAGCGGTCTTGGCTTCTTGAAGCATCTGAAGAAGTTTTTCATTAACTTCAAATTTGTTCTTGATGAAGTAGACCATGCGATAGCCAGAGTAGTCATCTTTGAATAGTACGTAATATTTAAATTTGGATATACTTTCTACAAATGGACCGCAAACATCAGTGTGAATCAGTTCTTCTGCAGCTGTTGCTCTTTCTCTCGTTCCGAACGGTTTTCTGTGTGACTTCCCGTAAATACAGCCTTCGCATTTCACATTGTCAGGACTCAACTGTAGTCAAAGCTCTCTCTTTACAAGGCGGATAACATGTTTCTTGTCCTGATGAGCAAAGCGCTCATGGTACAGCTGTAGCATATTAGAGCCTGTCACAGCATTCACTTCTATGGTTTTCGGCTTCATTGGCATGACCGTCTTCATGTCCAATTTATAGAGGCCACCATTAAGAAACCTTTTTCCAACTACAATTGCCTCACCATTCAAATCCAGCCTGCACTCCTTGGTGGTGGATCTAAATATGCTGTCTTGCAGTTTATCTTGTGCTGCTAGCACCGAAAATAAGTTCTTGGTCAATGTTGGAACATACCAAACATTGTTAAGGGTGAGTTTAATTTTTTTGCCGTTAAGGTTTGATTCGACTTCCACAGACCCTTTTCCTTTTGCAGGAACTATAGTCCCATCTGCTGTTGTAACAGAGTGGTTCGTATCAAACTCCTCAAACTTCATGAATATATCGCCTCTTACTGAGATATGGGTCGTTGCTCCATTGTCGACAAACCAACTCTCTTTATCTTGAATTTGTCCATTGGAACAAGCATTCACCATAAGCGAAATATTTTGCACTTGCTTAGAAGTAGAAGCAGCTGCTAATGTGCCTGGTGTGGGCTTGGGCGGCCTCCCGTCCTTGATCCACTTCTTGCACTTCCGCACTATGTGTCCTTTACCGGAGCAGTAGTTACAGATCAGCTGTTTCTCATTGCTCTGCTTCCCTCTCTTCTCTTCAGTGCGAGCTGTCACTAATGCCTCTTGCTTAAAATCTTCTTTATTCTCTAGTGCTCTCTCAAAAGCACACAGGTGACTTGTCAAGCTGTTTACCGTCCTTTCTCTTTGGTTCAGTAACAACCAGCTTGATTTAAACGCAAAATATCGCTCGTCTAGAGAATCCAAGATTTTGCAGATTAGGAATAAGTCCGGTAGCTTCATGGTAGCATCCATCTTTGTGATCTCTACATTCAAATTGTTCCAGATATTTTTCAACTTTGACATGTGAGTGGATATGTCATCCTCCTTATTATATTGCAAACTGAAAAATTCTGTACACAAAGTGTAAGCCCTGTCATCCGACTGACCATCAAATAATCTATGCAATTCCTGCCAAACTTCTTTTGCTGTGTTAAATCTCATCACCTTTCTGAGCGCATCTTCGGACATATTAGTGGTAATTATGAGCAGAGCGCTACATTCGGTCTTTCTATACTTAGCCAAAGCTACATTATAGACGCCAACTTCAGCGTCACCAACTCCTCTGGCAGGGGCAACTGGCTTTTCGAGAGTGCCTTCGGCTGCTTCCATAGCACCTTCTACTCCTCGTAGCATTATGGAGATTTTATATTTCCATGTGGCCCAGTTCTCTTTCCCTTCCAGATTACCTATCTGTAATTTTGTTGTGAAATTATCCATTTTTCTCTTGATGTATTACTTCAATTTAGTAGTACCTCCGCAGGCCCGTAACCTGTAACGACTGGGACGGCTTACCAGTCTTATATAGCAGAGTGAGAGGTTGAGTAAAACACACAATCGAACGGATTCTTTAAACATTATTTTAAACCACAGATTATTTACGTGAAGATTTATTATTTATCATATTTAATTCTTTTAAGCACTTGACAACATTTTTCATTGTTATGACAGTCCTTACTTTACACACAGTTTGTTTTTATTTTGACTACTGAAAAGTTTCTAAAAAAGAGGTTGCACTTAATGCTATGAAACCTCAACACATATAACGATTGTAAAGGAGTGTTTATTGCATTTTGTTATATTTATACGAGAATACTCACGTTTAATTAAATCGGATACTGCGACAATAAAGAGTGTTTATTGGTTGGTTTTAATATTTAAATGCCACCATTCACCGTGCTATGCACAACAATTTACAACTAAAAGCTAAGAGAGAGAGCTACCATCCCATTAGATGTTACAGATACCGATCAACGTTCAACAATATAGCTTGTGGTTTCATCTGTAGCAGGTTAGTCTATACAGGCTATTAATGACTTAATTTGTCGTAATTGCAGATTGACATAAAGCTAGGTGCCTATTTGTATGGTAAAAAGTTGTGGCATTTCACTGTCACAGTCATTGTGTATTTAAAGATAATTATGTCGTTATAAAACATCGGTACAAGCGACATCATCTGTCAAAGCTGTATATTATGGGTTAATTCACGTGGGGTGCAAAGGTAAGCGTACAACGAGGTTCCACAGGCAAACATTTTCGCAGTTGGCTCCAGCGGGCGGTCTAGATGTGGCAAAATCAAGGTTTTTTTGTTAATCGTTGCTTATATCTATCTGTTCTTGATGAGAACGTAGTCGATAATCTATTCCAAGGAAAAATACTGGGTACTCTGTCTTGATTTGAGAATCTATGCAGCTGTTGACAGCCTGAAAATAACTTTGTAGGTTAGATAGTTGTTTAGATTTTATGTAGAACAGAGATTTAATTAACAAGGCAAAAACCAGTTTAAGCAGATTCTCTCTAGTAATCTGAGTATAATAAGAGTAAAACCATTAAATAGTACATTAAAAAATAAATTACATCACATTTGCTCGAAAAATGCATTTACGAAGCCTGTATACTCGTACATCGTTCGAAAGTTGAACCATACAACGGAGCGTGCGGTAAAATAGGTACTCTCAGCTACCTATTTTACCACACACTCCCTTGTTTAGCGCCGTGCGTAAACTTTACGGTATTTTTTTAGTTTCCATAATTATAATTTAAGAGCTTTTGCTCAATACGTTTGTCTTACTTTAAAAACTTTGATTATATAGAGAGAGCTAGATCCTCCAAGTTTAAAAACAGAAAATGTGACGTAAGAAATTCTCACCACTAAATTCATATTTTTTTCTAATTTTCACCACGCGTACGTAGCGCCATTTGTTAATTCTTGCCATTTCATCTTTCCTCCTAGGAGGATTATGGCGTCGCACTTTGTGCATTTGCCAGTGTCAAGTATTTATTTGTATCAAGTTTTTGATAATTTTCAAGTTGAATGAGTCTAAGTCACAGTCAAAGTAATGTCACACTTAGTAAGTCACAGTTAAAGTAACTTCACACTTACTAAGTCACAGTCAAGCCCAGTCATACCCGGTATCCAGGAAAGTGGCAACTTTATTTTATTTATTTATTTAATGATAGGCGAGCAGCATTATGCTGATGTGCCTATATCAAACAGTGTTGAATTTCAGTATTTGTCTGTTAAGTCTATCTTCTCCTTTTTTATCCATTTATCCAGACTGTTCTTAAATGCGTTTAAGGATTTGGATGAAATTATATCCTCAGGCAACCTGTTCCAATTATAAACGACTCTATTGCCGAGGATGTGATGTGCAGTGTTGGTCTGTGATGGAGCTGGCTGTAGAAGAATTTTATGGCGTCTACTTTCTCTAGTGTAGTCTTTAAGTGAGTAGATGCTATGAATGTCAGGAAGATTGTAGAACCCGTTCAGGATTTTAAAAGTCTCAATTAAGTCACCACGCAGCCGTCTTTCTTCCAGAGTCGTGAGCCGTAGAGCCTTTAATCTGTCTTCGTAAGATTTGCGACGAAGAGCAAATGGTATTTTGGTGGCTTTCCTTTGGACGCTTTCGAGCAGATCAATATCTTTCCTGAAATATGGACTCCAAACTTGGAAGCCATACTCTAACAGAGGCCTTATATAAGTTTTGTATATTTTCAGAAAGACATCGACTGTCATGGTCTGAAAAGAATTGCGTATGACGTAGATAAAGGAGTTAGCCTTTTTAGCAATTGTAGTAATGTGTTCTTCCCATTTTAAGTCTGAGGCAATGATTACACCCAGATCTCTTTGCTTGTTGACAGAGGCTATGACGGCGCCATTTAGATTGTATGTAGCCTGTGGGTTAGCCTTACCCAGGCGTAACACAAAACACTTTGCCAAATTCAGCTCAATGATCCAATCTCTCGACCAGTTCTGTATTCGGTCCAGATCATCTTGGAGCTGTCCTGATTTCACAAGTGGGTTAGCAAAGAACTTCCCATCGTCAGCAAAGAAAGCAGTTTGACATTCAATAAGTTCTATTAGGTCAGTTATGAAGATACCAAACATATCAGGAGCGGCCACTGAGCCTTGGGGGACACCACTAGTCACCTTTCTCCGCTGGGATAAGGAGTTACCTACTCGCACTTGGAATGTTCTACCTGTTAAAAAGTTCTCAAACCACTTAAGCAGCTTGCCACGTATACCGAAGTGGTCTAACTTCATCAAAAGGCGTTGGTGAGGGACTTTGTCAAATGCACACTTAAAGTCAAGGTATACAACATCTACTGGATTCTTGTTGTCAACTTCATTACTCCAAGCATGCACACACTTCAGCAAATTCGTAACAGTCGATCTTTTTTCAACAAAGCCATGTTGATTAGGGGATATTATGCACTGTCTATTCAAGAATTGTGTTAGCCGACTACATATAATTTTTTCCATAATCTTGACTACAATACTTGTCAGGCTTATTGGTCTAAAGTTTTCGGTTTTAGTTTTGTCACCTTTCTTAAATATGGGAGTGACTATAGCATGTTTCCAGTCCTGAGGTAGGTGTCCTGATTCAAAGGAAGCTTTCATTAATTCTGTTAGAATAGGGGAAAGAGTATGGATACAGTTCTTAAGGATACAGACTGGTAACTGATCAGGGCCAGGAGACGACTGCATCTTCAAGCCTGCAATGGTTTTTTCCACTTCACTTTCAGATAAGGTAATGTCACTTAAGCTTTCTTCAACACGGGGTACAGTGGTAATGATGGTGCCTTGATTGATATCTGGTTCTATCGAATAAGCTTTTACAAATTCTTCAGCAAATGCATCAGCAACCTCACTGGGCTTGGTTACTAGATCTCCATTGTGATTTCTAACTGCAGGAGGAATGCTGACTTTAGAAGTGGTACAGCGCCGCATGTGAGCATAGAAAGCTTTATCGCCGTAGTCTAGGATTTTAGCTTCATATATGCTTCTCTGCCTTCTGGCTAGTGCTACACATTTGTTGTTTACTTCGCGGAAAATCTTGTAGTCATCTTCATTTTTTGATGTCCTGTATCTGTCCCATAATGTTCTCTTTTCAGAAATTAACTTGAGAATGCTGTTGTCAATCCAAGGTTTATTTTTAGTTCTAGTTTTAACTTGCTGTAAAGGAGCTTGATTGTCAGTGGTAACATTAATTGCGCTCAAAATGCCATTCCAAAGTTGTTCAGCGTTACTTGACATTGTCACCTTTAGTAAGTTTCTACTTAACTCAGTGTTGTAACTGTCATAATCAATATATTGATAGTTTCTTCTGAATGTCGGTGTTATACTTTCTTTTTGCATTAGGCACTGAATGCTGAATTCCAAGACACAGTGATCACTTTTTCCGATGGGTGGTTTATGGATGACTTCGGATATAAATGCCTCATCATTTACCATTATAAGGTCCAACAGTGAGGGTGTTTGATTTAGTTGGTGCCTAGTAGGGCTGCTAATTAGTTGGTACAGGTTACTATCTAAGTACATTTTAACAAAGACATCTTCAGGTTTGGTGATCAGGTTTCCAGACCGATGCTGCTCGGCAGTAACTGGCCACTTCAGATGTGTGTAATTAAAGTCTCCGGCTATCACTATAGTATTGTTCTCTGAGGCTGCAATAATATTCTGCATCAGCTTGGTATCACGGGCCCTCCAAGTGGATTCCTCTTTATCATCTGGTCGATATACTCCAACTATCAAAAAATTATGCATACTGTACTGAATATCAAGATAAAGCGCTTCTACATCCTCAGACATGTATCGCTGATTACGTCTCGCTATAATTGGCACTCCATTTAAACGGTCTCTCACATATATTGCAACACCCCCAGCTCTTGTCTTCCCTTCAGATTTCTTCTTCGTATGCTTACGGTCTAGTCTAAACAGTGTGTAGCCAGAGATATTATAAGTGCTGTTGCGGTCGCTACTGTTCAGCCAAGTCTCTGTGACAACGACTATAGAAGGTTTATTAGCAATTACATGTGCCAGGAAGAGGTCAAATTTGGAGCGTATTGAAAAAAGGTTTGTATACATCAGGGTAAGGTCATTATAAGGGTTATCGCCACAGCTCCCTAGTTTTTTGGCACAATTTTTGGTGAACCCTTAATATACTTTATAGTAAGGTTAGTTTCACCTTTCTCTATTCTGGCTTTAAGAGTTTCACGCTGATTGTTAAGCTCTTCGCGTTGTTTAGGTGTTTTATCATCATAGATTCTTACCTCCTTGTTGGCCTTACTTTTATTCTTGAGTATCCAGATGGCATCCTGTCGTGATGTAAATACGACCTTAATGGGACGCAGCTTATTTAACTCACGGCGGCCGAGTCGCTGCACCGACACCACTTTAGCCGAGTAGTCAGCTCCGTCGTTGATGTCCAGAAGTGCCGTTTTTACACTCAACTCGTCGTGGGCCTTCCTGTCCAAGCTAATGTCAGAGCCACTCTCCTTAATGCCGACCAGTAACACATTGTTAGCTCTGCGCTCACGCTCCACAAGTTCTTCCAATATTGATTCGGTGTTGAGAGCCGCTGAAGGCGGCGCCGGCGCCGGAGCCGCGGCCGCGGCAGGTGCGGACGCCGGGTCGCCGTTGCGCGGTTGAGACAATAATATCTCCTTGACTTCGTCCAGTTCTTTTCTAAGACCGTCATAGGATTTTATTAATTTGGGGACTTGAAATAGGGCCTCCCTACACAGCTCACACAAGTATAATAGTGTACGTTTTCCCTTTAGACCCATAACACGCGCTTCACTACTAGTTAGGTTACTGCATTGCAAACATATATATCTTTTGCAACCATCACATTGTACTACATTATCATCATTGATGTCGTTCTGGCAGTCGAAGCACTTCATATTTCGTTATTTAGTACACAAAATTTGAATCTGGCACAAGAAAACCGTCACAGATATTTGCACGACTTTTACGACGCACTGACACGATAACCAGCGCGAACTCCACTTTTTACAGGTTAATTGATAGTCAATGAGAACAATTAACACATTTCAGACGCAAAAGTAAGGATATTTCAGTTTTTTTGCAAATTCTAAAATACGACACAATTTCAATACTGCTTTTTCTTTCCGAGGGTAGAGAGAAAAAACTACAAGTTTCTTCGGTGTTTTGGAAACAACGCGAAAAGACACTCCTATTAGAAACGTTTTAAAGAAGACGAACTTTAGAACGAAGTTTTTTTTTCCTCTTTCTTCCTAGGAGGATTATGGCATCGCACTTTGAGCATTTACCAGTGTCAAGTAGGTATTTAGTTGCGACTTTCCTTCCGATATAATAAAAACAAAATAATAAAGTTTGCCTTATTCTGTTGTAAGTACTTCTTTTATCTGTTTTCTCGCAAATATGTTGTAAAACGTTGTATGGCACTCGTGCGGTATTAGTTTTTACAACTTACTTACCAACTTACCGCACTAGTATCATGAATAACTAATTGCCGTTTAGCGTAATACTGCTTTTTCGTTTAACCTTCTAATGTATGCTGACTATGTTTGCGTGACTTTGTTCTTCAGTGTTTACAATAATACCTCGCATAGTCAATTGTTTAATATATTGTTAAATAATTGTTATTCTGCATTTGGCTACCTCTTATTTAGGTAAAGGAATACAAACATAAAATTAAAATCTTCTTACAAACAAACAATAATTTAAATCTGCTTACATAGGAATCAAAACTTAGTACTGCTACTAATACAAAGCCTACTGAGGGCAGGATGATGATGAAGAAACGTTGAACCAATAGATCAATCCTTGAGTGCTGTAGGCTATAATGGCTGTATGCTTATATTTTATTATAATTGAACACTAGCTGCGCCCCGTGGTTTTACCCACGTGATGATGATGATGATAAAAAAGTAGCATATAAGTTATTCCGGGAAATAAGCTCCGAGAATCTCCATTCGGAGTTTCATCCAAATCTGTTAAGCCGTTTTAAGCGTGAAGAGGTAACTAAAGTACACACACGCACATACTGACAAAGTTTTGTTACATTTATAATACTAATGTGATATATAATATTAATAATATTAATATTATGGGCTACAGTAACACGCGGCCAAGTAGTTTCAATATTCGCGAAACAGGAATTTACATGTTCCCAATCCAAAGTCATAAGACCACCAGCATGCGCGACCGCGGCTGCGTCCGTATATCTCCACGTTATACCTATCAACATCCGCGATAACAACCCTATAAATTATTCCAAAGCTATCGATATTGCAGAAATATCATCGCGGTGTTTAGGTACTTCAATGTCGCGGTAACGAAGGCACCCTTGGCGGTATGCAGATCTCGCCAGCTTTGATTTACATCCCGGCTTGTTACTGCGGCGCTTTGAAAAAACACTGCTGCTTGGAACTTAGTACAACTTTTGTTGCAGTAAGACCTTTGTATGTTATTCGTAAACTATAATAACACTTAAAATACTTAGATTTTTTTTACTCTGTAATATCATTTAATGACATATTAAATATTTCTACAGTTTTAAATAAATAAAAGCTAAAATATAGAATACTTAAAAAAACATTATTATTAGGTATAGGCTGGCGTGTTGTGAAAGCATTGCTTTTGTGTGAAAATATCATTAAAGCGTCCTGTTGAAGTCTATGTACACAATTACACATGCAGTTAGATCAACACGTTAAAGTGTTTGACAACGATAACGCGAATCTAAACAAATAATGTACTTTCTCTAAATAATTGGATAACGCGAAAGGCTCTTTTTTTTATAGAATTAGAGTTAATGTAGCTTTTGTGTAAACGCATGTCATTAGAGCAACCCGTCGATGTCTTTTGTATGAACGTGTCGTTACAATGACCCGTTGAAGTTTTTTGTATGAAAGTTTCATTAGAATGACCCGTCGAAGTCTTTTGTATAAAAGTTTCATTAGAATGACCCGTCGAAGTCTTTTGTATAAAAGTTTCATTAGAATGACCCGTCGAAGTCTTTTGTATAAAAGTTTCATTAGAATGACCCGTCGAAGTCTTTTGTATGAAAGTTTCATTAGAATGACCCGTCGAAGTCTTTTGTATAAAAGTTTCATTAGAATGACCCGTCGAAGTCTTTTGTATAAAAGTTTCATTAGAATGACCCGTCGAAGTCTTTTGTATAAAAGTTTCATTAGAATGACCCGTCGAAGTCTTTTGTATGAAAGTTTCATTAGAATGACCCGTCGAAGTCTTTTGTATAAAAGTTTCATTAGAATGACCCGTCGAAGTCTTTTGTATGAAAGTTTCATTAGAATGACCCGTCGAAGTCTTTTGTATGGACGTGTCGTTAGAATGACCCGTCGAAATCTTTTTTATAAACGTGTCGTTAGAATGACCCGTCGAAGACTGTTACACAGAGTGTCCCAGAAGTCGACGTCAAGCCGGAACGGGTGATAAATAATATCAGAAAAAAAACTAGTTACTACTTATTATTTTTCTTAATATTATATGCATTTAAAAAAACCGAGAAAATATCTTCTTCATCCAATGTGTGTTGCCAGTGATGACATATAAAACTGAAACGTGGCATTTAACTGCTGGACTTTTGGAGAAACTCAGGGTCACACCAGGGGCAATGGATGCTCGGAGTTATATTGCGCGATAAAATCCGGAACGAGGATATTCCCCAAAAAAACAAATTCACCGACATAGCTCGCAGGGTTTGCAAGTGGAAGTGGCAATGGGCAGGCCACATCAAAACTGATAACCGATGGGGAAGAAAGGTTCTTGAGTGGCGACCACGTACCGGAAGAAGCAGCGTAGGAAGGCCTCACACGATAGACTGACGACATTTTGAAAGTCGCGGGCAACCGGTGGATGCATATGGCAGGTTGTCGTATAGTGTGGCGGTCTAAGGGGAGGCCTTCGTTTAGCAGAGGACGTCTCCGGGCTGATGATAATGATGATGAGTAAATCTACACCCTGTGATTTACGTGTTAACTCCGTTACTAAATTTTTTTTTTTTCATATTGATGTAAATCAATGCTTCTGCTGATTGTTGATATATCTCATTATTAAAAAAAATATGCCTTTAATTTTCGAAGTATAACTATAACTTAACTTTATATAACTTAGATTTGTTCTGATTACAATTATGACTTGGCTTAGCACCAGCTTCCGGCTTGCCCTGGACTTCTGTGACAACTGTATGTGAAAATGTCGTTAGAGTAACAAGTCAAACTCTTTTATATGAATATGATTACGACAAGCCTTAGACTACAATTAATTAATATTTTGTATGGTTCACTAATGTTTTACACCGTAACATTTTTGACAAATATTGCTTTACATCCAACGATTCGAATAATATTAATTTCACAACCATCTTGTTCCTTAAATGTTTTGTTTACAAACAATCGCTTTACAAACATTTTCTTGGCAAATACTTTACTTCTCTTATAAAATGACTATTTTGTTATTTGTGCATTTTTAATTTCATATTTTGATTGTTTTGCAAATTCACGTTTTACAAAATGTCATCTTACAACAAGTACTATAGAGGAGGATTTCTGAGTTGAAATAAAAGAAAAACTTAACGACCACCTTATCTATTCGAATTGGACCTATCAACTAGGTTTGATATACATAGAGTGTTGCACGAGTAGTGAGCCTTTCTGGGTAGAAATAAAAAAAACTAATGATTATGATATAAATAGTATGTATATAAGTAAGCCAAAAATTTTTCGTTGCAGGGTGCAATCCACGGGGGTATTTTTGGCGTGCTATTATGCTAAGTAGTATTTAGGTTTGACATAATAATAATATGTTAAGATTATGTTTACTATCTGTAGAATATAAATTAGGTCTTATAAATACCAATAATATCTACATTTATTAAGTAATCTGAATATTAAATGAATCGTTTGTCAAATGACACGTTATAAAATGTTAATATATCGAGTTATTATTTTAATTCATTAACTATTTGTTAAATTTGTATTTGTATAATAATGATTCATGTTTTTGTGAAATGCTGGTTGTCAATAATTTTTTTGTAAATTGACCGTCGGTAAAATGACAGGATACCATTTTGTACAATTGCAATAAGAAAGCTAAGTCGATCTTTGTTTTGAAATCTAATCAAATTATTTTCATTTGTTCTATAGCTATATAGTGCTAATAATAATTTAATTCAATAAGATACCTTCTTATGTATTTACTCTATTTTATTAGCATAAGATGAGTATGCCCCATTGCAATCCCTAGAGAACGATTTAAATATTGATAGTCTTACAACAAAGTACGCTAACTCTCAGAGAGTCATACTTTAGTAGGAAACTGGGATATTTATAGTTGTACTAATAATGAGCCTGTCCTACTCTTCAAACTTGTTGTTTTTAAGTAACTTTCCTTAATTGGATAATTAATATTCCTTTCAGTAAATGGACAACGAGAAAGACCTGCATTTTTACAACGATGGGGGCTCCGTATCAGAAGGACTATCAGGGTAAATGACGATGTTTGCAGAACGTCCGCATGTTAAATTACTTGGTTTACATATATAATTATAAAGTATATATTTTCTTTAGTTTCTTTGTTTTATTTATTTATTAAGGTACACAAAACAGAATACAACACTAAAAGAAACTGAATTAAATAAAGATAACAGTTACGAACTAAACCATATCCCAAAACATGTATACACATCATGGCCTATAGCAGTTTAATAAAGAAGAAATTATGATTTAATTATGTTTTTTTTCTATAAAGTTATTTTTTCGGGTGCGTCATCGTCATCAGCCCGCAGAAGTCCACTGCTGAACGAAGGCTTCCCTCTTAGACCACCACACTATACACAACCTGCCATTGGGTGAGTACTTAAATTAAATTAAATATACTATATAAATAAAAAAAGACATAAAATGTCTAAAGACATCGGGCATTTCCCATACGCATGTGGCCTAGTGGTACAAATTTCCCATATCTCCTTCTATAAACTAGGCCAAGATATTACATGCCTTTACATAACCTAATTGATAACTGTACATTAAAAAAACACAATTTCAGAAACATGAGACATATCATAAAAATTTCAAAAATCTTGAGTCTATCCAAATGCTCATTTTGTTCAAGCCACTACTTAGCGTACCTAGCAGGCTAGCGGCATTGTCACGTTGGCAATGTTTATGCAATCGATGTACCGTAGTTGTAATCACAGTATGTAATCGTCTCGTAGAAATAAAAATAATAAAATGAGCTAAAATGCGTCTTATAATCTAAGCGGTAGAGACAATAGCGAAACAAATAATAAAACCTGGCCAAGAGTGACTACGGCTAGGGCTAACGATTCCGAACTTATCACACATTTTTTAATGTAATAACACGCAAAGTAATGCAAAGGCATGTAATTCTCAGTACGGGCAAGTAGGCTTGAACTTAACAAGTTTTCTAAAATACTTTTTACCGTTTCTGTACTTTTCACATGCCACAGGTGGTGAGAAGCTTTATAGAAATTGTTGACCTAACCAGTGGACTAGAAAAAGTCCAAGAAACATACCTAATTGAAAATCAAGTACTGACCCTAATGCCCATAATAATATTAATACCTCTAGTTCTTTGATGTTCGCATTTCTTCGAAATTTGGGGTGGAAAATACATAATGCAACGCAAAGTACATACTCGTACTTAGGGTTGTAGATCGTAATGATGGCGATCTAGGGAGTTATCTATGTCTATATGTGCGTTTTGATTATACGCTGTGGCCTGTGACAACCACACCATGACACACTTCTTCTAGGCTTTTGATTTTGTTGATTGTAGTTCCTGTCCATTTTTTTCCTTATCGTTAGTTGGCATGGCTTTTATTTTCTCAAGAAATGACTAGTAATATTTGAATTATGGTTTCAGTTGGGTAAACACTGTTTTCATCACACTTGCTCGTAAAGTAGATCTTATTACATCGCTTTTAGGCTCATAATCCAAGCTATTATACACGCGTGCTTTTTACTTTACATTACGGCACTTGTACTATAATAGGTATAACCCGGTAAAGTCAAGTTTGTACGTGACTGCAATTAGACGTACGTGTACGAAGCACTCTTAATATAGCCGGGTAATACTTACAGTTTTTTTGTAATACCAACAAAGAGTTCTTATGCCGCTGAAGTAAATGTCAACCTGCGCGCGCATTACTGATTTGGGCGCCATTTTCCGCAAATGTTTGTTGACGTTTTCGCTGTGTGGTTGATTATTATCAAAAAAAATTGTTTTTTCCTCGCAAGTGTGACGAAAACAGTCATATGGAACTCTTGTGCTATTAGTCATTACGCTCTCGGCTTTCTTATCGCGCTCGCCTACGGCTCGCGCGCATAATACCGCCTCTAGTGTAATGACCAACATAGCACACTCGTATCATAATGTACTATTATTAACTTTTAGTTAAAAATAATACCGCCTGCCACAATTTCTTAAATGGTGGGATCAGGGGATATGTGTTTAACTTATTTTCGAAGTCGAAGACGAAGTCGCGGGCGACCTCTAGTCTATATATATATAAGGCTCTGTCCTGACTGATTGACTACTGACTGACTGACTGACTGACAGACAACGCACAGCCCAAACCGCTGGTCGTACAGACTTGAAACAGACTTGAATTGAACCCATTAGGGTCAACTTGGGGACATCCAATTTAACCCTTATGAGCGCGGGTTTTCTGACAGCCAATTAGAAAATAAATAGTTCAAAAAAAAACGTTACATTGCGTTGACGAGATATGATTCCGAAATAAATACAATACAGGTAATATAGGTATTGTTATCTGTGGTTTGAAGCTTTTGAATGAATTAATCAAGGTCAAATAATATAAAAAGCTCATTTAATTTACATTAGTAGGGATATTCACAACTCAATCGGATAGGTTTCTGTTCGGATCCACATTCTCCGTCTCTGTCATCTGGAATGTAGAGGATTGGGACGGATAATGTGGATCCGAACAGAAACCTTTCCGATTGAGTTGTCAATATCCCTGCTGTATTGACATGTTTTTTTGTGGTTATTGTTTGTCTAACAAAATACTTTCCCATGGTATTTCTTATGTTTTTGTTCTTCCATAACACAAATTTAGTGCGGAATTAGTACCTAATTGGCAGTGTGCTTGCTTTTTCAACAATAAACAAATGCGAAGAAAAGAAAATCATGTCTCGTCAGCGCTATCTATCCTTTGGCTATGGAACTACGTTCTGGCAGCTGCCAGAAAATTTCCCATAACAAAAGACGAAATGGCAGTCCTTTATGATCAGACTGCCTACAAAGCAAAAAGACAACGAGAGCAGAACGAAAATGCAGAAAGACTAAAACGCAGATAGACTAACTAACATTCAGAAAAACTAAAATGCAGAAAGACTAAACAATACTTGCGCTCGAATGCGCTTTATCAAGTATCTATACTGTTTGGTTCGTTATATTTTTTTAAGTGACTTCTCTAATTTGAAGCCTAACTCATTCGAAAACTTGAAACTAAAATTTAGTTTTGATCTCGTAAAGCAATTAAAAAAAATTTGTGTATCTTGTTCTGAGACCATTTCTCTAGTTTAAATTACGTTTGCTTCCAACCATGGATGTAATTTGTTTCCAAGAATAGTTAACGAGCAAAGTAAAACGTCAAAATTACTTACGACAAATTGCGTTACAAGAACTTACCAAAGTAAATAGTGAGTGAGAAAAATCACGCTTCTAAGTAGGGTCCGCAAAAAAGCGCTGCTTATTTAGCAGTAACTAATTTTTTAAGAGGCGATATAATAGTAAATTATTAATGTGATGCGAACGGTACATATAGACCATTTATAATCTCGCATAGTTGTGCCATTGTGTTGTTATTTTTTACAGGTTTACGTTCACCTGTATCGAAGACGTAAATTAAGGTGGAAATAAAAGACCTAAATGTTTCTTCCCAAAATCCAGGAACTCTGTTGCAAAAACAACGTACAAACTATTAATTAAGCTAATTAAAAATTCATAGAAAAATGTTTAGTCCTTCACAACTTCTTATTTTAATTTATCAAAATGAAATTCCTTGTAATTGTATGATGTTTTTCTTCTCAGGTCGAATAGATAAGATGCCGATGGGTTGTTACATTCAAAGTAGTGTTTTAAAGGTCAAAATAGAAATATTTCTGATAAATTTACTGATGATCCAAATAGGACGCCCGCTCTGAGATAAGGGCTGATACACACCGCGCTTTTGAAAATTCCCGATAGTCGCATTTTTCATGGCGTACCCGTCGGGAAAAATTCCGTGAACTTTTTATTCGATTTTATAAATAAAGTATTACAGGCTGTACTGAAGATTTGTTTGTATTCCGATAATGTAAGACATTATATTTGTGTGACTGCGTTTTATGTTACTAAAATATAAGAGTAAATTAAAATTACTGGTTTGTTGTGATTTCATAAATTACAAAATGTTCAGCGTTAATAACAATTTAAAATATATAGACGTACAAATATGACATGTCAATGTTTTTATTTTATTATTACTTGCAACTTTCTTTGCATGCTTTGTTCAAATTGTGTTTGCATAATGTATTGAAACATATATATTTGTTGTAATAAGATATGTTTTCGCTAATTATACGATTGTTTTTGCTGTTTTTAATTTGTAACTGCTAGGTAATTATTTTAACAAGTTTACGTTTATAGAGCTGTTTACGAAACAATTAATAGGCAGGCTTCGTTATAATTTTCGTCGAAAATGTTTAAATGTCAATTGTTTTAGCAATGAAATAAAAGATACAAGTTTTTCTGCAGAAATGAAAAGAGCGTATTATTGTCGATTGGAGAAACAAAGGTTAATTAATGAACATTTTTGTAGTAAAAAAATTAAACGTTCAATATAACCCACACTAACAGAATGTCAAGTAAATATTAAAAACCGTCTACATTAGTTAATAGTATAACGTATTTCTGCCCATCTAAGTATCATGTGTCGTTTTCTTTTAAAATTGAGCTTTTTATTAGTTTCATGTACTTTCTAAAGGTTAATTGCCGAGTATAAAATATCACCTGACAATTATTTTAGGTACTAGATGGCTTGCTAACTTCTTAGGAGATCATGTGGTACCTCAGTATAAGACTGAAAATGGCATCAATGTCAGTAGCATGAAAACATGTAGCAGCCAACGAGTATCCGACCGAGACCTTCTGCCATCAATGACATTGTCTTGTTAATAAGCAAACATGTCGATAAATGAAAGCATTAATTTTAGCATTTTTTAATATTTTCACTACATTACAACGGCGGTCGGCTATGCGGTCATAAATTTTGTATGGCAAAAACGGTATCTAGTGTATATTTATCGCTTACGTGTTGCATTTGGTGCATAAATAATGTGCGTACAAATGTCACGCCTTCATTGGGACTTCAAAATGATAAACTGTGAGACGTAGTTGGGAATTAAGTTATTTGTCAATTTATAAATATAAAATATAATAATAGCCACTACTTAGGTATAAACCATTTTTCGACGCGCTACTGGCCAGTAAATAACTTGTTTTTGACCACAAAACTGCTCTCCAATTAGCTCTACTGTTAGTATTAGATTGATTAAATTATCGACAAAAATGTTTTACTGCTTGTTATTAACAAGTATTTGTCAGTAGTAGTCAAGTCGCATAAACAAAAATATCAAAGTGTAGACCATTATAAATGCATTTTCATTGTGTATATTCACCATTCAATTTGTTTTATATTCTTACACATCAGATAAAATAAAACTATTTTAACAAAACTGTTTATAAATTACCAAATATTCCCCTGGCTACTTATTGGTCACCATTTAAATATTATAGTACATTATGATACAAGTGTGCTATGTTGGTCATTACACTAGAGGTGGTATTACGCGCGCAAGCCGCAGGCGAGCACGATAAGGAAGCCGAGAGCGTAATGACTAATAGCACAAGAGTTCCATACGACTGTTTTCATCACACTTGGGAAAAAACAAACTTTGATTGATAATAATCAACCACACAGCGAAAACGTCAACAAACATTTGCGGAAAATGGCGCCCAAACCAGCAATGCGCGCGCAGGTTGACATTTACTTCAGCGGCATAAGAACTCTTGGAACTGAGAACTGTTGGTATTACAAAAAAACTGTAAGTATTACCCGGCTATATTAAGAGTGCTTCGTATACATACGTCTAATTGCAGTCACGTACAAACTTGACTTTACCTGGTTATACCTATTATAGCACAAGTGCCGTAATGTAAAGTAAAAAGCACCCGTGCGTAATAGCTTGGATTATGAGCCTACAACCTATGTAATAAGATCCACTTTACGAGCAAGTGTGATGAAAATAAATTTACCTTATCACAATTAATTGTAATTTTTTCTTCATGTTACATTATGAAGAACGTCTTGTATTTTTTTTTTAATACAGGTAAATGTGGGGATATATTTTAAATATAATATATTATTCTACTGTATAATGTTAGTATTAATACTGATTAATTTCCACTTTCTTCATAACATTAAAACTAAATGTCACCTTGCAAATGCACAATAATATTTATTTATATACACGTAACGGTATATAGTGGCGTACCTTTCGGGCAAAACAAGTACTACAGCGTACTTGATCGGGAATTTGACCTTTAAAACGCAGCGACAACTATGTAACCATCGGGACAAAATGTCGCGAGAGACAGAATGCAATACGCGTATATGAAAGTGAAGGATAGGAACAACACATGGCTAAAGCTCTATGATCACTTGAGCTCGGTGGATTCTTACATACGAACAAGGACGTTTTTACTGCTTATTGATATAGTTCAACACAATAATTTTTAAATTAAACTAGGTCTGAATCGAATTTTTATCCAAAATTTCTTTGTAAGATTTTTGGTTTAAGTATACCATTAAAAAGCAATCTTTATTTATATTTTAAATCAATGCGGTTATTAGAAGCGTTTTCGGTTGGAGCGTTGTGTTGTCGTTTTACCGGATGTATAATTTAATAAAGCGTAAAGTACGGCTAACCATGTGCTCTAAAAATAACGAATCGTCTTGTGCATAATTTTGGGATAAAACATTTAACAGCTCTCACAAATTAGTAAGAATATTAAAAAAAAAACGATTCAAATTTTGCTGAAAATCAGAAAACACGTTAAGTCAGTAGTAAAAGAAGCATTCGAACTGCTGGCCTTTTTCTTACATGCTTACTACACACTTCTTTATTAACAAATTCTATCTTATTAATTATATTTTAGCGCTTCGCATTCAGTATCAAATTATACTTTCGTTGCGTTTTTACGCAAATATTTTAAATTAGTAAACAAGAGCTACCAACGAGCAACAAGTAAACTAGGAAAATACTTAAAATAAATTCACGAGCAAAATGTCATGTAAATACTTAAACCGCTTATTGCTTCAAGCATACAAAGTTTATCACGTTACTCGTATATCTGAATCCACCAACAGCAACTGGGCAAGCGTGGTGGATATGGCCCCATTGCCCATCCAGGGTAGGACTACGTGCAGTACATAGTCCTACTGTCCTACACATAATGTGTTGCAATAGAGTATTAAAAAACTGATTGTGCAAAATCCTTTGAAAAACAATCAAAACTTTAACATTCAAGTTCATTGTAACCAATTAATCTATTTACAAGCTTTGCTTAGTTTGGGGCTAGATGGCGCTGTGTAAAAATGACCACCTGATATTTATTTATTTACTATATGTTATTGGGTACCTACCTAAGTTAATGAAATCTTTAAAATAATAATCACAACACATCACAACACATCACATCAACAGCCGGAAGACGTCCACTGCTGGACAAAGGCCTCTCCCTTAAAGGGAGGTAATGCCATAATCCCCAAAATAATAATAATATTCGAAAAATAAAGAATAGACACCTTTGCACAATATTGCCAGTGCCACGCTCTTACAGAGGGAGTAGTGTGCCTAAGTAGTCACTTAGAGCTATTTAAAACCTGTACGTAGCCGTCATAATAATGCAATAATTTATTTAGAATTGAATATTACAGTCGTAAGCTAGTAATACAAGTACTAAATAGATATCCTATCGCAACTATCTTGTATGTAAAACTTTTAACAGCTGTAGTATTAAGCCCTTTTCAATTCCCAGGTGTGACATCGGCAATTCAGATCACTATACAGAATCATTGGCAAATACCTAAATAAGTATAAAGAACAGCATTATGACAGTTATTATAAATAAATACATGCTGCAACAACCGCACATTGCAATTTTTTGTTGACATAACGTATAAACGTTTAAAACTGCCATAAGGCAGTTTTAAAGTTTCGGCAGTTAACATTGTTCTCGTACTTTCAAATGTTTCAAACTTTCAATTAACAGCCTAACTTAAAAACGCTACTTAAAGTTAAATAATGTTAGTAAATACTGCGCACTTAAGCTTAAGCTACGTTATTAAGTAACGCCCTAGTCTTTAGCATGAAATAATAATAATTTTATTATATAAACTGACGTGGTATTGACACATTTTTGATTTATTTATACGGGAATAATCACGTCCGATTTGATTAAACGTGAGTATTCCTGTATAAATAAAATAAAAAAAATTATATGCTGAAATTGACACTTTAGAAATTCCAGTCAAGCAAAGAGGTCTACTAAAGAAGCGCTGACCAAAGATCAACGCTAACAATAAAATTGTCCCTTTTCTTAACATTGTCTATCTCATTATCTTTAAAAGAAAGAAACGGATAAAAGTAGTTAGTGTTGGTTTAAAATTTTGTTTTGTCTCATTTCTATACGTATGCTACTTCTCTATCTTTAAGCCAGTCTACACATAAATTAATTAACCCAAGAGGAAAATCCTTCCTCCGAGTAATTAACGAAGTATCACAACGGCATCATTGTCAGCTGTCAACAGGCCCTGGGACCGTAATCAACGCACCTACTGATTATTACTAGTATAGTATTATATTATCTGCGCTATTGATAAAGCTCACTCCATGTACAGGGTTTTTTTTTCTCTTAGATATTGGCATTGCACGTTGTGCATTCTGCCAGTGTCAAGTTTATGAATTTTCTCATTTATTTGTTATCATCAAGTCAAATAAGTCATGAAGTCACAGTAAATCACACGAAAATTAGTCATAGTTGAGTCCAAGTCATACCCTAGTAAAGTTGTGGCGACTTTACTATGAGCTTCTATGGAGTTTTGAAAACAACACGAAAAGACATGTTTCACCACATTATATCACTTGCCCACACTCGTGCCTGTAATTCAACACTCAATTAATAAAACACCACCATTTTAAATCATTAATTCGCGAAAAAACACAAGTTTAAGAAAATAATAGAATGCAACGACATGATTTTTCCGTGTTCCCGCCAAAACTCTTTATGTACAGGGTTAGTCTTGAGGAGTACTGAGTCAGGGGGGGAGTCAGGGGGGGAGTCAGGGGGGCATAGTACCCATCATTGTGAATAATTTATTATATGAGGCCAGCCCTGAAATCACCTGTTCTACATTTTATAAACAGTTAATAAATTTAGGATTTTTTTGGTGTTTCATAGAAAATTATAAAACTACCGACCTTTTCGCAATTCCAGGGTTTGCGCCGTAGAGAAAGTTCACAATGATGATGAGATACTTTTCGACTTAATAAGTCCCTAGCATAAAACCTAATAAATACATGAACTCATTGGCATATGTACACAGGTGTCCATTTGAACAACGGACAATTTCTAGGATAATCCATCTCTGAAATCGTTTGAAAATCCTGCTGTTCCATAGAAAAGGCTTGGTACAGAAATCTCCTTAGACAATTTTAGCACAGGGATTTTTGTTTAAAATAAACCTGTTGTTGAGTCGGTCACATAGTAAAAGTTGTTCATAATGATGAACACTATAGATCCAAGAATATGTCCGGCGTTGAAATAAACATCCTGTATAATTATGTTAGTTGTATCCGTAGAAGATAATAAATAAATACGTCTGTCTAATGGCGTTAAATATAAAACGATTCCCTCTCCAAGTCCTCGTAATTATTATGTTAGAGCTATAGTATGACGTACAAGTTGACCCATACAATGGGAGCAAAAACCTGACCGCTGCGAGTGGACATTTTTTTTTTTTTTTTTTTTTTTTGCCGTTCGTTGAGAAACTGAGCAAAAAAACGTTTCATTGCTTTGTTTTAACCGCTAATTTATTGACAATAGACAATAGTTTATACGTGGCAAAAGTATGAACAAAAAAGCAGTTACACAGAAAACGGAAAAGTAAAACATAAATAAAAAAATTGTTTACCTTTTGCCACAAACCGGCCCCAACTCAGCAAGATGCCGGTTGCGAGCAACCGGCGCTGGTCTTCCGTTGGGCCCGGCAGGTGACGTCACGCATGCGAAAATCACATGATACGCATACAAGGCAAATGAAAGATTAATTACATACACAAACAGGTACACGACACAAAACAGATAATATAAAATATACTTACAACAAAAACTTAAAAATCATTATCCGATCCGACGACATTCGACAAATAAAAGGATAAAAACCCATCACTACGACTTTTAACTGGCAGCACTTTTTGAAAAAGCGAATCAAAGAATAATAATAAGGAAGGAGTTTTGGCGGGAACACGGAAAATCATGTTGCATTCTATTATTTTCTTAAACTTGTGTTTTTTTGCGAATTAATGCTTAAAAGTGGTGTTTTTTTAAAAAATTATTACCGTAAAATTGTAATTTTTTATGGGATGGAGTGACGAGACGAGCGAGACGTTCTGCTGATGGTAAGCATTACTCTTACCCATGACAGAAGCAGTGCCAAAACTTGCGAACATAATCCTGCGCCGCATTGCACTGCGCTCGTTACCCTGATGTATTATAGGTGTCAAGTCTTTCAAGCTTTAATATAACTAGATGTAGATAGTTACTTTTTCTTTATTATATATATTTTTTTTAATTTAAAATAATCATAATGATTTAAGTATCTAATGACCCTCAAACTCTAGGCTAAGCCTGTATCGTGAGGATCTGGATACGATTAAAACAATATGTTCGTAATGGGGAACCCCAGTGCGGTTTTTTCCGTTAGGTGGCGCATCGTCGATGCGGCCATTGTCAACTGTCAATCTCATACATTATGTTGTTTTTGTTTTATATTTACTGAAAACATTCTAAAGAATCGGATTACCAGGGAGAAACTGCATATACTGGTTTGTACAGCAATCCTTTGCCTTGCTAATTTAAGCTCTGTCCAACATAAAATGTAAACAATCATTTAACCTAGCCGTCAACAGTTGCTTATATATACAGTACCCAGTATTTTTTGTTGGACTAGATTATCAACAACGCCCTCATCAAGAAGACAGATATAAGCATCGATTAGGAACAAAACTTTATTTTGCCACATCCGGACCGCCGCCGCTGGTGCCATCTGCGAAAAGTTTTGCCTGTGTAACGTTATTAGCCTCTGCCTCAGGTTACACCAAAAATATTAATAAAAAAAGATGCACAAAGCACATTTTGAGTTTATGAGCGAGATTCTACTAAAGAATCCCCTCGCTCTGGATTCAAAAAGCGCCCTCGCCGTAAAAATATTATTTTGCTCCCATAGGATACAATCTACTATTTTTTTATTATAGCCTATGTCACTCGGGATGATAAGGGTTCTAATGATACCCCGTACTAAATCTATTCAGGCATTTAGAAGTTATAGTGGAACAAAGAAATTCACATACATACCTACATCGAGACACGAACCCTGAAAACATTACCCACCTTTTTCGGGCAGTCGTATAAAAATGACATTCACCTTCGATAAAATGTATGGAACAGTTGTTTTTTTGTAAATTCTGTGTTGGCCACACATTCAAAGTTGTTCAGAATGATAAGTACAATGACCATTCGTCTTAGTAATACCGTTCTGTTTAACCTTACAACTACAATATAAACACTGGCGTTACTTTATTTATACCCTGTGATATATAATAAATGGTCACTTGTTGGTTCATTTACGTACGATTTCAATAAAGTACGCCAGAATCTGTGCTGCGCATGCGCATAATAAGGCAAGTTTATGCAATCTATGGATACTTTAACCGATCAAATTGACCAACAAAACGTTACTATCTGAAAAAGGAAATATCACCTATAAGAGTCACAATAAAATTTAAATTAGATTGTATGAATACGGCAGTCTTTAACTTTGTTTATTTTAGGAACATGTGTTATTTTATCCCCAGGCGATCATAAAATCCAATTAAGTATGTGAATAATATACTTTCTACGAATACCTTTACCTTAACCATCATTTATATTTTTAAAGGAATCCTAAAAGCATGTTTTCTCCGTCAATGGTGATCTACGCTGCGATTTTTTTCCGCTAGGTAGCGCATTGTCGATGCGGCCATAATCAACTGTCATTCTCATAGATATTTGCTGAGAACATTTTAAAGACTCGGAATACCAGGGAAAATCTATTTAAACTAGTTTTTACAGAAACTCTTTGCCTTGCTAAATAAAGCCACAAATCTATTTTTAGGCTGTCAACAGCTGCATAGATTCTCAAAACAATACACAGCAATCATAATTTTTCCTTGGACTAGATTATCGACAACGCCTTCATTAAGAGCAACGAAACAAGAAAACTTGATTTTGCCACATCCGGACCGCCCGCCGCTGGCGCCAACTGCGAAAAGTTCTGCCTGTGCAAAAACATTGTGGACGGATTTGAAAAAAATGTATTGTTTGTACTTTTAGGTATATTAGGTGGTCCCATAATAGTTTGCAGTCGGTTTTTTTTTAAGTTATAGTACACATAAAAAAAAAATGTAAGAATTTTTTGTAGTGATAGGACTCCACTGCAGAGTCCGACTGGGGAAGTACCACGCCTTTCTCAGTTATTCAACCGCCAAGCAGTAGTGTGCAAGCATTACTGTGTTCTGGATTGAAGGGCAATGTTACCAGAGAAATTACTGGGTATGATGAGATTTAACATCTAATATCTCAGGGCGACGAGTGCAGTGCAGTGCGGCGCAGGATTGTGTTCGCAAGTTCATAATTCTGGTACTGCTACTGTTAATGGCAGGCGTGACGCTTACCACCAGGCAAACGTCTTGGTCGTCTCGTCACTTGAATGTATAAACAAATAAAAATAAAAATTTATTTATATTAAAAGTAGCAAGTTGAAAAGGCACATATTATATATTCGATTTCAATAATATAATTATGTAATATAATATTAATATTAATGGAAATGGCCTATGTATATATATATTTTACTATGGGAACCAGATAGCTGATAGAATACTTAGATACTTTTTTTGCAAATATATACTTATAATACATACAACACTAAGTCACAGAACGAACACTTATATGTTTGTCTTGGGTCGGAATCGAACTCACGCCCTACAGCCCTGAAAGCCACTACCAAGCTACTAACTGACCTATAAAGACAGTCACATGCCACAAAAGTTCTCTATCTGCACAAAGTCTATCAGCTGTTAGGGTGGCAATACCTCAGCTTACAGCTTAGTACCATACTCTGAGTATTAAATTAAATTAATTTGTTACCAGGCTTAGACTTTACATTATCATCAACTTAAAGCCCAGCGTGAAACAAGCTTAATTAATGTTCGGAATTTTATGAAAGGGCCACTCAGAAAGCTTAGCTGGATTCCAAGCTGTAAGGCATCGTAGCTCGCGTTCTAAACTTGCCATGAATAGAGATAACATAAATGCAGCAATAAGTAGCAATAACTTTTATTTATTTACACGGAAATACGTTCAATTAAATCGGATACTCCGACTACGGTCTCGATCACATCCGGTGGTCTTTTCTTTTTTGTATTTTTTTTTGAGGTAATAAATAAAATAATTTATTATCTAGGTGCCCTAACAAACGTGGAGTAGCTTTTTAATAGTAGGATGGTGTGACGGTGGATATATAAATCCACCGAGTTACAAATTTGAAAGAAAGGAAAAACATACTACGGATTAAGTTATCCGAGACTAATACACATTAAATAATTAGGAAGTAATTAAGTAATTATCGATTGTCTTGTTCACATAGTACAAGCTTTACTTAGTTTGGGGCTAGATGGCGCTACGTGAAAATTCCACCAATATTTTTTATTTAAGTAAGTGTGTTTTTAATAATATTTTTAAGTTAGTTTGTTTATGATTATTATTATTTTTTGTATTTTTTATGTAAACTTTTTGTAAAAATATTGGTTATAAGTTTATTTTTGTTTTAAAGTTTATTAACATATGATAGCACTTTACCCTAAAAACTTTGTAGTAATATTTTACTCTGTGTGGTAAGAGTGCTCATAAAAAACAAAACGTGTGTTTCTATATTTCTGTAACAGCGTGTGGAAGTCATTTTTTATCAGTTGCTGTGTAATAAATGAGTATATAACTGTAAAAATGTAGATGGTATTTCTGATATATACCTACACTGGTAAATTACTTAAGTTGATATAGATGTAGTGTATAAAAATATGTATTTTGTATGCTCGTAAGGAACCTCTGGTGCGCCAGTTCCACTCACACTTTCATGACCGGTTCTTTAAATGATTTACAGGCTAGGTGTATAACCACAACAGTAACTCACTTGCGAGGGCGCGGTCGAAGATAGTAAACAAATGTAACCTGGAACGGGAACAGGCTCTCGTGCGACGTGAGTGAACCAACAGTGATCTTCTTTACGGCCAAATAAAACTATTCTGTGACAGGTTTACGCGGATCGGTAGTACTAAGTTGAGAGGAGGACCAACTCCAACCTACGCTACCCATACCATACCAATCATGGTGTTCCATACCAATCGGATAATGATTTTTAAGTTTTTGTTGTAAGTATATTTTATATTGTCTGTTTTGTGTCGTGTACCTGTTTGTGTGATGTGATATTAGTTTTGTGTATGTAATTAATATTTCATTTGCCTTGTATGTGTATCTTGTGATTTTCGCGTGCGTGACGTCACCTGCCGGGCCCAACGGAAGACCAGCGCCGGTTGCTCGCAACCGGCATCTTGCTGAGTTGGGGCCGGTTTGTGGCAAAAGGTAAACAATTATTTATTTATGTTTTACTTTTCCGTGTTCTGTGTAACTGCTTTTTTGTTTATACTTTTGCCACGAATAAACTATTGTCTATTGTCTACCATTTCGTCGAAGAAAAAGCTTTGGATATTTCCCATAGGCAGGTGGCCTAATAGTACAAATTTCCCATACCTCTTTGTATTAACTAGGCCAAAATATCACAAGCCTTTTCATGTTGTATGGGACAGTTGATATTTTGTGTGACGTCACGGTCGATCCCATAGTAAAAGTTGTTGACAATGTACCTAGTTGTCATATCGACCAATCACATTCATTGGATTTTTATGATTGGTCTATACTTGCACGTCTGCGCCCCGCTCCGCTTGTTTCCGCTGCGGTGAAAACGCGTTTAAGAGGGAATCCGGTGAGCGGAACTCCATACAAAGTTATTCCCCTATTTTCTTTCTGAATAATGCCTCTATAGCAATTTTTTTTATATAATGTCTAGATCTTCTGTGCACATGTCTCTGGCCTTTTCTTTTATTTCAGCAATGAATTGCTAAAATAAATATAACCCTTTAAATATATTCATAGTAATCTTTGGAGGGTTATGTTGTCTATTTAATCTGAAAGAAGTTATTAATTTAATCTGATTTTGTTTCAGGTTTAATAACTTTTTATTACAGTCATTATTTTTTTATGAAAACTATGGATCATTAAGGTTCGGAAAAAACCATATTATTAGCCCCCTAACCCTATTAGTACTCGATACGATAGTACAGCGAAAATACACTAGAGATACAGTATACAACAGTTGGGTCTATACTTAGTCCTTTGTTGGTTGTGTCGTAGGATCTCAGCACCTATTAAATTGCGATCCCGTTCGGAGTAGTCCGGCGATCTTGCTGTCACTGGCGCAGGTCGGACACGCGTAGGCGAGGTTTACACCGACGCATTTACGAAAAATGGATGCACTGCAAATTGTGAGAGGATATACCGCCTTACGATGTTACCTCACTACAAGCGAGGGCGCTTGCCTTTTTGAGACGAAGCTTTGGACTTGCGAAAGTTCAAAACTTTCTTGTTTTTTGATGCAATGGAGTGATAAGATAACCTAGTCGATGGAACCTAAGCATCACGCTTGTCAATAACAGTAACAATGCCAGAAAGAGGTTCCAAAGGCAAAACTTTTTGCAGATGGCGCCAGCGGCGGTTAATCGTTGCTTAGATAGATAGATAGAAACACTTTATTGTGCACACCAAAAATAACATTACAATAAAAGAAAGAACCTTAAGAACTAAGGCCACAAGTGGCGGCCTTATCGCTAAAAGCGATCTCTTCCAGGCAACCATGGGTTTGAAATAAATTAAATCTTAGGTATAATCTAACTGCTTTTGATGAGGGCGTTGCCGATAATCTAGTGACTAGATTCTAGTCTAAGGAAAAATACTAAGTACTGTGCCTTGTTCTATGAATCTATGCAGTTTTTGACGGCCTGAAAATGGTTTTGTAGGTATCTTAGACAGATCTTTATTTAGCAAGGCAAAGGATTGCTGTACAAACCAGTATATGCAGATTCTCCCTGTTAATCCGAGTCTAATATGAGTAAAACCATAAAATTGTAGAAAAAAAACAAAATGTTTGTGATCAATTGACTATGGCCGCATCGACGATGCACCATCTACCGAAAAAATCGCAGTGTGAACCCCATTGTGAACATGCGAACAAATTCCTGTGCCGCACTGCACTGCGCTCGACATCCGAGATATTAGATGTCAAAGATCCTCATGCACATTATTTTCTCAGGTATCATTGCCCTTCAATTTGAAGGCTTCAAACCAAAACACAGTAATGCTTGCACACTACTTCTTGGTGGTGGATTAGCTGGGAAATTAAACCTATTGTTTTCCACACCTTTTTGTTCTAAGCTTATGATTAAGAGTATAGCTTGACAAAAAAGGAGAGAGAGAGTTAGATCCTCCAAACAAAAAAGTCTTAGAACGGAAACTTTTTTCTCTCCTGGCAATACTGACGTAATTCAAGTCGTGGTGACGTTCGGCACCAACTCGTAACAATCATGTCACCGCATTGTATTATTTTTCAAAGTTTCGAGTGGCACTTATAGGTATACTCCACAGAAAAGCGAAAGCCTTACTTCTTAGGTAGATCGGCTGTAAAAACAATGTTGTAAAGCAATTGTATGGAAAACCGGTGTCGCCAGTTTCGCACAAAATTGTATAGAAACTACGACGAAAAAATGCCAATCATTGGTCGCGCATGTGAAGTAAAACGTTCAAAATGCCATTTTGCAACAGATTAAAATTGATCTAATTACGATGCAATGTGGTTTGGTTTCCTTCGCGTCTATTTAAATTGTCTTTTTGGTGATTCTCAGTTTAAAAACATGTATATTGGTAGAATTGACATCAAGCGCATTTGCACTTATTACCGGCTAGCGCGGCCCGTCACATTTCCGTTCTATTCACTTATCTCTTCTGTGGTATACTCGAACCATTTACAACTACCAACAGCAGGTTTATTATATCCATAGAAAAAAAATACACAATTATGAAAAACATCATAAAGGGGAAAATAGAAGCAAAGCGAGGACCCGGAAGACCGAGGAGAAGCTTTGTTGATCAAGTTAAGGAGAGGGCCAAAGTCATGTCATACAAGGAGGTCAAAGTATTGGCCGGAGATAGAGAAAGATGGAACACTCTACCGACAATAGCCGTGCTATTAAATAAATGATGATAATTATGAGAAAAAAATACTAATTAATATATTTGTGAAATAAAATTGATTGCTTCACATTTAATCCAAGCCCAGATTAAATGAATCTTCATCTAATCGTTAAAGTCTCATAATAATTAATAGACTGATATATGAGACAGAAGTAGTGAAAATTATTAAGTGGCTATACATCACACTCCATTAAACGTGCCATTAGCTACTGTCGATGATTTGTTACCTTCTTTTGATCGATCGAATCAACCACTCGATAAAATAATTCATTATTCGATAAAATAATTTGACGTTTCCTCGTTTAATAGGCCCTTAGTGGGCCCGTTTATTAAATGGGAACTGAAAAGGTCTTATTAATTTGATTACAGTCAAATGTGGGGAATCCATTTTATGTGAAATAAATCAACATTTTAATTGGCTTATAATTAATATGGCTTAAAGCAGGGTATCTTACTTCGTTCATTAAATTAAGGCTTTGTAATTATTCATAAGTAATTTAAAACAAAAAACAGAAAATAACGGGTGACGGTCTCGTGTCTCCCCTGATGTCTCCCCTTGCAGTGTGGATTCCCAATTTCGTGTTTCGAAATAGATTTTTCTTCGAAATAGATGCTTTAGTATTTCTTCAAAAACTAAAGCATCCTGTTTTTTTAACAATATCACAAAATAAATAATAGTACTACGTACCAATATGCATGCGTAAGTATTAATTTAGCAGTAATAACATCATTCTTACAACAATATTTACTAAAATTAAGTAATTTGAATGAATGAATGAATGAATGATTTATAGGTCTATGGAACTAGGTATACATAATTAAAATTATAGTAGGTGTTATTGCTAATAATTCAAGGTTAGTGCTCTAGTTGCTTCTAATTTTTAGGTGTCTTATTAATATGTGTACTGTGGTTAATACACTTTTTTGTAACACGTTGTATGTTATAAATTATGTTTTGCTATAAGTAAGTAAGTAAGTAAGTAAGTTCGTATAGGCTGAGTGGACAGCCCTAGTGTCAGAATTAATGTGCCGCCCGAAGGCCTCTGACATGGCTGACGGTTGTTGTTATAGAAACTAGAACAAACAACCGGGACCAACAATTTAACGTGTCATCCGATCCACGGTAGCGCTCAGAAATAAATGCCACTCACGGTCACCCATCCGAAGACTGACCGGACCGTCCGTATCGTTTAGAATCACCTAGACAAGCTACGCCACGAGCGCTACATTTTGCTATGATTTATATGAATATATAGGTATTATTATTATATAAACTATATTATATGGCTTAACTCTAGCACATTATCTCAAAATTTCAAACGACATTCGGGAATATGAAAACGAGTAGGCACCAACAAGAAGTCCCATCAATATCTTTATCGCCCACAGCCGTAACAGTATAGTTTGACGTCGTAAACATTATAATAACGCTCTAAAAACATAACGCGCTATGTTACGACTCTATTTATAACGCTGTAATTCAATTAGTAAGTATGTTATGTGCAGTGCTTAAGGGTTTCTTGTTTTAGATTTTAATTTCGAATATCTTGTTAGAAATTTCGGTAATAAATACTAGATTTATGTTGAACTGTTTTTCATAATCACTTCAATTTCATTTGTGTTAAGTATTTTTTTCGTGTCTATTCAAGTATCGTGAAAATTTTACAAGCCGACATTAGTCAACAACGGATTTGGATTACAACTGGGGTCATACACAAATAAATAGATCAAAATTTTATAAAATAACTAGAGGTCGGCCACGCCTTCTTCCGCGTACGGAAGAAATTCGGCCCGCTTCCAAATATTTGTATCTTCCATAACGCTGGATTAATTACTAATTCTTTTCCTCCCCATATTCACCACTTTAAATCAGTCACATTTCAAGCCTGTATGACCAGCTGTTTAGGTTGTGCGTTGTCAGTCGTTGAGTCAGGACAGAGATTCTTATATTCACTCATCAGCCAGAAGACGTCCACTGCTGGACGTAGGCCTCCCTCTAATAGGGAGGGGTTGCCATAATCCCCACGCTTGGCAGGCTGCTTGGGGATCGCAGAGTGTTACCACCGTTAACTAAGAGGACGCTGCTGCTGCTGTGTGGTGGTTCTGGATGCAGTTTTAGGGCATACCCAGGTCCCCTTCTTATTCTTGGATCCTTATAGTAATTAGATGAAAATCTGCAACTCAAATCTGAAAAAAAGCTGTACATGACGCGACCTGTAGCTTAGGTATACATTGAAATAAAACTTTTTATTTTTTAATCCTGTTGTAAGTTTTCATACTTACACTTACAGAATCACGACAAATAACTTTTTTATCAGTAAATTTACTATTGCATTCGTTAAAATATACCAATTTCAATCGCTATCGGCTAACGATAAGGTTAAATGAGATGAAGTTTCAATGACAGCGTTAGCAAACAATCCTCTGAGGAACTAGCTCTCTGGCTGGGTATATAATCAAAGAAACAATCGAATAATTAACTGTAGTTCGTCTTAATTACAATGACAATGGCGGTACTTTACTCACGGGATGATTATGATTACAGTAAACAAAAACTAAAAGGCACTTTTAAGAAGTATGAATATTATTGCTAATAATAATTTAGAGTGTAATAGTTGTCAACAACAACATTATTAGCCTTTCATTGCCAATCCAAATCATACCAATCAGTCAGTTGCTGCAAACTTTCTCCGCGCTTCAAACCTAAGTATTCAAAAACCTTATAATACCCAGCTTCGTTCGATTTGCTGCACAAAACATGAATCAATAAAAGATGTGTCAATAAGTTCCAGAATACGTTCCCTGTAGACGATCATGTTTCCTGTCGTATTTACAATCACTAGAAACACCAATAAAAATCATAATCCTTTTAGTAGAGTAGATGTAAAAAATACTGCACTTAACATTGTAGAGCCGTTGCTCATAGAAATGCAACGAATTCAATGCTCGGCAGTGGAAGCGAAGATTGCGTGCAGTGCTCTCAATCTAGTGCGGAGCTGCGACACACGGGTGCAGCGAGTAGCCAACGTGTTTGATTTTCACGACGCGTGCATTTTATTGTTATTTTTATTAAACAATAGGGAATATGCATGTGTTTAAATTGTTAGAAATAAGTGGAGAGTTTATCTGAATCTGATGTTTACATCGAAAAAATAAATGAAATCGGATGGTAAAGTTATGAAAATTTCAGAAAACGAAATACATTTAACGGTGTATGGTCCGAACGGAAAACAGTTTTAATATTTCGTAGACAATTTATCGGTTTTTGATCCGAATATTAAAATTGAGAATTAAAATCGGTAAAATGCATGGATTTATCTGATTTTGTTCCGGCTGTTCATATTTGGAGCCTTTTTTTGTGGTTTTTTAACGTAATTTGCTGCGTCCAGAGTGGTGTATGGTATGTATGAGTAAGTAAAGTGCCGAAAAAAAAATAAGAAGACCAAAAGTGGATTTATCGGCTTTTGTTCCGGACCTCCTCAAATATAAGCGTTCAAAGTATTTGGGAGAGAGTCATCCGTCCCTTTCTAGCAAAACACGTGCTAGTATAGAATTTGTAAGGAAACGAGTACTTTGACGTCATTATCCACTATAGTGTCCTCCCTGTCTAACATGAAACTAAAATGTTTATAGCTTCGTTATTTGTGCACATACCTACCTATTTAAATGTTATTTTCGATGATTTGTTTTGTCAGTCAGATTTTTGAGTAAATAAAAAAACATGCATATTTATTGCCCGTAAGGTAGAGTTCAATAAAATATTTAAAAATTAAGTAATACAATTGAAACTGACGTGGCTTTGACACATTTTTGTTTTATTTATACGGGAATACTCACGTTTAATTAAGCAGGACGGTTTGCTAAGCAGGACGTAGCTGCACGCGCGTCGGGCTCTGTTTTCACTCTTTGAAAAGGGTCACCGGATGTGATGAAAACTATAGTCGGAGTATCCGATTTAATTAAATATGAGTATTCCCGTATAAATAAAACAAAAACAAATGAAACTGTTTTGGGCGATAAAGGGCCCATAATAAATGTAATTATAATTTTCAAATCGCGAAAGTTAGAAACATTTAATTATACTTACGGAAAATTCCACTCGAGTGAGAACATTGCATAGCTAAATAAACATTGATAGGTCATCCAGCTAAAATCTCATCTCACTGGTTAGCGTCGTGAGGTAAGGTTAGGTTAGTACTTTAGTTTATCACTGGTCCAAACAACGTTCATTGAAGCAGGTAAACATTTAGCATACCTTAATAACTGGCTCTCGGGTGAGGCTGCCGGACGGAACACAACGCTAGTTGTTAGTAACAGATTTTAGCCAAGCCTGGAAGCCAGCTGAATATTACAGAAATTTCTATAAACACAGAATTTGATCGATTTTAAAGTAAATATACTCACCAAACTAAGCCACAGTGTGTTCCTGTTGACATCCGCAGCAGGCGACAAGATTCTAAATGCTCAAGACTAAATGGTATCTCGGTATTATAACTTAAGCTATTTTTTAAGCCTGATTCGCTGAAAGCGTACTTATTCTTCGAAAGTTATTGTAATTCTGCTATTTAATTATGTAGAATTGATGCCTCGGACACGAAAGGAATTCAATCCGATTTATTATCTGTTAGTCTGCGCGTAGTACATGCTATTTATTTTGTAGTTACTGGTTTAGTGCGCGATTTTCTGTAGTAATTGAAGTTAGAATGTTACAGGTTGTAAGATTTAAAAGCTTCGGTTAGAATTATGTCTACGTATAGTGTGTGATTAAAATAAACGATAACTCTTATTTTCACCGAGCGAAACGAATGTATTCGATTGTTTTAGAAGAAAAAATATTTGTATGTATGTTTACCGCCGTTATTCCGGTCTAAGCAAACAGTTCATTTAATTTTTTACAACACATTTGCTCGAAAAGTGCATTTACGAAGCCAACTTTTTGTTTTGTTCAACTTTCGAACGATGTATACAACATCGTTTTACGCACCATACAACGGAGTGTGCGGTAAAATAGGTACTCTCAGCTAAGTACCTATTTTACCGCACACTTCCTTGTATAGCGCCGTGCGTAAACTTCACGGTATATTTTTAATTTCCTTAATAATAATTTAAAAACTCCACCAAAGAGATTCACATTACGAGAATAAATAAGCTGAATGATTGAATCTCCTTGGAAGCGCTTTTGGTCAATACGTTTGTCTTACTTTAATACTAAACAGAATATGTGACGAATGAAATTCTCACCACTTATAACTTTTTGTTTCTAATTTTCACCACGCGCTCGTAGCGCCATTTGTTAATTCGCGCCATTTCATCTTTCCTCCTAGGAGGATTATGGCGTAGCACTTTGTGCATTTGCCAGTGTCAAGTATTTATTTGTATCAAGTTTTTGATAATTTTCAAGTCGAATGAGTCTAAGTCACAGTCAAAGTGATGTCACACTTAGTAAGTCACAGTCAAGTCCAGTCATGCCCTAGTAAAGTCATGGCCACTTTACTATAAGCTTCTTCGCAGTTTTGGAAACAACACGAATAGACACTCATATTAGAAACGTTTTAACGAAGACGAACTAGAGAACGAAGTTTTTTTTTCTTTCCTCCTAGGAGGATTATGGCATCGCACTTTGAGCATTTGCCAATGTCAAGTAGGAATTTAGTTGCGACTTTCCGTCCGATATAATAAAAACAAAATAATAAAGTTTGGCTCATTATCTGTTGTAAGTACTTCTGTTATCTGTTTTCTCGCAAATGTGTTGTAAAACGTTGTATGGCACTCGTGCGGTGTTGGTTTTTACAAACGAGTAGACGAATGTAAGCGCGAGACGAAGTCGAGGGCTTACCATAGTCACGAGTTAAAAAAAAGCAGGTGTTTCATACATTTTGTCCAAGATCGATGAACCTTTTTGTGGGGTGGAGTTTTTCAATATCATCTTATCATACATAAGACGATATTGAAAAAATCCACCCCATAATAGAGGGTGCAAATTGGTAAGATGAAATTATTGTACTAAGTTAAAAACTTGAAATTTTATCATCTCTATTTACAGTATATTTATCTTTAGTTACAATTCCAGTAGTAATATAACATAATAGTGTCGAATTGGTAACCTCCTTTTTTTTGAAGTCGGTTACAATTTGGTTTTTGCCTCCGTGCGAAGCCGGGGCGGGTCAGCTAATAAATGGATAAGTTTCACTAGCTCAATATATACTCCCGAGTTTTCAATCTCCCGAAGTGAATATGTTCTTTTTCAAAATAGTATCCCAAATTACCTTCCTTTCCTAAAAACACTTTACTTTCAAGTATATATATAGACTTACTCGTAGGTTAACTGGATCCAACAAAAAGTATTTCAATAGAAAAATCCTTACCTAACTCGTGGTGGTTTATGCACCGTAAGAAGAAACTTTATGATCTGAGAAGTCGGAGAATGTTAAGGATCGCCCGCATCAGTGTCTTGGTTGGTTTATGTGTGGTGAGGAGCACCTATCTCGCAGGAGAGGCTAATGGACAGCTTGCTGGCAGGTAAGGTATAGAAACACTCTCTTGTCTGGCTAATTTATTATTTTATTGGTAAGCTAGCAGAACCGTGCGGTTTCACGATAGACTATAAAAAATGACATAGATCCTCAATTTTTTTATACAATGGTGGACGGGATTTTAGAAACGTTCACCTGGTGGTAAGCATCACGTCTGTTTTTATCAGCAGTAGCAGCGACAATGATAAGATAAGAGAAACGGGAAATAAACACACGGATTTTGAAGACTATATGTTGAGCGCCGGCTCTCCACTCGCTTCAGTCACACTCTGCCTTTGCGACATGCGAGCAGCCGTACAATACGACAATACAAACTTCTAATACATGTATATGTGTTCTTTTTTTGTCATGCAGTAATTAGATTCATATCTATTTCCCGGCAAATGTAATATGCATACTTTTAGCTAGGTATGCTTGATTTATTGATTGTGTTGCCTTGTTATTTTTTATCGATTTGCAAGCGCTGGGCCCGTCCATTTAATTATAACCGTCGCTGAGTAGCAGTGCCAGAATTGTGAACTTGCAAACAAAATCCTGCGCCGCACTGCGTTCGTCACTCTGAGATATTAGATGTCAAATCTTTTCATGCTCAGTCCATATCTCTGGTTACATTGCCCCTCAAACCGAAACACAGTCATGCTTGCACACTACTGCTTGGCAATTGAGTAACTAGCAAAAGTGTGGTCCTTCCCTAGGCGGAATCTGCAATTGAGTCTGCAAAGAGTACCTATATAAATATCATGAAAATCGCATCAACGGTATTCAAGTCAGCGTCAACAAAGTCTTCACTGAAATTAGGGCTGGCCCTTCAGCCTATACGTACTTAGTTATCAACATATTTTTATTCTTTAGTACGTTGTCTTTCAGTCGACTCTAAAAGCCTTATTAATAATGTCGTAGATGGAGTAGCCTGTAAATGTGGATAATTATAGACAAAAGACGGATTATTCATTCCAAATGTCCAAAGCAACTCTAACTTTATTAATAAGGCTATAAAACTTTATTTGCTCCGTCAACAATCAGACCACACGTAATGAAACCTCAATTCATCGAACAAGGCTGGCCATAAACAACACAAATTATTGTCATAGACAAGTTATGTCTGGATCGGTACATGTCCGGCGCATGTCGAGACAAATGTGTATGTTAAACGTACCCTGGCTCTCTGCCGGTCGCTTTGTTCTAAGCCGATCCTATTATTAATAAATCTTATTAATATCAGCCTAGTGCGCCTAGATTGGTCTTCGTTTCTTAATAGATGCTGCCGATGAAAGATCAAGTTACTTTCAACTGAAAGATCCTTTCGATTGCACTTCACCTAAAATCAGGAACCTTTATAAGTTGTTGAGGTCATAACACCTAGCCTGACACAAATAAAAATGATTCATTTAGTGGGAAATTTTCCGGCAAACTTAAAACTCCTTGCAGATGGCGATGAGCTGACTTGTCTGTCGTAGTCTTTTTTTGTGTGCCACAGGCTTGTATGGTTTAGTTCTCCTGGGCCCTGTTTTATAAAGCTACAAGTCTTGTACTTATAGTGAAAACCTGACAACACCGCAAAAAAATATTGAGTACGGCGTTTTTAGAAACTACAAGTACGAGCACTTGTAGTTCCATATAAGTTAATTAAAGACAACCCAGATGGTTTGTCTTTAATTATCAGAACTGTAACTGGTAACTTGTAGTTACTGGTACAAGAAGCTAGTACAATAGTAAGCTTGTACTTGTAACTTTATAAAACAGGGCCTTGATCTTAGGTCCTCAGGTCAGACTAAAATTATACGGCTGTAAACTTATTAGATTTAAATTAAATTAGTTTAAATAAACTTCGCCTCTTCAAATAGCGCTTTTGCCCTTTAAATTTCCTATTAGCAAAAACACTCAAAGATATAAAAAAAACTCGTGTTAATGTAAACCAACGGAACGTAGGCTTCGTGGTCAGCAAAACTGATACGGATTCCATAGACGTGTCATGTCGTAGAACATGGTTCGAATAGTTCACGGCAGGCCGCAACCATCCTGCGCTACTCCTTGTACGGCTCTTCCAGACTGGCCACAGAAACGTCTCAGCACGCGGCAGTAAGAGACCTTCAAAATTAATGTTACTTCAAAATAATTTGAAACATCCTGCTACCTACTTGAGGTTTGATAGTATCGATTCTGCATCAATCATAAATGTTTTTTAAGAAATAAAGGAAAAAAGAAAGATATAAATTATTTATTTCCGACAATAATCAGATTTCTATAACAATAACAGTCAATCCATGTGAGACGTCTTTGGACGGGACATTAGCTCTGATACATGGGCTAGACATGGGCTAGCCACACAGCCTATACTAACTGATCGACGGACCCGCCAATAACTCAGTTAGAGCACTAATGTAGTACACGTATGTTTCTGTGTTCGTAAGTACAGTATGATAGCGTCGACAGATTTTATAAAAATAGATGATCTAAGGTAGTCGCTAGATTATTCTATGGGTAGATCGTAATCATACCCAAATACAATACACTATTCTACATAAACTGCATAGAAAACAGTTTTTAAGAAATACACTCGTTCTAGTATTCGTCATAACAGAAACAATTGAAAAATATTAAAGAGTTACACAGCGCCATCTAGCCCCAAACTGAGCAAAGCTTGTAATAAAAGAAAACTAGATAGCTGGTAGAATACTTACATACTTTTTTTTGTAAATACATACTTATAATACATATACTACACCCAGACACAGAACAAACATCTATGATAGTCACATAAATGTTTGCCCTGGGTGGGGATCGAACCTACGCCCTACAGCTCTGAAGGAAGACATGCTAACAACTGAGCTATATGCAGTCAGACTTGATCATTTATTCTCAAAAAAAGTATCCATTCTGTTTTTCTTACGCACTATGACTAACGCCACGTCTTAATTAAATAAAGTCGCAAGTTCCAATAAACTAAAGCTGAGTTCTCACGGGAAACGAATCACACTAAGTACGAGGCAACAGTTATCAATCTATAAGTGTACTCTTTCCCCATAAGGCCTGAAAATCTGTATCACTAGACTCCATATTATGGCTTGACAACAGGAACGTGGACGAAATCAAGCTAAGGTTATTTGAAATGGATCGCAATGCTGGAAGCAATCTTGAAAAACTAAAAAAAGTTTATTAGATATAAAGGTACATTTTTGTGCAGGTAATATATTTACATTTGTAGGTATCTATAAAATTTCACGATGATAAGCAATTTACAATCATGGCTGCCGAGCTCATCCATCGCCGCAGCCTCGCGGCGACACATCATCTTCGAACTAAGCAGAATGCTTGTGTTTCTGAGACAGTGTCACCGCAGGGAGAGCATGCCATTGGGAGACGGGTTTCATTATTCGTTATAACTGGACAAAGTGGTTGATTTGATAGTGGTTGATTGCAAAGATTCCGCGGGACGTTTCTGCACGCCCGTACTTCAAGAGGCTTGGGATCTTGACGCTACCATCACTGGTTACATTGCAAGTTGCTGTATATGCCAGATCGAACCAAGCCTCGTACAAAACTCTGCGTAACAGTCGCGTGGGAGACAGACTCGCGGAGTCTTCCCGCACACTGGAAAGGTCGGCCAAATCAACGCATGTTATGGGTCCGACAGTGTACAACAAGTTGCCGAGGCACGTCACTTCCGCGCACACCCTTCTTAGTTTTAAAGCACGCCTTAAACGCTGGCTTATCGACCAGACGTTCTATAGCTATGATGAATTATTATTAATAGAAACAAAAAAACTTACTGCTGTAATTACTGTATAGAAAACAGTACCTTACCTATTATATATAATAATCATATAATATAATAATAATGTTTATTTGAGACTATTACAAGGCTTATGAAGTATGTAAGTACTAACATTTCTAAAAATATAGCTTATTTTTAAATAATTTGAAGATAGTAGGTAATAATAGTATTATTTGACATGAATTGTTGTAGCATTCTTATTTCAATTTGTATTATTATTTATTTTGTTTATTGTAATAATAATTGATACTCTTTAGTTTTTGTGACTATTTTTATTGACATTCAACTTAAGTATAACATAAATTGATAAGGAAAATCTAAACAAAGCGGACAAATCCCAATATAATAGATACAATAAAGTCTCGAATGCAATCTTTGGTTACCATCACATTGAAAATGTTTCCTAATGACATTTATTCCAGTTTTATCTATGAAGGTATATCAAGTTCGTCAAGCTCATTGAATTCGTTTTAATATCTAAGTACTGATTCCAAATAGTAAAGACTTAGGACATTTTCCATACGCAAGTGACTTACTGGTACAAATTCCCTTTGTATGAACTAGGGCAACATTTTCACATGCCTTTATAAAAAATACAGGGTTGTAGGTTACGTCGACCTAAATCCTTTAAAGGGTTATAGTATACATCATCACTGTGGTCGTTTTTGAAGGTTTTTAGTTGACAAAACTAAACTAACTAAAGTATTCCTTATCTAACATGCCTAGTAAAAAAGTGATAGCAATATTTTAATTCGTTTAGAACTGTCAACTAAAGCCTTCAAAATTGACCACATTGACTTATTTGACTGTGGGACTATCTAGGTCTAAAGGATCTAGGTCGACTTAACCTGTAACCCTGTATAATTGTATATGTGTACTTAGTACCTACTATAGACTTTGCAAATGTGCAGACATGTATTTAGATACCTACTTAATCAAAGATTAATTTGTAGTCATATCCTGATCCTATAAAATTAAATTTATTATTATCCAGAGTTCTATCTAAAGGTTCTCAGGAAGAGGATAATAATTCAGATATAATACCGCATTTTGTACCTTCTCTGTTTTGTTTCCTACGTGTAGTACATGTTGTTGTGTCGATAATATACCTCTGAATAGTCTGTATATCCGTCTTTAGTCTTTAAATTTATACACTGAGCTACAAATTTAAAAGACAAATAAGGCTGAACGATCCCTGTAACCCTGTAAGTCAAAGCACCAAAAAATTACCAATTAACAAAACAGCAGTGAAAGTACCGTTTATTACACTGAAAAGCGAAGACCCTACAGTACCTAACACTTACTTAATAGTACTTTAGTTTACAATAGCTGGAATGGTAAAGCAATATTATCTTTATTTTGCACCAGAAATTTAAAACATTTTAAAATCAATCAGGATACATAATTCGGGAGTACCTACACAGGGTGGCCTTATCACTTTAAGCTTAGCAACCATTTTTCCTTTGTTTGTGGTTCTTTAAGTCGCTAAATTTGAGGTGACGGTATTGCTGATTTATTTGACGAATCGGTGTAGATTTTGCAACTACGGAGCTGTCGATATCGATCGATAAAGTTTATCTAAGGCTATGTTACGTTGATTGACAAATTGAAACACAATAAAGGAAAAGAACAGAAAAAATTAATGAAGAAAATATATAAAATCGATAAAATACGATAAATACCAATAAAAATATTATTTATCGTATTTTACCGATTTCGATGTCAAATTTATTGATCCTTAAGAACGGTACTCGCGCTGCAGGGTTTTCAAAATCAGATATCGAAAACTAAGCATACCTATTATGTTTTTATAGGCCATATTTTTTGTCAACCAAAGACGTCGTAGGCGTACATAGGCGTCAAACAAAATCTTTTCTCAAACAAAGTTTTTAACAATCATTCCCAACTAATAGACTAACGATCATTATCTTCAATGTATTATACTTTATATATCATTCATTCTGTATTTATATTCCCATTGATCAAGTTGTAAATCAGGTTTCATAAGATCATTCAACAACAATCCAGCGTCCAAATCTCGTACGAAACCAGATCATCAACCCAACCCAAACAGTTATCTTGACAACAGCAAAAACCGGACTAGATAAAGTGTAGCCATGCGACAAAGCTAGTATTGTATGAACAAATAATGCACAAGTCATCCAACTATTTGGACCAATCAGAGCAGTTGTTTTTTTTTATCTGACGCGGGGCTAAGAAGCGAGCACGCTTATTATAGATTCGATCTGATTCAAATTAAATACTTTTGTGTTCACCGTTATGTTGAATTTAAAAGATTCGGAGGTTGCATTTAGAATTCGTTTGTTGTCACTGCTAAAATATTTTTCTCAAATTCTTTTGGTCTTTGGACGACTCTAAAATTAGATTATGTGTAGTATGGATCTAGAATCTACCGACTCGTATAATAGATAGGTACTTTTAAGTTTTTTTTTTTGCATAATTGGTTTGCGAAGATACCGATTCAGTTGTGACTCGAAGCACCCAAATTTTATCTATCGCAAAACAATCACACGGTAAACATCTCGTAAATAATCATTGAAACTATAACATTATATAATTTATGTTTTCATAGATACAATTTGCTATTGATAGAGAAAACGACCCCCTACAAACCATCCCGAGATTACAACCACTTAGTAAGCAATTTTAATTACGACGGTACGCATACAATCGACAATATATTTAACTGCATTTGCTTATCGTGGTAATTACGTGAGAATACGACAAGGAACACCCCTTACAATGCTCTTACGCATGCTAATATCGAGTGCCTATCTTGTTCATGATTTTCGATTACTCGACTCGACTCGAAAAGTATTGCAAGGTTTGCTTTGAAGTCTAATGTACTTATTGGGGCAAAGTTGTTAAATCCTCACTTTTGCCCTCGCTTACTAAAAAGTTAAACCTTTTTTTTTTGTACCTCTCTATAATATTTCTAAATATATTTGTATGGGTATTTACGGGGCTTAAACAGTGATTCATATTTAAATAAAAATATATTTGATTTTGATTAAATATATACCTTATTAAATTCGCCAGCGTTGTAGAGTCGTTGCCTTTTTTTTTCTTGTTTTTTTTAATTTTTGTTGTTCCGTCTATACTTCCTCCGACACATGTCGGAGACATTGTTAGACCAAACATGTTGCTTACGCTGTTTAATGTGGTTTTGAACTGATCGGCAAACAAATCACCTTCTTTTTTTTGTAAATTAAGTACACTACTAATCAATAAAAGTATACAGTAAATTATCCATTTTTTTTTTTTTTTTTTCTCTAGTTTGTTGTCGTTGCCTTTAAGCTTTCTACGCAACTTTCAGAATCGCAATTAGGTACTAAATATATTTCTAATTTTAGACTTTAATTCTTCGTTTACTGAGACAAAAGGATCACCGGTTTCACTTTAACAACATTACCTACTTTCCTACTTTGTAACAATCGCAATCGGAATCTAAGTGCAACTTAATGATACTCTACTCAATAGCGTTTACCTTTAGGTAGAGTTTTGCAGGTAAAGAGTGGTTGCTTATAAACATAGTATTATATTTTCTTTGCTTATAAAGTTAGGGGTAGATACTAGCTATAGATAAGGCTGATCGTTTATTGGAAGGGGCGGGGCGGAACTACTAAGGATTCTATATAGCATGACCAATTTATTATTAGTAGAAAAATAGATATGGATTTTTTTAGTTTAGTAAATTTAGTCAATGCTAAGTATAGTTTGAAAATTATTTTTACTTACGACGACCTTCATGTGGAAAGACCAGAGTTAGATGAATATTATAATAAATTGTTAGAAAAGCGACTTGCAGAGATAGATTAGAAACTATTTGATTATACCAGTAAGTTTTTATAACATCAAATAATAAATTGCGTAAACATCTTTGAAACTCTATTATTAATCTTCCGTTTAATTAGAGAACAAATAAAAATAGGGTCTTTTTAAGTAATATAACAAATTCAATAAGCGTGAAATGAAGTTTTTGGTTAAAATAATTTTGGCGCCGGCTCTCTGTATAACAAACTTCATTGGCCTACTTTACAAAAAGAGGAAGGTATACGCACTTCAATAAAAAAATTATGTATAGAGGACTAACCCCTAATCAGTTAGTATCCTTTTAGGGGCATATTCTGTACATCAGAACAAACAACTTTTATTATGGGGCCAACATTGAAATCGTGAAAAAAATATCAGCTGTTCCATACAAAAAGTTCGTCGACCTTGGGCAAAATTTATGAAATAGCAGTTTTTTTTGTGATTTATTTGCCCGTTTGTAAAACTTGTTTGTTTTGATGTACAGAATATGCCCTTAAAAGGATGCTAACTGTTTAGGACTAACCTTGTATACGCTGTCACTTTGTCATTTATGAACTTTGCATGCTTGTTTTATAATTGTAGAGTAAGTTCTTTCAAAAATTATATTACTTATAACTATGCATTGAAAAAATATGTTATAACGAAAACTTAACAATATAGTAGGGATTATTTGTATGGTTCGTATGGTGGTTGGTTCATATCTTTCAAAAAAATGTTATTTTGTTCTAGTTCCCGCTGATATAAATTCGGTTATTCATTAAATTTGGCTATTATTGTGCAGCTGCTTCTCTTGTTTTATTTTCAATAATGAGAGACTTTCTGACAGGCAATTTAAAAAAAAGAAGCTCATTTCTTAAATATTTTTTCGTTCTTAGTTATTGGCATTGCACGTTGTGCATTCTGCCAGTGTCAAGTTTATGAATTTTCAAGTTTTTATATTCAAATCAGGTCAAATATGTCATAAATAAAAAATAAAATATTTTGTAGGACTCTACTGCAGAGTCCGTTTGGGGAAGTACCACACCTATGCCAGTTATTCAAACGCTAAGCAGTAGTGTGCAAGCATTACTGTGTTCCGGCTTGAAAAGCAATGTTACCAGAGAAATGACTGGGTATGAAGTGATGTAACATCTAATATCACAGGGTGACGAGCGCAGTACAGTGCGGCGCAGGACTGTGTTCGCAAGTTCATAATTCTAGCACTGCTACTATTAGTGGCAGGCATGACGCTTACCACCAAGCGAACGTCTTGCTCGTCTCGTACTTCATTATATAAAAATAAAAAAAAACACCGTTAGTCACACGAAATTAGTCAAATTCGAGTCCAAGTCATGCCCTAGTAAAGTTGTGGCAACTTTACTATGAGCTTCTACGGAGTTTTGAAAACAACACGAAAAGACACGTTTCACCACATTACATCACTTGCCCTCGTGCTCGTGCATGTAATTCAACACTCAATGAATAAAACACCACCATTTTAAATCATTAATTCGTGAAAAAACACAAGTCTAAGAAAATAATAGAAAATAGAAGCCAAAACCCAAGAAGCTCATTGTAGATGGCGCTGATAAGACGTGGCTGTCATTGTCAAGTATTTTTTATTATCTTAATGTCACAGATCAAACATATTATGCTGTTTTTGACTATCACGTATATTCAGCGCCGTCTATCGAGTTGAAGAGAACTACTTTTTTATTGCCTGTCAGAAAACCTGCCATTATCAACCCAAGCCTTGCCTGCCAAGTATATGAGCGTTTTTGGCGGGAACATGGAAAAATCATGTCGTTGCATTCTATTATTTTCTTAAACTTGTGTATTTTCGCGAATTAATGATTAAAAATGGTGGTGTTTTATTCATTGAGTGTTGAATTACATGCACGAGTGTGGGCAAGTGATATAATGTGGTGAAACATGTCTTTTTGTGTTGTTTTCAAAACTCCGTATAAGCTCATAGTAAAGTCGCCACAACTTTACTAGGGCATGACTTGGACTCGACTATGACTAATTTCGTGTGACTGACTGTGATATCATTACATATTTGACTTGATTTACATATAAATACTTGAAAAAATCATAAACTTGACACTGGCAGAATGCACAACGTGCGATGCCAAGAACTAAGAAAAAAAAAAAAGTATATGAGATAAACGTCACACTATAATGTAAAAGTAATCATTCTACTTCGGCGTTCAAACGTCCAGCGTAACCGTGTATTTTAAAGTCTACTGTATTTACGAAACGCGTCCCGCTGTGCCATTGTGAATTATAATAACCGTTAAAGTAAAATTGGGTGTTAAAAAAGTGCAGTTGGTTCTTCAGTTAAAACACTGTTCAATATTTAAGGCAAAATATTGTATGTCTTAAGTAGATATAATTTTTTATGTGAACAGTTTGAACTCCGCGCAGTCTTACCATTATAAGTGAGATTATTTTTAAAAAAATTCAAGAACCAGTGGTTCCAGGACTGAGTTTACTTTTTACTTTTAGTTTACTTTAGAGTTTCATTAATATTTAGGAAAAACCCCTTACAATCGTTATTATATTGACTTTTAACGTACTCAATTATAAACCCGACTATATTTAACTAAAGCCTGACTTACATTTTCCCTTGTGACAGCGACTCTACTAGTAATCGAGACCTATATCATTATCATCATCATTTATTTAAGACCACAGCTCTTCTCGGTGGAGTGACTGCCATCTTTTTCTATCTCCGTCAAGTTCTTTGACCTTCTAGTATGACATGACTTTGGCCCTCATATACACCTATCTCATACCCTCTATAAATTCATACCCTAAAATTATCCTGCTAATTCAGTTTTACCCTAAGTCTAGAGTAAAATACTCTTATGTTGGCATCACTGTCAAGTGAAACACCAAATAGAGTTTTGGCGGGAACGCGAGAAAATCATGTCGCTGCATTGTATTGTTTTCTAAAACTTGGGTTTTTCGAGTGTTAATGCATAAAAAGGGTGGCGTTTTATTCATTAAGTGCTGATTTACGAGCAAGAGTGTGGGCAAGTGATATAATGTAGTGAAACGTGTCTTTTCGTGTTGTTCCCAAAACTCCGAAGAAGCTTATAGTAAAGTTGCCACGACTTTACTAGGGCATGATTGGACTTGACTGTGACTTACTGTGTGTGACTTGGATTGTGACTACGACTCATTTAACTGCAGAAAGAAGAATCGATGAAGAAATATGTATTCGGCTGAAGGACTAGTATCCATGGCCAGGAACTATTAAAAACAACAAAAACACTAAATGCAATACCAATAAGTTATTGATATAGCGGACAAACCCCAATCACATCACAGAGTGATCTCAATTCTCTCGCAATAAAACTAACTTTTGTTATATTTTTACGTCCAATACAGGTTTGCAAGGGTCAATGTCTCCGCCAATTCTGTCTGCGAACCAGTTACGTTGATAAGACAAGCTGACAGACAATTTATTAAATAATATACCAAGTCTAACCACCATTGATTAAAAATTATGTGACAGTTATGGGTACCTAACCTCTTTCCTTCGCTGAATCCCCATCTTCGCGAGTTATCTTAGCGGTATTTGTAGATAGATAAACTATTTATTTGTACACACCAAAATAAATGATACCAGTCAGGATTTTCGGAAAACTATTTTGTACCTATTGTTTATTTTTTTTATGGATTCTCATTGTCTTGTCTTGTGTACAAAATATGTTTTTTTCTATAAATAAAATATTGTCTATTGTCTATGATCACAACAGAAAAATTAACTTACAAATAAAAAAAAGTAAAAAAAATATGAAAGAAGAAATAAGAAAAAATATCAACTATTAGTACCTTTTAATTTAAATAAATATTGTTTAATAATTGTATTTGTTTGTTTAGACAGACACCACAAAATGTAAATATACCGAAAACACATAAGATAACTTACTATTATTACTCTGAGATAATAAACAAAAAAAATATAAACAACCTAAATGATTTTACAGCATCATTTGAGTCGCGGGGTTCAGATTCTTCGTTTCAACCAACGACGATAAATACAAGAAGACAAGCAGGCCTGAACAAAAAATCGTCCAGCGCAAATCTCGTCTTATTTCTAGATGGCGCTGGCAAATAGCCTGGGATTTTTTGTTTTAACACTCTTAACTAATAAACTTGGTTAACTTCTGTACCAATTTACAATTTACTGTACAACTTGTATTTATCGTCACTGGTTTCAATTAATTAATTTAAATATTTATACTTATAGCGGTGATCTGGACGTTAATAAAAATAGTCTATTAATAAATTATATCGTTTAGTCTTTCAGTGCAAGACTTATCGCCACCACATCGAATAAGAAGAATCGTTTAGTCCTTTTCATTATTGTTTAAGCAAATAAGGACTAGGCCTTGATTGCTCGCACCTCATCTTGTCCCGCACAACTTATAGTGAAACTAGCTATTCAAAACTTTTTTAATATCCATACAAACCCGCTATGGTGACGTTCCATTGTGCCATTTCTTCGACAAGAAACTTATTGAGTGTGTGATGAGCATTCTCCAGTAAGTAATACTAATGACTAATGAGGTGGAGTCTCACTAACATTTCTCAGGTTTTGTTGGTAGCCTCATAATGATATTATACAACTACAGAATAAATAATAGTAGATATCTATATTAACACAACGTGTTCAAAAATTTAAGGAAAATCCGTCAGATGTTTGGAACGAAGCTAATTAGGTATTTAAACTGGAATGTAATCAAAATTTTCTGTGAGTTATTAGAATAAATAATTAGAAAAAAGTATTCCTGTAAAGTCACTTTATTTAAAGTATTAGTGAACAACAAAAAATATTTTAGGTAATTAAATATAAGCATAATTCAAATTCTGATCGAAAATTCAAATTTTAATTCAGGTTTCTGAATAATTGACCACCTTATTGTCAACTGTATACATTATGAAGTTATGCAGACCTTATAACCGGCTAGTAAGGGCGTTAATTGACAGACATTATAGCCGCATGACAGCGAGAAGTAATAAAATGTGAAGCTACATATCGTGTTACTTGCGTAAAGCAGAATTCTCCATTTCCTTTTTATTACGCCGCTTTACAGTAATTTTGCCAATCGTAGTATAACTTCCACCACAAACGTAAGACTTTATTTTGATTTTCATTTATCACGTTTCGTCTAGCTTCTTCAGGTTTTTAAAATGAACAACTGAAAACTATTTTATTTTTTTTTGCAAAAAACACGTGGTTTTAATTAAAAATAAATAAATTGATTTAAAATCAAGCAAATGTTACTATTATACTAGTATCCGAGTATACAAACATAATCATGTTGTTAAGAAGTAAATTTTATTATGTAATAATTCAATGTATACCTATTTCCAGTTTTGTGAAACAAACAATTTAAAAAAATAAATTATGCCATCGACATTCTATTTTTTTTTAATAATGTTTTAGGTACTCGTGTCACATAGCTCCAATACAATAATTATTAATTACAATTAGGTTATAAAATAACCCGTGGAAAATGGTTTACAAAAGTCTATCTATTACTAGGTATATTTATGCTTTGTGAAGTAAACAAATTGTGTAATAATTCTGATTCAAATTATTTATTGTTTTTTTTTCATATTCTGTCTTGTTTATGGGTTTCTTCTTATTTTATTTTTTATATTGTTTGTGAGCTTTTAGTCAAAACTTAAAACAAGGTTTGTCAATTATTATTTAACATACAACACTACTTTACTTTATTACCTCTGTTCTTTGTTGGTTACTAATGTCCTAAGATAATATTTCTGATCCAGACAGTCTTTAAGGAGTTATTATGAAAGTAAAGCGTTATTCTTTCTTGCGTTCCTTACTCTACTTTTTTATTCAAAAAAGTTTGCGTTTGACTTTGACTAGTCTGATTTTAAGCAACGTTGCCGTCTAGGACGAAGCACGTTTATCTAGAACGAGAAGTAACCTGATACATATGATAGTCTTACCTGTCATTGTCCTAAAGCAAATCCATACATAAATATAAAAATGCATGTTACTATTTTCAAAATTGTTTACTGACTTTTGAATTGTATCATCTTATTAGCGAACGAATAAAAAAGTGTTCATCAGCAGCCAGAAGAAGTCCTTAGGTGGACGAAGGTCTTCCCCTTCATTAAGGAGGGAAGTACCAGTAAAATTTGCCATAATCCCCACGTTTGGCATGTGGCTTAAGGGTCGCAGAATGATCACCACCGTTAACCAAGAGGATACTGCTGAGGATGCTGCCCGTCCTTCGGTGGTTCTGGAGGCAGTTTTATGATACACCCAGGCCAAGTAGGTGCTTATAAAAGCGCGTATTGATAAAATTTGTTCTTTCCACAAAGTTCCAACATATATTATAATACAAGCTTCTATCTAATTTTTGCTAGTACCAAGAAGGCTAGTACCAATGGAGAGTTTTCTGACAGCTGTCCGAACGTAGTTCAACAGCCAAAGGATAGATGGCGCTGACGAGACATGATTCTCTTTTTTTCTCATTTGATTAATGGAAAAGCAAACACACCACTAATTACTAATCCGCACGTACTAATTTGTATTGTGGAAGAACAAAAGCAACGGGAATACCATGGGCAAGTACTTTGTTAGACAAACAATAACCACAAAAAAGCATGACAGAACTGATGTAAATGAAATAAGCTTTTTTTTACCTTGATTCATTAATTTAAAATAGTTTATAATATTGATTACATTTTATGAGGTTTTTAATTAATATTAGACTAGGTAGTGACACTATTCAGAATCATGTCTCTTCAATGACATCTAACGGATTTTTATGAACGATATTTATTTTTTAATTGCCTGTCAGTAAACCGCCCATTGTAAAAGTCGCGGGCAACCGGTGGATGCGAATGGCAGGTGGTCGTATAGTGTGGCGGTCTAAGGGGGAGGCCTCCGTTCAGCAGTGGACGTCTCCGGGCTGATGATGAAACCACCCATTACTTTTATTGAGAAGTTGACAGATATACAGCATAGATAGATCATTAGGTTAAAGCACGGTTATTGACAATGAGGTTATAATCTATGTTAGCATCGTACCGAAATTGCCAGAAGCGCTGCCTTATCGAATAGCAATAACATTAATTAATATCTGGTTATCTCAATAACATCTCGGGGTCCTGTATCGTCCTACGTAGAGCCTGTTAATTGGTCGACTGTTCGTTATTCATGAGAACTGGCTAAGGACTTCGGGACGTGTTAATTACAATTGTATTGCCGATCGAGAAAGCTGCGGGTTTATAGTGCAACTTCACTGTTTTGAAAACATCCAAAAATGTTGTGTTCGTCTGTCTGTGATTTTTTATTATTGTAAAGACATTTCCCATACGTAGGTGGCCTAGTGGTATAAATTTCCCATACCTCCTTGTATGAACTAGGCTAAAAAGTCACATGCCTTTAGATTTTTGTTTCAGAAAAAATTATACAATTTATACTTCATAATTTTTAATTTGCACTAAATTATTACAAATAAATTAGTGAAGTTTGGATTTCTAAATTAAGCTTGTATTACTGGTGCTATATAGAAAAAAAACTTATGTGTTTGTTTGTGTGAAGCTGTGCTGTGTGTGCGCGAAAAAAATTACAAAATTGTTAAGGTATGTATATCTCGAATTCATATTGTTTTTAATTAAGTGTTGTTTGTGGCTTATACTGGGTTATGGCACTCTTACGTGCGAGGACTGTGCACGCACATTTACTGCCAAAATTGGCTACATTAGCTATATTCGAGCACACCAGCGAAGCTCCTTAACTGATTAAGTCGCAAAAATGGTCACCGAAACCGGCATGGATGATATTATATTATTATATATACTGGGCTATGCGTAACAGACCTATTAAGCCGAAAGGAGGTAATTTAAGTACTCATTATCGTAAATCACTTTTAGTTTGAGAACAACCTGAAACTGCGAAACAATATCGGCTGTTCTATTGACAGATGTAACTCACCCACGAGGTCACGACAAAACGCATGACCATAAGCCGACTTTTAAAGCCGTCACACAAGAGATACTATAATATTTCATGTTATCTTAGAACATATTTCAATATCGCTTCTCATACAAAACAAATGACGAACAAGTGACGAAGACAATATATATATTTCAAAATTGTATGGCGAGCGATATTTAATCTTAAGATGAAATATTATAGTATCTTCGTCGTCTGTGACGGCCTTTATTCGCGATTTCAGGGTTGGCCTAATAGTAAAAGTAGTTGAACAGTACAATAAAAAGTACAATGACTTTCTTTAGTACCATTATCCGAAACTCTTTACAAAAAAAAACTTAACGTCTTTAAAACCTGTAAACTTTTAGAACGAATTTTTCATGAAGGTACGGAAAATTTCATTCTGTATCTCTAGGTACACCTATTTATACTATTCCGGTTAGTAAAACTGTAATTCAAGCGTAAAACATCAAACTTAACTCACCTACATGACAGTGACAGCTTGATTCTGTACCATTTATCGCGATACGCACTAGCCAATAAGTAGGTAGAAATTTAAAAGATAATTCCACCTCAATACACAAGTATACAAGTCCTCATTGGCTGACACGTACTTTCTATCCGCCTTTTTTACTATCTGTTAGTAGGTATATTTTTATTACCGTTGTGTGGTTCCTGCAACTAATTATTACTTACGAACTCTGGGTTTCTCAGGGTGTTTAACTGGGAGAATTATTATCAAAACTCGTTGTGATTTTCACAGAAGAGATACAACATAATAATATTATCATTATTATTATCGTTGAAATAAACGATTTCAATTTTAACTGTTTACAATATAAAAAAAATACGTTGTACTCCTATTTTGAATCCCTGCCACAAACAGAGAAGTGTTATAAGTTTAGCGTGTAGGTATATCGTGTATGTATCTGTCTGCGACATCATGGCTTCATGGCTTCCAAACAGATTCGAACTGATTTTGAATTTGTTATTTGTTTAAAATATGTCTTGATTGAGAGCGTTCAACAACTCAAGAGAGACTTTTTTTTTTTAAATTTAATAGTATTGGAGCAGCGACAATGATAAAATGAATGGACGGGAAATAGCGCACGGATTTTGAAAACTACATGTTGAGCGCCAACTCTCCACTCGCGTCAGTCATACTCCGTCGACATGCGAGCCGTACAATACAACAATACAAATAAATCCAAATGATGCCTTTGTGTAAATTCCCCATGTGTAAGAACACTACTAATATTAGCAATAAAAATTTGGGGATAACATTCCACAAGTAAATACACATTCATTACTGTATTTTGTCACAACTGCAATTAATTTCAATAAATATGTAAGGTTAATCGCCATTTTGAGGCGATCGTAATGTTACGAGACAGAGAGACTTCGGAAATCCTTCGTCAATGCTCGTGATTGTTCGAGATTCGAGAGCAATAGACAAATACATATGTTCTCTTTTTGTCATGCAGTAATTATATTCGCTATCTCTATTTTGCATATATTGCATACTTTTACCTAGGTATGCTTGATTGTGTTAACTTGTTTATTTTGAACGATTTGCAAGCACTAGGCCTGTCCATTCCATTATCATTTTCGCTGTATTGAAGTATATTTTTTATATTTCAGTTCACCGAGTTAAAAATTAATTTTATAAACTAAAAAAATCTAAATTATTTTTAATAACTTTGTTACTTTACAGCTCGGCTTTAAATCTTTTTGACAGTATTTATTTCTTTTTCACAAATTTAAGCTAAATCCAAAATGTACAAGTATGACAGTGGTGACACCATATGGTGTCGATTCGGTGATTTTAGAATAGGTTATCTTATTTTAGCTCACTTAAAAACTTTAGTTTAGGCGCAAGGCGTCACAAAAGCTATTCGGTATTTACGTGGATTTAATTTAGAACTGCTCTAATGGAACCATAATATTATTCGCCATGTTTTATGTACCACCTATTTTGACATTTTGACGGTTTAAATTTTAGACTCAAAATTCTCTAAAAGTGTCGGCAGAATGGCTTTAATGTGCTTAAAAGCTAATTTTAGTAATTTAGACGTATTGTCTCCAAACTTTAGTTAGAGGTGTCATGTCTGAATAGCAAAAGGCGTTTGACAAGTCTAAATAAAAATTAGAGAAATTAGAGGTATGATTTTAAATCTAGCCTTGGACTGATTCTTTCTGACACATGACATCCTTACATTCTTATTGCACAACAATAATTAAATGTGTCTGATTATTTTGTTTATAAATATCTAACTAACTAATAACTAACTAAATATTTCTATTCTATTTTTTATTGCATCATATATTGTCTAATAACTGTCAATTAATTCAAGGTTAAAATTTTATTTTATCTAATAAGTTTGCTGTTGTCTATCTAGCATGAGGTTTATACCTACAATTGAAGCGGCCCTTATCATGTGAATTATCTAAGTTGATGCATTTGTATTGGTGGTTGCTTTGCTGATGTAACATTTAAATAAATAAAGACGGTGTGCCGCCGAATCGACGCCATTGCTAAACTTAAACACGAGCCGGCGCAAATAAGACTTGTTTGGATCAAATGCCGTAAATGATCTCAGACTAAGATAATATCTAGTCAAGTGAATGATAGATAAAATTATAAATGCTTTACTGAGAAAATGCAAGAAGACCTCTTGATTGACACTAACGTTGTCAGACTAATTTCTACCCCGACTGCAGCAACTTATTTATTCGTATCAGGTTTTATTTTCTAGCTAACCGTACATGGAATATCTGAACCAATTAATGATATTTACTTAAGATTTGCTTTTTGTTGACTATCTTGGAACGTCATTTCTGACTTGGAAGTTATCTGATAAATAAGCAGTTACCGATCGTTACACTGCAGGATTATAGTTTTTATATTAACAGGTCTTATATAAGCTGGTTCAATCTCAATAACTAGCTAGATAGAAGTTTTTACTAAGTCTAGGAACAATATTTCCATAGAAACATTTTAGATCGAGCTAAGAGAATGTCCCTTTGTGCGTTTGTGTGTTTGTTTGTGTGTGTAATTACGTGTTCAAAGATACCGATATTATACCTATCTTTACGAAACTTTGTAGCCAATTATTAGTGATTAAACGAACTTACCTTAGTGAAGTTCTATCATAATTATACGTAGCACTTTGTCCGAAGAAATTAGTATTATATACACATGTAGTTTCGCTAAGTGACAGCACTCTTGCACTAATTGTTGAGAGAATGTAAAACTAAAAAATAAATGTCTGAGGGTAGATACAACTTACCTCGCCATTTTATCGTTCTGCCTCCTCATTTAGTTTAGAGCTATATACATACCTAAGTAAGCCTTTGTCATTGGCATGCTTCTTTAGTTCTAATGGTATTCAAGGGTTGCGTTTGCTCCTGGGAGGGTGGGAGTACATACTAATTTCTTCGGACAAAGTGCTACGTATAATTATGATAGAACTTCACTAAGGTAAGTTCGTTTAATCACTAATTATATATCGCACTTTGTCCTCGAAATTAGTATTATATACACATGTAGACTTTGAGAGTAATGTAAGGAAGTATTGTCAATGACACATAGATTGTATGGAATCATCTCATGTTTATTAAGAAAACTATTATATTACATGATACACTTTCCGAAATATTATTATAGATACGTAATTTGTAACTTATTTATGCTAATAAGATTAAATAGTTCATGGCATCTATTCGCTGGATGGCGTATGATTATTAATAATTGCTCGAGCTAAGGACAGGTGATTGTCATTGGTAACAACCCTGTTGTAAAACCGTGCAAAGGTAGTGGAGTTGTGGCTCCACCCCGCAGTGTTGCGAATAGTGTCAACACTGACACCGAGCGAGCGCGCGGCACTCGTAGCCGCATGCCGCGTGCTGTGCGCCGAGAACGAGGTGACGTCTACCCCGCACTCGCTCAGTGTGACCTTTACCCAGCGGCTAAGCGTCTGTCTTCCTACTGCTTTATGAGGACTTTTCAAACCAATAAATAAAACGTTGCATTTTCTTAAAGGCCTAGATTTGTCTAAGTATGCCTGTAAAGTTTTCGCTGGGCATATTGAAGGGTTTTCATTGAAGAAGGGTAAGAAAAGGACTGGCTGCTTGGAACCAGGCCGGGAGGTTTTTAAAATATCCGGAATTTTGATACTAATATGATCACTAGTAATTACGATGTTTTTTATATTAATTTTAGAGATGGTCTGTAACCTGTGCGCCGTTACGAGCGTCAGTAGCATTATAGTTTTTTTGGAAAGCTTGTTTAAGTCAAGTTCTTCATTAGGATACCATGCGCCCAAGTGACTTAAAACGCTGTTAGTGTCCCAGGTGGCACTATATTTAGGTACAGGAGGTCTAAGCCGAAATACCCCTTTGAAAAATCGAACTAATCTGTCATCCTTGGATAACCTAGGCCCTAAGATTAACGATAATGCTGATCGGTATGAGTTTAGTGACCCATATTGGTAACCGTCGCTAAACATATTAGTTAAGAAGGCAATAACATTAGGGACTGAGGCCTTATAAAAATCAACTGCATTGTTATAGCAATACGACCACCACTTTTTGAGACATACGTCGTACTGTTTAATGGAGCTCTCAGACAGCGAAGCAACCATGATGTCTAATGAGGCTGCGGGCAGGCTTCGACTTGATAACGCTTCCCTGATAACACTCCTGCAGCCAGGGTAAGGGTGGGCTGTATCTGCGAGCTGTAATGCGATATTAAGGCGTTATCGTTGGGTGTAAATGTAACGATATGTGACACAAGAAGGGCTTTGAACAAAGGATACCAAGGCTGTGTAGGCCACATAGGTACAATCACAATGCCATGTGCTTTGTCCGAAATTATTTTTCTCAGCATTTTCAGGACCATTGCAAATGGCGGAAAAGCATAAAAAAATAAGTCAGACCAACTGACTGTAAATGAATTAATGGCGGTCGCGTCAGGGTCCCTGTGCCATGATATGTACGTATTACATTTATTGTTGATTCGACTCGCGAATAAGTCTATGTCCGGTTGCCCGAAAGATGCTACTAAGTAACGGAAAGCCCAGTCAGCCAACTCCCATTCGATATCTGGGTGTGTTTTACGTGACTCTGTGTCAGCGACAACGTTGTCACGTGATCTAATATAGGACGCGAAGATGTAAATCTTCCGAGCCTCACACCACTGCCACATTTCTTTTGTAATTTTTGTAAGATGGGGAAATTGAATACCGCCCATGCGGTTAATATAAGCTATGGCAGTGGTGTTATCGATGCGCAAAAGTATCTGGCAGTTATATAAATCCTTTCCAAAAATTTTAAGAGCAATGAAAGCGGCTAGAAGCTCGAGGTAATTGATATGCTGTTCTTGTTCATTACTAGACCATTGACCACTTGCCCTTTGATTATTGCAGTTTGCCCCCCACCCCGTAGTTGAGGCATCAGAATATATTTCTGTAACATACACGTCGTTTCTGATAGGGTGTGTTGATTGGTCTACGGCACTAATCCACCATAGAATATCAGGTAACAGAGTGTCGGGGATATTCATAAACTTATCATAATCATTGTGATACATTAAATTAAGATATTTACAGCGTTCAAGTTCCTTAGTATAAAGCCACCCGTAGTCTATGGCTGGGCAAGCCGACACTAATAAGCCTACGATTTGTGCGAATTGCCTAATCCTACAGCGTCTAATTTTGGTGAATTTATTCAGTTCAGTTCTAATGCGCAGCCTTTTGTCTGAAGGTAAGCTTAATGACATTTGATGAGAGTCTATCATCATGCCTAAAAATTTGCATGTCATTGAAGGTGTTAATACACTTTTCTCCTCGTTTATAATAAACCCTAGGGAGGTAAGTGTTTTTCTCGTCATTTCAATATTTGTCAGTAGCTCTTCAGAGTACTGACTTATTAACAGCCAGTCGTCCAAATACAGGGTAGACAAAAACCCCAGGTTTCGTAGAATTTTTGTAACTGGCTTCAAGATTTTTGTGAAAACAAACGGTGCGGTGCTTAAACCAAACGGCATAACGTTAAATTCATACATTTTGTTGACAAAAATAAACCTAAGGTATTTTTTAGAATCGTCGTGAATTTTTATAAGAAAATAAGCATCTTTTAGATCAAGGGTTGCCATATAGCAGCCCTGAGAAACTAGTTTTAGTGCGGTACGTAAGTCCTCTAATTTAAAATGTTCTGTTTGTATGAATTTATTCAAATTTTTAAGGTTGAGTATGAATCTCATTTTGCCATTCGGCTTAGGTGTAAGGAAAATATTTGACAAAAATTGTCCTTGGCAAGGCTCACATTCCGATATAGCACCTATAAGTAAAAGATTTTGAATAGCTTCGTCAAAACATTGTTTTTCGGAGTCTGAATGTAAACGTGGCTTAGGAACAGATTCTTGGATGACCGGTGAGGAAAATTCTATTTTATAACCAGCTATCCAAGAGAGGATAGTGTGGTCATTTGTGATTTGGGCCCATTGTTTATAATAATTAGATAAACGCCCGGCGTACTTAACTGGAATTAGAAGCGGCGTCGCGGGGGCGCTGGATGAGCTAGCGGTGGCGGCAGCGGAGGTGGCGGCGCCGTCGATGGCACCCGAGGCTGCCACGATGCCCTGTAGTAGGTGGACTGCGGCGCTCGTGGAGCTGCAGGCTCGCGGCTCCGCTGGGGTGCACTCGGCGGCCTGCGCGCCGGGACTGGAGCCTTTCGGTTTAAAGGTTTTTGCGCTGATGTGTTGGTCCTTTTTGCTGTGTTTTTAGCGGTGAAATCCGCTTTGAGCTCGACGCCAGATTTTGTAACAGCTTTGGCCGATTTAATTGTATCTGACAGCTTGTCACCGAACAGGTAGTTGTCGATTTTGGTGTTGGTTAAATGGTCTTTCATATCTTTCTTCAATGCTGTCAGAATAAAATTCCTTCTAGTCGCCGAATCGCCATGTTGGATATCACAGAGCATGCGGGCAAGGTCCATGAATTTCTGTAGTACCTCATTGTTGTTATCCTTAGAATTTAGCTGATTAGTGATAACGTCAGCGAGGCAGGATATGGCGCATGCCATTTGTTTTTGTTTGGTTTCGATTCCTTTGTCACGTTTCAGTGCCTGTTCTAGAAGGGCAGCTTTTATTTCAGGGTTAAGCTGTGGGGCACCGATGTGCAAGCAATTGGCAGGCATTGGGTACTTGGCTAGTAGATTTTTTCTATTGTCCTTGTTAAGACCTTCACGTGCAATATGTTGAAGGCGGCTGGCTAGCTCTGTACGGATGTCATTAGCGTATTTGATTTCGATTGTCGGGTCTTCACCCAAAATCTCCAAAACATCTTCTTCTAGTTTATGAGGTTCTGCTGATGATGAAGCTGGATCATCGATAATTATGTCCGTGGTATTATTTAACGCCTCAGTGCTCTTAGGCATCGTCACCGACTTATCTCCAGAAATTTCGACGAGATCCACGTCCAAATTGTCAACGTTGTCATCTTTAGTCACGTGATCTGGAGACTCTGGGACCCAGTCGTCTGGTTCCAGGTTTAATTGAAGTGACTCTGGAATGAGTCAACATTGGCATTTAAGTCCAAGTTATTGTCGAAAGGTCTCGATGAAAAGATATTGAAAAGTTAATGATCATCAAAAAATATAATGGTTAAAAAAGAGGGTTGTCAGTTCCAACTGATAAAATTTTGAATGCGGTGAAAAAGCCCCAATGGCTAGCTCGGTTGCATTCATTATGCTATTAATAGATTTCAAGGATGCCCAGTATATGCCAAAAATAAAAATAAAAAATGGTATCAGTTCCAACTGATAAAATGTTGAATGCGGTGAAAAAGCCCCAATGGCCAGTTCGGTTGCATTCATTAAGAGATTAATAGACTTTAAGGATGCCCAGTATAACCAAAAAGGGTTATCAGTTCCAACTGATAAAATATTGAATGCGGTGAAATAACCCCAATGGCGATCTCGGTTGCATTCATCTGGACTTTGTTTTATAATTATTGGTAATGAATACAAAATAATACCATTACATACCTTGTTGATGTACGGCACTGCGTACTGTTGCCTGTTGATCCAATGAGTCCTCGGAATCACTACTAGAAATATCACTTTTTCTACGACTAATTTTTCGTTTTAATTTTTTCACTTTACGTATTAAAGTCGCGAGGTCTTCTTCTACGTCTTTTGAACGTTTTCTTTTAGGCATTTTTAATTTTAAAAAGGGGCACTACTTTTGTGAATTTGTATTAATTTAAGTACAAAAGTGTCTAGAGCGGTTGAGCACTAAATTGCGAATGAGGAGGCAGAACGATAAAATGGCGAGGTAAGTTGTATCTACCCTCAGACATTTATTTTTTAGTTTTACATTCTCTCAACAATTAGTGCAAGAGTGCTGTCACTTAGCGAAACTACATGTGTATATAATACTAATTTCGAGGACAAAGTGCGATATATAATCGCAAATAAGCATTACGTTATGAATTAAATAAGTATAATAAACTAGCTGATACCCGCTACTTCGTACGCTTAGAGCTTGGCATTCGGCCTTGCTACACTATGACCCGCTCCAGGAACACAAAATTCCATCCAAATAGGTCCAGCCGTTTACTTACAATAAATAAATATTGGGGGACATTCTACACACAGCGCCATCTAGCCCCATACTAAGCAAAGCTTGTATTATGGAAACCAGATAGCTGATAGAATACTTATATAATTTTCTTTTCGTAAATACATACTTATAATACATACTACACCCAGACACAGAAACACATACACAGAACAAATATGTATGTTCGTCACTTCAATTTTTGTCCTGAGTGGGGATCGAACCCACGCCCTATAGCTCTGAAGGCAGACATGCTACCAACTGAGCTATATGGCTGTCAAACATATTTAAACATTCCCTGGACTACTACAAACATTCCAAAATCAGCTAAACGGGATCAGCCGTTCTCGAGTTTTAGCGAAACAAACGAACAGCAATTGATTATTATACTAGGTATAGATATAAATATCCGTGGAGAGTTTTCACACCGCGCCATCTAGCGCCTAACTAAGCAAATCTTGTTATATGGAAACTAGATAGCTGATAGAATACTTATATACTATTTTATTTCTGTTAATAGTTACTTATGATACATACCCAGCCACAGAACAAAAATCTATCGCACGAAAAGTCACCAAAAATCTACACTTAATTGTGTGATTCGGAAGAAACACACGAATTCAAAAATATAGACAGCAATAAGACATTCATGAGCTCATGGTATGATTATATGTCTTAGTAAACTTGCGTCGGCCTATATTTTAAACATTTGTTCCACAAAATCCTTTCTTTCGTGTCACGACTGTACCTGCGTCTGCTGTAAAAATAAATAAAGAAGTAGCAGTTAAAACGAGACATCAGTTTCAATTCTCGCACAAAAGAAGCGAGCGCGCAGCGCACGCGACAGCTAAAACTTTATTACTTATCGAAAAAACGAATCTATGGCCGCAATTCACAGAATCAAATGAGACATACCGAACAAAAAGTCCAATAAAAGGAATAAAATACGGCAAAAAATAATCATGGCGTCTGGCCACGCACGAACGCTTTCGGGTATCAAACCGAGATTGATGTCAAAGACATCTTGACAGACAGACTCGTGGCTCTTCGAAGGAGACGAAATTCATAGAGGCTGTCACCACGGACTGTACTGCCGTCGCGAACTACTCGCCAGATATCTTAGAACGCCGGTATGATTTACAAGATAACAAGGGTTTTTTAACGATAAAAAAAGACGAGAGGGGAGTGCAAGCTTTAGTACATAAAAAAGAGACAGGTGATGTTAGAGATTATTATCAACCAACTTCAAAAAAGGAGGATCTCAATTTGAATGTATGTTTTTTTATTTGTATATATGTTACGCGATTACTCCGCCAATTATATTTTAGTGGTAGAACTCTACTGCAGAGTCCGCCTGAAGTACCACACCTTTGCCAGTTATTCGACCGCCAAGCAGTAGTGTGCAAGCATTACTGTGTTCTGGTTTGAAGGGCAATGTTACCAGAGAAATTACTGGGTATGAGAGATTTAATATCTGATATCTCAGGGTGACGAGCGCAGAGCAGTGCAGGATTGTATTCGAAAGTTCACAATTCTGGCACTGCTACTGTTAGTGGCAGGTGTGACGCTTACCACCAGGCGAACGTCTTGCTTGTCTCGTCACATGAATGTATTAAAAAATAAAAAAAATATGAACTGATATTGATGGTTCTTTTTTTGTTTGGTAGGTAATACTAGAGGTGGTCCCATATAAATTTCATCAAAATCGTTTCTGTAGTTTGGTTTTTCTATCAAAATTACTAGAAAATATGGAGATGTCATCCAGGTATTCGAAGTTGAATTCGGTTGTATTTTTTTTTTTATACATCCAATGGGGAGTCGTTAGTCATTAGCTCTATAATTTTGCTAGTGACAGTACTTTTCAATGCAAAATTCAGAAACGTTTACACGCCACAGCTCGGTAACAGAACATCCGATACTGCGCTGGCCTTTCAAAACTCTAATATCGCAAATCTAATATACCTAAAAGCTCCTGTTTATATTGAACTAGCATCCTAATTTTAAACACTGACCTCTATTATTACTTGTCTATTATACAAGTAATAATTATCAGTGATTTTATCCCTGATCTTCCATTTTTCTCAAATTTTTCGGACAAAACTCGTCTGTATGCGTGGTCTTAATACTAAATCACGCTTTGCCAAACTTAATTCAACTGTTCCATTATGGAAAAGTAACATTCAGACATTGAGAAAAGTTACTTTCGCAAATATAGCACTAGCTGAACTGGCTTCAGCCAGATTTCCCCCACTGGTGATGAGGAAATTTAGCCAGTCATGACCAGTTTTAGCTATATCTATGCCTTCATTAAAATCAGCCAAGCTTTTTAATTGTGAAAAGGTAACAAACACACCAACAGACAGAGACAGAGTCATTTTGGGAGTTTTAATATTAATATGATCACACTACATACTAAAGTGTGATTTGTTGTTTTTAATAGTTCCTGGCCATGGATACTAGTCCTTCAGCCGAATACATTTTTCTTCATCGATCCTTCTTTCTCCAGTTAAATGAGTCGTAGTCACAGTCCAAGTCACACACAGTAAGTCACAGTCAAGTCCAATCATGCCCTAGTAAAGTCGTGGCAACTTTACTACAAGCTTCTTCGGAGTTTTGGAAACAACACGAAAAGACACGTTTCACTACTAAAGTGTGATTTATTATGATGTTGCCAGCAGAAAAGCTTTTAAACCCGCCGATTTCTTGTGCCAAAGTACTTAGCAGTAATTGCTAAATAAGCAGTACATTTTACTACACTTAGTTATTATTTATCATTATGCACACAATAATAATAAAATTTGTAATATTACTATGAGATAAAGAAAGCTCGCACCTAATAAATAAGGCTATATTATTAGCATTATTACCAGGACAAAATATTCAGTAAGTACGTAAACGTTTATATGTGAGTCCTTAAACCCACCTCGCTTTTTTACTCAGATCTGCTATTGAATCACATCACACTTCGCAGTATCATCATTAATGTATAATATTATGTCACTGGCAAAAGATTTATAATTTTGTCACTGTATAGAATACCTAGTCATTCTATGTGATTCCGGGTTTGCTTAGGCAATGTATGAAATATTTTATTTATGGTTTACCATTACATACTTTGACTAGGTATTATTTGTATTGTATAGATGCCGTGAGGTCAGGTGTAAAAAATAATGAGAAATATAAAATTTTTGGTTAACTCAAAATCAATTTTAAAGTAAAAAATATCCTTCCAGTGACAAAATCGAATCATATACGAGAAGCAGTAGGTTAATAGTACATTATGATACGAGTGTGCTATGTTGGTCATTACACTAGAGGCGGTATTATGCGCGCGAGCCGCAGGCGAGCGCGATAAGAAAGCCGAGAGCGTAATGACTAATAGCACAAGAGTTCCATACGACTGTTTTCGTCACACTTGCGAGGAAAAAAACTTTTTTTTTGATAATAATCAACCACACAGCGAAAACGTCAACAAACATTTGCGGAAAATGGCGCCCAAATCAGTAATGCGCGCGCAGGTTGACATTTACTTCAGCGGCATAAGAACTCTTTGATGGTATTACAAAAAACTGTAAGTATTACCCGGCTATATTAAGAGTGCTTCGTACACGTACGTCTAATTGCAGTCACGTACAAACTTGACTTTACCGGGTTATACCTATTATAGTACAAGTGCCGTAATGTAAAGTAAAAAGCACGCGTGTATAATAGCTTGGATTATGAGCCTAAAACCGATGTAATAAGATCCACTTTACGAGCAAGTGTGATGAAAAGTATTATGTTTAATAAGATCCCAGATTTGCCGGTGGCGAAAAACTAAATCAAACCCCAGAAAAACCACACAATAACCCTCTCTAAATCTAATCTCTCTAAAGTAGATTTATAATCCGCTTTTTGTTTATATAAAATCGACTTTATAATTATTATTTAATCATTCTTAATAAAATATAGTAAAAAAAACAACAAAATACATAATACTTGGTTACAGATTAAAATAAATTATTTTCAGACAAAATTTATTATTTGTTTTAGATTTTAACTATAATTTGTTTTCAGATTAAATAAATAATTTCTTACATATTAAATTTATTATTTGGCTTAATTTATAAGCTTTTTATTACAGATTAGATTGTCACGTTAATTAATAACTTTTTATTACAGAGTAGATTAATGCGTTATTTTTTTATGGAAACTATGGATTATTGCCCCCCTATCCCTATTAGTTCTCGATACGATATTACAGCGGAAATACCCTAGAGCTACAGTTTACAACAGTTGGGTTAAAATGAACTTCCACAAAGTAACGCCTGATTCAGACACATAGCCTTTTAACAGTCCATTACTAGACATAGTCCTACCCTATATTTATCAACATAATATAAATGTTTTGCTTCCAAGTGATCTGATGGTAAACGATATTGTGGCTGAGGAAGCATGTCGATCGAAAAGAGATTCTAGAGAGTATTCTCGTAAATTACGGAATGAGGAATGTCGCGTAAGAGAGTCCGGTGCATGTTTACCTACAAGCGAGTTCCATGTAGGTACATAGAACTAATCGTGATCCGCGGGGATGGATTAAGAGCATAAATTCTTTAAACTTGTTTTAGTTGCCACTGTCTAACGGTACAATAATGAGGTGTTACAAAAATGCAGGACTTGGACTGAATTTTCATTTAGTTTCTTTTGCGATCTATTAGTATTATTACAACAATACTAGCATGTATTTCAAGTACTTATAACTTTAAGCTTTCTGGATAAACACATTGATGTTCGGAGTTTCCATTCGAATTTTCTAGAGACAAATTAAAAGCGCGATGCGGTTACTCAGCTTAAAGGTACCTACTACCTATCAATATGAAAGCTTAAGGCGCAGGCCAAACAGAAATGGCGTCGGCCGCGGACATGGCATAGGCGCTTGCCATTTCATACTAAACTCATTTAAATAAGGAACACACCGTAAGGACGTTCGCGCCCGGTTCACGCCCGATAAATGCCGTTCGGTTCTTAATTTATTTATTTATTTTTTATACTGTCAAGTGACGAGACTAGCAAGACTTTCCTTCCAAGACCTGATGGTAAGCGTCACGCCTGCCACTAACACTAGCAGTGCCAGAATTGTGAACTTGCGAACACAATCCTGCGCCGCTCTGCACTGCGCTCGTCACCCTGAGATATTAAATGTTAAATCTCTTCATACCCAGTAATTTATCTGGTAACATTGCCCTTCAAACCGGAACACAGTAATGCTTGCACACTACTTCTTGGTGGTTGACTAACTGGCAAAGGTGTGGTACTTCCCCAAGTGGACTCTGCAGTAGAGTCCTACCACTACAAAAAATCAAAGTCAATCCTATTTAATTGTGACACGTCATCTGTTTAAAATGACATTTGACATCTGTCGTAATAACGGTATGATGAGGACTGTAGACTTTAGAGCTACAACTTAGAAATAACCAGAAATAGTTTTATATATTTTGGCAACATCCATTCATAATTACATAATATTTACATATATGAACATGAAAGTCTCGCACTGCTAGATTTAATCTATTTTTCCTGCGATGCGTCCTAGTGTTTTTAATCCTTCTTAATAAACAAAGGAACTACGAATCGACGTGATTTTTTCCATAAAAATACAATGATGTTATATGTTTCACTAGATCTGAAGTTTCCGCTTCAAGGAAGCCTCGCCTTTAATAAGCTTGACAACTAATTCAAGCTTTGACGTCTATCATTCTGTATTGCCGATGAATTCGGTTCATATGTCTAACATACAAAATTATAAAAAATGAGTAAATGTGTCGTAAAAAGCTGTGACTCGTGCTCTGAACACACAACAGATGCCATGGAATTTCTTTCCACATGTTAGTTTCTATTAATACCCGTATTTTACTGCAACTTATTGCAAATTTTCGTAAAAATATTTTCGAAATTATGTGTCATATCTTTTTGCTTTCGTTGCTGCCAGGAAATCCTTTTTTGGTTTTCCCCATATATGTGGGAGTTTTTTTTTTTATTTGCTTAAATTGCCTTCTTAATTTGTTTACTTCTTAAATCAAAGTGATGTATAATAAGTGGTGTAGCCTTTCTTCGCAAGTATTTTAAAGTCAAAACCTATTGAATTCGAGTTCATTCCAGTAAAATCAATATATTTTGCGCTTATATTTCTGAAAAACCAGATGATTTCAATTATGGGTTAGTATTAGAATGACTATCGCAAAATGATTACATTTCATTTAGGCCACATCTCTAAATATCCGAGACGCAATTTGACTAAATCACATCTATTCCACATCTTAAAATGGCCAATTCACAAAATTACCACATCGCACATCGATTAAGTCAAATTGCTACTCGGATACTTTGAGATGTAGTCATTTTGCGATTTAGCCAATCTAAAACTAACCCTCAGTTATTTTTTCGATGATCAGATTCAGCTTAACTCTCCACTTATGTTATTATTTTTAATAATTGAAACACATGCATATTCCCTAATAAACAATAGGAAAGTCTCCGACTCTACTTGAACGATGAGGCATTTGTTTGTATGTAAATTATGTTTGTTTGTATTAATTTGTTCGATGACATCATGATGATGATGATCATAATAATCTTTAATTATTTGTTCGATGATAGCTTGCGAACCGTTGATATTCGACCATAAGATTTTTTTTGGCTATAAATTTTGTTGAGGTACTAAAATGGTGATCGGTCACATTACATACATACATTTTGACCTGGATATGTCCTTAAACTGCAACCAGACCCACCGGAGGACGGGCAGCAGCGTCCTCTTGGTTAACGGTAGTGACCATTCCGATCCCCAAGCCGCCTTCCAAGCGTGGGGATTATGGCAACACCCCTCTATTAAGGAGGCCTTAGTCCAGCAGTGGACGTTTTATGGCTGACGACGAATACATTTTGACTTTATGGTATGTACTGAAAATATTTTGTAAACTGAAAATGTGTTTTTGTTAGTTAATTTTTTTAACATTGATGATCCAATAAAAATGTGAATCTTTTTATTGTACTAAACTTCAATATGTATTCGATATCATGTTATATCGTAGCAGAAGTTTTAGGGAAAATTTTCATCAGGTAGGCAACATCGATTTCGATATCAAGTTTGCGCTAAAACTGGCCAACGACAAAAGAAAATAAAAACTTTTGAAAAAACGGCTCCATATTTTTTTGCGCGATCATATGACGTTTACCCCTCTATGTATTTTACTCTATGTAAAATAAGAAGAAAGAATGTCCGGAAAAATAAACAGTAACAGGAATGAATGCTCGCCGCCGGTGAATCAGTGGGGCGCTTTAAGTATATATATTTTTAATGCATTTGAATGATGAGACGAGCCAGGCGTTTGCCTGATGAAAAGATCGTACTTGCCCATAATAGTAATAATAGTAGCAGTGCCAGAATTGAGAACTTGCGAACAAAATCCTGCGCCGCACTGCACTGCGCTCGTCACTCACTCACAGATATAAAAATCAAATCGAATCACTCAAATCTCTTCATGTCCAGTAGTTTCTCTGTTAATATTGCCCTTCAAATCGAAAGACAGTAGTGCTTGCACACTACTGTTGAATAACTGGCAAAGGTGTGGTACTACCCCAGGCGGACAGTCCAATAGAGTCCTACACTGCAGAATAAATAATAAACAACTGTTTAGAACCCGAGGTCAATAGCGTAATCCATTGGGCAGATGGCAAGCATTAATTATCAATAAATTGAATAGTGTCTCGACAAAGGGTCATTCGTATGCGCATTGACACGTTTTCAGCTTTAAAAAATAGTATAACAGAATAATATTTACTGCAATTAGAGTCTTGAATTTCTATGGAATTCGTATCAAATTAATATAAATAAATAAATATCGGTGGACATTTTTCACACAGCGCCATCTAGCCCCAAACTAAGCAAAGTTTGTAATATGGAAACCAGATAGCTGGTAGAATACTTATACACTTTTTTTTTTAAATATATACTTATAATACATACTACACCTAGACACAGAACGAACATCTATGTTCGTCACATAAATGTTTGCCCTGGGTCCCCACCCATCGAACCCACGCCCTGCAGCGCTGAAGGCAAACATGCTACCAACTGAGCTATAAGGCAGTCTAACCGTAGAAAAAACCTTATAGTATCGCAAAATAATGGGAAGCGATGTAGTGTATCTATATTTAATAAATATAATATTATAATCTTAATCTATAATATAAAATAATACTATAAGAATCTCTGTCCTGACTCAACGACTCGTTGACTGACTAACTGACTGACAGACAACGCACAGCCTAAACCGCTGGTCGTACAAACTTGAAATTTGGAAGTTGTTATATTTGTCTTAATGCGTAGAGGTATACTAAGAAAACATTTTTCGAAAATCGACCCCTAAGGGGTAAAAAAGTTGGGGAACTTTTATATGAAACTCCTTTGTTTTTGAACTTTTAGTCATGAAAATTTGTATTTCGATAGTTCATTTGAAATGAAAAAAACTGTTTTCAATATTTTTGACAGGTGTGATTTAAGGGGGTGAAATGGGGGGTGCCATGTTGTATGGAAATTTCTTTGTTTTTGAAGTAATAGTGATAAAAATTGGTATTTGGGTATATGGCTCATGTTTATTTTTACATCTCTATGGAGTATACTGTTTTTTATATTAGCTGACCCGGCGAACTTCTTACCGCCTATTATAATTATCCCGAAGTTTTAATTATTCTGCTATTCGGAGCGGAGACAAATCCAATAAATCAAAGATCATAAGAATCGGTCCAGCCGTTCTTGAGTTATAAATGGTGTAACTAACCCGACTTTGTTTTATATATTACACGATAATATTTTCATTATAGTTGTGGTAAAGATATTAAGTTGTAATTATGTCCTCCTTACATAAAAAACAAAGATGAGAAAACTTAATTTATCTAATGAAGTTAAGTTAAATAGTTCCATTTCTAGATACTTCTCCATATAAAATTTAATAACAACACTACTGCCCTGCCAAGTAACGTACTAAAATGTAATAGTATATTTTTTTATTTTTTTGTCTTTTGAAAATAGCGCCGTATGGCCTGGGGATGATGTCGCGATTCTAACGATACATACAAACACATACAACAACACATACGATACATCTAAATCTGTTTAGGCATTTAGAAGTTATACTTATACATGCATACATACTTATCTAGATACATACATACATGAACCCTGAAAACATTACATCTCTTTTTTTGGGCGGTCGTGTAAAAACTTGCTCTTCAGTATTTGTCATGCCGTTAGGCCCTTATTATAAGGTAATAATAATGAGGTATTTATAATGACAACTGACGTGGTTTTGACATATTTTTGTTTTATTTATACGGGAATACTCACGTTTAATTAAATCGGATACTCCGACTATAGTTTCGATCACATCCGGTGACCTTTTTCAGAAAGTGAAAACAGAGCCCGACGCGCGTGCAGCTGCGTCCTGCTTAGCACACAAAGCTGCTAAGCAGCTAAGCTAAGCTAGCTAAGCTAGTGCTTACATGTATGTATAGTAGGCATAATACATTTAGTATTAATAAAATTATTATAACTAATTGATTTTAGCACAGATCATACCTACTATCTCCTAGTTTTTAGTTTAATTTTAATATTATTGTCGATACCCTATTGACATAATATATAATTTGTATTATATATATTACGTGACATACACTTTACCTTCCTTCTACAATGTCGAGTAAAAACGATAATACTGCTCTTTTGAAATAAATATGCGACTTAAACGTTACTATTTTCAACCGACTTCAAAAAAAAAGGTTCTCTATTCGACTGTATGTATATATAAATATTTTTTTGTATGTATGTTACGCGATTATTCCGCCAATTATGAATTGATTTTGATGTTTTTTTTTTATTTGGAAGGTAAAGTCCAGAGGTACTTAGTCCCATATAAATTTTATAGAAATCGTTTCTTACCAGAAAATATAAAGATGTCATCCAGGTATTCGAAGTTGAAGTCGGTTGTATTTTTTTTTAAAGTGTATTATTGGTAACTTAGGTGTAAACGTAAGCGTCTTTAATTTTTTTAATAATGTTAAGAAAAAGAAGACGCTTAGAAAAAAAACATATGTATTTATATTTGGCATAGATTTTGTATCCATAAATGTGTAGATCAGGGCCTTGTTTTATAAAGCGACAAATCTTGTACTTGTAGTGAAAAACTGGCAACACCACAAAAATATTGAGTACGGCGTTTTCTAAAGCTACAAGACATCCAGTGAACAAACTACAAGTACAAGCACTTGTATATAGGATAAAGACAAACCATCTGCTAACTTGTACTGGTAACTTGTAGTTACTGGTCCAAGAACTTAGTACAATTGTAAGCTTCTACTTGTAGCTTTATAAAACAGGGCCCAGGTGTGGACTGACACTTAACGGTTTAATTATTGTTACAATTATTAGCTGTCTAATTGTTATAAGGCAATAACATTACCAGTCCTGACCATAAATGGCCATAATGTTACCATGGTAGTCTTGATTAATCTACTGTGAATTATTCAACTATTGAATGTGACAAAGTGTAACAAAAGGTTCGACAATACTGAAGGGTATGTATGTACTCATCATTATGAACAACTTTTACTAAAGGCCAATCCTGAAATCACGATTAAAAACAGCTGTTCCATACAAAAAATTCAATGACCTTGGACAAAATGTATAGAGCAGCTGTTTTTTTTTCGTGATTTCAGGATTGTCCTTTAGTAAAAGTTGTTCATAATGATGAGTACATACATACCCTTCAGTATTGTTGAACCTTTTTGTTAAACATTGTATAACCGACTATCTAAGACAGTTGCACTGACGCAGCTAAACCAATACTCGCTTAAAAATACTATCACCAGCATTCTTCAACCACTTTCTTATCAAGAGACGGAGAATTTACTTTTAGTCACAAGAATCATCCATGTTATAATTCAGAACCAAAACTCCATTAAATCCGCGCAAACATACATCGCACATCCCTTACACAAACATAAACTCCCCTCACACACACACACACACAACACAATCCTTTCTTCTTGAAAATTTGTTAAATATTAATTAAATTTTTAGCTTTACCTAGTCCTATTTTAATTAACTATTTATTTTTCATAAAAAATTGTGCATGTAACCTGTTGTTGGGGGAGCATGGATTTCTGATGTACAAGCTACTCGTTGCTTAGTTTGGAAATCCTGGGCTCACAATGTAAAATGTAGCTTTAGATATATTTTTTTCTTAGTCAATCTCTTTTGTAAATAATTACTATATACTATTTATATTATACAATTTTTTGTTCTGTGACAGTAAATTATTATTATTTAACTGTATAATCTGATTTCATTACAACATCAATAATAATATGAGCATATACTACTGCGCCCCGTGGTCTCACCCGCGATGCCTGGAAAGAAAATAGCATATAATTTTATTCCCAGGTGTACGCTACTTTTATACAAATTTCATCCAAAAAAAGTTTTGCCGTTTCAGCGTGATGGAGTAACAAACATACACACACATTGACAAACCTTTGCATAATATTAGTGTGGTTATTTTATGTTTATACGAGAGTCAGATTAATAAGACCATGTAATATTTTTGGATACTTGTAAATCATTTTATTTTGTTTTTATTTAAACGTAAATACAACAAGAATGTCTTAAAACCAAGTAAACCGAGTTTTTTTAAAAATATTTATACGTGAGTCGGAGTTAAACATAAAAACAACAAAAAAAACAAGTAAGTTATCTTAGCAAAATACACAGGTAGGTAAAACGTCAAATGACAGTAATATTATATGAACTAAACAGACGTACAAAAACATGTTTTATTTATATACCTATATAAAAAACTTGTAGCACGTTTTTATAATTCATTTTTTTAAAAGCTCTTTTGACAACTAAACCAATGCGATGGGCCCAAGCTCGATCTATATACCTACACTAATCTTTGATAAGTAGTTAAAAAATGTTTGTTCTTCCTGGTTTATCATCAGATCAGCTGCTTAACAGAAGCCTGAATGATCAATTGTAATCGTGATCGGAACTATACATACATATTTTAGCTCGTTTTTTTTTAATTTATTTATTTCATAAGTATACATAATAGTTTGGACAATAAGTATCGAAAAACTAAGATGTTTGTATCGATACTTAGCTTCACTACACGCACTGACACAATCCAAATCCAAATCCAATTCCAACTGGATCAGATTGATCCAGTGGTAGTAATAACTGGTTACTATTTCAGTCATTTTCAAAATTTGCATCGCACAGATGGTTATGGACATAATCCTTAAGCATGGTGCATGGTGGCATGTTTTGGCCCAATACTTCTTCGTACCAACTAGGCCAAAATTTTACTTTTACTACAAAATATAAACTGGGCGTAAAGTTTAATAAAAGATGATACTTAATCTTAGGTATTTTTATCAATAATAATAACGTAAAACCTAAAAATACGTAGTCTTAGAAAATTTATAACTCTCGCAAGCGTAAACGCAAGTTCCAAAATGTATTAAAAAGGTTAATAATTAAATGTTTACAGTTCTATGATTAATTACGGATATTTACTGTGATTATGTTGTGAAACGAGTTCCTACGAGCATTATGCTGAGAAAGTTAAAATATCAGCATTTTTATTTTATAAATATTCGTGAAACATTTTTATACATGTAGGAAATCCGGATTTAATAAAACAATGAAGTGCTGAAAACCACTATATTAAATAAGATGCTTCAATATACATCTGTATAAGCATCAATCATACTTACCAATCAATTTTACTATATTATATGCCTTACGTTATAATAATAGGTATTTTTAAGTTAAATTATTGAATAACTTACCTCTAAAGTGAAGACAGAATGAGTGCGCCAGTTCACTATTTACACCACTTCACTTAAAAAACTTTCGCGCACATCACTAATCTATTACAACTTGAGAACACAATTTGCAAAATTATTTGATAAATAATCGATTACAGAGCACACAAACTTTTATTTCTTTTCCGAGCCGCGCGCGGCGATATATTTGGCCGTCAGCTGTTCGCGCCATTGCAAGGACGTTCGGTTAAAAAAATGACAGGCGTGTGATATAACCAGCGGTCGTTGCTCCCAAAAAGCTCACAGTTGCCGGACCGTGAATGAACTGGGAACTGGTATATCGTATTTTTGCTTTTTATTTATTTTTGATCTATCGGTGCGCGCGCGCTCCGCTCGCAGTCTTTGCAGCGAATGAGGAGCCGAAGAACTATTTCTAACATCTTTTCTCTAATCCTTTTCTGCTCGTGCACAAGTGTGCGTGGTTGTAGCAAGTGCAGTGGTGTGCCCGAAGCGGAAGTGGGCCTATCACATCCAGCATCACATTCGATTTGATTTAGTTTACGAACAAGCCGCAAATTTGCTTCGAACACCTCCTTATCTTATACGGATAACTGTGTTTACTTTCTGTAATATCACTGTATTTAAATCTAAGTTTGGCCTAACCATCCACATTAGAATACATGCCAAGAAACAACCTCATTGTTTCTTGGCATGTATTCTAATGTGGATAATCGAAAATGATGAGGTCTGCATCTGACGACGATACATTAGATATACATGGTTATGAGGGAATTTACCCTGCAATGTGAAAGTAATGGTTCATGAATAAATAGTAAATACGAAAAAACTTCTCGCAAACAGTCAACATCAAGATTTCATAAAACTTTTGCTTCATAACTTTTTACAAAACTGAACACTTTTTTTTATTATTAATTATTTGAAATTCTCGTCGCAAAATAAACAACAGTTTGAACCTAGCAGTAAAGCAGCGCGGATACGTAGCCGGCGCGTAGGCGCAATCGCGAGCAGCGCGTTGAAGTCTTTCGTATGGATGACATCAAGGGACATCGAATTACCATTATAATTCAGCCTTTTCTCGCGTGTTACGTTTTTCTTTTAATCAATAGCGTTTATTACTATATCTATGATGTATTTGATAAAGTAATTAAGAAGGCCAACGATGGTTTGGGTGCTTTTACTTAAGTTTTACTTAACCCTTTCCGACTAGTTTTCATTACCTAGCAAAAACGCCAGCTGTAGGCATGGTTTCTCGTGATTCTCATGTAGGCGTGGTTTCTCTTGTCTGTCGTCATGTTATAGAATAAAACTAACGCAAACATACGTGTGTGGCGACTTGAGTATCTCTATTAGTTAACAACTCAATACATTACGGTGATAGCGGCTTAAAGGGTTAAGTATTTTAGTAGAATGCATTTGTCCGACCTCTTGGAACAAGAGCTCTTTTCAATCGAATTCAAAAAAGGACGTTCTCAATTCGACTGTATGTTTTATTTTTATTAATATGTATCTTACGCGATTACTCCGCCAATTATGCACAGATTTTGATAATTTTTTTTTTGTTTGGTACGTTTGTTTCAGAGTTGGTCCCATATACATTTTATCGAAATCGGTTCAGTAGTTTGAAGTTGAAGTCGGTTGTATTTTTTTCATAAATGCGTCTTATCGTCCATGGGGTTACTGGGCAATCTATATATATTATCATAGGTTTAAAACATTACTACTAACACTGGATGATTATGTTACTAACTATGGATAATTTGTCCGAAATAAAGATTTTTTATTATATTATATGCTAATAACAACGTTTTTTAATTGGTTGAGCACTGGAGCCACTGGGCTTTCTTGAGCTTGTATTGGCCTACTTCATAAGTATCACAACACACATCACATCATCAGCCGAAGATGTCCACTGCTGGACGAAGGCCTTCTCCTAAATATCCCTATCATCAGTATATCGGAGAGAAAATACAACATAATCATGTCAGGTTTATACTTACACTAGAGGTCTCCCGCGTCTTCGTCCGCGTTCGGAAGAAATTTGGCCCGCTCCTAAATACTCGTTTCTTCCACACCGCTGGGTTAATTACTTATTTAAATTTATAAAAAAATTTTTTGGGCGTCATTAAATTCATCGTAACGGGCAATCTGTAAGTACCATGAAACCAAACCTGAAAACACGAAAAAATATCAGCTTATATTATGGGACACATAAAATAAATGCAATTAAGCACGACAAAATGTATGGAGCAGCTGTTTTTTTTTCACGATTTCCGCTTTGATTTCGTAAAGTTGTTCTGATAAGTTAAATGCCTCCTAAGGTATTGCGAATGAATTTAATATCTGTATAGGTTATAACATTGCGGATTCTAACACAAGGCAAAAATAAACAAAAAAGTTATATCGCATGTTGAGTTATTATATCTTTTGCAGCGTGTCAATGGATATATAAATATTTCCTTACTGTTTATTAAAGTTATTGCTAGTACAACACCTCCATTTCGCCGCGTGGTGTCTGTACTTCCATTTGTAAGTCCAAAGCAGTTTATTAGTAACTTTTTTATGTTTGTGTAACTCATTGTGTAATCCGTTTTATATGTTATCAATTTATAAAAGCACGCCATGAGCCGCCTTTGTATAGTACAATAATTTAGCGACTGTTCGAGACCTTTCTTGGGTTATTTATCAAAGTCAATTAATCTGGGAACGAACTTAAACCATATTATATTTTTAATTATTAAACCTGTTTATTCAATCAAGGAGGATAAGTAAGTAACTTATACGAAGACAAAATGAATGGTGTTAAGTTAATAAGATTACTAATATGTAGCTAGATACTTTTTGATTAAAGATGACTTTTCATGCCACACGTTACCAACATGTGAATAGGCTACATCAATACAACAATAGGGGAAAATAGGGTGAATTTTGTATAATTATATGACTGTCCAAATAAAGGAGTGTAATAACTTCGGGGCCATATACTACGTGATTTATATGTGGAGTTTGTACAGGGTTAGTTCTAATCAGTTAGCATCCTTTAATATTCAGTACATCAAAACAAACAACTTTTATTATGGGGCCAACACTGAAATCGCGAAAAAAATATCAGCTGTTCCATACATTTTGCCCAAGGTCGATTAACTTTTTGTATGGAACAGCTGCCGTTGATAATATTTCGCGATTTCAGTGTTGGCCTCATAGTAACAGTTGCTTGTTTTGATGTACAGAATATGCCCTTAAAAGGATGCTAAACGATTAGAACTAACCCTTTATACTTTGTGAGTTTCTTTATTTCACAGATTTGGATGTATAAGGTATCGTTAAAATCATTACATCATCGTAAGTGACATGGGGCTGTTTTTTTTGGCAAGGTAGTCGTGTTTTTATGATGGCTTGTTTCCACTGTTCACGTTGTCGTAACTTATAGTGAAATAATATTAATTTTGTCCGAAATTTATCAGTTTAATTTTGAAAATACGTAGTTATTTATGATACGAGTGGGGTAAGTTGGTTTTTACAAATGAGTAGACGAATAGTCGAGGGCTTACTATGGTCACGAGTCTCATTAGACCATCACTACCATTGCATCCTATTTGTGTAGTTGTTGGATAGATATATTTGTAAAACTAGTTACTCCATCTAGCGATATAACGTGGAACTTTTTTACTTGTGTGCTAGCTACGACTACATGCTGGCAAAGAAAGATTTCAGACTGACTGAACGTATCACAGATCACGTAGTAACACTATAATTTGTGTAGTCAACAAATTTTTAATTTCACATTAATTCCTACGGTCTTGATTTCATTTTGTACAATATATTTAATGTTTACAAAACCCCATGTAGCTATTTATATACCTCTAACTAGTAAGATATCTGAAATGTAGGGAAAAATACACTCTTTCTAGTTATATTAATTTAAAATCCAAACAACTGAATTGATTTCGATAAAATGTAAATGGAACCACTTCTGAAGTATGACCAATCAAAAAAAACATAAAAATCAATTCATAATCGGCGGAGTAATCGCGTAACAAACATACAGTAAAATTGAGAACCTCCTTTTTTGAAGTCGGTTTAAAATAAAAAACAAACGTGGCAATATCAATTTAAAAAAAACCGATACGAGTTAGTAGATCTTGCTAAAGCTTTATCAACCACTTATTTTTTTGCATACATTTTGGAACTACGCGAGATTCTTTAATTTACGTACTAACCTACTATAGTTACTGAGAATATCTGAAAAAAAAACATGTATAATGATTGGTCATGGAGTAACTCAGAGACCCCCGTTGGTACGTATAATATCGGGCACGTGGTTCATCTTACGCTAGTTTTGTTCAGATTTTTCTAAGCGCATTAGAAACGAAGGTCCCAGAGCGATTTTAGTGAAAACTTGGAATTAAGGTTCCAGTACCATTTCCTATAATATCTCAAAAATTTACGGCTCTAGAATGTAAGTAATAATGTAAGTAAGTAATAATGTAATATTGACCAAATTACTTAGAGCTCTCGCCGCTTAGAGCCGCTAGTGTAAAGATTAAGAGTGCGCGGCTCTCATAAGCCTGGTTTTTAGGGTTTCTTCTATTCGCTCTAGAAACGAAAGCTTTAGTGCTACAAAGGTGAAAACCAGGATTTAAGGTCTTAGGTCCAGGATTATAGGACCTTAAACAGGACTCCTATAACCATGCCTAATAACGTAAAGTGTGCAATGGAACCTTAAAATATAGCAGAACACACCGATAATACTACTCTGTAGTACCTACATAACTAAGGTAATCTGTATTAGTACCTACACTAACTATTCCAACCTATTTTGTATCTGCGCCATCTGTTCTCTACGGGTAGAACTACTTAGTAAGCAAGCAAACATCCGTAGCGTAAGTCGAGAGAACTTTGGCGAAAACACGGAAAAATCATGTCGCTGTATACTATTATTTTGCAAAACCTGTGTTTTTCGCGTATGTTCAAAAATGTTGGTGTTTTAATTAAATTATTAAGTGCCAAATTAAGTGCAAGATTGTGGAAAAGATGTGGTAGAATAATGTGTCATTTCGTCTTGTTTCCAATACTTCTGTTGAAGCTTCTAGTAAAGTAGCCACTAGCCACTACGTTGTACTACATCACTAGGGTTACTTAAATTGTGTGATTTTGTATGACTTATTTGGCCTAACGTTATCTAAAATTTGGCAATATTTCAAATATTCTACACTGTCAGAACGCCCAAAGTGCAATGCCAAAAAATAAGAAAAAGAGTCAATAAAGTTACCCATCATTATTATGTAAGAGCTAAAAATAAAACTAGTGTAGATACGCTGTTTGGTACTTATTTGACTAAAACCTTATTTTAAATATCAGTAATAAATTTTCACTAAGCAAAAAAGTGCCCAAAATTAAAAAAAAGTGTTCTGAACAAGAAAAATATTTTTTCATTTTCAATAATAGTAAACATTTAGCTTAGGACATTTTCCCATACGTAGGTGGCCCAGTGGTACAAACATACTTATATACTTCCTTGTATGAACTAGGTCAAAATGTCATATGCCTTTATCACATTGAGCTTATATCTTAAGAGTCACAATCTCTAAGTGAAAACAGTCAAAAAACGTCTAACTGCCGTTGTACGTATTTGTTTTGTGGTCTGAGAAATATTATTCCGGAGTTCATTATGTTTTATTATGAAAACTGACGTGGTTTTGACACATTTTAGTTTTATTTATACGGGAATACTCACGTTTAATTAAATCGGATACTCCATCATCATCATCATCGGATCTTCTTCATTATATTTTATCCCAAAAAAATTACAGGTAGCACGATATGGCAGCATTAAGAATCTAAATTCTATTTTGGGGGTAGTTGGAAAAAAAAACAATGTGTCATATTCTTCGAGTAAGTCTACTCCGAGTTTTAATGAATTTTCATTAGTATCTTGTTAAAAACAACTAAAATATCTTGTTGTGTAATAAGTACATATAGATTTGTTTGTTTGAAGGAGTTAGTTTAGTTTGAAAAAATATAAGTTTCCTTTCCCATGGATGAATGCGGAAGAGAATCGGTAAGTTATTTATAAATCAATGAAAAGTCTTTATGTCCCGATTACGTTTAATATTTATATTTATATCTTACCTATCCTGTTATATTGAATGTTGATGCAATTAGGCGGTTCAAGGCGGATGTCTAGGCTATCTTTATCATTACATTACAAATATACATTCAAAAGGATTTGTTGGTGTTGCTGGACCTGGGTATGTCCTAGATGTATGTATGTCTAGAATCACCGCAAGACGGGCAGGAGCGTCCTCTCTGTTAACGGAGGTGAGCATTCTGCGATCCCTAAGCCGCCTGCCAAGCGGGGGATTATGGCAACCCCTCCCTATTAAGGGGGAGGTCTTCGTCCAGCAGTGGACGTCCTCTGGCTGGTGAGTGAGTTGTTGTTGTTGTTGTTTGTCGTTTTCTTAAGTATGTTTTAACAACGGAATCGTAAATTTTTCGAAATTAAGGACAAGTGAGTGATTTCAACAACGAAATCCACAAGCTTTATGACATGTTTAAAAAAATCACGTGCAGTCATAGCAATTTTTTGACGGTTTTTGAGTTTGTGTTTTCCCATAAAATATATATATATCTATAAGATGTGAGAAGTGAACTAACGCTTTTGTAATCTTTCTATAAATTTTAGATAAGAAGAAAAAATAATTACAAAACACCTCTATGTACCTTACAATAGTTTAAATCATTCCATTTTTACAAATTTAGTACGATAATTTCGTCGTCAGCCATAAAACATCCACTGCTGGACGAAGGCCTCCCCCTTTATAGAAGGGTGTTGCCATAATCCCCACGCTTGGCAGGCGGCTCGGGGATCGCAGCATGCTCACCACCGTTAGCGGAGAGGACGCTGCTGCCCGTCCTCCGGTGAGCCTGGTTGCAGTTTAAGGATACACCCAGGTCCAGCACGAAAACTCACTTGTAAATAATATAGTTTGTCACGAACTATATAAGGTCGTTTATCCACGAAGGACAGTACGCCACTTTTTACTGTGACCGTAAAAGATAACGACACCGAAAAATTACGGTGTCGTTGAACGTTTTCACGAGACGACACGACAGCAGTCTCGGCTTGGTAATATTCACGTACGCACGCACATCATGTGCCCCGATTTTAATCGCCAGCAACTTGTAGCAATCCTGCTTTACATAAGAAAAAGAAGACCCAACAAAAAATACTGGGTTCGTCCAACTTCAAAAAAGAAGAAGTTCGTATGAAAATAAGATGACCACTTCTTAAATTAATAGGCAAAGTGACAACACACTGGTGCATGTGTGAGTATATCCTGATTATTTCTAGACCCACGTAAAAATAATTGCTAATCGTAAAACAAGACTAAATTGAAAAAGAGTCCTTTAACCCGCGACGGTGATAATGGAATGGACGGGCCCAGCGCTTGCAAATCCATCAAAAACAACAAGACAACACAATCAAGCATACCTAGCTAAAAGTATGCATATTACGTTTGCCAGAAAATAGAGATAGTGAATCTAATTACTGCATGACAAAAAGAGAACACAAATGTACATGTATTAGAAGTTTGTATTGTTGTATCGTACGGCTCTCATATCACAAAGGCAGAGTATGACTGAAGCTAGTGGAGAGCCGGCGCTCAACTTCAAAATCTGTACGCTTATTTCCCGTCCATTCATCATAACATTGTCGCTGCCTTTAAGTTTCCTTTAAAATACAAGTCGACAAAATTGGTTTACGCGATTTTCGAATTCTAATTCTAATTAACATTTATTATTAACTTGTTTTTTGTTATAATCGCATTCACCTATGGAGTCTAAAATGAAGGTTTTCCGACATTCCGACCCTGTTTCAACTTTTTCTTGTTTCTTGCCAGAAGCCATTGCTTCCTGATGTATGTGCAGGTGCAGTGGAGTCAGAACTAGGATAATTTCAAGGGCCGCTGAGGGAGTCTATTTCATACATCCGCTAATAAGAGAACATGCAAGTCTTTGTGTTGCAGTTTTGTGATAACAGTCGCTAAGTTAGTACGAGTCCACCACACCACGCATCCTCAGATGAGGACAGGTCGCACTATCACAGTGTATAGCCAACGGCAGAGCTTAGGTTTGAGGCCCCAGTCTTCTCCCACTGCCTTACTGACTCACTCCCACTGACTGTAATTATGTTAAAGTTATACTACTTACAATGATGTTACAAAATAAATTACATTTCTTTCTTTCTTCTTTCTTTCCTTAGTGCACTGCCATAAGATGTTTGTTGCCTTTGTGGTGATATAATCCAGATGTTCTTGATAGTCAATTGTTTTTACGTGGGTTTACAAATAATCAGAATCCAAATCCGCCGAAACGAAAAAACATTTAAAAAACCAAAAAGAAAAATATAACAGTATAGTAAGTGCAGTAACTTTTTCAGTAAATTAATCTAACATTACATATTATCAAAATTAACTAGGAAACGGTTACTAATATTTTAGCTAAGTAGTGTAAAGTGTCTGCTTAAAGTGATATATAAATTGAAATTCTTTCATCAATTGAAATCATGATTGTACTAAAATATTGGAGCACGAGGTCTCGTTAAGTACCCCATGCTTCATCCAGGGGGAGAACCTAGGTGGAGCACGGGTCCCGTACACGAAAAAATTTGATGTCATCCAGGTAATCGAAATTAAAGTCGGTTGATTTATTATTAAATGTTACTATTGTTGTTACTCTAAACACACCATTAAAACAAAAGCGAGTGAAATGTGGTGTTATTGCCGTTGACGACACCGTGTAAAAGTCCATGCTTGTTCCTGCAGCCGCTATATCGGGACAGTAAAAAAACGTCAGTTTCAACGACACCGACGTATAGCCGAAAATCGTCGAAAAAACGGGTGTCGTCAGTGCCGTGGAAAAACGATGGATAGGATTGTATGGCCCACTGAATCAACACAGTAATTTACGGTGTCGTGAAATGTCTCGTGGAAAAACGCGCTAACGCTCTTAGTTGTGAAAAAAATATTATTCTTGTAATAAATTAAAAATGGCTAAAAAAAAACAAAATCGAATGTTGACACGCACGAATCTGCGTAACTGCCATATTTTTGCTCCGCTAAATGTGGCCCTATCTCATTCAGCTTTAGAATAATGATTGCAATAAAAAATGTATTTGAAACATGGAAACATGCCTTAAATAGTGACAAAGGCTACTTTTCACTTACTTTAACCCCGAATAAACTAAATGTTAATTCATAATCTAAGACCCATTTTGCTTAACAAAAAAGTTCAAAATTGCTACCTAATGATTATACGTGACCGAAAAACAAATTTAGTATATTTTAACACGAGAATGGCATACATTTTTGACCTGTTTTTATTGGGGTATTCCCGATGGAGCACCAATTTCTTGAGCACCCGTGCTAATAGCATCAATCAAAATTTTAGCTGGCTGCTATTATGGAAACAAAAAAATAAATTTTACTTCAATATAAGCTTCTATATTTAAATGTACGTCATTATAATGTTCGGTAGTACATTTTGTGTCTTGGAACTGCGGTTGCTATATGGCGCTCTGATTACATTATCCAACACTGTTTTTATTCGTACACATCAATATACCAATTATAATTTAGTTCTTGTGAACCCTGCGCCTGCCGCTTCGCTTGACCGGTCTATTTCAGAGAAAACAAAATCTCGATGCACAATTTCTGCGAAAACCATCGATGGTCCGTAGAACGCGCACAAGCCAGAAGTATTTTTTACCATAGATTTTAACTAAACATACCATATGCTACATGGCATTTTCTTAGCATTTTAGTAACCTCAAGCACATTTTTGCTTTAATTAAGGTGTAATGAGTGGTGATTTGTTTCAGATGACTGGACCGAAGGCTAGGGTAGATAGATTTGTTGTGCCAAGGGATTGTCTTCCTGAAATTGGTCGGCGCATGTTTTGGAGTGCTCGCTATGAGAAATGCAAAGGCGAGATTTGGGTATGTTAAAAGGAAAAAAGCCTCATAGGATCAATTCGCTGACCGTCTCTCTGACTGTCAATCGATATGTCAAGATTCGATCTTGTTTCTTAGGCGTAGAGATATCATGTTAAAATTAATATAAAATACCTACGTCTATTGTCCCAAAAAGCTGTAAAACGGTAACTCGTTTTTAGGGTTTCGTACCTAAAGGGATTCTTTATGGACTTCCTTAAAGTACCTGATGCCAGAATCATACTGAAAGGTGAACGGTACTTTCAACCCCAGCATCAAGAACAAAAACTCCAGTTTTTTTTTTGTCCTTTAAGGTCACAAAACTATTGTGCGATACACTAGCACTAATTAAGTTTAGGAAGAATTTAAATATCAAAATATAATCAGCTAAGCTTACAAAACTGGGGATGGTTTTGTTGTTTTTAATAGTTCCTGTCCATGGATACTAGTCCTTCAGCTGAATACATATTTGTTCATCGATCCTTCTTTCTTCAGTTAAATGAGTCGTAGTCACAGTCCAAGTCACACACAGTAAGTCACAGTTAAGTCCAATGATGCCCTAGTAGTCGTGGCAACTTTACTACAAGCTTCTTCGGAGTTTAGGAAACAACACGAAAAGACACGTTTCACTACATTATATCACTTGCCCATACTCTTGCTCGTAAATCAGCACTTAATGAATAAAACGCCACCATTTTTATGCATTAACACTCGAAAAAACACAAGTTTTGGGAAATAATACAATGCAACGACATGATTTTCTCGCGTTCCCGCCAAAATTCACCTTACGGGAGATAGATGTAGAAGAAGTTGCCAGTTATCCAGACACATAGTATCTACTGTACTTGACAGTGACATATGAAAACATCAAGGAGTGGCCATATTATAACTATTATTTCCACACATCCGGCTATCTAATGTACCACCTATTCATCCCCTTATTCACCTTTTTTAAATATTCATATTATTTTCACATATCATTGCAGTCATCCAAATATCTTAAGCAGAAAAGGTACATAAGCTTCTTAGACGAAGCTTTTGGGTTGGCTCCCTTGAAAGCACGGCAGTCCAATCCAGCTCCTGGTGATGATTGGTGTTGGCCATGCGCGCCCAGGAAAAAGAGCTATCTGTCCACAGCTGACAACGTCTTGGATCTGCCGACTTACAGTTTCGCTACCTGTAAGTATAATCACAGATAACATATAGTACAGGTGACTCATCCCCATAACAAGTCTTTGAACATAGTAACAACACACACCTACACCTTATACTACTTAGCCTACTACACAAAAAACAAAATGATTGTATCCAGCCAGACCGATGAAAGTCTAGAAACAATCCAAATGCTAAAACCCACTACCAGTCGGCAGCGTACCCAGCATGCTGGCGGCATTGCCTCGTTGCTGGCAATGGCAATGCTTATGCGTTTTTTTTTAAACATACATACAGTCGAACATATGACCTGGGTATGTCCTTAAATACGAGGATATTCGCCAAAGAACCATAGTTACAGACATAGCTCGCAAGGTTTGCAAGTTGAAGTGGCAATGGGCAGGCCACATCGCTCGAAGAACTCACAACCGATGGGGAAGAAAGGTTCTTGAGTGGCGACCGCGAACCGGAAGACGCAGCGTAGAAAGGCCTCCCACTAGGTAGACCGACGACATTGTAAAAGTCGCGGGCAACCGGTGGATGCAAATGGCAGGTTGTCGTATAGTGTGGCGGTCTAAGGGGGAGGCCTTCGTTCAGCAGTGGAAGTCTTGATGATGATAATGATGTCCTTAAACTGCAACCAGACCCACCGGAGGACAGGCAGCAGCGTCCTCTTGGTTAACCGGTGGTGACCATTCTGCGATCCCCAAGCCGCCTGCCAAGCGTGGGGATTATGGCAACAGCCCTCTTTTAAGGGGGAGGCCTTCGTCCAGCAGTGGACGTTTTATGGCTGACGACGACGACGACAGTCGAACATAGAACTTCCACCTTTTTTGAAGTCGGTTAAAAATTAAATGATGATGTGATGACGTTTCTAAGAAACTTAGTCACAAAAAAAAAACAAAAATCATACATAACATAAAAAAATTGGTTCGTCTGATTTTCAGTTCCAGATCTTTTAGATTGGAGTAATGATGACATCTTAGTGGCAGCTCTGGGTAAAAGCTATCACAAATGGAGCTGGCGGACTCAAAATCGCGTCGACCAAGGATACACGATGTTTGATATACAATGTTGCAAGTTCGATCCTAAAGGAAAACTCCTTCTTGTAAGTAACCAGAACATAGGTACTTAGGTATCTATCTAAGTTTAGTACCTATTAGCCCAGGAAATTACGGGTTCGCCTAAAAGGAAATATTTTGTTACCTATTTGTTTTCTGAATATTATTACACTAGCGGCCTGTTCCGGCTTCGCACGGGTGGACTATTATTTTTTAAAAATTGAAAAAGTATCTTTAAGCAGGACATTGAAATTAACTTTTGATGAATACTTATCATACAAAAACTGTGAGAATAAGTACTATAAAAATTAAACGGTAAAAGTTTAGTAAAATTATTTATAAGTAGTTCTGAAAAGGACTTTTTAACTGGAACAAAAAATGTGCTATGAAAAAAGTCTAAATATTAAATGTCCGACCGCGCGTTCAGGCCTACCTATTTCATAGGGTTTCTTACCCGTGGTCCACATAAAAGGTTCACCTAGGTGTTCCATGGATACCTTTTTGTATCCGTGTTCCACGAGTACACTGAATTGAAAATGTACTCGTGGAACACCCAGGTATACAATGCGTAATTCAATGTACCCGTAGAATACCCATTTGTTTACTCGTTCACTCCCGTGTCCTTCCTTTTTATCCGACTTCAAAAAAGGAGGAGGTTCTCAATTCGGTAGATTTTTTTAATGCTTGTTACCTCAGCACTCCTAAGCACACACTTACTCAGCAATATTTTAAATAGCTTGTTTCAAGTCGTCTAAAAAGAGTAGGTATACTACCTTAGGTAGGTATCTTATTGTAAATCCTTACGGTGGTAACTTAAATAAATAATTTTATCTGATAGCCTACTAATATTATAAATGCGAAAGTTTGTCAGTGTGCGGATGTGTATGTTTGTACTCCATCACGCTGAAACGGCTGAACGGATTAGGATGAAATTTGGTATAGAGGTAGGTACTTTTTACGCGTCAAACCGCGGGGTGCAGCTATTTGTATAATGATTTACCCGTGGTTCGCACCTATTGTGATTAAGTTTGTGCGGCGTTTTTAAGTGAGGCCATATATTTACACGTGGTTTACTTTTGGGTATTGGGTAGGCTAAGGGCACATAAAGGATCCGTGAAACACGTACGTGGACCACGAGTAAGAAACCATTTCATAGATGTGCACGCCCCTCTCCCGCACTCCGGTGCCCCTCGCCGTGTTGCCCGCGCTGCGCTGAGCGGGGCCGCACGGCCACGGTGCGGCGGCGTTTATTTTTGATTTTTAAATTCGTAATATCTTTTGAATGGAACGCCCGATTTGGATAATTCAAGTAAGTATTCAATTTCATTCAAAGTAATGGACAGGTATTGAAACAGTCTTGAATACGACATTTATTTGGATAAGGGTTTATACAAAGGTATGGATAACGTGGTCTGATTTTGGTCGGCATTTCTATCAACTTTTAAGATGTAAAAAGTAGTTATAGTGACATAACTACAATACTTATACCTGTAGTATTGCAACGTTTTTTGTAGATATTGATATGTTCTTTAATATTGTAGAACATGTTTTTGTTCTATCTTCAATAGTTTCCGCAGCGCATGCGATGAAATAAATTTTATGGCAAAAATGTTTACACCTTAGGTTGCATTATTGAAGTTTTAGTAGGGACCCCTACTTTTTTTGGTAATAAATATAGTTTATGTTACTCAAAGATAATGTAGCAATCTAATAGTGAAAGAATTTTTGAAATCGGTTTAGTAGTTTTCGAGTTTATTCGTTACAAACATACAAAAATTCTAAAATACAAAAATACTAATCTTTCCTCTTTATTATATTGGTGTTGCGGTGTAGATAACCTACCTCTCGTATAAACAGTCTAAAATTACACAAATTGCGTCTTCGAAACAATCAAACCTAAATTTTAAATTTTGCGTTATTTTTTTATAATTTTATTGATATGAAAATTGACGTGGTTTTGACACATTTTTGTTTTATTTGTATGGGAATACTCACGTTTAATTATATATTTAATTAAATTATTATACATTTAAAACGTTTAATGATACTCCGACTAGAGTTTCAATCACATCTGGTGACCTTTCTCAAAAAGTGAAAACAGAGCCCGACGCGCGAATTGCAAAGCAGGACGCGACCGAACGCGCGTCGTGCTCTGTTTTCAATCTTTTATTAGGTGCTTTAGTAGAGGCAGACAGACAAGACAGACAGAAACTGGTATTTTTAGATAATTTTGTTCCGTCATTTAGAAGTAAGGCCATTACAACTCCTCTAGCTTTTGTACTTCTTTGTTGATTTCTCGAGATAATCGCGTGGTATTCAGCAGTAGTACCGTAGTACTATTATTTCTTCTGCGGTAGTACTGTAAACTACATCAATGGCAAGTATCTAAAAAATATTAAAATATTCAGTAACAATTGCCAAACAAGTCACAGTCACAAGTAAAGTCATGTAAAGCCAGCTAAGTCCGGTTAAGTCTAACTCAAGCCCCAATATAGTGTTAGTGATTTTACAAGAAGCTTGTATGGAGTTTTGGAAACAACACGAAAAGTGTCTCCACAAATTATGTCAGTTGCTCTAAATCACTTGCGTACATTAACTAACCGACCAGAGCTAACTCCTTCATATACAAATCATATTCGTTTATAATTTCCTCCTTTTAAATACTTGAAAACACTGGACTAATTCGTTATTTTTACGAAGGCACCAAAATATACCTTTTTCCATCATTTTCTTTTATTTTTTTATTTTCTGGGTTTTGTTTTTACATCTTGAACTTTTTGTGTGAGGCACGAGAAACATAAATGGTAAACTAATGATGCCACACGCTTGCTTACCGTCTAAACGATGCGTCTTCGGTTGGCGGCTCGGTTCGTGGAAGCTTGCACTACTGACTGAGCAGCTTCTCCGAAAACGCGCGATGGTCCGAAGAACGATACTCAGCTATGTAGAGTACTTACTTAGCAATCTTCTTTTGCAACCAAGTTCTCAGAATTTCGACTAATGTACGAAGAAAACTAGTTGTGTTTCGCAGTATTGCTCCGAGCTGATATTAACTAATATGTGCTTTACTGCGTTTTGTTTGAAATTAAATCAATTTTGTAGAAACCATCATTTACGTAGTGAAATTATTTTTACACTTTAGAATTCTAATTAAAATAAGTTAAATAAATAAGTCGTAAGGTTGAAGATCGAACGCGAACATAAATAAATAAATATCGGTAGAATTTTTCACACTGCCCCATACTAAGCAAAGCTTGTATTATGGAAACCAGATAGCTGACTTACATGCAATTTTTTTTATACATACTTATAATACATAGTACACACCCAGACACAGAACAAACATCTATATAATATGTTCGTCACATAAATATTTGCCCTAGGAGGGGATTGAACTCACGCTCTACAGCTATGAAGGCAGACATGCTACCAACCGAGCTATAAGGCAGTCCCTATTTACTATTCTACTAAAAAAAACTATTATACACTACTGCCCAAAAAAGGCGTGTAATGTTTCAAGGACCTTTAATGCCTTCGTTTAGCATTGGACGTCTTCTGACTGATGATGAACGTTTTCAGGGTTCATATAGGATAGGTATACAATGTGTAACACATAGGTTCAACAATACCGAAGGGCATGTATGTACTCATCATTATGAACAACTTTTACTATGGGGCCAACCCTGAAATCGCGAATTTAAAATCAGCTGTTCCATACATTTTCTCCAAGGTCAATGAACCTTTTGTATGGAACAGCCGATTTTATTTTCGCGATTTCAGGGTTGACCCCATAGTAAAAGTTGTTCATAATGATGAGTACATACATGCGCTTCCGTATTGTTGAACCTTTTTGTTACACATTGTATAAATAAATAGCGGTGGGCATTTTTCACACAGTGCCATTGAGTTTATTCCACAACTTCTAAATGCCTGAGCAGATTTGGATTATGGGGTATCGTAAAATCCTTTTTTTTTTATATAATATGTTTATAGGCTTGCGTTTGACTGCCATCTCGCCTGATGATAAACGAAGATGCAGTCTACGATGGAGCACGCTTGCCTAGAAGAAACCGATTCACTCGCGACTTGAAGACACCCAGATTATAGTTATCGGGAAACACCCACTCAGGCAGCGCATTCCACTGTTTAGCAGTTCGAATAAAGAAAGTGGAATCCAACCGTTTCGTACGAGTTACACAAAACACAAACACTAAACATAATTCGCCTCCGTCCACTCTCGAATCCCGAGTGACACAGGCTATATTTTTTTTTTGCTTTGGCTGGGTATTTTTTTTTCAATTAGGTATGGATGTTTACTCATTACGAAAATAGTAGTGTACGAATATTCAATGACGTTTAGTGATTCAGGCTAAAATTGAAATTTTCAGTAATTTGGTTATCAAATTTGGTCCTTTCGTTTATAATGAAAACGGAAAACTTATAGTAAGTCATATATCGTTCTATCACAGGTCGTTGTGTTCATTTTAATCCTTCGAAAATAATGTTAATATACAAGTCTAACATGTGATGATTATTAAATTATACATGTTATGAAAATCAGAATTTTATTGGTAGGTATATTAATTTAACAAAATAAATTTATTTTATCATAGGTTGTAAATATTTGTAGTGTATTTGCTGTTCTATCTTGTAAATATTTATCACATCAAAAAAATAGTAATAGTTAATAAATCAAAGAAGTATTTAACTGCTATTCAGGGTATTTGATTCTGAAACGTGAAACTTGTCAGTTACTATGTTTACTTTATGGTATTTAAAATTAATTTTATTCAAAGGTTTTATATTTAAAATAAAAGGGATTATTTATAACAATTATCTTAGGAATTTATTTTAAACTTTTTTTCTTATTTGAACTAAAAAAAAAAATTACGCTGTTATCCCTATTAAGGTAATTTAATCTTATAATCATTATTAATGGATCAAATATTCAATTATTTTTGTTAATCTTTAAAAAAAAGTTTTATTTATTTTTTAATTGGATTAAAAAGCTAAATAAATCAAAGTTGGTGAATTAAATAATTTTGTTTTCAAACCATACTCGTATTTGAGAACTCACATACTTTTGTAGATCTCAGACAACTACTTTTAACTAAAATTTAAGCTCAAAAACTATGTTAAAGTTTAATAATAAAATTATTCAAAAGGCTACTACATATAAATATTATTTCTATATTTTCAGCTAGGAACAGACATGAGGGTGGAAGTCCACAACGAGCTGAGCAAGTGTCAGTTCGTACAGTACTGCAAATGTGATATAGCGATGTGCACTATCACTGCAATCGATTGGAGCCCCACTGGAAACTCCTTTGTCACGTTGGTACCTTGTATTTTAACTAATCATCTATTTCTTCGTTTTATTTAACGTATTCAATGAAAAGAAGAGAAAACAGGGAAGGCCAAAAAAAGATGGAGACATATTTTCAAAGAGAGAGTTGGCCCTGACTGGATGAAGAGAGAAAGGGACAGAGATGAGTGGAGAACACTAGGGCAGGGCTGTGGCGAAGAGGCAACTCCTACAGGATTTGATTGGAAAATTAATCAGTCACAGTTACTTGTATCTGTACCTGATAGAATAATAGTAAATAATGAAACAAGTGTGCCATGTTGATTATTACACTCGAGGGGGTATTAAGATAAATGGATCAAGAGTGTAATTACCAAATGCACACGCGTTCCAAACGACATTTTTCATCTCACTTGTGAGGAAGAAACAAACTTGTATAATTTTTTTGAAAGTCCGTTTTTGCAGTGCTTCTGAAATGTTGGAACAAACCCAAACTCACGGTTTTCACGCTGTCTTTCGAAACAATGTTGCATCTCTGATAATTAGGTTGCGGGAAAGTCACAATATTATCTTGAAAATTGTGACCAATACCTGACCCACTGATACTAAAACTATTGACAATATGGTTGATGACTGGAGATTTTTTATTGAGTTAAAGAAAGCAACAATGTTTGTAATTTTTAGATGTGTTTAATTAAATAGGGGTTAGTAGTTTTAGTAAGTTTAGATCTGTCAACTAAAGCCTCGACCCCTAATCCCCTCCCTATTAAGGGGGAGGACCTCCAGCAGTGGACGTCTTCTAGCTGACGAGGAACTAAAGCTTCGAGTATTGTCTGTCCTAATTAAATACTTTGAGATTGAGATCTTATTAGAAAATATAAACATAGGTAATTTTTTTATAAAGACTACGAGTATTATATTTAGAAAAACTTTACGTACAGGCTAATTGAGCATCGCTGAATAATTTATGTGTTTAAATCACAAGGGGGTGTTCCCGAGGAAGAATTTGCGCTATGAACGAAAAGGATTTCCCCATCAAGTCTCTGCCCCTGATAGAGGGAGCCACCCTCGTGGTGCGGATCTCTCCCAACGCGCGCTACGTCGCCGCCGCAGGGGTTCACAAGCAAAGGGTGTGGGTACTCTCCTGGCCAGATCTGTCCCGGTTCCGCTTCCTCAAAACAAACGAAATTGTTAAGGTACTTAGTTAGAACAAAACATTATTTGATTCAACACATTGCCATTGAAGGGGGGGGACGAAAACCCAGAGATTGCTCGTATGTAGGTTCAAGTCCTACCAGAGGTCATATTTTTTTTACTGTCTATGCATTAAAAACATACTTTTGGACTACTTGTTTTGTCCTTTCAGCATTTTTTGGCTAGTGTGACCAAGAGTGAATCGTAAATTTCAAAGACTCCTGTTATATAAATTACCTTAATAGATAGTAGTAATCCCAAACACTTTTATCTAGGAGACAACACTACAAGCAAAGATAATTGTAGCGAGGTACGTCCAGGCGGGTAAACGATAGGCACTAAACGGTAGGCGCGAGCGAGAGAGAGGACAGGCGCGAGCGCTTGAATTGCTAAATTTAATAGGTTTTTCTTTGTTTTGAAAAATATAACAAAGAAATACTGTAATCTAAAAAATCAAAAAAATCAATAATACTATACAGGATGTTAGTTTGAACACAGTTATCCTTCTAGGATATCATTGTACTCATCATTATGAACAACTTTAACTATGGGGCCAACCCTGAAATCACGAAAAATAAAACAGCTGTTCCATACAAAAAGGTTCATCGATCATGGACGAAATGTATCGTCGTGATTTCAGGGTTGGCCCCGTAGTAAAAGTTGTTCATAATGATGAGTACAATGATATCCTAGAAGGATAACGGTGTTCAAACTAACACCCGGTATTCTATTTAATCGTATACATTTCACGTGGTTTCGTAATGTATTTTCTTGTTCTAGCTAATCAAAATACCGATTTAGTGGCGACTTTGAATTTTTTTCCTATCGAAATCGACATTCAAAATCATGTTTCCTAAAAAACAAAAAGCTAAAATATATGATTCATTTCAATAAAAATAAAAAAAACATTTCAATATCGGGCATTTTGGATTTTCTCCACATTAAAATAAAACTAAATTGCTACAAGCCCACCTTAATAATTGACTTCTTTTTCAGGACCTGAACTGGCATCCGTGGCAAACTGCATTGCTCGGAATAGCCACCCTCTCATCCGACCACCACTCGAGCATCACATTATGGGAGCCACACTCCACGGACAAGCTTCGTCAAGAAGACGTAGGCCGTGGACGATACAGCATCGACGCCATGCGGTTCAACCAGAGGACTGGAGAACTCCTGCTTAGCCTATGGAGCTTGGGTAATGTTTGACATCACTATAGATTGTCCATAAATACCGTATAACAAGAATAAAGCCCAAGTCAAAAACTTGAATACTAAAAAAAAAAAATTTTTTTTTACTTGAATACTGTATAGGAACTTATTTTTTTAACGTTAAGGTAAAAGGTAATTCGTTCAAAAATTCTATTGATTTTTCACTACACTCTTAGCTAAATGTAGAAATCTGATGACATAGATCTACAAAATCATTCCAAAACTGTTTTTTTTGTTTCACACCTCGTTTAGGCTCCTAGTTTAGCGATTTTACTTTAGAAAAATACCAAAATTTTAATCAGTTTTGATTTTTTAACAATTTTAATTTAGGTTCCTACTCTGGGTTCCTACAGTGTAATTATTAGCTGTCAACGAAATTCTTATTGACTGACAGGTTCACCTCTTTATTTGTCCATTTACCAGTATTATATTATTATCTTTGATTTGCACGTTTTCTTCAAAATGAGACGTATTACAATAATGAAGACTAATAACGAATTTACGAACCCAATTGACCTGATTGATTCTAGGCCCAAAATTGGTCTGTTTCTTACAGATTAGGTATTCTTTTACAGACGTGAACGTCCCTTATCCCAAGTGCTCCGAGTTGGTGGTGATGAGCGACTTCCAGACTGTGGTGGACCATTGGGGAGAAGGCCGCACGGGGTTAAACCGTGTCAGGACTATGGTCTTCAGCCCAGACGGCACCAAACTAGGTAACAATAGCTGAACACACTAAGCTTTAAGAGTACCTGATAGGCGCAGGCCACACAGAAATTACGCCGGCGCGGACATGGCACGGGCGGCTTGTTGCCATTCCATTCAAATTTCACACTAAACTCATTGAAATAAGGCACACACCAAATGACTTTGATCAATACACGCCCGATGAATGTCGTTCGGTGTGCTCTAAATGCAATGTACTACTGCACAATTTGGCCCGTGCAATGTATTGGCCCGTGCCATGTCCGTGCCCAATGCCATTTCTGTGTGGCCTGCGACTTAGATAAATGCCGAACTAGACACCACCTAGACACTAATACGATATAGTCTAACTAATCTCTTTCTTAAGGCTTGTATTTACCAAATTAGCCCCTCACAAAATCAAATTTATTTAGTCAAATTACTATATTTAAAGCCCAAAAATACAAAATGTTACAGAAGAACATCCGTCTTAGTAACTTCTGTGCATGAAAACACGATTGAATATACTTTCCTTGATAGAAAAAAATACCGAAACAGTGTCTATTTTTAAACCATTTTCAGTTTTATGTCCTAATTACAGCACATAGTCACATTAAAAAAATATGTATTATAAGTTAATAGTATTTTGGAGAGCATGCTGTGGTTCAAAAGTTATTAATTTCTATGCTTTTCAAGTAATCTGAGAAAATCTTCAAAAATCGAAGTTTGACACGCACGAATCTGCGTAACTGCCATATTTTTGCTCCGCTAAACGTGACTCTACCTGATACAGTTTTAGATTTATGATTGATCTCATTAAAAAATGTGTCTTGAAACGTGGAATACTCGGCCTGAATACTAATAACTACGAAGTCAAAAGTGTATTTTTATCTCACGTGCTTCATCTAAGTAACACGGCAGTGGGACAAGTTTTCAGATACGTCAATCATCGAAACATTTGCATGAATTATAAAAGAAGTAGTGTAAAAAGCAGGAAATTTGATGTGCATTTTTTGTGTGTGCTTTGTTGTTGTTTTATTGTGCTTTGTGTGTTCTATCTTTTTTTTATGGTATTCAGTGACGAGACGAGCGATACGGTCGCCTGGTGGTAAGTGTCACGCCTGCCTATAACAGTAGCCTGCAGTGCCTGAATTGTGAACTTGCGTATACAATCCTGCGTCTTGCGCCGCACTGCTCTGCGCTCCTTACCCTGACATTAGATGTAGAATCTCTTTATGCTCAGTTATTTCCCTGGTGACTTTGCCCTTTAAACCGAAACACAATAATGCTTCCACATTACTGCTTGGCTGTTGAAAAACAGACAAAGTTGTGGTCTTCTCCAGCCTAAAGATAATATAATACTATACTAGTACCCAAGCCTAGGTTGTCGTACAGTGTGGCGGTCTAAGGGGGAGGCCTTCATTCAGCAGTGGACGTCTCCGGGCTGATGATGATGACTAGTACCCAAGCAGACTCTGCAATAGAACCCTACCACTACAGGCAAGCTACGACTATCCCAAACTTAATTTATCTTTCGATAAATTGATTGAATCATTTTGGACTTTCCGATTTACGAAACTAAAAGTAATTATAGTAGGAACTATTTGTATTTTGTGGCTAACTTTAGATTAATTCAATTCAACCATTTTATTTCAATTAGACACAGTTTAGTACACTTTTGAACGTTAGTTTAAACAGTATGGACACTACAGAACATTACAGTATGAGCACGACAATAGAATAGCAAAAAACAGAGAGAATTATATTATTTCTCTCTCGTTGATTAGAAGGACAGAGCTAAAATAGTAATGAATAATATTTTACAAGATTAGAAGGCCGTCCACCGTGTTAAACAGTGTAACAGAAATTGTGTTTCGTATTTTTTTTACTGCCCTCAAAAAACGTGGATTCGGTTGTATGACCGTAATTTTTATTTTTTAATCCTGCGTTACTAAGGCCTCCCCCTTATAGGGGGTTTGCCATAATACCCATGCTTAGCAGACGACTTGGGCATCGAAAGTAGGTAAAGTAGGGTAATTAGGTACAATCCTTACTAAGTACTACAAAGTACGTACTAAGGTTTTTTTTCTTTTGAATTAATTCTTACTTTTTTGCGTGTGTTTCAGCCACTGCGACCGCAGATGAAGATTTAATCATCTGGAACTTCCTTCCAAATGACTATAAGAAAAACCACACCCGTAAAAAGTTTACAGCATTACCTCAATTTCTTGACATATGCTCTTATGGCTACACTATAAGATAGATAAAAAAAAAATATAGCTGGTAAGTACTACTTAGTTTCAAAAATGTGTTGATAATAAAGTAATTATTTGTGAAATGTTATTATGCTGGATGTAATAATTACTTTAGTCAATGTTTTAATAATATAAATTGTTAATCATCGTTATATGTAATGTAAAAAGCGTTTTTCTTTAATAAAATAACTTTTTTTCTCAAAAGTTTAGGATTCTCTTGAAAATCATTAAAATTCTACGTAAGCTTTTATTCTAGCTAAGCACCTGTACCTACTAAGTAAATGAAAAATATTTGTATATACGATTTCCCTAACTGCCAATCCATCAAAAACATTTATATACCGATGAGCTCTATACATTAAAAAAGCTCAAACTCACTAAAACTTGAGCTACGAGTTTTAGTGAGTTTGACCTACGAGTTTTAGTGAGTTAGAGTTACGAGTTTTGATGAGTTTGAGCTACGAGTTTTAGTGAGTTTGACCTACGAGTTTTAGTGAGTTTGAGCATTTTTAATGTATAGAGCTCATCGGTATATGTTATTGTGTATGTTATCGGTAAATGTTTTTGATGGATTGGCAGTTAGGGAAATCGTATATACAAATATTTTTCATTATTATGTAAGTTAAATAAGCATTTTTTTTGCCTTTTGACCTTGATTCATTCATTAAAAATCTTCAGAACCACAGATTAGGTAGTGATACTATTCAGAATCATGTCTCGTAAACGCCAACTAACGCGATAAAACTAACTGCGATATAACTAACGGATTTTCATGAACCTTTTTTGTACTGGCTGTCAGAAAACCGCCCATTATGCCAATCCATCGGCCAGCGTAATGGAATATTAGCTCTACCATTCGAGTGTAGGCCTTTGTCCAGCGACGCTAAATGTGATACAATTAAAAAACTTTGTACTTACAGACAAACACATTTGCCATTTGCTACTATAAACACTTCTGAAAAACTTTTTGTCGACGTGCATGGCCGACAGTTGCGTGCGTATCATAAAAACAGTCTGTGTGAGCTGCATAAAAATTAGGTTATCTGGTACCGCTGCCTCATGTTCTGATTCCTACGAAGATAAGTTCACTAGACGAGTTGCGTACATTCCGCAATAATCACAGTCATAAGTCATTCATTTCGAAGTCAAATATTTATTCATAACTTTAGCATTACAAGATGGTAGGTAGGTACAGAGATGTGCTTCTATTGCCATAATGGATTAATCACCAAATGGACACAAGCTAATCCAGTGGTTTATTCTAATAGCTTCACCTGGGTGAAATCACCTAGGACGTAGATGCTAGGTGAACAAAGTGGAAATTATAGTTTCTCCATTTCACCACGAAATTAGTGAAAATAAGACAGTGTGATAACATTTTTAAGCGATAAGGTTTAACCTTTAAAATCGACCACAATGGCGACATAACATAACCTTGTAAAGAGGTAATGCTATAGATCAAACGAATCTATTTGTTATTATGCGATATAATTTACTAGACGCTTTACAATGTTGTGTCAAAATTGTATGAGGTGTCAAAAATATAATGGACAGAGTATAACAGTCAATAATGCAAATAAAAGGGAACTCTAGTTTCAAAATGAGACAATGAAAACAAACACAGTTAAACTTTATTTATCAGACTACATTGTAAAACCGTATTAACATCCCACCTTATACATCGCATCAGCAAGTTAACGGCAGGTAGCTGTCACACCGTACGTTTGTTGCACAATAGCACGCGTGCCGTCCACTGATTTACCGGCCGATTGAAAACCTATACGGTGTGAACGCGCCCGATTTATGACCCACGAGACATAGAATGAAGACGTTTGTGTGGTAATCCGGGACATAGAGAAGCTACACAGGAATGACGTCCTTATCTGACGCAGTCACAAAGATGATCAAAGATGATATTCTATGGAGGTGCGCGGGACTAAAGTATACCACTGAAGAGAGAAGTAAATAGAACGGAAATGTGACGGGCCGCGCTAGCCGGCGTTAGGAGCAAATGCGCTTAATGACAATTCTGCCAATATACATGTTTTTTTAATCTTGTTATTTAAAAATTAAGTATTTATTCATCCCATTTTCTTCTTTTTTTACACTATTTCACAATTTAACTTTTCCTATTCATCTAAGGGTTGTCTGGAAGAGATCGCTTTTAGCGATTAGACCGCTTTTGTGCCTATCTGTGGTGTATTATGTTTGTAATGTCCTTTCTATGGTGTCAATAAAGTGTTATTGTATTGTAACAGTACTCTAGTGGTAGGGCTCTACTGCAGAGTCCACCTGGGAAAGTACCACGCCTTTGCCAGTTATTCAACCACCCAGCGGTAGTTTGCAAGCATTACTGTGTTTCGGTTTGAAGAGTTTTGTTACCAGATGAATTACTAGGCATAAAAAGATTTCACCGCTTATATCTTAGGGTGACGAGCGCAGTGCAGTACGGCGCAGGATTTTGTTCGCAAGTTCACAATTCTGGCACTGCTACTGTTATAGGCAGGCGTGACGCTTACCACCAGGCAAACGTCTAGCTTCTGTTGTCAGTAAACACCATTAAAAAACACACGAATAAATTGTTCTGCCGTACCATAGCTGTAAAATTGTTGAAATGTTTATAATAAGTAAAAATTTGGTTTATACGATATTGGCCGATCTCTCTACGGGTTTTACAGTCCACTACCGAAAATAAACTTTTGTTTACAACATCACTGCAGACAAATTGCGACAGTTGTGATTCAAGGCTGTGTGCACAAATGTGCATACAGTAGACTCAAGCGCTATCATTGGGCGTGTCTGTAGAATTGGCCATCTCTGTGGGCAAAGTCAACGCTATTATTTCTTTAATATTTTTTTTCCTTAACATATTATAAAAGACGTATGGTCTAACCGGACCTTTTTCATGTCTTTCATCATTAATTGCTTGTTACCGTCCGTTACGATTTGCTTTGGCATCCACTTAACTGTACCCAGGCCTATTTCAATCTGAGATATTTTGATTAGGCCGTGACATGGCCAAATTGGCCAATCTCGCTGTCACATTGTCAATGAATACTGAGAAATGCCGAGTAGAGAGACATATTTATAATAAGCTACTTAAATAATAAATGATTTTCCTTATCGATGCAATGAAAAATACTATCAATTCTAATACCGTTCCAATTAGGCACCTTTTATATTTCTTAGAATAGCTAGGCTGAGTGTAACAGTTTGATAAAACTTTTATTTTTGACTCAGCGAAGCGAAGGTCTGTGAGTCTAAAGGTACACTTACGTGCGTCGCGGCTGATCGCAGCCTCAGAATCATCATCAGCCAGAAGACGTCTACTACTGGACGAGGCCTCCCTCTTAAAAGGGAGGGTTTGCCACAATCCCCACGCTTGGCAGGCGGCTTGGGGATCGCAGAATGTTGTCCACCGTTAACCGAGACGACGCTGCTGCCCGTCCTCCGGTGGTTCTGGATGCATTTTTAGGACATACTCATGTCCAGCTTCAGTTTAACAATATGGAGACTTAAATAATTATTAAAAAAAATAAAACATTGTGTTTTTAAAAGACAGTTTTCAGTTTTAATACAGTTATCATTCGAAATCAAACCAATAGCCCTTCAAATTCCAATTTATTACTTCGGAAAGTCAAATAAACTACATACTTTATTATAAATAAGAATCATTAGAGAGTCAACCCCCCCATTAAGGGGGACCGCTCCCTAATAAGGGGAGGCCTATGACCACCAGTGGAGATCTCCTGACTGATAATGATAGATATAGAGTTCTCTAAGCCACAAGGTCTCGTGCCATTCCGTGGACTCAAATATCATATCACAAAACAAAATTGACGGTTGGTGACCACCATACACATGTTGAAGCGGAACTCGGACGCGGCTTGAATGGGCCTGGTCCCTCACTATGACGTCACAATGAGGGCATAAATTAGCCACCTCTTATTGCAACGTCGGCACTGACGCGGTGACTCAATGATCGCTTGAAATATGTTACTGGTCTACAAGCTTTACCGTTTTCAATGGGGAACGATGATTTATTTCGGTCATGTTCAATTTGTTACCGTGAGATGTGTTCCGGCTGAAACAGGATTTGATTCTACTAATGCTGTGGGAAGGTCAGATCTTGGGAAGGTACGAATTTACCTACTTCATTAATCAGCCAGAAAACGTCCACTGCTGGACGAAGGCCTCCCCCTTAATAAGGAGGTGTTGCCATAATCCCCACGCTTGGCAGGCGGCTTGGGAATCGCAGAATGGTCACCACCGTTAACCAAGAGGACGCTGCACGTCCTCCAGTGGTTCTGGTTGCAGTTTAAGGACATACCCAGGTCCAGGCCGTTTACCTACTTCAGTTTAATTGAATTCTTTCTTTTGAAACGATGACAGTTCTTTTGGGGTATTAGCGCGCTCGGATGCCTGGATACTTTTTTCACCAAAACTTTCAGTGAAAGAAGACATGGAGGTAATGGTTCTCTTTCTACAGCATGTGTCTGTCCAGGTGTCTAATATTTGTTGCCGAGCGCTTAAACATACTTTAACTTTGACATTTTCTCAAGTTCTAGTTTAGGTATTTTCTATCACTATCCTCTATGCCATAGGTCGGCATAGAGGATAGTACCTAAACTAGAATACACCCCATAGACTATGGGGTGTGCCAGACATCTTCGAGCGCCTTCACTTTGCCTTATTTACTGTGGAAAAAGAATCTTTAAAAACCAACTTCTAACTACAATTTTAGGTAGTGGTAGGGTTTTGAACATTTGGATTGTCTCTAGGATATCATCACTTTCATAGATAAATCCTAGTCTTTGTAGCTAAGGTGTATACTTATATTTTAGCGCTCGTGGCGTAGCTTGTCTAGGTGATTCTAAACGATCACCGATGTTAACGGACGGTCCGGTCAGTCTTCGGATGGGTGACCGTGAGTGGCATTTATTTCTGAGCGCTACCGTGGCTCGGATGACACGTTAAATTGTTGATCCTGGTTGTTTGTTCTAAGTTTCTATAAAAACAACCGTCAGCCATGTCAGAGGCCTTCGGGCGGCACATTAACTCCGACAATAGTGCTGGCCACTTAGCCTATACGAACTTACTTACTTTTTTTAGGACGACTTTGAGATTAAATTAAAAAAAAACATAATCGGTCCACAATAATTGCGGGAGAAATCGGTGAACATACGAGTACCTATATAAAATAAACATACCTGCATACAGTCGAACATAGAACCTCCTATTTTTTTGAAGTTGGTTAAAAATAAACAACATATAATAATGGCCGCTACTTGTTACACTAGCTAAGATTTTTTAGTTTTTTTCCTGTGTATTTCTTATCAATCAACATGTAATATTTAAAAGATTAAAAAATGTACTAGTTCTGTTGCAAGACATTTTATGTGACATTTTGCGCTGCATTACAGAAGTATGAAATTTAATTTTGCGTAAGAGGTTCAGTATCGACAAGTAGAACTGCCAATTTCAATCAATTCTAATAACTGACTGTAAAGATAGTAGATGTTGATGTAACAATATCTCAAAGCCATTACCAGCCCGCTTGCCAATATTTGATGTGGATATTTGGGCTAAATCTGGAAATTGCTCGAACTATGATTTAGCTCTTCTTTGTGTTTGTTTCAGAAATTGAACAAGCCTTCGGTTTTATTGCCTTAAATTGCTGTCCCCACAGCTAAGACGCGGCGACCAACTGTGTAACATGGCATTAGAGACCAGTTTACCTTTGCCATTAAATGCTTGATTTGTTAAGTTCCTTATTGTATGCACGCCTTGCAAATTAGAACGCTTGTGATTTAGAACGAGAGGAGCCTCGTTCTAAATCACACTAATCATGTAAGTGCTAAAGTATGTCTGTATGTAAGGCTAGGCTTTTCATGGCTCCGTTTTAGTTATTAATAACTAATTAGGCTTGCGTTTGACTGCTATCATTCTTGATAATATGTGGACCTGGGTATGTCCTTAAACTGCAACCAGACCCAACGAAGGACGGGCCGCAGCGTCCTCTTGGTTAACGGTGGTGAGCATTCTGCGATCCCCAAGCCGCCTGCCAAGCGTGGGGATTATGGCACCCCTTTATTAAGGCGAAGGCCTTAATTTTTTTTTTTTTTTTTTTAAGAATTACTGATGCTGTTGGCCTCAGATGGCCTCTACAGCGTCACCGGACTTTAGGCAAGCGCAAACGGCGCTCGGCCTAGGTTTAGGTTAAAGGCGACTAGCTCAAGGGCACCTCAGACGGTACGAACCTCGGCTTGGCCGTGTCGCCGGGAGTGGGGTCAGACTTGCCCTGGCACCCCAGAAGGGGTATGCCCTGGGGCCCTAGTAGGTTGATCTGGTTGACTATTTGGAGAGAATCTAACCGATCTTCTGACAGATCTGGGGAGTCCTCGACCTCGCCGGCGAAGGAGGCCTTCATCCAGCAGTGGACTTTTTATGGCTGACGACGATGTTTGATAATGGTATACGATGGAGCATGCTCACATAAACATTGCTGAACCGCTTGTAATGGCATTTGGCGTTGAGGCAGGGCATCCCGTGAGGGCGTACATAATATATCGTTTCGTCATTAGAAATTCGAAAGTATAAAACAATAATACAACCGATTTCAATTTCGAATACCTGGATGACATCTTCATATTTTCTAGTAATTTTGATTTAAAAACCAAACTACAGAACCGATTTTACTGATAATTGACCAAGCGAAAAGGACTCTGAGCCAACAAGTCAGCGTTTGTTCGTCGATAACTTGTGAATCGTTGATCCGATTTTTACATTTTGTAAGCAAGAAGTTCGGCAAAAAAAAAACATTTAAAAAATGCCCAAATTCAAATAGGAGCCAAATTGGTCAGAGGCTTTTATTTTTATTTATTTATTAACTTAACTAACTAGGGAGACGTTCTCTCACTAACAGTAGCAGTGCCAGTGAATACCATCCTGCGCCGCACTGTACTACGCTCGTCACCCTGAGATATTAGATGTTAAATCTCTTCATTCCCAGTAATGTCTCTGGTAACATTGCCCTTCAAACCGGAACACAGTAATACTTGCACACTACTGCTTGGCGGTTGAATAACTGGCAAAGGTGTGGCACTTCCCCAGGCGGACTCTGCAGTAGAGTCCTACCACTACAGAAGATGTCAGAAGTAAGCCCTTGCGTTGGGGTACAGCCTGGTTGTGTGAGATTGTACCCAATTAAATACTCACCTAATGTGGCGGCACCCTAACTGTTATTTTAACCTGTGCCTTGATGGGTTAACTTGGTGCTTGACGGAGGGCTCCAGGATCTTTGGTGAAAAACGCTGGAGTAACGTTATAAAGCGATTAATCCTAGAACCAATTTTATTATAGTTATAATTTGTATCTAAAAATAATACATATTTTTTATATACAACCGACTTCAACTTCGATGACATCTTCATATTTTCTAGTAATTTTGATTTAAAAACCAAACTACTGAACCAATTTCGATTAAATTTATATGAGGCAACCTCTGAAGTATTACCACAGAATAAATAATAGGTACCCTACCAAACAAAAAAAGAATCATCAAAATCAGTTTATAATTGACGGAGTAATCGCGTAACATACATACAAAAATAATAATAATAAATAAAATAATACGGTCCACCTAGTGTGAGACCTCCTACGCTGTGTCTTCTGGTTCGTGGTCACCACTTTCTCCCCATCGGTTATCAGTTCTCCGAGCGATGTGTCCTGCCTATTAGCACACAACTTGCAAACCCTGAGAGCTAATTTGGTGACTTTGGTTCTTGGCAAACATCCTCGTTCGGATTTTATCGCGCAAAAAAACTCCGAGCATAGCTCTCTCCATTGCCCGTGACTCTAACAGGCCATAGTTTTCAGTTCCATATGTCATCACTGGTAGCACAAACTGATGAAGTCCCTTGTCTTCAGGCACTGCGGGATGTTATAGAGTATATATTTGTTTTAAATTAAGTATGATTAAAAAAAGGTCGAAATAAAAGGATTTGAATTTGAATTACGCAATTTCCCGAACACTACCCATCCGAGTTGGGTTCTTCGGGCGACCTCGCCGTAGTCTCTTCATTTTCCTTACCTAAACTATTTCTCCAACCACTATTGACAGTATTAGTTGGTATTAGTAAATATCTGTCACAGGAAACCCCGCTTTTAGCGCGGTTTATCTAGGTATCAATAGTTTATCAATTACATTTTACTTTACTCCGATAACTACTAAGTAAACGTGAGTAGGTACCTAATTGTTAATTTATGACTCAATAATTTTATAAAATACTTAATTTAAATTCGAGCCGATACTTAATTAGGTTATCTGTCGGCGGCGTCTTGTAAAAGCTTGTAAAACAACTGCTTAATTGTAATAATCAGATAACCTTATTAACTGTAACGATATGTTAATTAAGAGTTGTGTAGGTACGTACACGGTACACAATGTAACAAATGTAGGTAGACCTAAAAATATAAAAAAAGAGACAAAAATCGAAAAAACCTTTTCTTAAAAATTTGCCAGGTTTCAACCTCGGCACCTGGTGATGTTATAGTAAAATTAACATACTTACAATTTTAATGCGATGTCGAATGTGTTATGCCGCATTAACCGCGTACAATATCAGCCTGTTACGACCCACTTATTGCTGGTATATGCCTTCTCTCCTCTCCCTTGTGCATTGGCACAAGGTTCTCTCCCTGTTTCGTGCCAATCGCATCAACATGTGACCCGCAATGGGTCTGATCTCGTCGACCCATTGGGCTAGTTGTCTGCAAACGAAACGCTACATAAATCTGTTCTTTTTTGTCACCAATAGATCTACGTTTAGCCACCAGCTCACCTGGTAGTCGGCAAAAGTGAAAGCAGCATCAATTGAGAGCCAGTGCCAACTCCAGGCTAGGTATGATAACCATCTTCGACAGCAACGTCGCTTGACTTCAGGTGAGTTGTGATCAAATAACTAGCCCGCCATCCAAAAAAACATCTCTTTTGCACTCGTTAGTCTTCCATGGTCGGATCTATATTAATCCGTTTTTTTTTAATATCTTGTTGCACTTTGTTAGCTGTCCATTCTACTGAGCAGATGGAAAACTACTAGTTTAAAAGGGCTAAAACCAGCAATTACAGACGATACCTAAACGGTTATGAGGCACTAAAATAACAACTAAGTATCTGATAAAATGAATAGGTAATTTTATTTATGTCAGCAGTTGCTTCGGGACACTAAGTAAAGTCGAAATTATACTTTAGACCCAAAAGAGAGACCAAAAACTTATCAGTAATAACAGCTTATTACAGACTATATAAATTCTTTACAGACGTTAAAACAACCTGTCTCGTATGAATAGATACTGAATGTATGAACTCTTATAAATGTTGCAACTGACTGTTTCCTTGACTTAAACTGACTTTTTTATCGGATAACTGTATTTAAATTAAATAAAAAGCTAAATATTACTACATTGTAGTAAGCACAAACATTGCGCTTTGAAGTTTAGTGTTCGATCGTGAATTCGTGACCCATGCCATGGTCATCTATTAAGCGAATCTATTAGGTGCTTCTGGCATTGGAAACCGCACACAGGGAGAGCAGCTAAAACGGCACTCATGCAAGTAATACCTACATTTTGTTTGGCTCCAACTACATATACCAAAACAAAATACCTGAAGACATGAGAACTTTGAATGATAGTTTTTTTAAATAATTTTATAACTTTACTGACACAATAGTGCTATAACGTAAGATTTAAATGTCAATAATCAGAAGCTATGGTACATATCTTCGCTTCATCGAATCTTGCCGTCCTACACTTCGATGTCGATTCGTAGTCTTCATCCTTGAATACGCCTATTACCCCAGAGGGGTTAGCAATTAACCCCGAAAAAGCAGCAAGCAGTCATAATTCAAATTCATTTATTTTATGTATTGTATTGTATTGTATTGTATTTTAGGTTACTGAGACCCATATGTAGCAAATCCAAAAAATACAAAATAGTACATTATGATACAAGTGTGCTGTGTTGCTCATTACACTAGAGGCGGTATTATGCCGCAGGCGAGCGCGATAAGAAAGCCGAGAGTGTATTGAAACATAGCACAAGAGTTTCATACGACGGTTTTCGTCACACTTGCGAGCAAAAAACATTTTTTTTTGATAATAATCAACCAATGAAACTTTTAAACTTTCGCGATTTGAACACATAATTATGTCGTTATTTTTGTTATTATTATGTTTTTATAACGTCGAGGTAAATAAAAATAAATTTATTTGTGCGCGATTAAGTCCCGGCTATAAACATATTTAATAATCAACCACACAGCGAAAACGTCAACAAACATTTGCGGAAAATGGCGCCCACGTCAGTAATGCGCGCGCAGGTTGACATTTACTTCAGCGGCATAAGAACTCTTTGTTGGTATTACAAAAAACCTTAGACAAAGGATCCCAATGGATCGTTCGTCTATGCAAAAACTGTAAGTATTACCCGGCTATATTAAGAGTGCTTCGTATACGTACTTCTAATTGCAGTCACGTACAAACTTGACTTTACCGGGTTATACCTATTATAGCACCATGTGCCGTAATGTAAAGTAAAAAGCACGCGTGCGTAATAGCTTGGATTATGAGCCTAAAACCGATGCAATAAGATCCACTTTACGAGCAAGTGTGATGAAAAATAAATTTCAAAATACTTTACCAAATTAGTCCTAAAACATCACAATATTTAAAATGTCATTATTATTAGTAAAATAAAAATAAAATGTCATTATAATACAAATAAAAATAAATACAATTTTAACAAATTACTTAATACACCTGGGCCTGGGTATGTCTTTAAACTGCAACCAGACCCACCGGAGGACGGGCAGCCGCGTCCTCTTGGTTAACGGTGGTGACCATTCTGCGATCCCCGAGCCGCCTGCCAAGCGTGGGGATTATGGCAACACCCCTCTATAAAGGGGGAGGCCTTCGTCCAGCAGTGGACGTTTTATGGCTGACGACGACTTAATACACAAATAATAACAAACGTCAATATCTCCGTACAAACGGCATTACTGGAACACGCCTGTTACAGCAACGCAGCAGCAAATAACAGCAGCAAATATTCCATAAAAAGAAATCACCCTGGATTATGTCGTCGTCGTCGTCGTCAGCCATAAGACGCCCAATGCTGGACGAAGGCCTCCCAATAGTTAGGGTGTTGTCATATTCCCTACGCTTGGCAAGCGGCTTGGTGATCGCAGAATGCTCACCACCGTTAGCTAAGAAGACGCTGCTGCCCGTCCTCTGGTAGGTCTGGTTGCAGTTTAAGGACATACCCAGTTTACCCAAGTCTATGATTAAATGTATGGAATATTTAATTCCTTCGCGATTGTAGGGTCGGTCTCACAGTAAAAGTTGATCAAAGACGAGTACAATGACGTGAATACGGCTTAGCACAAACATTTCGCGTAACCTTCAGTTAAACTGAGACTATTAGACAAGTAGTTAAGTTTAATGCAACTGCTAAACAGTCCTAGATAAAAGCAAAGCTCGATCGAGACGAGTACAAAGCATTCCGCAGTGCGCTCGTTTCAGCAATAGTAAAATTTTAAGGTTACGCCGGGAATGCCTCGGGCACATTGTGTATATTGCCTCAGATAATTTCTCTGTACTGTTGCCGTCTGAATCTGTACCAAAACAATTACCTAACTTTAAAAAAACCGATTACAAATTAATATTGGGCAACTTCGAGAGTATACCCTTTCAAATAAAAAAACTTATTTCAAAATCGGTTCACAATTGACGAAGAAATTAATGAACATATAAAAAAAACACGCAGTCGAACATAGATCCTCCTCCTTTTTTGAAGTTGTTTAATAAAATTTAAATCATCGTCAACCATTTTCCACCCACTGGGTTTTCCCCTTCGACGCGCCATCATTTCCGGTCCTATGCCCGGTGTACCAGTCTCGCCTGCCGGTTTTCTGCTGCCGAACCAAATTACTGGGCATGAATAGATTTGACATCTAATGGTTTCAGGCTCAGGGTGACGACCGCAGTGCAGCGCCACGCGGGACGATATTGTTCGCAAGTTTAACATTCTGGGTATTCTAGATAAGCGTGATGCCAGGTGAAGGCCTCGCTTATCTCGCTCCATCTCCTTCATCCCCACCACCAGTCACCAGTTCCTCGTCAGCTTTGTTCATAGAATCTGAAATGAAAAGAAAAAGTGATCTAATGTGTTTGTTAAAATAACAAACCACATATAAAAATAAAAATTAACTCTTTTCAAACAAAGAGCAATGTTATGTTATACATTTTTGTAGAAGATAAATATAAATCATGTCAAATTAAATAAATGGTCAAAATATTATTAAATCTAAACAGATTACGTCAAATTTGCCCCTCGCCCAAACGTGCTCATTAGGCTAGCTGCGTTCCCCTGCTGTATTGCGAGGGAAATCTGTCGCGTAAGATATTCCCTGGACCGTGGGTCTCGTCCCCTAACCCGCAGACGCCGACCTAGGTCTGCCACAAACTTCTTCGTTCCTGATGTTAGTGTATTATTTTATGGATCATTATGAAATTTTTTGTGATCGGAGTATGGTTCTCAGTCATAGTCAAGTTGTCAGTTTGCCGCAAACTGTGTGGACTATATGACGAATAATTATAGCTTATTCCATATTTATCTCTACATCTCTGAGTCGTCTTGTGGCCAATGTTTCTCTCATAATTTTCGAACAATTTTAAAATATTATTTGCTTGGTTACAAATTTTCATAAGTATTTTTACTCTTCGACACTTTTGCTCATAACAGTCAAGCAATTTGAATAATTCGCCTATGTTCGTCTAAGGAGGCGTTTAGTGAAGCGTAGTTTAACCATAGATTACTAAGCAGATACTATTTGTTAAGTGTGCTGGTGTGGTAGGTAGGAATAGCGCTCATTACTCCTGTCGCGTTTACCTGCGCGTCTTTTTAAGTTTGTTTCCATTAGGTGTTTTTTTTTATATTTCCTGTGTAAGAGTGGTACCTAACCATTCTTACACAACAATACAGTTTGGTGTATATAATTTGTGTCCACAGCTATCTCATTCATACTATTTTATATTACTGATGATATGAAATCACAAAGTACTTATTAGTATCATATCTGTATGATGCATTTAGCTATGATAATTATTAATTAAAAAAACTGATCTTTGATTGGCAAAGAATATCAAAAAACTTAATTTTATTCGTTTATTGTTTTGTTTTTATTGTTTTTGATCTCTTCGCCATAGTGAAAGAGATCATTATTATTATTAATAAAAAGACAGTGTAAGATACTGCATTTTCATTAACAGTACAAACCGTGGTATTAATAAAAAAATATAAGTAGGACAATATAATAATACAAAAAGGATGAGTTAAGAGTAATAAAATGATAAAATAGGTGTTGGATGAGTTGAGGACTTGAGAGTAGAAAACAGTCGAGTTAAGAAAAAAAAAACGAAGGATGAGATGAGTGAGACGTCATACGACGAGTGAGGAACAACCCTAAAATCGCAGTGTGGATCCCCATTCAATTTAAAGCTTTGGGTTTGCGTTACAAAACAATAATATAATACCTATTACGTTATATCGCGCGTTGAAGCGGGCTCGCCCTCCGGCGACTGATGAACTATACTCGTATTTTTAATCAAACGGACTGAACGCTTGACAGATTGAAATGTCACTTTTCAAAATAATGCTGCCTGCTAAAAAACCGTAGTGCTGGATATTGTTAAGTTCATATCGTTCAAAAGAATTACTGAATAATTATTAATTGCCGTTAAACAAGTGCTGCCAGTGTAAGTGCAGGTAGAAAAGGGAAAACATATTGTGGTAAAAAGTTGTTCTGTAAATTGCTACACGGAAATGTTTTCATTGTTTACACCTTGGAAAGATTGAAATCGTACATTTTCTGGAACTACACCTTTTACAAAGCCTAATATAAATATATCGAAGTAGTTCATTGGTGTGAAATTATTAAGTTTGTTAACATAACTTCATAAGTTAATAAAAAGATTAAGTTTTTTTCATTCATCATTATCATTCATCATCAGCCCGGAGACGTCCACTGCTGAACGAAGGCCTCCCCCTTAGACCGCCACACTGTACGACAACCTGCCATTTGCATCCACCGGTTGCCCGCGACTTTTACAATGTCGTGTGTCCACCTAGTAGGAGGCCGCGCCTACGCTGCGTAGGACGGTTCGCGGTCGCCACTCAAGAACCTTTCTTCCCCATCGGTTGTCAGTTCTTCGAGCGATGTGGCCTGCCCTTTGCCACTTCAACTTGCAAACCTTGCGAGCTATGTCGGTAACTTTGGTTCTGTGGCGAATATCCTCGTTCCGGATTCTATCGCGCAAAGTAACCCCGAGCATAGCTCTCTCCATTGCCCGTTGCGTGACTCTGAGTTTCTCCAAAAGGCCAGCAGTTAAAGACCACGTTTCAGTTCCATATGTCATTACTGGCAACACACACTCGTAGACCCTTGTCTTCAGACATCATAATCAGCTTTATTTTCTTAGCCACGCAATCCTATTTGGTGCTTTTTTTCCTCGCGCACCGCTTAGCTACCTCGCCTATATCTGGTGGAAACGCAGCCTTAATACTTTTACCTTATTACTTAGGTACATAGGTACTTTGGATGCAATATTTTTTACTAAAATAAAAACGGTGGACATTTTTCACACAACGCCATCTAACCCCAAACTAAACAAAGCTTGTAATATGGAAACTAGATAAGCTAAGTTATATTGTTTTTCAAAGGATGTAGCATAATCAGTCTTTTAATACTCCAGTCCAGGACGTCGGCCTACCCTCGAAGGGTAATTGGGTAATAATATCCACACGCTGGCTCAGTTGCGGATCGGCGGATTTACATACTCCATTGAATTTCTTATCCGGGCGAATTCATATTATCTTTATTATCACCGAAAAGCTAGTGGTGTGTATATCCAAATATAAACTTCTGAGAGCCCATTAGTACGGACCCGGGATTAGAACCCATCACGAGCATCGTGTTTCCAAGTCGGCAAGCACTCCCACTAGGCTACCACGGACAAAAAACGCTTTCAAGAAAAGCGAATATGTAATCATGAAAGCAGGAATTCTGTCATATTGCAAAGCAGAACTTTACACGAAGCTTTATTTATTTTAATTCTAATGACGTTAAATGCCTTGTCCATTATATATTTGTATATGTATCCCATTATCCTACGCATCTAAATTACCACTAATAAATCAATATTAGCATTCTGTGACTGGTAAATACAAATACCGAAATTAATGTCAAACTAACATCATTAGTCCGATAAACATTTTACAAGACCTGTAAGCATAAACCATTATTCAACACCAGAATGACGTACACGACGAAAGCTTCGATACGAGTTACGACGTTTTAACTTCAAGTCGTCGAACATTTATTCGTTTAGACAAAACTAGTTCTTAGAACGAAAGGGACAAAAGCCGTTTCTGCTTGAAAGAAAACGTTCTAGATGACTTTGTAACGCAATGGGCCGAAACAATATATAGCGCGATCTTCGGCTAGATCTAGGCTTTCTCTTTGTAATGCCGCTGGACTAGGGCTGACACTCATTCTACTCATTCAAACACTGGCCCCCGTGCTTTCTATTTTAATGCTCTCTTTAGCAAAACTGACGCAAAATTACCTTGTACTTTTCTTAAAAAGAAAACCCTTTAATATCTCTTTACTCTATATACTCCCTATATCTCTCTCTGAAAATACATTAGGTACCTACTAAGGTAAGGTTCTAATTGTAATAAATAAAGTAATCAAAAATTATTTCTGTAACTTCCTCTTTTTTTCTTACCTAATTTTATATCTCTCTAGCATTTTACTACTTATTTATACAGGTATTGGTAACTAGCTTACAAACTGGACATGGACACCATACATTGGTACAAATACTGGTACAAACTGGACTGGACTTGATGCAGTTTTAGGACATACCCGGGGGTATGCCCTAAGCCCGGATGTCTTCTTGCTGATGTGATCTGAGCCTAAAAGCTCTTAGGATCAGCTTCTGTAAAGTACATAATATATAACACACAACTTATGTTCCATGACTTTTTCCCGTCCATGGAAAATCAACCGTTCCATAGAAAACGTTATTAAAATTGACGAAACCTGTACCATACATCAAGAACTAATGATCTGGCTGATGGTAAGATATCAGTTGCACTGTAAAAACAATTGAAGTCACAAAACATTCAGTTACCCATTTCAAGAATCCACCAACGTCATTGTGAAGTCGTACTGTGGTCATATTATTGCCGAGGTCGCATTGTTTACAGAAATTATGTGTTTGGCGCGAAGGTATTATTCACAAAGAACCGCCGACTGGTTTATAGTGCCGCCTGTGATTGGCAACCCTAGCGCGGAGTATATTCGATACTGGCTTTGTTTTGTAGAGCAATAAGATGCAATGGGATTAGATATGGCAATGAATAAGATCCTTACAGAAAAATCGATGGGTTCCCAACGTCCACTGACTTGCCTATTAAAGGGGGCGCTGAGAATTTAAAATACTATCGGTCGTAGTGGCAGTCAAACGCAAACACATTAATCAATATATAAAATTAATTTAAAAAAACAAGACTGCTCCGCCAGAAAAACAACTTTTAACTGTTTTTATGTCACCTTTTAAAATGGCGCCATGTATTTTTAATAATGCCTGTGCAACCGTGGTTGCACGTTCCCCGAAGCAATTATACTTCCTGCAACTCCAGTTGCGCGAAATTCGCGCCATATGATTTACATCATGATTTGAATGGGGCGCTCAACAGATGCCGTTAGTGAGTCTAATACGGATCTTTGATATGTTTGCTTGAAGTTACAAGTCTTTGCCACTGTGAGTATTTTAATCTATGCACGAAGTAAAAAAAAAGTGCTAGTCGTAAATTTTTTCTGTAAGTTTCTAATCTTTTTTTTTGTTTTTTTTTCTGAATCAAATTATACAGATATTTTTACCTTAATGTAATGCTATGTTCATGAACGTTTGAAATAAAAATAAAAACAGTATGCTATCGCTTTCATTTTCAAATTAATAATGTTTTAAAAAATATATTTTGTTAGGATAATTTTGCCTAACCTAGCATAATATTTTATTACTACACTAGCCAAAATTATTTATGTAACGTATTCGTTGGTTCTTCAATGAGTCCTGTCATACATTTTGTCACTCAGCGTCGTAAGAGGCGCTTTCGAGACGGTCACTTACGGCCTTACTTAAAAAAACTTTTCAACCGTTAGTCACTGCTTAAGATGCTCTGCCATCTTCTCTCTGACGTGAAGTTGCACGTGCTAGAAAAGGACAGAAAAGTTTAAGCAGTGACTAAGAGAATCGAGATTATTTTAGGTAAGACCGTTAGAATGCGCGGGAAATACCTGGCGCCGACGGCGCGGGACGGAACACTTATTTGAAATTTGATACCGCGGGATGGCGTTACAGCGGATAAATATATATATATATATATGTTTTTGTTCACTCGAGATGATATAAGGATTCTAAAGAACTCACATAGGTACTTACATAAACATGACACATAAAAACATTACAATGTTTTCGGTCAAAACCGAGTACAGTTTTTGTATTTATAATACACAAGTTCTAAACAAGGGAGAAGATTGGTGAAAGAAGCGTACGATAGGCTGCCAATGATGATGATGATGATACACAGTAAACCGATAAATACTAATACAGAATACAAATCATTATTTTAGTGTGATAAATGCCAAAGTTTGCGTCTTAGAATGTTTGTTTTGGCTAAATTGGTATTTATAAGTATAAATATTAGTATGTAGAATGAGGTAGTTATCAACACATATTTTTTTGTAAAACTAGTTCTTAATTTTTAGTATTTTAACAAAAAATATTAAGTTTTACCAAGAGGCGCACGGGCCCCGTCCGTGGTGCTCAGGTACAACTCTAAAAATACACAACCTTTAAAGCACTTTAGTATCGTTTAAACTAAACCTTAGTCCTATGACTTAAGAGTCTTAATACGCTTATTATTGACTCAACCAAATAGTTACAAAATTACACTCTGCCATGTCATTTCAGCTGTAAATCAAAGTTATCAACCAGCGAGCCACAGGAGGCTGTCTAAAACTTCCTAGCCCGATATCGGGTAGGGTTCAGTTATAGCACAGTTACAGCTCGCCTATAGCTAAGCTATAAATATATTTCGTATCGCACGCACAACAATTAAATTATCATAGGGAAGTCGCCGCACGCGACTCTAGAGTTATAGGGACGAGTCGATGGTGCGGAGCCTGGCGTAAAACGGTACTAACGCAGAATTTGCCATTTTTGCTATTTAGTTTGTTTTATCTTCTGAAATTAAAAAGAATAAAGAGGATAAAGAAAACTCACTAAGGAGGTATTTGAAGGATTAAATTAATGCATAGGTATCCATTTTAATAAATAATTCATGAGATACCTTTGCTTGCGTGACTTAGTTAAGTATGTTTCAGATAAGTAAAGGGAAGAAAGCATTAGGTAGAAAAGGTACTTAACCTATTTATTTTCGAAATTTTTAAGTTCGGTTTTGAATCGGCTATTTGGTTCACATAATTGAATTGTTGGGTTCCCGGAGGTTTAATTATACTTTATTTATCAGTAGGTACTTAATACATTCAAAAAAATCAACAAAATAAAAAAAGATTAAGTAACTAAAAAGAGACCAATAGTGTAAGCATCAATAAATACATACTTATTATGTTTTATGTTAATGTAAACACAAAGAAACCCAGTATGATTTTTTCTTCGTATTTACTCCAATATGGTGCTTGTAGTAGAAAAGTTACTGAACAAAATATCAAATTAAAACTCTTGACTGGTAGCTTTCGTCAGTCACAGTAGCTATTTAAAAATAATTATATAAAAAGTTGAGTCAATAATAATAATAGTAGTAAAGTACATCAAAAAATATAAATATTTAGTTACGTCATGTACTTAGGCACAGTTTCTCCGTCTGGGTGGCTAACGTCAATTACCGGAGTTATTGCGCGGACAGATCGTGAGCGGTCTCGTCCCCGACCAGCGATCCTGCATGTAAGGTGCGCGATGCATCCACGACACAAAACGTGCGGTTTGCAGTTACGTCACTTTATTGGTTGATCGCCGATCCGAGTAAAGTATCGGGTGGTTTTCGTGATCAAGTTTAGGGGTAATTTTTTTTCTTCGCTTAGTGGTTCTATAAGGTTTTGTAAAATGCTTTTTTGTTTAGGGAATACCTAATTATTCTCAAGAGGCGTTAGATTATCGCTTGTTTTTTTAAACATATATTTTATGTGATGTAAATATATCAAATGTTTTGATAGATATAGGACTTAGGACGCGATGCAATCAATTGTTAGAAATAATTATACCGGGTGTTAGTTTGAACACCGTTATCCTTCTAGGATATCATTGTACTCATCATTATGAACAACTTTTACTAGGGGGCCATCCCTGAAATCACGAAAAAAAACAGCTGTTCCATACATTTTGTCCAAGATAGATGAATCTTTTTGTATGGAACAGCTGTTTTTTTTCGTGATTTCAGGGTTGACCCCATAGTAAAAGTTGTTCATAATGATGAGTACAATGATATCCTAGAAGGATAACGGTGTTCTATCTAACACCCTGTATATTACAACAGAGAACTTTATGATGAATTAATCAAAACATCTATGCCTTCCATCTTCCATTGATCAAATATTATTTGCACTATTTATCTATATTAAGTGTACTGCTGCTTAGAAATATGAGCTACCAAACGTGCAACTAATTCTAATATCCTGAATGGCTTTCGCTAGGCCACACCCGCTTCCGGCGACGCCACAGTACCTCCCACTTCCGCTCGCACTGCGACCTAAGGTCACGCCTTAAGGCGTAATCACGACTACATCACTAGCATAGGTATTATTTTTGGGTCGGCTTTAAATATTTCTAATATTGAATATTTCTTTACGGATAACAAAATATCTGAGCTGTTACTGAGGTCAGTCAAATAACAGAATAACGACTGATCTCGAAACTGTTCTCGCGTAGCAGTGAGCGTAACCGCGAACTAATATGTGACTAATAATGAGTAATATAATATTGTCGTTATTGATACCATTATATAACATTTATGCCCTTAGTATATGTTACGTGGAACTGTTTTGAATATATCAGTAATTAGTAGCCTCTAACCATCAGAAGCACACGCGCCACGCGTCCAACAGGCCTTTAAAAGGCCATTGCCTAGTCTCGGAATTGTCACACAAACACGTACCTCGCCGGCGAGGTCGAGGACTCCCCAGATCTGTTAGAAGATTGGTTAGATTCTCTCCAAATATACAAATACAAATACAAATAGTTTATTGATAACACCAAAGTTACACGTCAAATTTCATTAAGTATGTCACAATAAATAATCACTTAACAAAATGAAATAATAATTATAAAAAATACGTTAATAATCTCTTATTTTAAAATAAGCTTCAATATACAATACTATATACTCTTTCCAATAATACTCAACCAGATCAACCTACTAGGGCCCCAGGGCACACCGTTTCTGGGGTGCCTGAGCAAGTCTGACCCCACTCCCGACGGCCAAGCCGAGGTTCGTACCGTCTGAGGTGCCATTGAGCTAGTCGTCTCTAACCTAAACTATGTCTAGCACCATTTGCGCTTGCCTAAAGTCCAGTGACGCTGTAGTGGCCGACTGAGGCTAACAGTAGAAGTCATAAAAAAACTAGTAAAATTCTTTGTTCCATCGAGAAATTTGTACAGCTTCTGTATTTTCATTTTATTCCTATTTCTTACTGCCATGCCCATGCTTTCAGCTCCCGAATAATCCGTGGGTTTTGTAAGTGCATGCTGAAACCATGGCGTGAACAAGAGTCTTTACTCATCATTTATCGTGAATCTTCCTTTATAAGGCAGAGCTCATAACGTAGATCTGCGGGCGTTAGAGAGGATCTCGTTTTATTAAAATTTTAATTGGTTTTGATAGTGAACCCGATAACAAGCACAGCCAAGTCAAAACATCATTAAATTGTAATTGTATTGCACTGAATATTATTGTAATGATTGAAGCGAAAACTTCAAACATCGTTTATTTTCATATTGCAATGCTTTAGTATAAGATAGAGCTGACTCCACTAAATTGTAATAAAAAGTATAAGATTCAATGAAAGATGAAATAGTAGATTACTCCCCTAGGGAGTAAAAGTAAAGAATGTCTCAGAACTCATATTATATTGTGTGACAAACATGAGATCTGAGGCTTCTTTACTTGGTCCCGTGGTGTGTATACGATTTTACGTGCCGCTGCGGGGAGGAAGTGGTTCCTTTCGCTCCGCGTGGCGGGGCTAAAGTTGCCACTTTAGCCCTGCAGGTACATAAAGATTGAAAGATGTTAGATACGATTTGACACTCTAGTCATATAGAAGCTTGAAACTGTTCCATCCATCCCCTAAACCCTGTCCTATCTCCAAACAAACCTAACCCTATTGGCGTAGGTTTGCAGTAACAAGACATCCAATTAAAAAAACACGACTGCTAATGAAACATTTTTATAGCTAGGGATAATGAATAATAAGAAAGAAATCTTTTACAGTCAGTTGACATTATCAATGTATAGTTAAACGAATGCGTATATGCCAAAAGGTGCAATCATACAATGTGGGCGCGTGAGTCCAACAGCATGACTTTAACATGTATTTCTAATTTCTTGTGTTCACCAGTCGAGCGGTTGTCAATTTAAGCTAAGATAAACTTATCAACCGTTACAAAAGAATAATATTTTATACTAGACCGAATTAACGAGATCCGGGAGCCCACACCTGTATGACGAGTGGACATACTGTCTATCCGTCTCTTATCTACGATCTGGAAATGGACAGAAGTCAATAACATATAATACATCAGTATGGTGGATAATGTCTGTTAGAGTGCTGCCACAGAATAGATATTAGTAGGTACCTGGAGTATGCTGGAAAGTATGGAAACGGAAAATGCGGACTGTGCATAAAAACACAATTTTTCTCGCGACCGGTTGGCGAAAGCATGCTATGCAATGATGATGTTATGTCACGATTACTAATTGATTACTTTCTTTTTCATTCACTCTCTCATTCTAAGCATAAGTATGTAACTTATCCTCAAATATTGAAATAAAAAGAAGAGGCAGATAAAATCTAACTGAAACTAATATAAAACATTTACATCTAATTTTTATTTTTATTTCTCTGTATTTATATTACGCTCATTTAAGCTCAGAAAACGTTATAATTTAATCGTCTTTGTGAAGTTTAGACTCTCCAAAAATTGGCCAAAAACAAGACAAAAGAAAAGTATCTAGCTTTTATCGCTTCACCGTAATTGGCCGCCACTCAGCCCATATTACCATTCTTTATGGGCATAGTTAGGGACATAAATAACTACCATGCTTTATAGTCAAGAGGTAATATAAGGTATGCAATCATTGGCGGGCACGCGAATCGGAAGCTCACAATGCCAAACAATTTATTTTAATGGGCATTTATTAAGTTGGCCATACTATATCTGAGGCGCGCGGCGGGTGGTGCAGATTATCTATGTCATGCGCTCGCAAAGAGATGTGTATCGGGCGCGTTCAGCCGCGTTCGGCTTACTTCGGATTGTATCGGTCCCGATGACAATGGCTGAACAAATACGATCACGCTCGCTCGTATCTTCGTGTAATGTATGATTTTCGAGTTAAACAGTCTGAATAGCTGAATGGAGTAATGAATAGTCCGGTGTCTCGACTTGTAAAGCATAGACTGAATAATTTCATTGTAATTATGGAAGTTGATTGTGTTCGTTGCAGCGTCAATTAATGACCGGCAGTGCGCATGAATTTGCTGCTTAGCTACCGCGTGTCTCTGATGTATGAGTTTCCATTGTTTCTTCCACCACAGATTTACAAGTTTAGTTTCCTTACTCTTCAAATATGTACCTACTTAAAGGATTTGGAGCAGTCTATTTATCTTTTGAGCAATTATTATAGTAAAAGTAAGTACTTACCTACTTAGGTAAGTATTTAGTTAAAAAGGAATGTGACATTTTGACCTAGTTCATACAATGAAGTACTTATGGAAATTTGTACCACTAGGCCTCCTACGTATGGGAAATGTCCTAAGCCTTTAGATTAAAATTAGATTAGCGATTTCGTCGTTATTCGCGTAGTACTTAGCATAATCACGCAGTTTACCTACTTGTGGCTTTTTATAAAGGCATACAAGAAGGTATGAGAAATTTGTACCACTAGGCCACCTGCATATTACGGGAAATATCCTAAGCCTTTAATAACAGCATATCTATGCGCCGATGTATTTTCAGCCTCATTCCTTTATGAATATTTTTGGATGAAATGTTTCTAAAAAATAAAAAAATTATGACCTCCGGCAGGACTCGAACCTGCATACGAGCAGTCTCTATGAGTTTCCGTTCCAACTGCTTTATGCCAAAAGCTCTTCTCTCCCTCTGATAGCAAGGGAAAAAACCGAAAACAATTTCATCCCACATTCTCTGGCAAAAAGTATATCTAGCAAAAAGTCTATCTGCTGTTTAACAATTAACGGTTTAACAGCAGCTAGACTTTTTGTTCCGTGTTTAGGGTTCCGTACCTCAAAAGGAAAAAAGGCACCCTTAAAATATCACTCCGCGTTGTCCGTCTGTCTGTCTGTCTGTCTGTCAAGACCCTTTTTCTCTGGAACGCGTGGAGATATAAAGTTGAAATTGATATCAAATACGTAAATCCACGGTCCCTTGGTGCTGTAATAAAATTAAGCTTTTAAGTCAACGCAATAAAAAAATACCTGACCTGAAATTAATTGATGTCCTGTCCTGGTTATGTCCTTAAACTGCAACCAGACCCACCGGAGGAAGGGCAGCAGCGTCCTCTTGGTTAACGGTGGTGACCATTCTGCGATCCCCAAGCCGCCTGCCAAGCGTGGGGATTATGGCAACACCCCTCTATAAAGGGGAAGGCCTTCGTCTAGCAGTGGACGTTTTATGGCTGACGACGAATAAAAAATTACGGTGTTTTTTGTGAGTTTTTAGAGTGAACTAAATCAAAATTCATAGGGTATTTCCCGTCGACCTAGACTCATTAAATTTGTCAAGAAACAAGGTCACATAACAGTAATTACGGGAAAAATCTGAAAATTTATAATTTGTAGATATATCGTCATTTCTCAAGCCAAAACTGAAATGGTTATTTTGTTTGTTTCTTTAGTCCCCAAAAATACTACTAGATGGCGTTCTACACCGTTAAAACGCGCAAACGTTTTATTCGTAATTTTTTTTTTTTGTTTGGATCGCAGCTGCTTCTTACAATTTTACGACTAACTTATCCCTAAACATGGATGATAGCCACGAGCGTAGGTTTTGAAGAAAACTGACAGATGCATTGAATTTTTTTAGTTCTTGCATTTACCAACATTACTAATAAGTTGGAGGGCTACAATTCAAATTTACCTCTTGAAGATTGTAGAAAGGAGTTTTACAAACTAGTTAAAACCTTTTCTTAGGCCATATTCTTTGCACCTTAAAACCTACGGAGAAAAGAAATCACATAAAAGTTTAAACCTTTTCTTATGTAAGTAAGTACATCGGTGTCTGCATTTTCTTTCTTTCTTATTTTTAGGCTTCGCACCATATGTATTCTGCCTGTTTCAAGTATATGCATATTACAAGTTTTTGATAGTATCAGGTCAGACGTCATAAAATAAAATCATGGTCAAGTCCAAGTCATGCCCTTAAATTGCTTAAAATACCCAGCACCACTAGGTGTTAAAACTCGCAAACGTTTCAAAATAAGTTTTCACCACACTTTTTTTTTAATTTCTCAGTTAGCGTATTGAACGAAAGTAGAAATCTTTTAGGGTTCCGTACTTAAAGAGAATCCAATTGTTCCCCCTATTATTAAGCCGCCTACCGTGTCTCTCTGTCTGTCCATCTGTCTTTCCGGTCTTTACTGACTGGTCTCGTGAATCGTAATAGATAGCCGGTTGAAATGTTCACTGAACATTCGTTACTATCGCGGATTACGTAGTACTTATACGGGACCCTCGTTGTCCGAGTCGCAAGAACGAGTCAGACTTGACGGCTTTTTTAAAAACGAAATCGATTTTAACGATTCGAAACCGTTAAATGGTTAACAGCAACTAGACTTTTGGTCACGAAAAATTTAGGGGGACTCATCGCAGAGGATATAGCATAAATTCGTTTTCGTTTTTTGCATTTTTCGGGACAAAAGTATTTATGCTTTTAAATCGTTAATTGGTAAATCGTAAATCGGTTTAACAGCAGCTAGACCTGTTAAATAAACACTGTAATCAATGTCAGTAATTGAAACGTTGACATGAAGTATACAGCTTTTGCTTTTCTATGGATGAAATAATACGAAAGCTAAAGATGTCTGATGATCTGTCCCGAGATTAGTCCAAGAAAACTTTTTTTTATTGTAAGTGTCCAAATGCAGTGCCGTAAATAGGGTGGTGTCAGCGGTGCCCAGGCACCGGGCCCTGGCAAGTTTTGAATATTTTTCATTTGAACCGCGCAATTATAGCAAATATAGCAATTATAAGCTTGCACCGGGTGCATAAAAAGCTATTTACGGCACTGGCCAAATGAAAGGTCTAACTGGCCATTTTCCATGGCTATCTGTCATTTTGTTCTCCAAGTGCGACATTATTGACTCCCCTAGATACTCATCTCTTTGCTTTTTTAAACGCATGGTCCACTCTGCGCTTGCGCTCGCGCCACTATTCAACAAGCAAACTGCGCTATTTACATGTAAACAGTCACTAATGCCGCCGCTCCGGTGGTCCACGAGCCAAGCATTTCATATCAACTACTGTGCTTCGGCGTAATGGCCAAACTGACGGTTGGATTTCAGATTATGAGCTGCAGGAATTGGAAATACATGACTTAGGCTAATTAAGCGAGTTTTGAAGGGAACGTTGAAAAATTATAATATTACGCTATTGTTATATTTCAAAATATTGGGTTATTTCGGGTCTTTACTTTGTGTGTGTACCTAATCTTTTCATCGCTACGCACACCTATAAAAGTTCGAGATTTTTGTGCCTTCAGCCGCCGCCGCGCCTCCGTGCGTGCATGTGTGTGTTTTTGTTTGAAATTTTGTGGACTTCACTAAAAGTCTATCAGTACCTTAATTTTTGGTGCCTAGGCGTACAGGGCACGGCGATGCAGTTATGTCGTGACGTTCAAAAGGTAAAAATAGTCAGTATTTATTCATTGAGTGAAATTAAAAACCTGGTATTCCTGGGATAAAAATAGCCTAAGTATTATTCCCTTCCGTTCAAATCCGCTCAGTTGTTTTTTTTACATTTATAAGTAATATTGCTGGATTCGGTATTTCATTGTACCATAATCGAGTAGGCGATCTACAACCGTATGCCAGCTTCCATTCGGGATGCTCCTTCCACCGGGTGCTTCAAAACCAAGCTCAGATCGTAGTTATATGACATTAAAGCTTATTTTAAAACAAGAGATGTTAGACATAAACCTAGAAAAAAAGTCGGACGGAACTCCCGCAAAGACAACACTGTGTCACCGTAATGGCGGCGGCTATCTATGTGCGAATGAATTTAGGGTTGCCATAATTCCCAAAAAAAATACCTTGTATTATCTAGACAAATACAGGTTGGCAGACAAGTTTATTGAAACTAGATTTTAGCCGCAATTTCGTCCACTTGAACTACAATAACGCAACCATTTTAAATTACCTCCCTAAAGTATGGAAGCTCTAAATAAAAAAAGTATCAAGAGGTCAAGCTGTATCTCTGGTTCTACCCATCGGAATTAGATGTAACATGGCTTAGATTTTAAGTTGGAGTATGACCCTATAGTCATACCCATACCCATAACCCTAAGTATCAAACTGTAAAAATCCCATCAAAATCCGTTCAGCGGTTTTTGCGTCATGTAGGCAGTAAATACCGTACTATTTTAAAAGGGTGGCAAAATGTACTTGAATGGGTGACCGCCTGTGAATATCGCGTAATGTTGTCTTGTTTGCAGCGAATTTCTAATCCCGAACTGAAACCCGATCATTTTTTGTTACGGAACCCTCGGTGCGCGAGTCCGACTCACACTTGGCTGGTTTTTTTTAATTATACCTATAGAATTAATTTTAAAAAGTCCCATTATTTCAGGTCATATCATCATGTCTGTGTATCCCCGAAGGGGTAGGCAGAAGTGTCAGAACACCCATATATTTCGGGTAATTTGCACAAATGAATATTGGCAACACTGGTATTCTGACGAATTATTTTGTTCTGTCGCATGAATATTGGTTTTAAATGTATAAAATCGGGAACTAAGTGACTGAATTATTCATTTACCTATGAAACGTGATTCCTGGTTTTTTTTTTCTTTTGGTCACTACGGTTTTTACACCACTTTACCACACAAGACATTCTGATTTTTTCGCAGCGTAGCCGTGCCGACTGTGTTGCGTTTGCCCGCGTAATGGCTGACTGATGTGTGAATGTGTGCGTGCCGGCCTGTATGTACAGTAAGCTGGCCGCGTAGACAGAGAAAACAATGTACGCAATCACATTTCCATCTCTTTTACTCCGCAGTGAAACAGCGATATGGAAAAATAGCATGCGTGAAAGAGAAAAGTTTATGCATTTTCTCTCTTTGTCGTTGTAACTGGTTGACTCCAAGCTTCTTAAGAAAGTATGGTGTCAAACATTACCCATGACTGAGAGATTTTTGTGTTTATATCATTTATATTTAAATCTAATTGTTATTCCCGCGTGTTGAAGAGTTTTGGACATCTTTACAATGGTGCAGTGTTGTATTTTGGGTTGTCAGAACAAGGTTTATGTCGAAAATATCGCTATCTCATGACCGGTTACAAAGTACTTGGGTCCATTGGTTTCTCCGTCTACGGCTGGCCGACTCTGAGTGACACAGTATGTTGTTAGCAAGAATCTGTCCGACTTTTTTTCTAGGTTCATGATGTTAGATTATTAACGTATTTTTATAATTATTATTTCATTTTATTAACTGCTTATTTTGTGTGACAATGCTTAATGAAATTTGACGTGTAACTTTGATGTTATCAATAAACTATTTGTATTTGTAGTAGTAGACTCAAGCAATAAAAACACAAAAGCAACTCTACCTACAACATACTCATATAACTAATAAAATATCTAAGCAAACGATCGCCTAAAATTATTCACAAATTACCATTCAAAAACAGCGTCGCAATTCATCAAAATAATGTTCAATAATCATCAGACAAAGTGTTCAATTTGTTTGGAATTCGTTAAAAGTCAAAAGGCGTTAATAGCTGAACTAGCGCAAGCTTTAATTTACATGATTTATGTAGGCAAACCTTTGGCTGATCTAGAAAAAGTATCTGTTCGCTTGTTATACAATTCAAAACAAACAAATTGTTATACATACTGTGCCACGTGAACTATAAAAGAGATCATCAGTGTAGATTTTATAAAAGTGCTGAATCAATTTCGATAAAATGTATATGAGACCAGTGGCGTGCAGTTCATAAAGACAAAAAGACTGCCTAATGCCTACCCTACCTAATTCTACTAATATTGTTTTATCAACGGGTACAATATTTTATTTTACTAATTAACAAAATCATAAATCATCTCTACCCATCGAGTGTCAGTGGTATTATATATCGATACAGTATTCTGTTCGTTCATGCCAACTTAGCACTGCGCTACTAGCGCCGCCGAGTGCCTCGGTAAAGACACAAACTATGCGTGGCTAAAAGTTTGTATGTGTGCTCTCGTGGTCATGCGGAGTTAACGGGTGTGCGTTCCTATAAATACGTGGCACACAATGTCACAAATAACCCTGATCCGACCACTCCTAGCAACAAGAAGTATTCCGTCTTTGGTATAGGCGCCGGTTACCAAAGGCACACAAACACGCACCGACCTCGCCGGCGAGGTCGAGGACTCCCCAGATCTGTTAGATTCTCTCCAAGTAGTCAACCAGATCAATCTACTAGGGCCCCAGGGCATACCCTTTCTGGGGTGCCAGGGCAAGTCTGACCCCACTCCCGGCGACGGCCAAGCCGAGGTTCGTACCGTCTGAGGTGCCCTTGAGCTAGTCGCCTTTAACCTAAACCTAGGCCGAGCGCCGTTTGCGCTTGCCTAAAGTCCGGTGACGCTGTAGAGGCCATCTGAAGCCAACAGCATAGTCATTCATAAAAAAAAAAAAAAAAAAAAAAAAAAAAAAAAAAAAAAAAAAAAAAAAAAAAAACACAAATAACGCACACTGACGCGCAGAGTAGTCACTGTCTTCTTTCCGAGCCGATGACACAGAATAAATAATAGTACGACGTACCGATGAGGAATAGTGTAACCATTTTAAAAAGGAGCATTGTTTTATAGCACTATCTTTTTTTTGTGTTATAATGTTTTATTGTATGTTTCTTGTAGGAAGGATGTTTTGATTTGCTTTGGAGTGTGATACTTTAATCTCATCTTTAATATTAATATTTCATATTAATTATTGATATTATTCTACATATTATTATTCTGTTATCTCAAGTTTATTGATAGAGAGTAACCAGATGGGGTACAAGGTGTAAGCAATCAGCGTTTCAAGCGAAGCCTTCAGTAGGTACTGCTAAATAATTATAATTAAAGGAATCCTTATTTCAAGGAATCGTGGGTGTGCCTTTCCTGCAAATGCAAACAACCGAAGTTAGGGGACAACACAAACACCCCGGTTCGTTCGACAGCTACAGCGGTCGTGATGCAAGTACAATGTTCGGGCCCGCCGGCACCAGCGGAGGCGTTCACGGCGGCGGCGTCCACGGCGGCTGCCGCCACGGCCTTTGAGTACGACAACGTCACCCTGCGCACGCGACCACGCAGCTCCTGCACCTGCACCTGCATTTCTGCCGAAAGTATCCGCGAGATACTTAGAGAGGAGCTCGATAGGAAGTTTAATTCTGAGCTGAGCGCTATTCAGTTGAAACTTACAAGCTTCGAGGAGAATCTTGCCGCTATTAGCACTCTAAACGACATACTCAGCCAAGAAAACAAGTCACAGAAGGTTTATTTATCGGAGCTGCAGATAGAGAACGAGAAACTTCGCACCAGCACCAACGACGTGTCTCACCGCTTGCACCAGCTAGAACAGCTATCGCGTTCTAATAACCTAGAAGTGCAGTGTGTACCTGAGAATAAGAATGAAAATATTTTGAACACTATCGAACAACTGAGTAAAATAATTAAGTGCCCAGTTGCGGATCCTGATATTCAGTACTGCTCACGAATCGCCAAGCTGAACACCCAGAGCCCCCGACCTAGGTCTATTTTGATCAAGTTTAGCAGCAGACGCCTGCGTGACAACTTTTTGGCGTCAGTGATTAAATATAACCGTTACAATCCCCAAGATAAGCTCAACACTAGCCACCTCGGCATCGGGGGCAATAAGAAGAGTCCCATCTTCGTGGCTGAACACCTCACGCCAGAAGTCAAGTCGTTGCATGCCGCAGCACGTAACGCGGCTAAACAACTTAACTACAAGTTTGTCTGGGTTAGGGACGGTAAAATCATTCTTAGAAAAACTGAAACATCGGGTTACGTTCAAGTTCGTAACGAAGAAGTGTTAAAGTGTTTGACCTAGTAGGTAACCGATTGATCGGCATAACTGTAGGTAGGTAACTATTGCTATTACTATTCTAATCTTATACTATACTTAATCAATTAACTTCTTAATATTTTAATAATTGAATTATATAATTAATAATAATAATTACAGGAAAAATTATAAATTGAATTAATTTCACTACTGATTTTGATGTACCATTATGTGGATTAAGAACCAAAACTCTAGACTTATATAACAAGGTTGTTTGCAACAACTACGATGTAATAGTGTTAACGGAGACATGGTGCAGGAATGGCGTTTTCGATTCTGAATTATTTGACAGTAGATATGTAGTATATAGACGCGATGGAGAGACTAGCAAGATTCATAATAAAAGCGATGGGGGAGGGGTAGCCGTGGCTGTATCTAAGCGCTACAACTCCAGGCGACTCCAGGACTTAGAATCTAACTGTGAGGATGTGTGGATTCAGATCGAATGCCTTAATGACAAGGGCCAGAAGGTATGTTTGCATTTGTGCTCAGTTTATCTTCGCTCACCCCTTAGGCAAGATGCTCTTGAAGATTTTGTGAGTAATTCTGATAAAATCTTGGAACAACATAATTTAGAAAACGTCATATTTGTCGGAGACTTCAACCTGTCATGCATAGACTGGAACCGTTCTAATAATACACAGCCTCTTAATTGTAAACCCAGTAAAACCATGTTGCCTAATATGCTCCTCGATTTCTGTTCGTTGCATAAACTACAACAGTTTAACCACACTCTAAATAAGAATGGTAAAATTTTGGATCTCGTCCTCAGTAACTACAGGAACATTACTAACTTACATGTGACCAACGATCCTCTTTCAAAGGTTGATCTTTACCACCCACCGTTAGTTTTTACCTTATCTTATTACGACGTAAAAAATCGTAATAATAATCTTACCCCGAATAACAATCACCGTTTTTGTTATTATAAAGCGGACTACGAGAATGTGATAAGGGATTTGAATAGCGTTAACTGGGATGAGGAATTTGATACTTGTGCGTCGGTTGATGACATGATTTTGATATTTTATAGGCATCTTCGCATAGTTATTGAGAAACATGTGCCAAAGCGTTTGCCAAAAAGTAATAAGTACCCTGTATGGTTTTCTCGCGACCTGATTAATATTCTCAAGGAAAAGCTCAAGTATAGACGTAAGTTTAAAAAATTCAATAATAATCCATTGGATAGGATATCTTACGAGCTGGTTTAAAAACGCGCTCAGCACCTCATGACCACTTGCTACAAAGAATACATTGCACGCCTCGAATCCAGCTTGCGAACTAATCCCAAACTGTTTTGGTCTTTTATTAAAAGCAAAATAAATAGCCTAACTCATTTCCCCGCACTGATGACTCTGGGTGATAAGGGCGCCTCGACTGGTAAAGATATTTGCAATCTCTTTGCGCATAACTTTTCTTCGGTGTATAACAAAAACCCTGCCCCTGTAGTACATCCCGGTGTTCCTCCTGGCATATTTACTCTTGACACATCGTTATCCAATAACCACTTAACACTAATCCAATTTGACGATGATCACATATTTAAAGCGTTAAAAAGACTTGATTCAAGCAAAGGCGCTGGCTCTGATGGCCTCCCTGTTATATTTGTTTCTAGATGTACTCCAGCTCTAGCACATCCCCTGTGACTTATCTACAACAAGTCGTTAAAAGATGGTGTCTTCCCTCATGATTGGAAAATAGCATTGGTTGTTCCTTTGCATAAGGACGGTCCGAAGGAACAAATAAAAAATTACAGGCCTATTTCTATTCTCCCCGTGTTAGCAAAACTCTTTGAGCAACTACTTCACCCTTCTTTGTCATGGCACTTTAAAAATCTTATTAGTCCATACCAGCATGGTTTCATGAAGTCCAGATCTACCGCAACAAATTTGTAATCTTTTATCAATGCTGTTTCTCAAGAAGTTGACAAGCGCTCAGCTGTGGATGCTATATACACCGATTTCAGCAAAGCGTTCGATCGCGTGAACCACCAAATCCTCCTCCAGAAACTCTCTGCATATGGAATCGCGGATCCATTGCTGAGTTGGTGCGCATCCTACCTTTCAGCCCGGCAGGCCATGGTTGTGGCTTCTGGCTTCTCTTCTGACCGTTTTTCAGCACTGTCTGGCGTTCCCCAAGGGTCCCATCTGGGTCCCCTATTTTTCAACGTATTTATTAACGACATCAGAGATTGTTTTCTCCATTGCAATCATTGCTTAAAATTATATAAAAGTGTAAATTCTTTATCTGATGTCACACTTATACAAGAAGATATTGACCGTCTTGTCGCATGGTGCTGCTGCAACGGTATGGATATCAACATATCCAAATGTTATTCAATTCATTTCTCCAGGTCAAAGAAAGCTAGATCACTTTACAACTATAACATAAATAACATTAATCTAAAAGAACTGGACAGCATTAGGGACCTTGGTGTGGAGATTGATAGAGAATTAAGGTTTCACGTTCATATTAATAAAATTTGCTCAAGTGCGTTTAAATCTCTCGGATTTGTATTGCGTAACAGCAGGGATTTTAAGAAACCTAAGACAAAAATCTTACTTTACAATTCTTACGTCCGGAGTAGCCTAGAGTATTGCAGTGTTATTTGGAATCCTTTTTATGAAGTGTATAATAAGAAACTTGAAAGTGTACAGAAACGCTTTATGTAGCGCCTTGCTTTTTCCTGCAATATTGCCAAGACTGTTCGTAGTTACCCAGCAAGACTAAAACATTTCCACATGGACTCCCTTGCGGATCGATGACGCTTGCTCGACTTAATGTTCCTATATAAACTTGTGAATGGAGCGCTTGATGTCCCTGAACTACTATCTCTTGTCAAATTCTCTGCGCCAACGACGTGGCTTCGAGATTCAATGTTTTGAAAAATTTTAAGTACTATACCAACCTTGGCATGAATGCACCTCTTAACAGATTAATCACCGAATTTAATAGCTTCAATAAGATGTATTCATTGGACCTTTTCAGTAGTAGTATTAGTAGTTTTAAGCGGGCTATCAGCAACATTAGTTAATTAAATTGTATTTTTCTTTTTGTCAATATAATTATAGTAGGTAAAGTTAAATGTACTTGTCTTATATAATATAACTAAAGATTAATTTATAGATACAGCTCGTGTCATTATTGCATGTTGTCGGTGCCTATAATTGTATCAGCATCTAGTTTCTTTTTACTTTCATGTGTTATTGATAATGTGTTGATGTATGGTATGTTGGTACCCAATAAATAAATAAATTAATTAATTAATTAATCTAATCGAAGTTTTCTTATCTAAAGTTTTAACATTGTACCACAGACAGCATAATAGAAGATCCACTCCCAGACAATATTTGTCTAAACGTAGACATACCTACGTATAACTACAGTCACATCTCGTTTTGTTTTGTGCCAGCTAATTTGTATGCATTTGTATGCTATTTGTAGTGCATCGATATTCCACTGTAGTGCTTGGCTTGATGACATGACGTCATGCAGCCGCCGGCCGGCTGTGTCCGTACCGTAAAAATTAAAATAATCAATGTGTACGTGAATGTAACGTAACTTTCTTTGACACGCACACAGGCATTCGAAAAAGGTTGCAAATAAATAGACGTTTTCGTAAATTGAACAGATAATAAAGAAAGCAGCGTCATCTTGAGAAAAGCTGGTCGAGTACTGTACTCGGCCTTTTAAGGCCTACTTGAAATGGCTTCACTTAGCTTGGGCCGACTCGGGACTAAGCCTTTTATTTCTATGGTACTATGGTATGGTAAAAGTATGGTATGGACTAATATGTATATATGGGATAAGATGTATCAACTCACTGGGTATGGGATTATGTTTTCTGTAATTGTACTTACCTACGTATCAAAGTCTTGTATGTGTTTTTATTTTGTGAACTGTTGCAAGGCCTACCAAGAACCAGTCGTAATATAGCGAGGTACCTACTATAGAAACTGGCGTGTTCAGTGGTGTTTAATTTATTATGTTTAGCTGCTGTTGAAGCTACGCTTTCGGCCATCATCATTGCTGCCAGCAACGCAGTCATTACAGACTGCAACAGTAATGTACCTACTATCTGGTGCTGCATGATCTGATCCCAGCCTGTCCATTCTACTATCGGACGGCCAGGAGCTCCAACAAACCGCCCGGTTCGTGGTTGATAATTTATATTCCAAAAACACGCACGAAACGGTTCGATTCCATTCTTATTTTGCGAATTGCTAAACAGTAGAATGCGATTCATTCTTAAAGTCGCGAGTGAATCGGTTTCTTCTAGGCAAGCGTGCAAACCCGTAGACTGCATCTTCGCTTAACATCAGACGAGATAGCGGTCATTGCAATGCAAGCCAATATCGAAATAAAATTGTATATTACTCACCTAGGGAGCAAAAGTAAAGAATGTCTCAGACCACATGTATACGTCTCCCGAGACGAAGCCGAGGGTGACAAAACATGCGATCTGAGGCTTCTTTACTTGCTCCCGTGGTGTGTATACGATTTTACGTGCTGCTGTGGTTAGTGGTTCCTTTCGTTTCGCGTAGCGGGGCTTAAGTAGCCACTGTAGCCCTGCAAGCACGTAAAAATACATGTACTATAATAAAAGTTTTTTTTTTTAATTTAGAACGAATTTTTTGGAAGATAGATAAACTCACACATAAATTGCCCCCCAACTCAACGAAATCCTGGATCCGCGCCTGCTACTATTGATGGGGACATCAACAGCCTTAAATTGCGTACTTATTGCTGCAATTCCGATGATCTCCAATATTCGTCTAAATCTCATCGCTTGTACCTTGCCCAAGCATAGGTGCAATAAATGGATTCCGTAGGCGCAGGTTGATCGATCGCGACAGAAACGCCTTCTTTCGGAGCCGCTATGAATTAATCGGTGCTCAGCGATGCCGGTCGATATAAATGAAGCCACATCTCTATCAGTTGGCGCCAATTTCCTGCCAGGCGACATTGAAGGATGCTGTGCAAAATGTTGTTCTAGTACTTACTGTCCCATGGTTTCACCCGCTATCCCACGAGACGGATTTGTTACAAAAGTATAATTATTATTAAATAGTTAAGTACTTAAAAACACCTCTGTAGATTAATTGAAGTTAGTATTAAACACTTTCTTTTTTAATTTGAACTGCTAAAAGCTAAGTGAGACACCCATTATCTTGAAGGATCTAGCTATACAGGGTTAGTTCTAATCAGTTAGCATCCTTTTAAGGGCATATTCTGTACGTTAAAACAAACAAGTTTTACTATGCGCCGACATTGAACTCGCAAAAAAAACGACTGCTCCATACATTTTGCCCAAGGTCGTTGAACTTTTTGTATGGAACAGCTGATATTTTTTTCGCGATTTCAATGTTGGCCCCATAGTAAAAGTGTTTAAATAGATGTACATAATATGCCCTTAAAAAGATGCTAACTGATTAGAACTAATCCTGTATAATCAGAACCTATTCTAAGACCATTTCGAATAAGTGTCATAAAAGCTTAGATCCCCGAAGCTAGATTAGTGTCACGCCTTTATACGACGTCATTAAGTCCGTGTAAATTGACCGACTGATGTATTAATCTGTTAATTAGATCGGGCTAGGCGAGCTACTTACTATGAGCTCGGGCTAGTTTGCTTCAGACACCAGCATAGATTACTATAAGAATATTTTTAACTAGCTGTACCTGCGGCTTCGCTCGCGTGGACCAAATAGTTTTATGTGCATGACCTTATTTTACTTTAAATAACAAAGTAACGTTTAAGAGGGTTTAAATTCGGCTGATCATTTTGTAACGATATCTTCGTGCATAATAATAAGTTTTATCTCGCACCATCTTACACTGGGACCTCTCTAAAGATAGATACTTTCATTATGACGGAATGCAGTCTTATGTTGTATTTTCTAGATAATCAGTATTCTAGGTCGGGTAGATAAGATATTCGTGTTGGTTCCGTGGCGACAAATGGACAAATCAAGATGTATCACGATTTGCAATTCATCAATGTGACCGCAGAGCCTAATAAATCAAAGAAGCCTAATTCGTGACCGCTGAACTTCAAATCGTGAGCTCGCGAGTTCAAATCCCGGGCCGTACTAAATGATCTCTTAGGCGTTAATGTTAATGTATATTGTGTGATTCCACTAACCCGCAACTGGGTCAGCGTAGTGGCTTATTTGCCTTTCGAGTATAGACCTAAGTCCAGCAATGGACACCAAAAAACTATAAGATTTTCGTTCCGCATAAAATAAATACTTTTTCCAATTAAATATTTAACAGCAATTCGGAAAACTCTTGCGCCAAGCATTTATTTCATCACTTCTTCTGCCTTGTGATGCAATACGTATTACGATCATCATCATTGTAGCCCGTAAATATCCACTGGTGAACGAAGGCCGCCCCTTAGTAGACCGCCACTATGTACGACAACCTGCCATTTGCATCCACCGGTTGCCCACGACTACCATCATCATCATCAGCCCGTACACATCCACTGGTGAACGAAGGCCTCCCCCTTAGACCGCCACTCTGTACGATAGCTCACAACGTTTTGTTATTATTGTTTTGATATATATATTATTATTTTTTAAGTGTCTAAATTATGTAATATTTGCAATCCGAATCTACTGTTTTAGCCATGTCGATCGCTTGCTATTTTGGATCATGGGATCGTTCTGTATTTTTCAACTTGTTTACTGTATTATGCAATTTCTATGATCTGTTGTAAGTGCCTAATAAATAAATAAATAAATAAATAACCTGCAATTTGTATCCACCGGTTGCTCGCGAGTACCATCATCATCATCATCAGCCCATAGATATCCACTGGTGAATGAAGGCCTCCCCCTTAGACCGACACTCTGTACGACAACCTGCCATTTGCATCCACCGGTTGCCCACGACTACCATCATCATCAGCCCGTAGAAATCCACTGGTGAACGAAGGTATCCCCCTTAGACCACCTCTCTGTACGACACCCTGTCATTTGCATACATCGGTTGCCCGCGAGTACCATCATCATCATCAGCTCGTAGACTTCCACTGCCGAACGAAGGCCTCCCCCTTAGACCGCCACTCTGTACGACAACCTGCCATTTGCATCCACCGGTTGCCCGCGACTTTTACAATGTCGTCGATCCACCTAAGAGGAAGCCTACCTAACTGTGCTGTGTGGTGTTACTTAGCTTATGACAACACAGAACATTTTTAGAAAATCGCATGTCAATCCATTCATCTTCCTTACTCGCAAACTCTCAAGATAAACATTAACCAGTATAAGCTGATCTTCAGACCTTAGGGGCTCGGTGTGTTCCGGGGTTCAAGTTATAGTAGACTTTTTATTTTTTCATAAATTACGTCATAACTTCTATATTCTTTGACCGATTTTGATAAAAACATAGCCTATGTGAAGCGCCGGACTTCATAGATCATATTTCAAGAAACTGCATTTAAATTCGTACGGTAGTTTCTGACTTTATCCCGGACAGACAGACAGACAGACAGACAGATAGACAAAAAAAATTTAAACACTATATATGTATACTAAAAAAGAAAAATTGTTTTTTAAATATATCTTCAATGTACAGTAATCGCCTCGTTACAGTTTTATTATATGTATATATATAGATTAATAAACCTCTAAGCTAGTTAATTTTAAAGTAGACATTATTGTGCTTGAGTTTTGGCGGGAACACGGAAAATTCATGTCGTTACGTGCTATTATTTTCTTAAACTTTTTTTTTAAAGTTATTTCGCGAATTATGATTAAAAATCGTGGTGTTTTATTCATTGAGTGTTGAATTACATGCACGAGTGTGGACAAGTGATATATTGTGGTGAAACATGTGTTTTCGTGTTGTTTTCAAAACTCCGTTGAAGCTCATAGTAAAGTCGCCACAACTTTACTAGGGCATGACTTGGACTTGACTATCACTAAATTCGTGTGACTAACTGTGATTTCATGACATATTTGACTTGATTATACTATTAAAACTTGAAAATGTATAAACCTGACACTGGCAGAATGCACAACGTGCGATGCCAATAAATAAGAAAAAAATAAAAAGAAGGTGAATAATACGTTATGGAATTTTGGCGGGAACGTTATAAAAACATTTCGTAGATAGTGTTGGCGAGAACGCGAAAACATCATGTGACCGCATTGTATTATTTTCCAAATTTTGTTCGTGAACAAACCTGCATATGACGGGAGAAAAAATTGAATGGCGTATGTGAATTCGCCAACCCACACCGAGTTCACGTGGTGGGTATAGCCCTTTCGCTATTTGGGGGTACGCCGATGCTCAGCAGTGGCTATACAGCAGTGAGGAACCACTAAGATAACTGATGCATTACTGCTCCCTTCTGGATAATAACCCGACTGTCTAGTAAAAACATATATATACATTTTATAAAAAAAAATAAAAAATATGCAAATACTTATTAGATTTTCTACAGACTGTAATTAATTAGAAGGACTGCGTATATACCTATATATATCCCTCTCTACTTTTCATCTAATGGCTTATTCAACCTAATCGCATTTTCATGACATAGGGGAGGGGGCACTGTGCTAAAGCAGGCACCTCCCAAAAAACTCGAAAATGCTAAAGCTATTGCGGCATAGCTGCACGTGAACACGCGCTTTCCGTGAGCGTTGCATGTTTACTCTCCCCAATGTTTCATTTCATAACTTATGATAAATTTGACTATGCAACGTTAAAACTTTATGAAATGTAGTCTACCTGTATAAAATTTTGACAGAAAATCTCTTTTTTTTCTAATTTGTATCAACTTTATCTTAAGGTGCTTTGGTTCCCTACCTATCTTCATTGTGGTAAAATAATTGTGATTTTTGACGCTTTCAAATAGGTACCTATACCAGTATACCCTTTTAAGGCATTCCGTAATTGAGTATTCATAGTTATGGCAACTGACAGAGACGATGGATACCTCGATCCACACTCACAACTCTCTGTCAGTTATCACTCTATTAAACTTTAACAATATTAGCTACTTTATTTTGAACAACTAAAGAAAAGAAAACTATGTAAGTAGGCAACAAACACACATGCTTGGCTACGTTTGTTAGCTAGACTGTATGTCTATTTATTTTATATTTTTTGTGCTTAACAAGCTAGGTGTACTAGATTTTCTACCTTCTACCTTCTTCACGCGCCGAGGACTAAATTGGTCTTTCCCCGCGCAGGAATGTGTTAGAGCGTCTGTCTGGTTAGCACGAGGGAAAAGAGTGGATAGACCACAGAGTAATAGAAGGGATAGACTTTATCGCGGCTCGAGTACAAGGCAGGTATTTTTTCCCTTCAAAAGTAATCTGTATTGATTGGTAAGTCATTCATCAAACGCTCCAATATTAAAAATAAACAATAGCGTTTCAAAAGTGTACTCAAAACTGAAAATAGTGGTCGTCCTATTTTCTCCTTAGTGGTAGTCTCTTGTTCAGAGCTATCGTTCGTTTATGTCCGGTGTAAAAGAATCTAGAGCTTATTTCGAGAAGGTTCTATGATATTCGAAGACTTTTGTGACAACTGGTGGTTAGGTGTGAAGAATTTCCTACGACGGTGACTGGTGACGGTGAATACAGATTACTACCTCTATTATACTAGGTAGTAAAATAATACAGATAACATAGGTAGCGCTCGTGGCGTAGCTTGTCTAGGCGATTCTAAACGATCACCGATGTTAAACAACGGACGGTTAGGTCAGTCTTGGGATGGGTGACCGTGAGTGGCATTTATTTCTGAGCGCTACCGTGGGTCGGATGACACGTTAAATTGTTGGTCCCGGTTGTTTGTTCTAGTTTCTATAACAACAACGTCAGCCATGTCAGAGGCCTTCGGGCGGCACATTAACTCTGATAATAGGGCTGGGCTGGCCACTCAGCCTATACGAACTTACTTACTTTACTAGATAAAACAATTTTGGCTAATGTTTTTTTGTTCAAGTTTTTAATGCGTCTTTGCTTAACATTGAGCGTGATGACGGCCAAACGCAAACCAGTATAATCAATAAAAATAATGTTATATCCATGTTATATCTTATTTATTTAAGATAGCATAATTACCAACATTTTAAATTAAATAAATACTTTCAGAGATCTTTCTTTATACGTGGTTTTCATGTAACCAAAAGCAAATGTCTTCCAACACAAACACGATATCAACATTGTATCATTTCTCTAATCAAACAGCATCGCACTAAGTACGGCCCATGCATCAACAGCAACATTGCATCGGCAATGATAGATGCAGATCATTTCGATGCAATACATCGCCTCGGGAGATTAACGGCCCACGATGGGCCATCGCCTTGTACGCAGACATTGAACACTTGTGAAGGGTTTTAGTAAAATAGATTATATGTATAAGATTTTAATGACGTTGTAAATAAATAGAGGAATACAAAAATACAAATTATTAAAAACTTCAAAACTAGGGTGCCTCCGGCAGCGGGGCAAGGCACAAGCTGCCGGTGGTTTGGGCTGCAGAGTGCAAGGAACCTCCTGACAATCCGCTTCGTTTAAGGATCGACAAGTTGACGGCTCGAACTCATCGGTGGGCGCGGCTAAAAAGCATGCTCTCTTCATCAAACAAACTGTGGGAAAGGGAGAAAGAAATATAAATGAGCGCGCAAATTTTTTTTTGTCGACCTTTGGCTGCAGTAATGTGGTTGAATAAACTCTGAGTAAATTTATTCCAACTTAAGTTATTTGAAATTTTTATGGACTAAACTATGCCGCTTGATAAATTATTTTAGAGTTTTCATATTCCTTATGTTATTTGTTTACATCCAATGTGGCGTTAAAATAATGTTAATGTGGCGTTGTGGTGTGGTGTGGTTTGTGGCAAAAGGTAAACAATTTATTTTTGTTTTACTTTTCCGTGTTCTGTGTAACTGATTTTTTGTTTATACTTTTGCCACGAATAAACTATTGTCTATTGTCTATTATTGTCTATTTAAAATTGAGCTAAAATACAAGATGTTTCCTGGCTCATAACTTTCATGTTTATTAACTTTTTACTTTCGTAATAATTTACAATCCTAGATAATTAAGAGATTAATCGATATAATACTTAGTCTTGGACCTACAAAATTACATAGTGGAGTATAATACTACCGCGTTTCTATGGAGAAGTGACCAACTTGTCTACTCTTAAAGGACCACTGCCCTTTGTATCTGGCCCAAGATCCAACCGCCTAGCGAGAGCCTCTTGAGTTCGAGGCTCTTCGCTATAAAACCGTTTCCCGAAACGATAGTATTTTTAACATTCTCCTGTACTTATTAAATTTACTACATTAACTTATTTCTTATTGACCGATGAAAGTCTAAAGACAATTGACTACACCGTTACAAGAGACATAATGTATCTCTCTACATACATAATGTAGAGACTTAAGGTTTCATGTTTTAAATTCGCAATGATTGTGTACTTTCCTAATAAACCCCTCTGTTTATTGGACCACGACGAACTGGGCTTTGAAATAAAATGTCAGTTATTATCACTGAGCGCTAGAGAACATACATGGGTAGGGTAACTATCTAAACGTTTTTACCTGGATATAACTATATACCGGGCGTAAAGGAACCGCTCCCGATAACGATCGAAGACGGGTGATAGTCATCATCAGCCCGGAGACGTCCACTGCTGAACGAAGGCCTCCCACTTAGACCGCCACACTGTACGACAACCTGCCATTTGCATCCACCGGTTGCCCGCGACTTTTACAATGTCATCGGTCTACCTAGTGGGAGGCCTCCACTTGTCCATTGGACCCTACCAGCGGACCAGCCCACCCAACCCAACCGAGCTCCTTAAAATACCGGAGCACGGCCGTAGGCTATATCATGTTAATTTAATACCAAAGAGGAAAAATCTGGAAATCCTGATTTCTGTAAATTGAAAATGCTCACCGTGCTTGCGAGAGAGGCGGCTAAGAGCATAGTTCTGCACTTGGTGTAATTAAGAAGTTCAAGTGTTTAGAAACGTACCCATACTACCTACTTATTTATTTATATACTACGGGTGGTCACCGAGGGAGGGAGGGGGGCAGAATACAGGAGTGTTGCCATAATCCCCACGCTTGGCAGGCGGCTTGGGGATGGAGGGGGGGGGGGGGGGGCAGAATGCTCACCACCGTTAGCCAAGAGGACGCTGCGCCCGTCCTCCGGTGGGTCTGGTTGCAGTTTAAGGACATACCCAAGACGATACACAATACAATAATACAATATTATGTACCTACGACTTTTTATATACGAACGGTTTGATTCCACTTTCTTTATTGGAACTGCTAGACAGTGGAATGCGCTGCCCGAGTGGGTGTTTCCCGATTATTATAATCTGGGTGTCTTCAAGTCGCGAGTGAATCGGTTTCTTCTAGGCAAGCGTGCTCCATCGTAGACTGCATCTTCGTTTATCATCAGACGAGATGGCAGTCAAACGCAAGCCAAGCAAGTAAATAAAAAATAAATAAAACAAAACTTGCAAATGTCGATACAAATAATTGCATTCTCGATCCCCGCCTGCTAAATATAAGGATTATGGAAACCTCTCCCCTTCGGGCAGCAGTGGACGTCTTTTGGCTGATGATGATGATTATAGGAAACTCAAAACAAAAAAACTAAGTACCAAAATTTTAATTATATAATATTCTTCCTTTTAGTATCTTATCACAGAGCAGTTGCGTATGCTGATAGACAGTTTTAAACAATCACGGTTGTTCATTATACCATGTGCGGGTGAGTCAAACAACCTTCTCATGTCATTTTAATTCAATTACTGTTCTAGACTTGGTCAATTTCAATTTTCCATGTGTCCCGAACAAGCTAACAACGAACCCATTTGATTTATTGCTCCAATTAGGCCTTACTCACTTGGAAACTATGTTGTGACTTGATCCCATATAAGTACTTATTTTAATTGTTATTGTCAGACATATCAATTGCTATGAAACCAATCGATATTGGGTTAGTTTTTCTCATCAATAATTGCATTGTAATTATTATTTTTTAGGTATAAGCCTTTAACCACAACAAACTACAAAGACTACTTAGACTTAGACAACTTACTTACTACTACTTACTACACAACAAAAAACAAAGGGATTGTATCCAGACCGATGAAAGTCTAGAGACAATCCAAATGCTCAACAAACCCACTACCAGTCGGCAGCGTACCCAGCATGCTGGCGGCATTGCCACGCTGGATGGCAATGCTCATGCGTTGGGCCAAATATACGCCAGCATTTTTATCACGCGTCCCAAAACGCGACCAAAATTAAATTAATGAATATATATTTTTTTATTAAAATTATTATTAATTGTCTTTACTTCATACAATTTCATAGAACCTGTAATATACATTTTTTCTATTTTATCCAATAAGTACACAATTTCATTGACTATTTCCTACTCCAAAAAAGCAGCATTTTCATAGCAGTCTTCTTTTTTTGTTTTTTTACTTGGAGGATTTAGCACTGGGAACTTAATCGCTGTTTTTATCTTCTTTTATTTTTGAGTTGAAAACTCTCAATATATTATTCAAAATTAAATTCAACCAATCAGAGCTTTACTTTATCCTCAAATAAGCAAATTATTTCAAATGTAGAGGCGTTAAATACAATTAAATTTACTTCTGATCACCGACCTCTAAGGATCTCACTATCCCTTAATTTAAAAATATTACGATTTCACATGATAAAAAAGTCACTTAAAAAGCTAGACAAAATCACACTTTTTGCAAACCATGAGCAATTCAATATCGAGTTAAAAAACAGTTTCAGTCTTTTAGATGACATAGTTTCAGACGACGTACAAATTCAGTATAATAATATCAGAGAGTCAATCCAAAAAGCAAGTCAGAAAATAAAAACTAAAAAAAATATTTAGTAATTACTTATTATTGCAGATTATTGCAAGCTGTATATAGTACCAACCCGTAATTTGATGTCGTTAAATACCCAAGAATAATCCAAACTGCAAATTACTTAGTCGCCATGCTCCCTTCATTCATTACACTCTGAAGAAGAACGAACGAAGGCGAACGTCTCTCTGTTGAAGTAACAAGATACACGGCACGGATCGTTATTTCACAGATTATTCACCGATTTCGAACATTGGTGCAGCAATAAATGATTAATTGACTACTAAACGTGTTGTGTTGCTTTTAATGATTTAATTTTCGCGTTCCCTTCACCGCTAATTAATATAACACGACTGGGTTGTCTAGTAATTTGATTTTGATAGCGTAATCAGTCTTGCCGTAATGGCTTTACGCAAATATTGCAACCAGTAGCTGAATCAGTGTTTTGAAGTTCTATGCCCTTTTCAAGCAACTGGAATTTGTCAGCAATCTCTTAATATCAAAATATTGTTTAGTTTCTTTACAAATACAAATAGATTTATTTGACATAAATAAGTAGATACAAAATTAGATTTGAACCCAGTGGCTCTAAACTAGTATTTACTGTATTTCAGAGCCATTGGCCTCTCCTATATTAGGTCACATAGAACAATTTATGCCTCTATACAATTTATATAAAAAATATAAATGAAAAATGTGATAGATTTATATAGAACAATGAGAAAAAATATAGTAAAGTACTTTCTTATATCTATTATACATATAATAAAGGGTTACATGCTTACATAAATAATTGCCTTTGGATACACACTCCTATTAGTTTTATAAATAATAATCATATTTGTACAATACTTTTCTACACTTATACAATTACAAAAAAAATATAACATAAACGAAAATAACCCATAATGAGTTATATGTGCAGATCGTGGAGTCAGGGAATTCTAATGTAAGAGCAATATAACATATATAAGTATAAAGCGTCTAGCATATCTTCAATACCGTCGTAATCAAATGTATTTAACCAGTCTAGTAGAACCTTTATTTTTTCATACCAAGTTTTTTTAATTTTAAGTTTTTTGTCAACAGTATTATAAAGAAGAGGAACAATGCCTTCGTATTTCTTAAGTTTAAATGTTCGTCTAGCTTGGGGAACTAGGCAACAATTCATTCGCTTGGATGTAGTAGGTAGAAAAGGTACAAGTTTTCTGTGGAACCGTCGCAAACTTTCAAATATAAACATTTTTCTGACACTTAAAACATTTGCTTTTTTGTAAACAACAGATGTCGGGTGCCTGAAGGGTGAGAACAAAATAACTTTTAACACAGCGCGTCTTTTGTAAGTATTGTGATGTGAGTATAATTTTATTATCCACAGCGCTCATTGAAAAGCTTCTTGCGGCGGCGTGTTTCGGGTTTCTCTGGCTGAGGAGAGCGATGGCTGGCACATACATGCGTCAACTCGTGAACCTGGTCCTGCTTACGGAAGCTGGGCTGCGTGTGGAGCTCGGTGTATTTACCCAAGTCTAGTAAAAAGTAATACTTAGCTCTGTAATATAATGTTTGCTATGGTATATTTCATTTGTAAAGTTATTAGTTTTTATGCTAGTATATTATATTAGCTAACAAAGAATAGGCGTGTGGTCTAATGTTTAATTTATGACAAATAACAGACTTAGTGATGAATATAACTAAATACATTACACATACTGAAAAAATAAATTGTATTGGCTGATAAATCTCTGAGATATGAGCGTTTAAAGTTTTAGGTGGGGATAGAGAAGGGATGCTCTATCCCTTTCTTGCAAAGCACGCGTTAGTATAGCATTTGTTTGCCGCGCCTGAGGCTTGACGTCATAGCTCAGTATAGCGCGGTCTCTGACTAGCTTGAAATTAAAATACTTATTTTTATTATAACTTATTTATTTTTGAAATATTTTAAATTTTGTTTTCATTGATAGAGCCTCTATTGATGATCAGCTTTTTTATGAGGTAATAAAAAAATTGTAGTCATCATGCCTATTGTTAAGTTATGACAAAAAGCACTGACCACGGAGTAAGTAGAGCCAAAGATGATTTATTACTATAGTAGAGCTAAGAAATGTATTTAAAAAAAATGGCCTTATCACACCCGCGAGCGTAAGTGTTCCGAGGACGATTGATCGGCGCGAGTGCTGCGCGGACGCACGCGGCGAGCTCGCCGCGACTTCACAGCGTATTCCACTAAAGCAGAAACAACGACGAATTCGGGAAGATCCAATATCAACAACTGATCAAAAGTGTCTACTTTTAGCCAAATTATAGGCAAAAATTACACCTCTATTTGGGGTTCGGGCTTAAAGGAGTTAACTCTCTTTTCTTCTGGTTAGTAAATCCTTGACCTATGTATGTTCTAAAACTGCATCCAGAACCACCGGAATACGGGCAACATTTCACTAGGCATGAACAGCTAGATGCCACGCCAGCGATTAGGTTCAACTTTAAACCAAAGAGCAAGTTATGCATAGATTAAACGGGCTTCGTACTTCTCTTTGGTACTACTAATCGGTTAATATTAATATGACATTGTCGTTTAGTAAATAGGATCGGATTCTCTCGCACTGACACTTACTAATACTAAGCACTCATTATTACGTTTACACGAGGTATTAGTCATAATGCTAGGACTTCACCTGCGTGTAATGCCATTACTTCGCGCGGTATTTTATACAGTACGCAGATATGGCCGGGTATTAGCACGCTAATATGCTAGTGGCATTATTAACGTCGTTAAACGTTACCCGATATTCAAAGTCAAATGACAGTGTGGGAACCCATGTAGAGCATTGCTTAATGCATCATATAATACACGTTAATTATTTCGATAACTAGACGTAAAGCGTCACGCAGGTGAAACCCTAGCATAAGAATTAGTAAGAAGTATATGCTACAAAGCCCCGTGTAATCCAGTGAAATATTCTATAAATCGTACCTACTCAAATTGTTCTTGTTTTCCTTGATGAATCATGCTTAGAGTTAGAGTTGTCAACATTGGTGTCGATTCTGACGGTTTTAGTTGACAGTTCTAAACTAATTAAAATATTGCTGTCACTTTTTTACTAGGCATGTTAGCTAAGGACAGCAATACTTTAGTTAGTTTAGAACTGTCAACTAAAACCGCCAGAATCGACCACATTGTAGGACAAGGCTGCGTATCTACTGGTTCCACCATTGAGCTAATATCTAGCTCAATGAGTTCCACAGATCCCACCATGTAATGGGTAGTAAACAGTCATTTGTATGCGCGTTGTGAAGTAATGAGCCAGCAACTAGGGTTACCATCTGACATGCATTTGCCGCATTTGATAGGTATTTTACGGTTTAGAAGACGTGCGGACGGCGCTAAGCAGAGACAGGCATTTTTGATTTCTGCGGTATCTTACAAGCTCGCCCGCCCGGATGAAACTGAAAAACGTGGCACGCGACGCGCGCGCTGCACATAAAGAAAAGTAACGAACGGAAACACTTGACAATAGAGTAACCTACGTTACGTCTATCAATATGTAGAATGAGGTTTGGACATTGTCTTACGCCAGCTCACCTCCATAAACTCAGGATAGATAGTAAATACTAAAGGTGTGCGTGTGCACTGAGTGAGCACCTTCTGAAAACAGTTATATAAATAATATATGAGTTATTTAGTCTGAAACAATTGTAAAACCAATATTTCTATTTGTAAAAAGATACTTACATCCTTTGATAAATAATATAATTTATCAAAGCTTATGTGGAAGCTAGTGTCCCATGCTCTAACGGTCGAGGCGGTAGAATGGAAACTATGTTGCTGGGTCGAGTACTGGTAGATGAATGAAAAACTGATTCCAATGTGATCCACTAATAAAAAATACAGCCTAACTATCTGCTGCGTAATATTTATTTTAAGACATAGTTTTTTTTCAAATCAGACGGTTTGTACATTCACATTTTGTTTTGTGACAGACCTCCTCCCTACACAGTTTACTACACAGATGGTAACCCTACCCGCAACGAATTCAGCGCGCATTACCTTACCCTGCAGTGTCAGTTTTTTAGCACGAAGGAGGAGTGGAGAAGGTATTATAACTAAAATAATGTAAATTCGTCAAACGTCCTGTTCTTCGTTTGCCAGTTATTCAACAGCCAATTAATAGTGTGGAACCATTATTGTTTGATTGGCTTGAAGGGCAATGTTGTCAGAGAAATTATTGGGCATGAAGAGATTTGACATGTATATAACATACAATATCTCAGGGTGATGAGCGCACTGCAGTGCGGCGCATGATTTTGTTCGCAAGTTCACAATTCTGGCAGTGCTACTGTTATGGGCAGGCGTGACGCTTCACATCACACATCAACAGCCGGAAGACGTCTAAAGTCTCTTAAAGGGAGGTGTTGCCATAATCCCCACGCTTGGCAGGCGGCTTGGGGATCGCAGAATGGTTACCACCGTTAACTGAGAAGACGCTGCTGCCCGTCCTCTGGTGGTTCTGGATGCAGTTTAAGGATATCCCCAGGTCTCGACAGGTCAGGTCTCCGGGTGTGACGCTTACCACCAGGCAAACATCACGCTCGTCTCGTCATAGCAAAAAAATAAACATTAAGCGACTATTTGTTTTGCCTTTATAGTATAAAACGGTAATACATAAAGCGTCAAATTATAAAACAAACTCTTTACCAACAAAAAAGACCTATAAAGTGCGATTTGGACTAGCGCTAAAGGGTTTAGCCTTTTTTTAACGGCCTTACTTAAAAACGGTGCTTTAAGTTAAATGACGTTAGTTAATATTGCGCATTATATTTTTGTTTTGCGCAGAATTTAAATGAAGTTTGTTAAGTTAAACAACGTTTTTAAGTAACTCCAAAAGTTCTTCATGATTATAATTGCCGGGCTAGTTCTAGAGTAATCGGCACTCGAACCTCTATATCAATACTAGCTTTTGCCCGCGGCTTTGCCCGCGTAGTAATGTTGAATACTGGAATTCGGTTAAATCGCGGCCCAACTCAATTGAATCACTAAAATACGTATATTATTGCATTTTTTCCAAGCCGCTTGCAAGTCTTTAAGTTTTCTTGAGGATGACCAAATTTGGCATGTCGCGTTTGCAATACTTACTTCAAAATAAAGCCGTCTTGTTGAATTTTAAACAGACAGACAGATGGACATGACAAACTTATAAGAATTCCTCGTAGTACTACGGAACCCTAAAAATGTCTGCTAATGACGCTATAGTTGCCGGGGCCTTTGACCCGAAAGATTACAATATTTCTTTGTAGACAACGTTTTTGATTTTTTTGTTGGAAGGTGCTAAAATAGCCAGGCTTTCAGGGGAGCTAACTCGCGAGCAAGCCACATAGAACTGACCATGCGAAAAACAGTCCTGCCTTAAATCAATACCAGCGTATTTTAAAGTTTGACCCTGAGCCTTATTGATGGTCATGGCAAAACAAACTTTTAGAGGAAATTGAAGCCTTTTGGAGTCATAAGGTAAGTCACTGGGAATCATGGGAATACGCGGCACAAACACTGTTTCGCCATGGGCACACCCAGTCAAAATGATGGCCTCAACCTGGTTCCATTACACAATTTGGGTGGTCTTAAATTCCGAAGGAGCATGACGGGTGTACCTTTCTTCAGGATAAGCCTCTGATATGGTAGCCCCGCTGGTCTTAATGAATTTAAAAACTCAACTGGATAGTTTACAGCATCATCATTATTGCATACCGTATCAACAGAGTCAATGAAATGAAATAAGCTTAAGCAGAAAAAGTATGATAACAAAGAACGTAAAAAGATTACCAAAATATCGCAAGAATTACGAAACTTCGATAAAATACAGTGCTGCACTGATCGCTTAGGTAGACTCGGTGTGGGTTGGAGTGGGGCGCGCTCGAGGTACAGCGCGTCATACTCGGGTTTTAACGTATCTGAGCCGACGCGGGATGGACGTTTCGAAAGCGCTGTGCTTGGTGCGTGCACCGGATCAAGTACATGTGTTTAAAATATTTATCTTCTTACGCATAAACACTCGATTAGCTAATCTATAAATATAAAAAACAAAAAACAAATGAAAAACTGACCCGTGGCCTTCCAGTTTTGAAATTGTTTGAAAATTCTGAAACATGTTTATGTTTATTTTATCTTATCTCTTAAGTCAAAAAACTTAACAGCCTTAATGAATGGTTTCGGCAAAATGGTATTTTAATGATACATTGAACCCCTTGCGAATTTTTCAAAATCCTTGCTGAGTGTGCGTTTCTCTGCATCAGCCCTTAACACTAATGGTATATCGGCCTACCCTGATTGGGCCATATTCACTACGCTGGCCCAGTGCAGGTTGGCGGATTCACATACACTATCGTATTTCTTCTCTTGAAATATGAAGGTTTCCTCATGATGTTTTCCTTCACCGAAAAGCCAGTGGTATTATCCATGCGTAAGTTTGAAAGAACTAATTGGAACGGGCTCGCCCGGGTTCGAACCCGCGACCCCAAGAATGTGAGTCGAGCTTGATCTCACTGAAGCTACCACAGCTTGAGCTGAGTGTAAGTTTACACCACTCAAAATTTAGAAAAAGTAAGTTAATTTAATATTAAAAATTAATTTAGCAGCTTAGGCTGTACAGTATCTATAATAATTATGTCCGTCAAACAGTCGTCTGCGTGGACCTACAAAAAAATAGTCTATGTCCGTTTCCGAACCTTATGCTATAACTACCTATCCAAAAATGCAGCTCCATCTGTTCAGCCGACCAATAAATACGCCCATCCCCGTCCCCATTCCCAGCCTCATCCCTATAAGCGCCCCCTTCCCCATCCCTATCCCGATACCAAATGTCATTTTAATATGAACACGCCCATCCCCGTCCACATCCCCGTTCCCTCTCTCATCCCCATCCCGAACCCCATCCCATCCCCACCCCCATCCCGATTTCAACTTTCATCTTAATATGGACACGCCCATCCCCGTTCCCAGCCTCATCCACATCCGCATCCCATCCCCACCTGTCCCCACCAAATCCCCACCCATCCCCATCCCATCCCCATCCCCACCCCATCCCCATCCCCATCCCGATACCAATTGTAATCTTAATATTAACATGCCGATCTCCGTCCCGTCTCCGTTCCCAGTATCATCCCCACCCCCACCCCCATCCCCACATCTATCGCCATCCCTATACCAAATTTCATTTTAATATGTACAGCCGTTACAAAGTTAAGGAGAAACAAACGTACTATCACTAAAACTTAGTTTTTTTTTAAATACTAACAGGAGCTGATTTTGAAAAAACTGTGACACCCGTATCTTCTTATTTTTATAGTAGAATACGTATACCAAGTTTTGTATCAATCGAACCAGAGAATAAAAAGTTTCATACAAACTTTAACACCCCATTTAACCCCCTTCGGGGTTGAGTTTCGAAAAATCCTTTCTTAGTGGGCGTTTACACCTCTCCAAAAACATATCCTCGAAATTTCAAGTCTCTACGTTTAGCGGTTTGGGCTGTACGTTGTCTATATGTCAGTCAGTCAGTCAGTCACTCAGTCAGTCAGTCAGGACAAAGCCTTTTATAGTTATAGATGAATAAGTAACAACAAGAACATTTTATTCTTATAGATGAATGTTTTAGTAATACAACTTCTAAAATTGTATTGGCTATGGTTAAGGCTTAAGGCGGGCTTGTAGCAATTTAAAACTTTTTTTAAATGTGGGAAATATCCAAAATGCCCGATAATGAACCAAAAAATATAATTTAACAAAATTGATCACATATTTTAGCTTTTTGTTTTTTAGAAAACGTGATTTTGAATGTTTGACTCAACAGAAAAAAAATACAAAGTAGACACTAAATTGTTATTTCGATTAGCTAGAACTAAGAAGATACATTATGAAACCATGTGAAATACTAATAGATAGAATATAGTGTTATTTAGTTTTCTTAATTATTAAGATTACAGTATTTCTTTGTTATAATTTTCAAAACAAAGAAAAACCTACTAAAATTAGCAATTCAAGCGCTCGCGCATTGGTGGATTTAGCTCCTCTGTCTCGCTCGCACCTACCGTTTAGTGCCTATCGTTTACCCGCCTGGACGTACATCACTACAAGCGCGCCTTGCCGAAATGAATATTGTTTCCATTTCATATTTTTGTATGTACAACTCTACATTTTTACTTTTAATAGCAAACTTGCTTAAAAAAGTTGGTAATAAATAACCTACTCTAAATCTTTTTGCTTTCAGATGACATCTCCGGCGTGAAGCCCGTCCATTACCGACTTATCGCCACTTCGTTAGCCCAACACATTCTGATCTATCCTCCACTCGTCTCAACGCCAAGGCTCAATCTCCCTTGCAATTTTGTACACACTCCCTTCAAACGTTCCACAACTTGCGAATAATTTTAAATAAATGTCGACTCTACGGCATCGGGAATTCTCCAATTGTCCAACATTCATTGAAGGCCAATATATGTTCCTTTACGAATGTTGTACGCTTACGATTTATTTGTTGCTAAGGAATTTCGACCTTGTTCCTTTGTGTGTAAGGAAATCTCATGAATTTTGTTCTGAGTAGTTTAATATGGTGGAAGAATACCACCCGCGCGGCGATGGCGTTAGATTTGAAAACTCCGTAATAGGTTTTTAAATAGAATTTACTTTGACGATTGTTACTTTATGATGAATGTAGTACCTACATGGTAGGTACATACATAAGTCTTTAAAAAAATGGATACAACAAATTACGAGACATATCATTCAAAAATGTACTAAAAAAGTAAGTAAGTTCGTATAGGCTGAGTGGCCAGCCTGAGTGTCAGAGTTAATGTGCCGCCCGAAGGCCTCTGACATGGCTGACGGTTGTTGTTATAGAAACTAGAACAAACAACCGGGACCAACAATTTAACGTGTCATCCGATCCACGGTAGCGCTCAGAAATAAATGCCACTCACGGTCACCCATCACATGGTCAATGTACTTAACGGTAGGTAAGTAATATTATACTAGATTTACTATTGCTACATTTTCATACATTAAAAATTAAACGCTCTTAAAAAGGTTTTTAAAGAACTCCTAAAATAGTAGATTACTCACGTAGGGAGCAAAAGTAAAGAAAGTAAATGTGTCAAAACCACGTCAGTTTTCATAATAAAAAGTAAAGAATGTCTCAGATCTCATGGATATTATCTGCCGAGGCGAAGCCAAAGGGTGACAAACATGAGATCTCAGGCTTCTTTACTTGCTGCCGTGGTGTGTATACGATTTTACGTGCCGCTGTGGGGAGGAAGTGGTTCCTTTCGCTCCGCGTAGCGAGGCTAAAGTAGCCACTTTTGCTCCGCAGGATCATAAAAATAGTATGAATTCGCATCGCTCTGTCAACCTCACGTACGCTGATGGACATGATGACTGAGAAAATCTTTGAATAATCAAAGGCAAGATAGATTTATCTTGCTTGCACATTTCGATATTTTTGAAGACATTTTTGGTTCCATAATTAAAGTTGTTCACATCCTTTCGGCTTAATAACGCCTTTCCACGTAACCCTGTTGTGTGAAAACTTTGATACGAGCACAGATAAAAAAAATACTTACTACAGATAGTGAGATCCGAACAATATTGCAGTTGTTAGTGCTTAGTACGTGTAAGAGGTAATCTAATATTATATGCAACAATAATGGTAGATTATTAAATTGTTCACTGTCTAAGAGTAATGCTGCAGGCTTAGATTTTGTTTGCTCGTCGAATTGCGTACAAGTAATCATTTTGTTAAATAAGACATTATGCGTAGCTATCCGGTACCTTTAGTTATAGATTAGATACATTACTTTAGGCGTTGACTGCTATCCACCGATAGATGCTTAGAATGTATTTGTATAATAGCATAGCATTTATTTGTGGTTACTATTCATTTAAATACCCATATACCATAATACCGTATTACTTTACCGTATAAAATTCAAATAGGTACTTAGCATAGGTACCTAGTAGAGAAAATAATACTTACAGTTGCGTGGAATTGAGTAAAAACGTGTAACAAAATTAGATACTTACTAAAAACACAAACAAAAAAACAAAAACAAACACACAGGACAAAAATTTATGTGACGTACATCGATGTTTGTCTGGGTGTAGTATGTATTATAAGTATGTATTTACGAAAAAAAATGTATTATTTATATAAATTCTATCAGCTATCTGGTTTCCATAATACAAGCTTCGCTTAGTATGGGGCTAGATGGCGCTGTGTAATAAATGTCCCTCCCCCAGATACTAACTCAAAAAATACATTTGACAGGCAAAAAAAATTTTTTTTTTAAATCGGCTTACCTCCATGTCACCATACTTACTTACTAATACGTTACTGTTTGAACTTCCAGAAATATATTTCAACCGACCAAACGCTTTATTCCTTCACACACTATAAGTACGCCCATTCATCCATTCCCATGATATTTATTGGAAAACTTTCAGGTACGGATACAAGATTTTTTAGGGGGCGACACGACTAGTTATTTTTTATGCTATGTTGCATATTTTCACGAAATTGTTCGAAAAGTTCATTCATTATGAAAACTGACATGGTTTTGGCACATTTTGTTTTATTTAAATAAACGAGACTACTCACGTTTAAATCGGATACTCCGACTATCCGACTCCGAAGTTCATTTATCATTGTTCTTTTCGGTTTGTTTTCTACAAAATACTTGAATTTGAATGATTTAATTATTATTATTAATTTTGAACGCATGTATGCATTAGCAATTACACATACTATCAAATTAAAATTATTACTCTTTCAAGATTTAGCTAATTCAAGAAAATATCTATATAATGTGAAAACTTAATATTAAAAAAAATACGAAATGTCAAACTTTAAATTAAATATTACATTCTGATTTATATTATGATTCACAAAATGTCAATAGGGTTATTCAAAATGCTAACGGAGTCTTAAAAGATGGACCACGTATTTGTGTTGCCCCTGGTATTGTAGATATCCTAAGGGAGAGGACGGTGATTGATTACAGGCAACCCGTATTCTGGGTTGCCAACTATGCCATAAAAAATACTGATTTGATAATCACACTCCCTCCTTTTCTTACCCCATGTCTGCCTTTACCTTACTATGACACCTGTCTCTCTCCTGTACTAGAATTAAAAAAACTAGGTACCTTTTTTTTCTAGGAACCTTAGCTACTTTAAAAAAAAAATATATTCACCCGTATACGGTGCAAAGTGCTTTTCTAAGCACGCGTTCATCATTCGTAGGTACTCTCAATACAATTTGAATTATCTACTTACCTGCACACAGCATTATTTCTAAGATTGTACAATCTGAGGATCTCCAATCGACGGACGAGTAAATACGACGACGCAGTCCTATTAAGGGGAGGCCTTCGTCCAGCAGTGGACGTCTTCTGGCTGTTGATGTGATGTGAGTCACAGTGCAGTCCGGTGCAGTCTTTTGTTCGCAAGTTCGCAATTCTAGCGCTGCAACTATACTATGCTATGTGTGTGATATGGGAGAGGACCGTCAGGTCAAAAAGGCGTATCTTGGAGTTCCCAATGGCCGGCCTAGATACCGCTGGAAGGACGCCGTGGAGTCGGATCTGCGCGAGCTCCAGGTACCCGATTGGTAATGCAGCGCAAGTTCGGAACCGGTGGCGTTCTCTTATGTCGGAGGCCAAGAACCACTTCGGGTCGCTGCGCCAGCGGAGGAATAGTTACTATACTATGCTGTTACGGACAGGCGTCATGCTTACCACCAGGCAAACGTCTTGCTCGTCTCGTCACAGCATAAAAATAATTAGCCACCTACCTTTTTTTGCAAGCGTGCTCCACCTTTGACCTTGCCTGCGCTTCGATGAGGCAAGGTCAAGCGTGAACCCATTTTTCATTTAAAAAAAAGATAGTGTTTCTGTCCTAAATTCAAGGAAGGGGGAAACTGCACCCATTGTCCTACATCCGCACCTGAAGTTTTTACTCGTAGTTTGATAAACATGTAGCCATATAGCTATTTCCGTACAACAAACGATTTGCGATTATCCTTTCGAAAGTAGTCACGATTATAAAACAATTTGTACAGTACGAGAGCTGAGAGATGGCCGGCTCTTCAGTATTTACATTCTGACAATTTTGATTTTAATCTGATTGTTTCTTTCTCTATTTTCTTTTTCTTTCAAGTAGGTATATATCGAATGTATTAGTATTTGTGAGCGAAATGTATTTGGTCAGCAAACAACGTGAACTGAGCTGCTTCAAGTGTTCGGCAAAAATAACTAAATTGATCAGAAAGTTATGTGTTATTAGGCAGCCTTAAAATTATTATCATACGAAATTAAATATATCTGCTGCAATATTAGTAATATAATAACAAATCTCGATTTAAATTTAGAAGCTGTAAAATTAATTTTAATTTGCTAATTAAAAGTTGGTTCTGGCACAATAGGGTTCTGGCGTTGTGTTGAGGCAGATCTAATCTAACCTAACGCCGCGGTATTTTTGCGTTTCAATAATTTTTATGAAATCACGGTTTTACCGAATTTGTTTTATGATAAAGTTGGTCCTGGCACTTCGCCAGCCGCTGCTGCCACGGCAGGCCCGCTTCGCTCGCTCGGCTCGTGCGTTGCGTCATCGCAGTCGCGAACCTAACCTAACCGATTATACATGTGTATAATCCTGCTGACCAAACAATTATTTTGCAAACATAGGCGTAAATTTTGAGGAAAAATATACAAAAATTCTAGTCTGAATCTGTGTGGGAACTTTTCTTTTCTAGTGGTAAGACTCTACTGCAGAGTTCTCCTGGGGAAGATGTAGTCCACACCTTTTCCAGTTATTCAACCGCCAAGCAACAGTGTGCAACCATTACTGTGTTCCGGTTTGAAGGGCAATGTTACCAGAGATATTACTGGGTATGATATGAAGAGATTTGACATCTAATATCTCAGGGAGACGAGCGGTAATGCAGTGCAGCGCAGGATAGTGTTCGTAAGTTTACAATTCTGGCACTGCTAGTGGCAGGCGTGATGCTTACCACCAGGCAAACATCACGCACGTTTCGTCACTTGATCGGATTAAAAAAAAATTGAAAATGATTAGCGTTTTAATGTTAATAAAGAGTGTATATTTTTTTTGTGTTTGGCAAATTTTAGGTGCTAGACCTGGCCACCCTTATAACAATGCCGGTTATAAAACGGCCGCATCTGCTAATGCAGCTACAATGGTGCGGCGATAACCGTCTCACCCCATTAGTGGCGCACGCTCCAGAATAATGTCGACTTGCCGACCTACCAGTTCCGTAAGCCCTGCGGGAGTAATTATTCATCATGCCAGGGAGCAATTATGTACAAGAAATTTAGTAGTTCTTGGATGTATTAGGACACGATTATATGGCACTATGATTAGAGGTCCCCCGCGACTTCGTACGCGTACGGAAGAAATTCGATCCGCTGCTCCCAAAATTCACCACAAAACATTGCAAAACATCCTTTTCAAAAAAATATTGAAAATAACATTTTTTTAATGTACTATCCAAATCCAAATTTTCATGACTAAAAGTCCAAAAACAAAAGAATTTCACAAAATTTTCCCCCCTTTCCCTTTCTTAGTACACCCCTACGCATCAAGACGAATACACCTTCCAAATTTCAAGTCTGTACGACCAGCGGTTTGGGCTATGCGTTGTCTGTCAGTCAGTCAATCAATCAATATGTCAGGACAGAGCCTTTTATATATATAGATAGATAAACGATTATACAATATGTATCAAAAAGATACAACAATACTGAAGGGTTTGTATGTACTCATCATTATGAACAACTTTTTCTAGGGGGCCAACCCTGAAATCGCGAAAAAAATATTAGCTGTTCCATACATTTTGCCCAAAGTCAATGAACTTTATGTACGGGACCATGAACCTAGAAAAAAAGTTTTTTTTTTCTAGGTTCTAGAAAGAAAGAAGGTTTCTAGGTTCTAGGTTCTAGAAAGAAACTTTTTTTCTAGGTTCATGTACGGGACAGCTGACTTTTTTTCGTGATTTCAGGGTTGGCCTCAGTAGTCAGTACCCTTCAGTATTGTTGAACCTTTCTGTTACACATTGTATATGCCATATAGATTCTCACATCCTGCACAAACGCTGGTGCTCTCTGTACTGTAGGTACAGTAGGTACCTACCTATGTCCGGTTATTGACACATTACTTTTTCCACAGGCTTTTAAAACCGAACGAAGTACGTAGGGCGTTTATTATAACGTGAGAATGTGGTAGAAACTCTTTAGAACCGAAAAAAGTAAATACTGGCTGGTAAACACTGAAGAGAGAAGGAAAAGTAGGGCCTTCGCTTTTCTGTGCTGGTAAAGCTAGAATATTGATAAGATTTAAAAAAAGGAAATAATATGAGTTTCTTTTGTTTTAAAAAAAATTTGGCGTTCTTTTGTTTGGTGTCTGTCGTAGGGTGTTGTCGAAAATGAAAAAACATTAATTGCGTGCGGTTATTAAGTAGGCTTTCGTCTAGTAGTGGACGTTTTCTGGCTGATAATGATTAAGTATCTGTGCATGAAAAATTCCACTGCGGAACGAACTAATCAAGACTTACAGGATACTTTAGGAGCAAATGCACCATCTTATTCTACAGTTGCTCGTTGGTGTGCGCAATTTAAACGGGGAAGAACATCCACCAAAGATGACCCTCGCCCGGGCCGCCATAACGGTAGTGACCGAAGAAATGGTAAAAAAGTCGAGAACATTGTTTTAGCAGATCGTCGTTTCACGGTAAGTTTTATAGCCGATGATGAAACATAGATTTCGACTGGTAGTGTGCATAGCATTTTACACGAACGCAGTAAAAAACGCGCGCTGGGTCCCCAGAATGCTTACCGATACACAAAAACAAACCAGGCTGAACATTTCTCGAGCTTCATTGGAAATGTTACAACAAGATCCTGATCGTTTTTTGTCTCGATTCATAACAATGGATGAAACATGGCTTCACCATTACGATCCTGAAACAAAATTACAATTACCAAAGACCATCATCTCCAACTCCTAAGAAATTTAAGGCGAGTCGTTCCGCCGGATAGATCATGGGCTCTCTTTTCTGGGATATTAAAAAGGTGGCCATGATAGAATATCTCGACCATGGAGCTACTGTAACGGGCTCTTTGTGTGCAGAACAAATAAAAACATTGCGTAACGAATTACGCAAGAAACGGCCAGGCAAACAAAAAGGTAATTAATATATAATTAATTTTATTAATTAATTCTTATTTTTGTAATTGGCGGAGTAATAGCGTAAAAAAACAAAGAGCCATACAATCGAATTGAGAACCACCTTTTTTGAAACCGGCTGTAAAAGAAAATTAAGAAAAAAATAGTTTTACTTATTTTCATTGACTCGTTCTTCAGCATAAGGGGGCGTCCATAAATTACGTGAGCTGTTTTTTTTAATTTTCTGTATGGTGAGATATCGTGAGATTTTATTCAACCCCCTCCCCCATCCCCCAATCTCACGTGAGATTTTTCAAAATGTGGGTTTCTTACGTAAACTCTTTGGATTGTTATTGTAAAAAGAAAAGAAAAATGCCAAAATAGTATGTTTTTTTTTGTTTCAATCAGAAAAAACATTGCGTGATATTTGCCGAGACCCCCCCCCCCCCTCTCCAACGTAAGATTAGATGAGATTTGACTCGACCCCCTCCCCCCCTTAAACATCTCACGTATTTTATGGACGCCCCCTAACAAAACATAATAATATAATCTGCTACCGTGTCCCAGTAAGGTCTAAATACCAGTTCAATATCTCACCAGTAGCCCAGTATATAAATCTCAGGACAATGGAGACATTGAAGCCATTCTAATTGTTTCTATCTGGCGCCGGTACTTACTATTGAAGATAAGGTATTGATGTATTATTTTGTAAGACAATTAGTGCGTTTGTCTCAAAGGTTGGATGGTGCGGGACTATCGAGTTGGATGGTGCTCATTGCTGGCTTTGTATAGAAATTTCATTCATCATCTTCAGCCAGAAGACGTCCACTGCTGGACGAAGGCCTCTCCCTAAAGAAACGAACTTAACCTTCGGTCCAGATTCAGAGGGGTAAGTATAAAAATGTAATTATATTGGTATTATTTGACTGGCAAAAAAGCTATTGTCGTATAATTATGTTTATCACAGGGACATAATCGCGCACAGTTCATCACTAGAAGCTGTGCTACCATAGGTGCTCAAAGGGGAATAATAATAATAATATTATTAATTGTCTGGAGGTTCCTCACTCTGCAGCCATAACCACCGGCAGCTTGAGCCCTGCCCCTGCCACTGCTGGCGGCTTAGTTTTTAAGTTTTTTATCATTTGTATTTAGTATTCTTATATTTATTACTAGCTTTTGCCCGCGGCTTTGCCCGCGTAGTAATGTTGAATACTTGTATTCGGTTAAATCGGGGCCCAACTCAATTGAATCACTAAAATACGTATATTATTGCATTTTTTCCAAGCCGCTTGCAAGTCTTTAAGTTTGCTTGAGGATGTCCAAATTTGGCATGTCGCGTTTGCAATACTTACTTCAAAACAAAGCCGTCTTGTTGAATTTTAAACAGACAGACAGATGGACATGACAGAATAGATGGATGGATGGACATGGAACTTCTGAAGATTGTGAGGCTTCTTTAAAAATATATGTGGGAGATATATCACTGCAGGTCGGTAAATTAGAATGTGATGATCTGGGAATAGTTGGGATGGTAAATGTAGGTGAAATTAATTTGTCATTTGTTAACTGAGTAGGCTGTACCGTAAAAGTAGGTGAAATTAATTTATCAGACTGAGCCGTAAATGTTGGTGAATTCAGTTCAGAAAAATATCGGGCTGAAGAAGTTTGGACGGTATGAGTTGAAGACGTTTTGTAATTATTTTTGGGCATCTCTACAGCTAAAGAATCAAAGTACAAAGGCAAAGTAGAAGTTGCGTCAGAACTTATATCTTCTGTTTGAATGCAACTTGGAGATGTAGGAACCTCAACACGTCGCTTAGTTATTTTTTTCGCTACTACTGGAACACGTGGAGTGCCGTTAGAAATTATATCTATGTCTTCTAACAGATACGCATCAAAATGATTTCCCGTAAATCGTAGCCGCTTTATAGGTCTTCCTGCTGTACCAAACTTTGCATACAATTTGCCATTTTCATAAACTTCAAACTCAAACTCATATATTTGTCCTGCAGCGGCTAGTTCACACGCAGTGCCCCAACTCGACTGTCGTGACATGTCATTAAAGTATGCAGTCGCAGCGGTGTAGTTGTCGCCGTTTGAATCATGAGACATGATAGCAAACTCCTCCCAATTAGCTACTACATGAGTAACGATGTTTTTTCGCACCTCAATTGCCTTTTCTTGGGTACCGTGCATTAAAAAAGAAAGCGCACGAAAAAGACTCGCTCCATCACCAACGATGGGAACAACATAGTGTTTTACCTTCGCTCCATGATGAAGAGAAGTTCACTACGCATTTTAAATAACAAACTAAATAACAATATCAACAGTAACAATATAAAAAAACCTAATAACAAACAATGTAAACTAAAATTAAAAAAAAATACGAATAACAAACTAAATAGCAATCTAAATAATTAAAGGAACAAATAACGATAATTATACGAAATGTAAATAACAAATGAAATGAAATAAGCTTAAGCAGAAAAAGTATGATAACAAAGAACGCAAAAAGATCACCAAAATATCGCAAGAATTACGAAACTTCGATAAAATACAGTGCTGCACTGATCGCTTAGGTAGGCTCGGTGTGGGTTGGAGTGGGGCGCGCTCGAGGTACAGCGCGTCATTATACTCGGGTTTTAACGTATCTGAGCCGACGCGGGATGGACGTTTCGAAAGCGCTGTGCTTGGTGCGTGCACCGGATCAAGTACAAGTGTTTAAAACATTTATCTTCTTACGCATAAACACTCGATTAGCTATTATTATTATTAGCTTATCTATAATTATAACATTTTTTTTTTCAAATGAAAAATTGACCCGTGGCCTTCCAGTTTTGAAATTGTTTGAAAATTCTGAAACATGTTTATGTTTATTTTATCTTATCTCTTAAGTCAAAAAACTTAACAGCCTTAAATGAATGGTTTCGGCAAAATGGTATTTTAATGATACATTGAACCCCTTGCGAATTTTTTAAAATCCTTGCTGAGTGTGCGTTTCTCTGCATCAGCCCTTAACACTAATGGTATATCGGTCTACCCTGATTGGGCCATATTCACTACGCTGGCCCAGTGCAGGTTGGCGGATTCACATACACTATCGTATTTCTTCTCCGGAAATATGTAGGTTTCCTCGTGATGTTTTCCTTCACCGAAAAGCCAGTGGTATTATCCATGCGTATGTTTCAAAGAACTAATTGGAACGGGCTCGCCTGGGTTCGAACCCGCGACCCCAAGAATGTGAGTTGAGCTTGATCTCACTGAAGCTACCACAGCTTGAGCTGAGTGTAAGTTTACACCACTCAAAATTTAGTTTAGGCATTTAAAAGTAAGTTAATTTAATATTAAAAATTAATTTAGCAGCTTAGGCTGTACAGTATCTATAATAATTATGTCCGTCAAACAGTCGTCTGCGTGGACCTACAAAAAAATAGCCTATGTCCGTTTCCGAACCTTATGTGCTATAACTACCTATCCAAAAATGCAGCTCCATCTGTTCGGCCGACCAATAAATACGCCCATCCCCGTCCCCATTCCCAGCCTCATCCCTATAAGCGCCCCCTTCCCCATCCCCATCCCGATACCAAATGTCATTTTAATATGAACACGCCCATCCCCGTCCCCATCCCCGTTCCCTCCCTCATCGCCATCCCGAACCCCATCCTCACCCCATCCCATCCCCACCCCCATCCCGATTTCAACTTTCATCTTAATATGGACACGCCCATCCCCGTTCCCAGCCTCATCCACATCCCATCCCCACCTGTCCCCACCAAATCCCCACCCCATCCCCATCCCCACCCCATCCCCATCCCGATACCAAATGTCATTTTAATATGAACACGCCCATCCCCGTCCCCATCCCCGTTCCCTCCCTCATCCCCATCCTCACCCCATCCCATCCCCACCCCCATCCCGATTTCAACTTTCATCTTAATATGGACACGCCCATCCCCGTTCCCAGCCTCATCCACATCCACATCCCATCCCCACCTGTCCCCACCAAATCCCCACCCATCTCCACCCATCCCCATCCCCACCCCATCCCCATCCCCATCCCGATACCAATTGTAATCTTAATATTAACATGCCTATCTCCGTCCCGTCTCCGTTCCCAGTATCATCGCCACCCCCACCCCCACCCCCATCCCCACATCTATCCCCATCCCTATACCAAATTTCATTTTAATATGTACAGCCGTTACAAAGTTAAGGAGAAACAAACGTACTATCACTAAAACTTAGTTTTTTTTTTATACTAACGGGAGCTGATTTTGAAAAAACTGTGACACCCGTATCTTCTTATTTTTATAGTAGAATATGTATACCAAGTTTTGTATCAATCGAACCAGAGAATAAAAAGTTTCATACAAACTTTAACACCCCATTTAACCCCCTTCGGGGTTGATTTTCGAAAAATCCTTTCTTAGTGGGCGTTTACACCTCTCCAAAAACATACCCTCCAAATTTCAAGTCTCTACGTTTAGCGGTTTGGGCTGTACGTTGTCTATATGTCAGTCAGTCAGTCAGTCAGTCAGTCAGGACAAAGCCTTTTATAGTTATAGATAGATAGATAAAAACTTAAATAATTAAGAAATGAAATAAATACGTGTATAATAATTATAAGTAATTTTTTAGTATTGAGTAAAATTGGTTTTCTTAATTTAATTTTAGTAAGCAAATATATTTCACACTATATTTTTATCATTTAAAATTAATTTAATATCTGACACGCTGCGCCGGCGAATACCGCAATGAGATACATAATAAATATAATACGTATTATTCCTATTATTATTGCCGATGGTACTCTGCTTCTGGGGCCGAACTGTGACATCTTAAAAGTTTAGCCGCCGCCGCTGCGCGACTACGAACCGTATATTGCGGCGCGAAAAAACCATGGGCTGCGTCGCCAGCCGAACCTAACAAACGCAGTTCGATGACGATACGAGCACTTTTTCGCAAGTATTCGTGAGGCACTAGAATCGATGTATCATCAATTTTTTATTTACCAAAACGGACCAAACCAATATTATATGCACAAAAATAACGAAGTTATAAACATTTTAGTTTCGTGTTAGACAGGGAGGGCACTATATTAGCAAATGCGTCAAAGTCGTGGACTTCCAATTCCAAACAAATTCTATACTAGTTTTGCTAGAAAGGGACAGATTACTCCCTCCCAAATACTTTGAATGCTTATATTACAGGAATTTACCAGACGATTCCAATTATTCTTTCGATATAAGCATCGAATTCAGTTAAACTCTCCACTAATCCTATTATTGTTAATAAACAAAACACATGCATATTCCCTATTGTATTTTATTTTCATTCGCTAAGAATAACGAGCAATGTAATGTAAAGCTTTGTACCAATCGTCCAGTACAGCGGCCAAATATCGTGGTGGAGAGGATAGGGCATTATGACGATGGACAGTGGTGATAGCCCGCGTGCCTTACTTACTGCTCCTAAAACACCACAGACTACGTAACTGCAGAATTGGCGCATTCGTTCCACCATAGCTCTTCTTCCTACCAAACAACAAGCAAAACAATAAGGGCAGCTTCAGTATCTACAGCTTAAGTATACAACTTTGTACTTGCTGTAAGAAACAGTACTTTTTTTCCTTTTGATAAGTAACACTTTTGACTCAAAACTGACAGCAACGTTATTTTTTATTACAATCAAGTGACGAGACGAGCAAGACTTTCACCTGGTGGTAAGCATCATGCCTGCCACTAACACTAGCAGTGCCAGAATTGTGAACTTGCGAATACAATCCTGCGCCGCACTGCACTGCGCTCGTCACCCTGAGATAACAGATGTTAAATCTCTTCATACCCAGTAATTTTTCTGGTAACATTGACCTTCATACCGAAACACAGAAATGGTTGCACACTACTGCTTGGCGGTTGAATACCTGGCAAAGGCATAACATAATCAACCTGTTAATAATCCACTGCTAGGCATGTACTCGAAGGGCGATTGAGCCATATAAAACACGATGACCCTATTGCTGGTTGGTGAATTCACATAAGCCAATGAATTCCTTGTTGAATGTGGCCTTTTGGAGAAACTCAGAGTCACACAACGGGCAATGGAGAGAGCTATGCTCGGTGTTACTTTCCGCGATAAAATCCGTGGATATTCGTCAAAGAACCAAAGTCACCGACATAGCTCAGGGTTTTCAAGTTGAAGTGCCAACGGGTAGGCCACATCGCTCGAAGAACTGATAACCGATGGGGAAGAAAGGTTCTTGAGTGGCGACCGCGAACCGGAAGACGCAGCGTAGGCGCGGCCTCCCACTAGGTGGACACACGACATTGTAAAAGTCGCGGGCAACCGGTGGATGCAAATGGCAGGTTGTCGTACAGTGTGGCGGTCTAAGGGGGAGGCCATCGTTCGGCAGTGGACGTCTCCGGGCTGATGATGATGAATGAATTCCTTCTCCGGACGTGTGCAGATTTCTTTACGATGTTTTCCTTCACCGAAAACCCATTATAAGAAATTTTCCAAAAAAACTCGGCGGTCTGGGCTTGAAACCGCGACGACCTCACGATTTCAAGTCGAGCTGTCCCCAGATTAGGCTACCACGGCTAACTGCTGCCACTGCCAGCAACGATATGCTATCATTTAGTAAGGAGATCTTGGAGAGACCTAGGTACAAGTAACCCGACAGAGTTTGCCATTCTTAGAGCCTAACGATTAGTAACGTAGATTCAGATCGCTTTGTACTAATCTATAGGAAGTTCTCTGGCAAGTTAAGAAAGCATTGTGTATTATCGAAATATCGGTGTATGTCGTTGACGTATTTTTTTTCACAGAACAGTGTTTTAGACTGATCTAGGAATGAAACTTTTAAACTTTCGCGATTTGAACACATTAGCATTATTATTTATCAGTCAGCTCGTGACCACGGCCATTGGAACATGGTCGAAACGTCGAGGTAAATAAAAATAAATTTATTTGTGCGCGATTAAGTCCCGGTTATAAATGTAATAATGTGATCTAGGAATTCCATTAGGTGATACATTTCTTCAGTTTTATAGCTCTACCTTGAACTTCCAATAAAGGTGGCGACTGCAGATTGCAGTTGAGCATGAAATGCGGCTACATTTGGCGCTATCTATCGTCAGGGTGACCGCAGGAGAAATACAAGTGACAATGCCTGTCGGGACCGCACTGATTGCCCACGGTGACTCACGGTTCACCATTGTTTATCAAATTAATTACTAAACTAAAGCCATGTTCAATGTTCATGCACCGGAGCTTATAAACTAACCTTTTCAAGCTAATTTGTCGGCCCTTTCGGCCATCTACTAAACCAGAATTTCGTAACTTGTTTCATAAAGTAACTTGGATACTACTTTGTAACTTGTTTTTATTAAGTATTAAGTAAGTTTATATTGTTTCTTTGATTTTCGATACTTTTTCGCCAGGGGTACGCACACCTTACTAGGTTCAAGGCTATGTCCTTTCTTATTGCACAACAATAATTAAATGTACTATATATTTTTGTATAAGTATCTAACTAACTAATAACTAATTATTTCTATTCTAAATTATTCTATTTTTTATTTGTATTATATATTGTTTAATAACTGTCAAATAATTCAAGGTAAATATTGTATTTTATCTACTAAGTTTGCTGTTGTCTATACATATCTAGCATGAGGGTTATACTTGGAGGATCTAGCTCTCTCTCTCGAGTTATACCTATAATTGAAGCGGCACTTATCATGTGAATTGTGTGCTTATCGTAGTTGATGAATTTGTATTGGTGGTTGCTTTGTTGGTGTTACATTTAAATAAATAAATAAATTGATCAGCCGTGGGAATAATCACTCTGGTGATCATGGCCACTTCATTCCTTTCCACTACATTCCACACAAATAATTATTACAGTTTCCTTAATCACCTACTGTCTGGCTGTATTTATGAATGTACGTTTTTTGTGCTTTTATTAATGAGCTCGAAGCATTTTCAATATTACATTTTCAAGTTTAAAACTTAGTACTTGAGTGCAGATGAGTACATTGCCTGACAAGCATAAAGAAAGATTTTATCATAATCAACTGACAAAGTAGACTTAATTGTTGAATCCAAAACAAAACCTACGCCCCTCACAATCTCCAAGTTTCATAGCCAATTTAGGAGTCATTAGGGCTTATTGATTGGGTCATGAAACGCGCGCCTTGATTGCTCCAAATTGACCATTTGCTTGCTAGCAATCAGAGCAAACATGAAGAGCCTGCCTGCATGGGTCGGCGTGCTCCTGTGCGTGAGCCATGTGGGCATACACGGATATTTCGTCGGGGCTGGATGTGAGTTTATGAGAAATTTCATTGTACAAGCCAGCGACGATGATAAAATGAACACCGTCGCTGATACAAGCTAGGTAAACATTGATTAGTCGTTTTAATAATATAGTAAAAAAAACGTGGTGAATTTTGGGAGCGGGCCGATTTCTTGCGTACGCGGACGAAGTCGCGGGCGACCTCTAGTACCTGTATATTTGTAAATTTATGTTTTAATTTAAACGGCCTTAGCTAAAATAATCTCGATTCTCTTAGTCACTGCTTAAACTTCTCTGTCCTTTTCTAGCACGTGCAACTTCAAATCAGAGAGAAGATGGCAGAGCATCTTAAGCAGTGACTAACGGTTGAAAAGTTTTTTTAAGTAAGGCCGTAATTGTCTATATGTATATTTGATATGGTATATTTTTGTGTTTTATGGCATCTTTCGTTATTGTTTCAATGTCTTTTGTTTTTAATTTAACTTCTGTGTTTTACATTATATTATTCTTCTAGCAAACTAAAATTGATTACCTATATACTTGATTCGTTGTAAATTATATTTTATATACCTAATACTTAATTACTATTCAACTGGATTGTATCCAATGTTGCTATTAGTGAAAACTGTTTTGGCTTATTTGTTTATATTATTCTGTGTCCTAGCAAATGAGTTTGTGATAGCTGTTTGTTTTCCAAGAAATAAATAAATAAATATAAGTACATTCGGAAAGAAGAAAGCAGATTATGCCAGAGACTTCGTTCGCTTCGCTCGGTCACTGATAAGGATGAATGCCTTTATTACATTTATGCTAAATAAAAATAAAATCTCCTCATTTTCTCTACATCCGCAGTGAACGTCCGTTTCGCCCAGCTCCTGTTCTCTGACAGCAAGTTCCAGGTACTTCGTGAGGAAATGGTGAAAGCCAACACTCGTAACCTGGTATACCATTGTCGCTCCGACAAGAGCGACTGCGACGCTGCCTTGGCCAAGATGCGCTACAAGGCCAGCAAGCATTTCTATGCGCTGGCTAAGGCGGTGGTCGACTATGTGAAGAACAAGCGACAAGCCAGGCCTACGGGATATGTTGGTGGGTAATTGTTGTCCTTCTCTCGTAAACTGCATGACAAGCTGACTAATACTTAGTCGAGAACTTCTGGCCAATTCCTCTTCTAAGAGTCCAGCCAACCTGTAGCATTGGCACCGCCCACCGCAAAATGTCTCTATTATTTTTGCTGTGTTTAAACTCATTTTGGTAAGATAAAGAATCAAACATATAAATCTAGATCTATACCTACACATCACATTTTTCCTGTGGTTTGGAATTAGGCGCATAATACCGTTTTTGTAAGTTGAATATTGATGAAACTAATAGCTTAGAACATTTCCCATACGCAGGTGGCCTATTGGTAACATTTTGTACACTGGTAAGTGAACAAAATTCACTCGTCACCAACGCATCCTTGAAGTAAGTTTGTAAAAACTGAGTGCCCAGCCTCAGAGATATGTGCCGCCCGAAACCTTTGACATCAGAGGAAATTTTATTGACATAGTTTTACAGTTAGTGTCATAGAACTTTGATTATATACCCAGCCAGAGCTGGTTCCTCTGAGTTTGCTCCGAGTCATAGAAGTAATAGACTGACAATTTAGGGTGTCACCCGACCTCTTGCTATTTTTGCGTGACTTCTTATGAATCTGAAGCCTCATTGGGATATATACCGCTTGACTTAAAATCATGGGGTCGTGAGTTCAAATCCCGTACCCGTACCAATAAGCTCTTTAGAGTAGGCCAGCGTGGATATGGCCCCGTTACCTTTCAAATGCCTTCTAGACCTATGTCCAGCAGCGAACTGTTAAAAAGACTGATTATGCTTATATCCAATCTGCTGACGGTTTACTAAAAATGTCTTTAAATTCATCACATATAACCACTTATATTCACTAAGTAGATAATAGGAACTCGTCTTGGCTTGAGATATCATACTTAGAATGATCAAGCAATGTCCTACATTTGAAACTCGTCTCAGGAACTGCTACGTTCTGCCAAGACAACATCTGCGTGCCTGACACAGACCCGCCCATCGTGTTCGGAGGATGCTTCACGCTGGTCTCCTGCGGCGGTAACCAGTCCTGGCATCTCGACCCTGTCATCTACAAGAGGCGGAAGACCAGATTTTAGGACTTTAAGGATTAGTAAAAGTTTGGAAATAAGTACCGTTTTGTTTAAATCCTTTCAAATTAGGATACAATAGATAAAAAGTAAGTAAGTTCATATAGGCTGAGTGGCCAGCCCTAGTGTTAGAGTTAATGTGCCGCCCGAAGGTCTCTGATAATAGATGATTTTACTATATAGTAAAACCATCGCTATTTAACTGATGACGACAGCGTCACAGCATCACCAGTATGAGAAGCCACTCCTGCAGTCAGCACCCCGCATGTCCAGGGAAGCCGCTTTGGGCAATATCTCCCAATGAAAAGTCCTTCCAGAAAACCGTAGGCTAGGTATTGACTATTGACTAGGCAGCTCTTCTATAAATAATTATATTGTACAATGCAGTTTGTCTTCGGTTGCCCCTGTTATTAAATACGTCAAGTATTGGAGGATCTAGCTCGGCTGGGTATATAATCAACGCGACAAGTAGATAATTAATGTTATTTTTTTTTTATGGCTTCTTTATCAATGGTTCTTATCACCATAATAATGACATTTTATTATTTAAACAATACATTTTTAGTAAAGTAGTTATTTGCCTTCTCCTGGATGGATATTTAGAGCAAGCTCTCTAATACGAGGCGAGGAGATTCCCATGCCTACGTTATAACAGCCACTAAGTACATGATAACTACATTATCCGTATCCTGAACCGTCTACTTCGTCGTAATCAAAATAAAAAGAAAGCACTAACACCTGTTGTATTGTTACGCACACAATGCCTCTGCATTGTTACATTATCATATAACCTGAACAAAAGTGTAGCGAGGTTTATAAGAATACCGGCTGGCAGCCGAGCGGGTCTGGAATGATGTGATCTTGTTCAACATGAAGGCCGTACTTTATTTCGCTGTGTTGCAAGCTTGTCGATATGTCACCGCAGAGATCAGGGATAGTGTCATCATGAACAAGTAAGGACTTTCCAACGAAGTGCTTCGGGATGGACTTTCAATATCAGGCTCGTTTATACTCCGTATCCGTGACACTGCTACTTGTCTTTACCTGCTATAGGAATTATGTCACACACACACCACCTTCTGTGAAGCGCTTCTTGTGAGAGGCATTTGGTTTAGATATTATTGATGACATTAATTTAATAGTACATTATGATACGAGTGTGCTATGTTGGTCATTACACTAGAGACGGTATTGTGCGCGCGAGCCGCAGGCGAGCGCAATAAGGAAGTCGAGAGTGTAATGAGTAACATAGCACAAGAGTTTCATACGACTGTTTTCATCAAACTTGCGAGGAAAAAACAAATTTTTTTTTATAAAAATCAACCACACAGAGAAAACGTCAACAATTATTTGCGGAAAATGGCGCCCAAACCAGCAATGCGCGCGCAGGTTGACATTTACTTCAGCAGCATAAGAACTCTTTGTTGGTATTACAAAAAAACTGTAAGTATTGCCCGGCTATATTAAGAGTGCTTCGTATACATACATCTACTTGCAGTCACGTACAAACTTAACTTTACCGGGGTATACCTATTATAGCACTAGTTCTGTAATGTAAAGTAAAAAGCACGCGTGCGTAATAGCTTGGATTATGAGCCTAAAATCGATGTAATAAGATCCACTTTACGAGCAAGTGTGATGAAAAATATTATTGTAGTACAGGCTGTTATCGGTGGCAGGTAGCTGCAAATGCCAGGTTATCGTACAGCGTGGTGGTCTAAGGGAAGGCCTTCATTCAGCAGTGAACGTCTCCGGGCTGATGATGATGACAGGTTGTATACAGGTCCTGATTTAAAATGTTCGCTTCTGTAAACTGGCCATGTTATAATAATGGTCAATAAAGAATCTGAATCTGAATTCTATGGGCAGTAGTGAACTCGGATCTAATTATGATGAAGCTCTACGAATGAAAGGAGCCAAGCACGTATTCGTATGCAAGTATTTCGTTCAAGTAATCTGTATCTGGCTCTTCTCTCTATGGCAAGATGATTAGTCAGTTCTACCTACGTTATTTTATCAAGATATTTTCTATAAAAATAGTGTTACTGCATAATCTTCAAATCATAATATTGGTAATCACATTGTAATGAAGAACGTTGTGCCAAGTTGCATACTATACCACTTTATAATACTTATGTGCTCAATTCAGAGGAACAATTCGTGACGAGTGTAACAACATTTTGCCCATTCCCCAGGCTTATGAATGTGAAGCCAGTGGGAGGACTGTTGGCCCACAAGTTTATGCCCTTCACGGAGATTCCTCCTCCAAACATGCCTCATCGCCATGCTGATGGACGGAGACATCTCGATCCTGACTGCGTGCAAAAGCCCGAACCCAAAGTCGTCTACGAAGGCGCGAAAGTAGACATCTTTGGGGAGTACTATGATGAGAAGGTGGCCAAGACTGTAGTTACTGTCATAATTCCGGACCATATCGATCGTGAGTTGTTTACTGTCAATGAGTTCTATTTTGACACCATCACCAATTCTGAGCTATTACCAAACTGGTTTTTTAACCTCATACTGGCATGCAATACAATAGGGTAGATGACTGATGTTTTAATCGTTGAAACCAATAGCTTTGATAAAGAATTTAAGTAAATATAGTATGTTTATTGAAAAAATAATTTAAATCGGCTATTAATGTCCTGATATATAAGCGTTTAAAGTTTTTGGTAGAACCAAACTCTGTCCCTTTCCCACAAAACAAAAAATGACGTCACGCCTTACTTGTCAGAATAGAATTTATATGGCGTAGAGAAGTGACGTCACGATTTGCTGTTTCGCCTCTCTGTCTAGCATGATATTAAAATGCTTATAAGTTGCTTATTTTTGAACAGATTTTCATTTTCTTTTCAATAATCAGCTATATTTATGGGCCACATTTTATTAGGACAATAAAAAAAACCAGTCATCTAGCCTATTACAATACTGCTCGCCAGTACATTGCTTACAGTAGGTATGTAATATTATGTGATCTACAAGTCAAAATTTAAAATAAAGGGCAACCAGCTCTCTGAAGCGTTTGTGTGTTTATTGTACGAGATGTTTGACGTCATGAGTATTTTATGAGCTGATTTGATGAGGGGATTGAAATAACTTGATCTCAATCCTTAGATAAGCACTTCGAAGTAACGACCCAAGTGCCGTACCTAACCGTGGGTACCATTGAAGCTCTGGGCTACCATCCTTCCACCATCAAGAGTGACCATCCGAGCGAGTGTGAAAAGATCTACCAGGACCACATGGACAACGAGTATACCGAAGAAGACACAGACATATCTGAGGAGTCACTAGAAATGGCCCGAATGCCACTTTTCCCAGACAACCAGCCACCAGATTCAGTAGAGAAACGTCTAGAGAAACTGTACGAGGATATGGATATATAGCTTGGACATTTTTTTATACTTTTTGTACTTTCATAATTTAATATTTTTTACTTAATAGAGATTTTGCTATAAAATTGTGTTTGATTATAGTGTAAATCGTGTGAAGAAATGCTTGATAAAGGTGCTGCCAAAATTGCTATTGGCTAAAAGCAAAAATGCTATGCGATCTTATGTGTACCTATGTAATTAAGTAGATATACGAACTAACTTATAATTCAAATATTTAGTTAGAATCTAAATGCATTTATTTATTTTTTCACATCAAAGAACTGACAACCAATGGAGAAGAAATATTCTTGAGTGGTGACCTGACGAATGAATCAAAAATCGAAAGGCGATAGGTTGTGAGCGCTAGTTGTCGTACAGTGTGGCAGCCTAAAGGGTTAGCAGTGGACTTCTCTGGGCTGATAACGATATTGATGAAAGGCATTAGCTATTTATAGATAGGTTCATTTTATTTTTTTGTAATGGAAATCAAAGGAAAATTTAAAACAAAACATTACCTATATTCTATTGACATTTGTTTTAAGCTTACGTAGGATTTTTTCTATAGGCGCGAATAATGATTCTGCTGGAAATGTCAGTTTGTATATATACATTTTAGCTCTGTGGTTCAACACGTCTACCTTATCTGCCATCATCATACTGGCAAATTGCATAGCTTATTATTTTTATTGGTTTGTACTAACTTAGCTATATTACATTACTTATTTTACAATCGGTTATACGGGTCCTGCTTGAAGATTGTACTTATTTTGTAACTTCACATCTTTGTCCTTATCGTCCAGGATTTCTTCCGTGTCATCATCGTCAAAGTCGTCAATTTCCAAGGGGTTCCTGCAAAATACGTTAATATCAGAGTCGGCTTTTCAGATACTATCATATAGATATAGATACCATGGGCTGAACAATATTTTAAGATAGATTCGTAACTTACTTGTTCCAGTCAATTTTGTGTCGTTTCCTGCAGCAAAACATAAGCTAATGTAAGTACACAAAATAAAATCTATGAGGCATTATTAATAAATGTGGAGTACCTAGGTTCGGAATAGTTAATCCGCCTTTTTCCTTCATCCACCAAAACACTAATTTTGAGAGAAAGAAAAAACAAAACGGGCCTTATATTGTGCATGGATTAATGACGTAACAGACCATGAAAATTCTACTAATATTATAAACGCGAAAGTTTGTATGTATGGATGTATGGATGTTTGTTACTCTGTCACGCTGAAACGACTGAACGGATTTAGATGTCATTTGGTATAGACTTAGATTATACCTTGGAATAAAACATAGGCTGCCATATTATAGCTCAGTTGGTAGTGTGTCTGCCTTCAGAGCTGTAGGGCGTGGGTTCGATCCCCACCAAGGGCAAACATTTATGTGACGAACATAAATGTTTGTTCTGTGTCTGGGTGTAGTATGTATTGTAAGTATGTAATTACAACAAAAAAAAATTTAGTATTCTATTAGCTATCTAGTTTCCATATTACAAGCTTTGCTTAGTTTGGGGCTAGATGGCGCTGTGTGAAAAAATGTCCTCCGATATTTATTATTTTATTATTTATTATAGGCTACATTTTATCCCAAGAATCGCGGGTGAAACCGCGGTACTATAATATTTCATGGATAAATATAGCTCCCCATACAATCATTTTGAAATACAGGGTGTTCGTTAGAACACCGTTATCCTTCTAGGATACCATTGTACTCATCATTATGAACAACTTTTACTATAGGGCCAACCCTGAAATCACGAAAAAAAAACAGCTCTTCAATACATTTTGTCCAAGATCGATGAACCTTTTTGTATGGAACAGCTGTTTTTTTTCGTGATTTTAGGGTTGGCCCCATAGTAAAAGTTGTTCATAATGATGAGTACAATGATATCCGAGAAGGATGACGGTGTTAAAACTAACACCCTGTATATAATATTATCTTCGTAATTTGTGCTGTCAATGAAATGTATGAGTAGGGACATTGAAATATGTTCTAAGATAACATTAAATATTATAGCATCTTCATCGTGTGTGACGGCCTTAGCCTTGGGATCGTCAACCCATAGGCATAGTCATAGTCATATTTAATTATTTCCATAGGAGCACATATTGGATCACTTGGACATGTCAACGAATAAGTTACAAACAATTAAGGTCTTAAACAATTCACAAAATTAATAATAATAAGAAATAAATAAATTGTATCAAGTAATAGCGGCTGTAAAGGGGCCTTGTCAAGAATTAAATTATAATAATAATATAATAAAATTAAAATATATTTACAATCATATTTTCTTTAATGATCTCAATTCTTTTCGCTCAGAGCTAGACAATTTCCAAACCTTATCCTCTTTGAAGTGTTTAAATTTATAATAAGCCTTTTGGGTTAAATAGTTTTTTATGTACCTTTTAAAATTTGACTGATTTAAATCCAAGATTTCTTTTGGAACTTTATTATAGCATAGTATTGCGTTGCCTACGAAAGAGTTACTGCTTTTCGTAAGCCTGATCTGAGGGTAAACTAACTTATGGTTATGGTGACGATTTTGTGCGAGAGGACCGCCTCTTGTACCGCCATCTCTTGTATTTTTCTTCTTCCTTTTAATGTAATTATTCCATATTACTTGTAATATGGAATAACTTTGCTTAGTTTGGGGCTAGATGGCGCTGTGTGAAAAATGTCCACCGATGTTTATTTATTATTTATTTAATTCAGTGGATAACGACAAAAGACGCATTAATTATTCCAAAGCTGCTCGACGTTCTTACAAAAAAAAACTAAAACTAGTAATATCTAGAAAACCAAAAAACTTAAATCAAAAGGAGCAACGTGAAAAGGTATACGAAAATCTCTGTTTACTAACCTGTTAGTTGCGATGTAGTCCTGGTCCATATACTCCTCTGAGACTTCAACCGAGAGAGGCTGACCGCGGTGGTCCTGCAGGATCCCGAAGTACCGAGGCGCTCTCGTCACCGAGAACAGTAATGCTGAAAACACACTATTTTGTAAAGCTCATCTACAAATTGCAACTGCAACATTTTTGACAACCAGCCAGGCAGTGTCTTCCCAGAATATGACTCTGATTACAATACAGTAGTTTTTTTTTCGGGCATTAGCTTTATTAACTACCTACATTTTACTAAGACAACCCTACCATATACAAAAAACAGAAGGATTGTATCCAAACCGATTACGATATTATAAATGCAAAAGGTTGTATGTGTGTGTGTGTCTTACAATAAACTACAAAGACAACCATACTATACAGAAAAAACAGAAGGATTGTATCCAAACCGATTACGATATTATAAATGCAAAAGGTTGTATGTGTGTGTGTGTCTTACAATAAACTACAAAGACAACCATACTATACACAAAAAACAGAAGGATTGTATCCAAACCGATTACGATATTATAAATGCAAAAGGTTGTATGTGTGTGTGTGTGTGTCTTACAACAAACTACAAAGACAACCATACTATACACAAAAAACAGAAGGATGGTATCCAAACTGATTACGATATTATAAATGCAAAAGGTTGTGTGTGTGTGTGTGTGTGTGTCTTACAATAAACTACAAAGACAACCATACTATACACAAAAAACAGAAGGATGGAATCCAAACCGATTACGATATTATAAATGCAAAAGGTTGTGCAAATGCAAATGTGTGTGTGTGTGTGTGTGTGTGTGTGTGTTTGTGTGTCTGTTTGTTACTTCTTCACGCTGAAACGGATGAACGAATTTGGATGAAATTTGGTCTAGACTTAGCTTATACCTTGGAATAAAACATAGAGAACTTTTTATCCCAAGTATCGCGGGAGAAACCGCGAGGCGTAGCTAAATAATAAAACTGTACAATCACGTCATATAAAGTCCAAGCTTATTTGTATTCTATTTTTATAGAAAAGAGTCGATATTCCCCTGTTGTTCTGAGACGCGAGCGGGAAAATCGACATACCGTCTTTTACAAATAAGGTACAAAGTAACTAGTTATAGTTATCTACGTTTAGACGTCTATGACAGTGATTCTACTCTGGTACAACTAAGCAAAAAGAAAAAAACATGGGATCAGAGATGCGTCTTCCCGAGCCGAACTAATCAGCTAAAATATAATACTACAGAGTTGAAAACGTAGTTGACGGTGAGAAAACCACAAAGTTAGGCAAGTAGAAAGAATGAAGCTTTTAAAATTCAACAAAATTAACTTATAAAAAACATCAAACTTACTATCGTCAACAGCCCAAATTTCTCTTAAAACTACTGATATTACTATTAATACTACATGTAATTTTAACTTTGTTTCACACATTTTGTTTCTAAAATACTTGAAGTCCACCACGTATTGTAATTGAAACGTTAAAGGAGTATTTGCCCTTATGATTTAAATTTAATCCCAGCATTAAAAGCAATAAAAGCTTTAAGTTTATGGATAAAACGTAATTTAAGGTACGAATTGGTACGAAAGGAAATGTAATCTTGTAAGAGTAGTAACTTCCAAACTGCACTTTACTTCTAACATCCGGCTGCCGAGTTTACAAACATGAATGCTTACTTAAACAGTAAGAAAACTGTTTTTTTCCGAACACTACATCTTAGAACAATTGGTTGTGTAATATAAACATTAGCCAAAACGCATGTGACTCTGTTTTTGTTGTTTTTGGAAAGTGCCTTACGCAAAGTTCAAAAGTTCTTCAAAAGACGCTAGCTAGCGTCTTTCGTCGCAAAGTTCTTCAAAAGACGCTAGCTAGCGTCTTTTGAAGAACTTTGCGTAAGATACCTTAGGTAAGTACGTTAATAAGTTTGAGAGCTCAATAGCATAATCAGCCTTTTTGGACTCAGGCCTGCCCTCGAAGGGCGAATGGGCCATACTCACCACGCAGGCCCAGTTGCGGGTTGGTGGATTCACATACCTACGCCATTGAATTTGTTCTCCGGACGTATGCAGGTTTCCTCGCGAAGTTTTCCTTCACCGAAAAGCCAGTGGTATTAGTATCCATACATAAACTCCAAAGAGTTAATTGGAAGAGGCCTGGGCACAGAATAAATAATAGTACTGGTACAGAAAGTTAACTCCGCAAAGGAATTTATATAAATAAGGACTCTATCTACTAGGCCATAAAGTAGCAATTCAAATCGCACAGCGCTGGATACCGCTTGCTATATTCACCTAGATATACCGCTCTCTTTCTATCACGTATGCTTAGTTAAGTGCGAGGAGGCTAGCGTGCGGGCGGCCACTGACATCTGCCTTGCATTGTCCTCTCGGACGCAGCGTCGTCGGCCGAACATATACCTAAACTGCGGAGTGACACCTCCCTGGCCTGGGTTGGAACCCGCAACCTCATAATTACAATGCGGTCTCCCGATAAGGCTACCACGGCGGATTAGGCTACCACGGCTTGTTAGGCTACCTCGGCTTATTAGGCTACTACGGTTTATTAGGCTACCACGGCTTATTAGGCTACCGTGGCTTAATAAGCTACCATGGCTTTTCTCTTCTTCAACTTCAAGAGCTCAGTAGTGGGACATATTTATTGTGCATGTAAGGAATAATATCCCGAGTCAGGAAAATTATAATTGTAAAGACTTTTTGGAATAGCGGGGTGACAAATAACAAATGGGTGACAATTCCACCATAACCTTTTACGACTGAAAGCTAGTACATTTCTCTGACTGAAAGACGTTTTAAAATGCATGCATAATCTCACTCTACATAAATAGGTATATAGTATATATACCAGTATACCACCGCCGGAAATTAAAACTGTAAAATTATAAAAATAGTATCTACCTAGAAAATTATGATATATAATTTAGGTATAATCCTAGTTCAATATCTAATATATATATATAAATCGGTTCCGTATGGGCCCCAAAATGGCTGGAGCGATTGTGAAGAAATTTTCAGGGAATCTCGAGATTAGCCCAGCGGCTTCTGTGAAGATTTTGTGAAGTTTCGTACCTGTGCGAATCCGGGTCGGGTCGCTACTCGCTATAGTTTACTTTAATATGCAAGCCAACCATGTAGATTATATTATACACATACCAAGTGACAGCGCTATAGTCCGTTCAAAAAGACCACGGCGTTTAGACTATAACAAACGGACAGACAGATGGACTGGACTAACACATAAACAGACGGACAGGGTAATACCTACCTTAGTTTGCTAAAGGATCATAGAAAAATCTTTGCGTTCTTAACCATTTTATTACTAAATCATCTCCTGTAGAAAAGATTCCCCTCTCCTCCCCAAAGTCTTCTCCCGCCGTAGCCGATCAGCTCTTGCCTCAGAGCGTTATATTTCTTGAAGAACAATTTCTTGAGGATACGCTTGCGACGTTTGTCTTCTTTCAGGCATGACTCGAGCTTGTCCATGCACACGTCCTCTCTGAAATATTACGTAATACATTTGACAACAAATCCAACTAGGGGTAATATTTTATACAAACTCTCTCGATACCTAAGCTCGGTACATCGGGACCGTCATCACCTTACATCGCCATGATGGCCACAGAATCATTATTGTACTCCTAGTACGTCAGTTTCATTGCTCGAAGACCTGATAGCCGATGGGGAAGAAAGGTTCTATGGTGCCGACAATGCTCGAACCGGAAGACGCAGCGTAGGGATTCACTAGGTGGACCGACGACATTGTGAAAGTCGCGCGGGCAACCGGTGGATGCAAATTGCCTGGTTGTCGTACTGTGTGGCGGTCCAAGTGGGAGGCCTTCGTTCAGCAGTGGACTTCTTCTGGCTGATGATGATGATGATGATGGGTACGACAGTTCTAGCGAAGTAAATAAGATGTAGATTACTTGTAGTTCTGATCGAAGAGCAGCTTGATTGGTTCAGTTTTGGTGAACTTGTCCGGTAGCCGGGAGCCTGGGGGCAGCTTGGCGATGTCTTTCATTACTCCCATTATAGTGTTCTCCAGTTGCGCTAGTTTTGGAACCATCAGCCTACGGATCACCTGTACAAAACAATACGTTTACTCCCCCAAGGTTCCCCATCCCTAAGGTTTATGCATTTGGGATCCCCCGAATATCCCCCTTGCTTGCTGCCGTGGCGTAACGTCGGCACGGATGTTGTAAGTTTACTAAAAAAAAACTGATGGCGGGAAGACTATCATCATCAGCCCGGAGACGTCCACTGCTGAGCGAAGACCTCCTGTTTTGGAAAACTATCGGTATGGCAAAATTTCAGACTGGTGACGGGCAGCACTGGGGAACTGACAAGTTCGTATAACGGAAGTGGAATGCCGGAAATTGGCCTGAGCGGCATGTCTCGAGAGGCACCAGTGTCTAGTAGTAGACTAGTAGAATTTATAATAGGTTGAGTTGTACCTATTATGAATAACCCTCACACCAGACAGTTATGGATAGGAATAGGCGTAGTATGTGGCTCTCACCAGCGACGGTGATAATGGAATGGACGGGCCCAGCGCTTGCAAATCGATCATAATTAACAAGAGAACACAATCAAGCATACCTAGCTAAAAGTATGCATATTACATTTGCCGGAAAATAGAGATAGCGAATCTAATTACTGCGTGAAAAAAGAGAACACATATATGTACATGTATTAGAAGTTTGTATTGTCGTATCGTACTGCTCGCATGTCGCAAAAGCAGAGTATGACTGAAGCGAGTGAACCGGCGCTCAACATATAGTTTTCAAAATCCGTGCACTTATTTCCCGTCCATTCATCTTATTATTGTCGCTGTCTTGAGAGACAGCGACAAGAGAGAGTGACTGGGCGATAATGGCTGGTGAGCCAGCAGTTCAGACAACGAGATTCCTAGATACGTGTGAAGAATTTTTGCAAGACTTGAAAGAAGCCACACTAATCGTATAACCTTTAGCACTTAACCACGGCTCCAGCAAAAATGATCTTCCTTACCCGTTCCATTCATGTCGAGGTTCCGAACTCGACATAGCCGTATTATGAACCTAATCAAAAACGTGTCGATTCGACAACTACATTCTCTGTCCGTCATCCTGAATGTACAAGACGAAGATGGTGAGGTCAGTTTGGGAATGGACTGTCCATTCCCAGACTGCTCTGCCAATCACCCTGTCGTCGTCAGCCATAAGACGTCCACTGCTGAACGAAGGCCTCCCAATAGAGGGGTGTTGCCATAATCCCCACGCTTGGCAGGCGGCTTGGGGATCGCAGAATGCTCACCACCGTTAACCAAAAGGACGCTGCTGCCCGTCCTCCGGTGGGTCTGGTTGTAGTTTAAGGACATACCCAGGTCCATGCAATCATCCTGTATAAGTCGCCTATTGTATAATAGTGTGCCAGATTCCAGATGGACGCCGTTCAGGTGCTAGCCTAGAGCGCTGTTGACATTTATTCCGCCTCTGAATGGACACCTTTTTGATTGGGTTAAGAATATGACGGTAGCTTTTATCTTCCAGATTTTTAATATCACCTTTCCACAGCGGTTGCCAGTCTTGCAAGGAGTCCGGAATTTCCTGCCTAGGTCCATAGTGGGAAGGTTCTGGACCTGCGTAATCACGTTAGTAAAAGTGCCGGTCGCAGTTTTTTGTGCTGCAAAAATGACGTTAGATATAGGTAAGTATATAGGTACTTAATTAGACAAAATATAAAAAACGAGGAAGTTACAGTAATGTAGGTAAGTAGGTGTTACTTTTTTTGTATTCTTACCACCTCTGAGGTGGAGACGACGGGAGCGGAGTGGATATGTGTAGGAATCGTCCAATCTCAAAAGATATCAATTAATTGTAAGCGATGTGACTGATCAATTCCTATACATATCGCTACGCTCATATATTATCTCATCTCCGTGTCAGTGGAAACGCATCTTTGCTCAAAGAAATAAAATCTATGAAAAATTATTGAATCACACAACTTACTCATTTTAGCCTTTTTAGTTTTTCCGATTCTCGCAATATCAGGCTTATTATTATATTCTTCAGAATTCTTTCCACAATTCACAAGTGAAATTAAAACTAGAGAGAGTATGCTAGCAGAAAAATACTTATTTAAAATCATTTCTGCCGGAAACACTACCTATGGGTAATGTAGTTGTGCTATAAAGAAAGGCACAAAACATGGAAATATTTACAAAACATACTGTAAGATTATGCTTGTACTGCCTACAATGAAACGATTACCGAGCTTGAGAGCAATATTTGTTTGATAGGCGGATGCTGGTCTTTCTGTTCTGAGTACCTACCTACCTATATACTTACGAAGACAAACGAACCTACTCACCTACTAGGTATACCTACTTGCTACCGACACATACAGTAATCTAACTTGGTGATCAAAAAATGAGCACAGGTCAATGTTGCGAAAGTAGAATAGCGCCTGGTTGTTCTTGCAGCTTCCCAGCCTGGTTGAATTTTCGTCGGTCAATGTAGATACATTGCAGGCGTTGCGCTACATGAGGACATTAAATACGACGCATTGCAACAAATCTATCTTAAATAAATGCAGCAAGCCGATAGCAGAGCCGAAATCAAAACTAACCTTGGCGGAAAACCATGTCATCGCTCATCGCTCCGCAGGTATTATATTCCAAAAAACTTTTTTAATGCGTTATTGTATTTTACTAATTAATTATTGTGTCTTCGTGAGTTAGTGTTGGCTTTACATGTATTTTTACGTGTTGCTCCCAAAACTTTATGATTCCAGCTTCTAATAAAGTCGCCATCACTTTACTGAGGCATGAAATACTGTCTAATAAATAGGACTAATCTGTGACTGCCTGACTGGGACTCGATTGTGTGTGACCAGTATATTGTTTGACGTTGACTGCGACTGTTACCCCTCGTTCGCATGGACGGTTTTTGAACGTCACTCAATGCTTAAAATAAGACAGCGCGATAAATAGAAATGCGGCGGTTAAAAAGCGCTGCCGTGTGAATAAATACCCGGGTATGTATTTGTTCCATTTCAAAGTTTTTTGAACGCGCGGTGAAAAAGCGCCCGTCGAACAAGGCCAGTCTGTATTACCTACTTTTTCGATGATGAAGACACAACATGAGATGAGATAAGAAATAAGATAGTTTTTTTTGCGATGCCAAAACATTAAAAAAAAAACATAACCAAAAACGAGGACGACGCGACGCGCGACACCATTGTGGTAAATGAAGGCTTTAGTTGGGAGTTTTGGCGAGAACGCGAAAAAAATTAAGAAGCTTGTTCTAAACTTGCCACGACTTTACTACTGGACTTGACTGTGACTTACAAAGTGTAACTTTGATTGTGACTTACTAGACTTGACTAGAAATTCATCTAAAACTTGTTAAATAAAAATACTAGACACTGGCAAATGCACAAAGTGCGACGCCTTAATCTTCCAATAGGATGAATGAAGAAAAAAAGCTTTAATTGACTTAAAACCAGATTAACCAGAAAAATTTGTTTGGGCGGGACACGAAAAAAGCTGTCGCTTCATTGCATTCTTTTCCTAAACTTGTGTTTTTTCTAGTGTTAATGCATTAAAATGGTGGCGTTTTATTCATTAAGTGCTGATTTACGCGCAAGAGTGTGGGCAAGTGATATAATGTAGCAAAACCTGTCTTTTCGTGATGTTTCCAAAACTCCGAAGAAGCTTGTAGAAAAGTTGCCACGACTTTACTATATAGGGCATGATTGGATTTAACTGTGACTTTGACTGTGTCTAATTTGACTTGACTTGAAATTCATTAAAAACATTGTATATAAAAATACTTGACACTGGCAAATGCACAAAGTGCGACGCCATAATCGTCCAAGGAGCAAAGAAGAAAAAAAATGTCGTGACTTTGACAATGACAACTTAGTGTAAGTGTTCATTCTTGTCGACAAAACAAAAACATTCGATCACATTCGATTTAGAGGTTAGATTATTTAAATGATCCAATCCTTTTATTTTGTTAATTTAATGCAAATACATAGTTATAATCTTGTTAGTTCCAATCAATGCATATGTACTGTTTTCTGTGGAAATGGAGGGAAAAGATAACAAGCCAGCTAAACATGATAAAGAGGTCACTGTTGGAAATGGAACATCAAACGTGATGAGCAAACCGATTGAAATCGCATTCATTTGGCATGAAACGATCACTAAAATTGATCTGAGCAGACAAAACATTGTGGACCTAGATGACAAAATAGTACTACCAACAAACTTAGTCGATTTGAATCTTTCATTCAACAAACTGGTTGTGGTGCCTAAAATAATTCTAACACTAGATAAGCTGGCTATCCTAAACCTTTCTCATAACAGCATAGAGTATTTCGACGACTGTCCTGAATTTTGCCAGAGTTTAGAACACCTAGACATGTCTGACAACAACCTGGCAGGCCCTCCGTACTGGATATGGACTGAGGCACCACAAAAACTTATTCTGCTGAACTTAAGTAATAATAGCAACATCACTAAGTCATTTGTAAATGGTTACTTCGAAGAACTGCTACAGTACAATACTCTAGTCACGGAAGTCATTATCCAAAACTGTAGATTAGGGAAATTCTCTGAGCTTTTTGGCACTTTCCCAAAGGCAAAATCGCTGTGTATCGGTGCAGAAAATTACTCAGGCACAGCAAACTTTTTATTAGAAGTCCCTTGTCGAGGTCTGGATAAATGCTGTGATCTTAAAAGTCTGAAAGTGTGTAATACACACATCTACAGCATTAGTCCTAGTATAGAAATGTACAAAAACTTAGTTGAAATAAATTTAGCACAAAATGATATGCATGGACTACCAAACGAGTTTTGCAATTTAGAGAATTTGGAGATATGTATTCTGTCTTTCAATAAGATATTATATTTGCCTGAAGATATGTACAAGATGCATAAACTATGCCGGCTCTATTTAGATAGCAATGAAATCTGCATGCTACCTGAGACACTAAGCAAGTTAAGTTTAAAAACTTTAGATCTGTATGACAATAATTTAAATGAAGTGCCTATGTTTGAGAATTTAGAAGAATTAGACTTGGCACTAAATTACTTCGAAGAACCTAATGATAATGCATATACAGATAAAAAGGAAAAATTACGGTTGCTGCATGAAAATAGGAGCAATGGAAGGTGATGAGTCTTTTAAATGCAGTTGGTTTGCTATTCGATAAATAATAATAGCTGACAGTTGCAGAGAAAATACATCTTCTATTTTTTGCTGCAGTGTACAACTTTTTTTTAAAACTATAACAAAAACAAAAAGGTTCATAAATACGGAAGGGTATGTATGTACTCATCATTATGATTATTAGATTATTATTATTACCCTGATATCATGAAAAAAAATCTGCAGTTCCATACAGTTTGTCCTAGGTCAATGAACCTTTTATACGGAATTTCTGGGTTGGCCCCATAGCGAAAGTTGTTCATAATGATGAGTGCATATATACCCTTCCGTATTGTTGAACCTTTTTGTATAACAAAGCAAATGAAAACAGAAATTTCATTTAACATTAATTTCATTAGCTGCCAGTAATAATTTAATAATGAATGGACCTTAAAAAGTACCAAACTATAATTCCAAATAACAATACAATACAATGTTTTCTCATAAGACAATGGAAATAGACTGGCTACTTATCAACACAAAACTTATTATTTACAGAAAAAATATTATTATCAAATCTGATAGTGACTATAGTGAAGAATCAAGCTGCACAGTAGAAGATGATGAAGAACTATATGAGATTTTCTATAGTGGGAAGGCAGTTGGTAAGTCCAGTAGGTTCGTAATTATTTTCAATTGTTTTCTTGGCTTACCACTTAGCTCTAAAATAGGACATGTATTGTACTGCATGTGGAATTTGTGCATTATTTGGGAATGGTAGCTTATACCCTGGCTTTACAAATAGGCTACTTTTTATCCTGGAACACCAGGATAAAAAGTAGCCTATTTGTTTTTTGTTTTTATATTGTTATATACAGCTCCCTTTCCCATGGGGCACTGCTAGTACATAATTATGTTCATACAAAGTTTAAATACTTTTTGTGGTGAATTTAAGTTTTCAAATTTTTCGCATTTTTAAAACATTTCACTACTTAAATTCAAGTAGTGAAAAGTCATAGAAATGCGATAAAAAATCAGAAACTTATTTTTCAGATATACCCAACACCAAACCACCAAGTTCACCCGAAGACTGGGACTCAGATGCTTACTGGGTACCTTGTCATGTGAACCCTCTCCCCACAGTGCAGTCACCGTGGCTCTGCTTTGTCAAACAGAAGATGAAAGAAGGAAACTTCTGTCCAATGGATGCACACCCTATATCTGTTGTGGAGAAAGTGAAATATCAAAGGTTAACCAACCCTCAAGTGTTCCATGAGTCTGATGGACAATTCGATAACTATTCAAGTGATGACACTTAGTCCACACCAAACGTTTCGGGGGTTTCGTGTACAGTAATACAAATCATATATACTGTCAGATCAGGATATGTTGCTCAACTAATCCCATATACATAATTCGGCACGCTCCCAAAATTGGTTCCCCCCCAACCGTTGACAACCGAGACATTGCTGTCAGTCATTAAATCAGTCAGTCAGTCAGACAAAGATTCTAATAGTATTAAATAAAATAAATAAAAAAGTACACTTTACTCCTCTGCTTGACATGGGCCTTGTCATAAATATAGAAACTTTATTAATGTTGTCTTCGGTTTGAAAATGTGAAGTGTGTAAATATTCCAATATGGAAGACCCAAAGAATACCACTTTTCGGATTTTGACTGCCACTGCCAATTCCCTTGTGTATATTAGCGTCCATCTAGAGCAGGGGGGCTAAAATGGTCACGTTTAGCAATTTTGCATTATGATCCTAAGGTGATTCATTTCACAAATCGTCACCAACAGACAAACGGTGACTTAAGTGCCAATTCATACTATGATTTTGCAAATGATTCTATTACGAAATTCATTCATCCAGGCCTCCCCCTTAGACCGCCACACTGTACGACAACCTGCCATTTGCATCCACCGGTTGCCCGCAGCTTTTACAATGTCGTTGGTTCACCTAGTGGGAGGCCTTCCTACGCTGCGTCTTCAGGTTCGCGGTCGCCACTCGAGAACCGTTCTTCCCCATCGGTTGTCAGTTCTTCGAGCGATGTGGCCTGCCCTTTGCCACTTCAACTTGCAAACCTTGCGAGCTATGTCGGTAACTTTGGTTCTTTGGCGAATATCCTCGTTCCGGATTCTATCGCGCAAAGTAACTCCGAGCATAGCTAGTTGCGTGACTCTTAAGTTTCTCCAAAAGGCCAGGAGTAAGCCACGAAATTCATTAGTGTGATAGTGATAGTTTCTATAGAAAGTCGTAAAATGGTTAATGAAATGCATAAAGTCAACTTGCAGATTTGTTAGAAGTTACTCAAGAGCAACTTTTTACAGTTAATTCTGCTAAGAATTCATAAGATGAACTACTTTTAGGGGAATTGCTTAATGCGGCCATTTTAGACCCCCTGGCCAGGGTACAGTTACCTTATTGTAGTCTTAGTCATGAGGCGACACCATGCTGATTTACTTAAATTCTTATAATGCCATAAAGAATAGGGTAGATGACTGATGTTTGTATCGTTGAAACCGATAACTTTGATGAAGAATTTATGTAAATATAAACATATTATATTTACATAAATTAAATTATAAATTATATTTACAGAATTTATGTAAATATAAACATATTATATTTACATAAATTCTTAAATTTCTAAAAAATAATTTATATTGGTTATTAATGTTGTGATATTAGCGTTTAAAGTTTTTGGTAGAGAAAACTCTGTCCCTTTCCCACAAAACAAAAAAATACGTTACCTCTGTGCATCATACTTGTCAGAATAAAATTTATATGGCGTGCAGAGAAGTGACGTCATAATCTCCTCTCTGTCTAGCATGATATTAAAATACTTATATGTTGCTTATTTTTGATCAGGTTTTAATTTTGTTTTCATATAAGCTATATTTATGAGCCACATTTTAATAGTACAATTTATAAAAACGGTCATCTAGCCTATAATATTGTTGAATGTAAATACTAGTGTAAGAAATACTATTTAAAAATGTAAATTGCTTTTGTTTTGTAAGTAGTTTTATTTATGTAAAATGTAATATGAAATAGTAGTATAGTGTATTTTTTTATAATAAGAAAACATTATCTGTGATGACATATAATTTAAGTAATTGCATCAATATTAGTTATAATAGTATTTATTTGTATTGCATTATTATATCACATTTACATAATACCTAAACCCTATTTAGATAAGACAATGTAGCATAACAATTCAGAATTTTGATAAAAATACCTATCTATCTATCTATCTTTGGTTATGGCCTCTGCGGTATAGCCGCAATTTCGCCAATGTCGCGTGCATAGAGGTAGGTCGCGTGTATAGCTGAGAAGACAAACGCTGATAGGATTGGCCAGTGGTTAAGATGTAAACTATAGTAGAAGCAGAGTAGAAGTCATAATTAAATGGTCTAAACTGACGTTTCTAGTGTTGCTACTTTAAAATTTTAATAGTGCTGGGTTAAACATATTCAGTTTATTAATGTATGTTTATTAACTTACGAAATTATTATATTAACAAACTTAATGATTGCACACCAGTGAACTACCTACTTCGATATATTTTTAATAGTCTTTGTAAAAGTGTCTCCTGACTTATGTACGATTTCAATCTTTTCAAGGTTATAAATCATGAAAATAAAGTTACATTTCCCTGTAGCAATTTACAGAACAACTTTAACACAATAATTATGATTCCCACAATAACAATAATTTCTACCTGCACTTCCAGTGGCACTTTAGTAGCACTTTAAATGTTAAACGACACTTAATAATTATTCGATAATTCTTTTGAACAATAAGAACTGAACTATATCCATCACTATGGTTTTTAGTATGAAGCATTATTTTGAAAAGTGATATTTCAATCTGTCCGTTTAGTCCGTTTGATTATGAATCCGAGTATAGTCAGCTTACCTGGGTAACTTATGAAACTTTCTGCATGAAGATTTAGTTAAATCAAATATCTTTATTTGAGCAATCTATTTTACTGTATTCCTAGTTAGTGGTAGTGGTTCCAATAGACCGACAGATAGGGATTTGACATCATTGCGATGCAGTGTTTCAATCAGTAAGTCCCAAATACTGAGAGTCACTGAACTGACTTGCTCGCTTCTGCTTAGTTGCATAAAATATGTGTTTATTTTTATTTTATCGACTTCTAAAAAGGAGGTTCTCAATTTGGTTGTATTGTTTTTATGTCAGAATTCCGTCGTTTATGAACCGATTTTTTATTGTTTTTTTTCTTCAAAAAAAAATACTTTCAAATTAGTCCCATAAACCATTTTATTAAAATCGCTTCAGCGATTTTGAACCAAAATAAATGGAAAAAACCTGTGACTTTTCAGTGGTGTTTACGGAGGTGGTCCCATAATTGTTAGAAGTCGAGTGAATTATTGTTTAAATTGCTTATTTTATTTTATTGATGAAATACCCCAAGGGTAGAATTCAGTGCAGTTCAGAGATTCAAATTATCTGCATCAATTTTTATTTAATTACACAAGAACAGACCATTGAGTAAAACAAAATCGAGACCATCATTGGTATGTAGTATCTAAGTATGTGAATGAGTAAATTAAATTTGATGCTCAATACTATGCCACAACACCTTTACTTATTTTGTATAAATCAAATAAAATTTAATGCTACTTTCATTTCTTTCAGTATAACCTCATGGATATTGTTTCTATTTTCTCTAGTTACCTGAAATAAAAAGCCAGTTCTCATAAGACTGAAGAGACCAATGATGTATTCATTTCCTCAGTGGTAGAGACCGAGGCAGAGGTAGATACTACATGAGAAGAGCGTATATACTACCTAAAAGATTTAATCAATTGAAGAGGAACCTGTATGCTGAAATGAAACTATTAAAACTAGCTTGGCAACAGATATTTATGGCTTTTGTACCCTATATTATAGATTTTCTATTTGAGCAGTAATTGTTCTTCAGAGTAATGCACCCATTACTATGCAGTTGGTAGAGAATGATGCAAGAGTGGGAGGCAGATGGGGCTAATTTTTGCATGACTACCCAATAAAGGGAGTGTTATGTTTTCAAATAGTAGATATACTGGGACACAAAAATTCAGAGGGGCACATCTTTGTAACATGTCTTATACCGTCGTCAGCCAGCATATGTCCACTGCTAGACGAAGGCCTCCCAATAGAAGGGTGTTGCCATAATCTCCATGCTTGGCAGGCGGCTTGGGGATCACAGAATGCTCACCACCGTTAACCAAGCGGACGCTGCTGCCCATCCTCCAGTGGGTCTGGTTGCAGTTTAAGGACATACCCAGGTCCACGTCTTTTACCAAATATACTGTATCTATCAACCAGAGAATAGCTAACTGTAAAAGATACCAGGCAAGCTGGTACCTACTGTAATACTTTGTCTGTAGTGTGTGTGTATAATATGAGTATATGTGAGTATAAATTAAGGATGCAAAGTCTATACAAATATTCAAAAGTAAATTAAAAGCTCATGTGTTCGATAAATATTCAATAGCATAATGCTGTGGTCGATTCTGAAGGTTTGGGTTGACGGAGCTGAGCTGACTAAAGTATTGCTGTCCTTAGCGAACATGCCTAGTAAAAAGGTGACAGCAATATTTTAGTTAGTATTGAACTGTCAACTAAGACTGTCAGAATCAATCACATTATGTAGGTATGATACATAGACAAAGGATCCCATTGTCTATGGTATGATATGATGCGTGTAATATTTTATACTAGAAACTATCCTAGGTTATTCTTGTTTTACTAGATATTTTGTTTGAATACGACATACCACCTACATGTACAATAATTTCTCAAATAAGAAGTTATATATGCTTTAGTAGGCTACTTGCCTAATTATACGTTAATTTTTATATACATTTATTTACAGTGATGCAAATATTTCCAAAATTGTATTTAGTGGCCACTGGCCACAAAATTCTACTGATAATGTATAATTTTAAGATATCGCCTAAGTGAGATGTAATGTTTCTTGTGATATTTAAATAAAGATCTTTGAACCTATATGTATAATGTTCTGACACTGCTGCTGGTTGTGGGCAGGTTGATGCTTAGCACCAGGTGAATATCTTGCATTTTGTGTCACTCCACTGCATAAAGAAATACTTACAGTCCATATTTTTGCTTTACTGTGATTCCTTATGTTTTCAATAAGGGCATCACCTCGTCTTACAGGAATAGTGGCCAACACAATATGATCAGACTTGTGACTGAAAATATATCTCACTCGTGACTTGAATGGCTCACTGAAGAATTCCATTTTACCTATCTCATCTATTACTAGAAGAGATCTTGAGTTTCCTTGCTGAAAAAAACAGGATTTTGTTTTGTTTAAGTTTTAGAGCCCGAATCTATTGTTGAGACATTGTTTAGGAAGAGAATAAAAAATATTTGCATACCTAGTCTTCTGATAAAACCTTTGTCAAAGTTTAGCTAAAATTCAGTAAATCGATTTTGAACACATTGTTATACCAACCTTATCCAGGGTAGGCAGCGCAATGTTTTCAAATTCCTGTACCAGTACACCATATTTACCGACTTTGCATTTAACTGGACCAGTCAACAAACTCTGATCTCTAGCCAGTCGGCCTCTACTTCCATCTAGACTGACTATATCAAACCCTTCTCTGACACCGTTTTTACGAGTCTCTTCAGTGTAAAAACCGGACACTTTCACGCCTTTCTCACACAAAATTGACAACAATGCCTTAGTCAAAGTTGTTTTTCCAACACCTAAAAATGAGAATTATTCTAATATGATATAAATAAAACGTTGGTAATCTCTTCAGTGATTGTAAACAAACCGTGAGTAGGACGTGAATAAAAAATGCAATGCGTACTAACCAGGATCGCCTGTAAGAATGAAAAACTGTATAATACTACACATTATTAGGATATTAGGTCTAACCTAGCTTACAAGATAAGTACTACAATTCGCAAGTTTCACTAGGTATTCACAAATCAAGTTTTGTCGTCATTTTTCGTTTATTTACAAAAGAAAAAGCACTCAAAGTGGCTAAACATTTTCAAAAAGTTGCCTTCTCGGGTTTTTTTAATAGTTCCTGGCCATGGATACTAGTCCTTCAGCCGAATACATTTTTCTTCATCGATCCTTCTTTCTCCAGTTAAATGAGTCGTAGTCACAGTCCAAGTCACACACAGTAAGTCACAGTCAAGTCCAATCATACCCTAGTAAAGTCGTGGCAACTTTACTACAAGCTTCTTCGGAGTTTTGGAAACAACACGAAAAGACACGTTTCACTACATTATATCACTTGCCCACACTCTTGCTCGTAAATCAGCACTTAATGAATAAAACGCCACCATTTTTATGCATTAACACTCGAAAAAACACAAGTTTTGGAAAATAATACAATGAAGCGACATGACTTTCTCGCGTTCCCGCCAAAACTCCCTGCCGCCTTCTCGGGATCGCGACAGTGTTGCCAACTGATAATCAGGAATTAGGGCTAGATCAAATTCAAAAAAGGGCTAGATTTGCCCAAAAAAAATTAAAATGGGCTAAATAGCTAATTCATTACGAAAATAACTTGATTATTTAAAATAATTTATAATGTTTATGTGTAGTTTAAAAATTAAATACAACATTTCGGATATGTTATTGTTTATTGACATTTCAAAAATTAACAACCAGCTTGAAGAGTTAATCAACCAATCAATCAATCAATAAAGAGTTAATCTATCTATCTTGTTTTTTAAAAACCTGGAAAAACATGTTTATTTTAAGCAGTTTATATGTTGCCGTCTTCATCAGATGAGTCTTCGTTGAATTCGTTGCGTCCCTCATGAGACTTTTTCAAAATAAATGTTTATTTTTCTTTAGGTCAAATGAGGGCTAGATTTGGGGCTAGGGGCTAAATCATTATTTTTGGAGCTGAACAAGTCGAAATAGGGCTAGATCTAGCACCGAAAGGGCTGAGTTGGCAACACTGGATCGCGATTCGGATACGAGTTTTCAAAAATAGACACTTGTCACTGTCACTGCCAAAACTATTTTTTTTTTTTGGTATTGGCATCGCACGTTGTGCATTCTGCCAGTGTCAAGTATATGAATTTGCAAGTTTCTTTTACTAAAATCAAGTCAAATATGTAATTAAATCACAGTCAGTCACCGAAATCAGTCATAGTCGAGTCCAAGTCATGCCCTAGTAAAGTTGTGGTGACTTTACTATGAGCTTCTACGGAGTTTTGAAAACAACACGAAAAGACATGTTTCACCACATTATATCACTTGCCCACACTCGTGCATGTAATTCAACACTCAATAAATAAAACACCACCATTTTTAATCATTAATTCGCACAAGTTTGAGAAAATAATAGAATGCAACGACATGATTTTTCCGTGTTCCCGCCAAAACTCATCCCGAACAGTTACATGATTTGAAACGAAACGTAATGTAGCCGGGAAAAAGACAAAATATCTTTACTCTTTCTCTTTACAATAATTTACATCTTGCTATTTCCTTCTGTCACTCTTATCATGTTATCATAACCATACCATAAACTGGAGAACGCAACGTATAATCTACCTATCTCTATTAGCGGTGGGTCGGTATGGTATATTGCAGTACCGAAACTATTAGTAGTATTGGGGTATTGGTATTGAATGGCAATACCGTGTTCTGAAACTGTTTATTTTAATAACTAGGTATTGGCCGTTTCTTTAATCACGTAGTTTTTGAGTTTCTGCAGAGGTATTTGGTTTCAGTTGTTATTAAAAAAACGCTTTACAAAAATAACTGTGTTGCACAAGAAGGTACAAATACCGATTGGTTTTGGTAAATTTTTTGTTGATGTCCTTTTGATGATTCCGTTTAAACTTTTTATAATAATAATTTATTTGCTCTAAATAATCTTTGCTAACTACCTACTAGTTGAGTCGCCTTTTTTAAGTATAAAAATGCTTATGAATTAAAAAGATTACTAATTAAATTTGTTGGAAAGTGCACTGATTCAGTGAATAAAGTGTGATATAATCTTGTACTTTTAAATGATATTCAAATTCAAACCCTAGACTTGTTTCAAAAAACGCATTTAATGTTTCAGTAATAAGTGTTATAATAATTGTCATTTTTAGTTTTACTTTTGGCGCTTTAGTCGCCTCTCGGCCTTGGAGAGTACGATTACGTTCGGAATATTACGGATAAACTCGGGCGCATCACGTCGGCTGCGAAGCGACGATCGGTATTGTCCGTCACCCGTCGGTACTCGGCACGCGCAAGTATTGGTTCCCGCTCGTTACGATGACGTTGAGACGGTTCGCGTTTTCGCCAATACTAACGGCCTTACTTAAAAAAACTTTTCAACCGTTAGTCACTGCTTAAGATGCTCTGCCATCTTCTCTCTGACGTGAAGTTGCACGTGCTAGAAAAGGACAGAGAAGTTTAAGCTGTGACTAAGAGAATCGAGATTATTTTAGGTAAAGCCGCTAGTTTCTCACAATACCCAGTTATCGAAACTCCGAGTACCCGATATTGGGTATTGCATTGATAACTGGGTATTGAAACTGTTTACGGTTTGCACCGACCACCTCTAATCTCTATGCTATCTATCTACTTGTTTCAATTCAAAGTTCACTTGCTCGCATTCTCAAAGTTATTTTCGCCGACTAAAACCTTATCACTTCTTTATCATTTTGTTTTCGAATACCGGCGGGTGCGGCGTAGTGTAACTTTTAAATAAATTATTAGAAAATGGCATCTGTAGCCGCTGTGACCCGTGCTTTGCTCGGCAAGAATGCCTTGAACCAAAGCAGAGTGGCTGTAGCTAATACCAGTTTCGGTAAATTCTACAGCACCGGTAAGTTTTACATTAATTTAATGTAGGCGTCTTTCATCAGAACTTTGTTCTTGTGACATATACGATAAGAAGTAATGTGTGATCTTTATGCTGAGTAATGGTTCAGAGCTATAATCGGTTTGCTACAGTATTTGAGATATAAAAATTTTGTTTCCATCACACTTACTATATAAGTATTATTTTAACACTTATTACCTAAGTACTATTTTAACCTAGCATGCTGTGGGCGACCCTCGGAACGGGTTTTTTCAATTGAAATTGAAAATAAATTGTTCCTGAATAAAGCCTGTCACCCACGTAGCTATAATATCTATTAATATAAATCATAATGGTACAGGTTCGTGGTACATGGCATATTATGATCAATTTTCTATGCAAATTTTTGACTGCCCGCACACGCAGCTATAATATCATATTTTAATTTTGTATGGAAAATATATCACGTTAAGCCATGCTATGATATATATATATATATATATAATTATAAGTATTATAGCTACGTGTGTGACGGACTTTAGTGTTTTCTCTATTTTTGTTGTTAATTGCTTAATACATGGTACAGAAATTAATTTAACAGATATCCATCTAAATAAAGTATAATGATTGTACTGTACAGGTTGTCTTTGCCATAACTTGGTGACTTCATCAGGTCCTTTTATTCAGAGCCCTGTATTCAGCGTGGATGTGCAAACATATCATCCCTTATTACACCTCCCTAATGCAGGGTATGGTTCCTTTAATACTGTGTAGTTTAATACAGCGACGGTGATAATGGAATGGACGGGCCCAGCACTTGCACATCAATCAAAATTAACAAGACAACACAATCCTAGCTAAAAGTATGCATATTTAATTTGCTGGAAAATAGAGATAGCGTATCTAATTACTGCATGACAAAAGAGAACACATGTGCATGTATTAGAAGTTTGTATTGTCGCATCGTAAGGCTCTCATGTCACAAACGCAGAGTATGACTGAAGCGAGTGGAGAGCCGGCGCTCAACATATAGTCTTCAAAATCCGTGCGCTTATTTCCCGTCCATTCATCTCATCATTGTCGCTGAGTTTAATAGGCATAATAATAATAAGCAGATATTTCCTACTTAGTTGAGTGAGATTTTATTTATGCATATAGAACTACATTTTTGTATTTGGCTTAAATGCAATTAAAAACTATAGCTGAGAATAAACTCTCCCAATAATTCAATGCCAAAAGGGACTTCCAATATATATATATATAATGTGTAACAAAAAACTTCAACAATACTGATGGGTATGTATGTACATACTCATCGTTATGAACAACTTTTACTAGGGGCCAACATGGACATCGAGAAAAATAAAACAGCTGTTCTATACAAAAAGTTCATTGACCTTGGACAAAATGTAACCGCTAAAGTTAAAGCGGTCACCATGCTTTGATGAAAGTCATGATTATAATCATACACAACATTTTAAACATTTAGATTTTCTGTATATTTAAATTCTAAGTGTATTATTTTAGCTATAGACTTACTGGGTCACATTGTCATTGCTTGACAAAACTCTAATAGAAAACAATTTGTTTCAAAAATGTTTCAAGCTAATTAGTTATTGAAAAATAAGAAAACAAAGTCATGGTGTATATCAACATAATCATACCTTCACCAAAAAAACAGGATATACTCATAACAACATTGAGCTAATATGATATTAAGTTACTGACACCCTTGACTATCACTACTGCCTACATAAGGAGTTAATAACACTGAAATAACCTTTTTTACAGAATTTTCACATGCACTTGACCTTAAAACAATAGAGTTGATATAGGTACTTAGCATTTTTCTATCTTATCCATATTTTTTTTTTAAATCTTATGAGCCTATCTTAGGAGCATTGGAAAAATTATACCAGCTAATGAAGATGATTTGGTAATTTTAGTATGTTGACATGTGAAAAGTGCACAATTATTTAAATTAATACTACATATCAAATTCACATAATGAAAAAAAAAATTACTTTGGTATGTCTCTACCTGTATTTTGATTTTGACAGTTTTATAAATTAATTAAATTAACTACCAAAGAAACATGGGAAAAACGACATTATTATGTCTATACCTATCATTTTAACAGTTTATTAAGTAGTAGGGATAACACATAATAGTTTTATATTATGACCCAGTCGACGATTGTATTGGATGTTACCATATTATCAGTAGGAGGGTGTGTATGTACATTTGATGGCTTAAATGTATGCTCTGTATCTAATCATTGTTTGCCAGTTTGCTTCACATTAAGATAACAGAAACAATGGTTATGTTTTTTGCGATATAAAATGTATCTTACATTCATTGAGCTAATATCTTAAGAGTCACAATCTCTAAGTAATAACTGTCAAAATACGTCCGAGTGCCGTTGTACATACCTATACGTGCATTGTATAGTTCACAATCGTTCAAATTTAGACGGTATGTCACTTGTATAGTGTTCAATGTACGCTTGAGCGCTTGTGTCTTATCGTAGTTCAAGTCGTTCAAAAAGTCGGCGCACTGCATAGTGTGCGCCTAGTTTTAACGCGGAAATTTTTTGCACGTTTGTGTCTCTATAGATATTATAGCTCAATGCTTACATCACATTATCAGACCAAAAAGAAGGCAGATTATAATTCCGTAAAGAAATATCTTATCAGCATATTCTATTTACAGTTGCTTATGTAATTGTAAGATATCTTTCACACTGATATGTTTCAAGCACAGCCATGTGAATTTGTATTTGTACCAAAATACGGTTAAATTTCTTTTACTTGGATGACATATTTTTTCATCGTATTTTGATTTAAATACCAAGCTACTGAACCGATTTTGATGTAATTTCTATGGGATCAATATGAAAGAGGTAAAATAACAAACAAAACACGCCCGAATTGAGAACCTCCTCCTTCCCTCCTTTTTGCAGTCGGTAAAAAATTGCAGCAAACAAACAGCAAATTAGAAGACACTAGCAAGGATTTTAAAAACAAAATTAGACTCGTATTGGCCAATATTGAGCTTTTTACTAGTAGCCGATAATGTGTCTGTGTAGACTTTCACCTTCAGACTCCATTATCAGCTTGTTGGCCTATATCATCATTCAGATAACTTAAATACAGTTATAACATATATATAATTATATAGGTCCTAAGATTAAAATACTGCGCTGCGGCAATTTAGATAGAGAATGAGATAGACAAAGATAGCTTTAATTACTGCGGCGCATACTTAACTGTGGACCTGGGTATGTCCTTAAACTGCAACCAGGTACCCACCGGAGGACAGGCAGCAGCGTCCTCTAGGTTAACGGTGGAGAGCATTCTGCGATCCCCAAGCCGCCTGCCAAGCGTGGGGATTATGGCAGCTCCCCTCTATTAAGGGGAGGCCTTCGTCCAGCAGTGGACGTTTTATGGCTGACGACGATACTTAACTGTGCCATTTTTTTATATTATTTACAATTTATGGTGCATAATTTCTGGGCATCAAAAGTTTTGACATCTAGTATCTCAGAGTGACGAACGCAGTGCAGTGCGGCGCAGGATAGTGTTCACAAGTTCACAGTGCGGTAAATAGCGCCTGCAAAAATTACCATACCAGGAACGAGTTTTGAATATTTTTCTTTTCAAGGGCCTTAATAAAGAAGCTCGCACTGGGCGCTTTCTTTTCAAGAGCGCAATTATAGAAGCTTGCACCGGGCGTTTTCTTTTCAAGGGCGCAATCATAGAAGCTCGCACCGGGCGCTTTCTTTTCAAGGGCGCAATTATAGAAGCTCGCACCGGGCGCTTTCTTTTCAAGGGCGCAATTATAGAAGCTCGTACCGGGCGCTTTCTTTTCAAGGGCGCAATTATAGAAGCTCGAACCGGGCGCAATTAGAGAAGCTCGCACCGGGCGCTTTCTTTTCAAGGGCGCAATTATAGAAGCTCGCACCGGGCGCTTTCTTTTCAAGGGCGCAATTATAGAAGCTCGGACCGGGCGCATAAAAGGCTATTTACGGCACTGCAAGTTCACAGTTCTGACACTGCTATTTTTATGGGCAAGCATGATGCTTACCGCAAAGCGTACGAGCGAGGCCACTCCTTTGCATAAAAAAGTACTTACAATCTAGTTTTTTTTTACTTTTGTACTAAATTGGTTTTTTTTCGATTTATGTTTTTGATTGGATTTTAATATCAATATAACATATTTTAATTGGCCAACAGCTCCCGCGTATGAGAATATCAAGGTGGAGGTGGTGGGTGCCAAGAAGAATGTGGGGATCATCCAGCTGAACCGGCCCAAGGCGCTGAACGCGCTCTGCAAGCCTCTGTTCGTGGAGCTCGGCAAGGCGGTGCGAGACTTCGACGCGGACTCCAGCATCTCAGCTATCATCATCACTGGTGAGGCTTAACACTTCTTTACCCGACAACACGAAAAGCAGGGTTATGATTTTAGCATTGTCAAATACTGAAGTTTAAACTTAAAACTAAAGCCACCCGACCAACCGCTTTTAAGCCAACTAAAAAGAGTCTATTGGTAAAAAGTTGAAACATATTTTTAATCCAATTATTTTTTGACTAGGTAATGAGAAAGCTTTCGCTGCCGGTGCCGACATCAAGGAGATGCAGAACAACACGTACAGCGACAACCAGAAGGCAGGCTTCCTGAAGGAATGGGAGGATGTCTCCAACTGCGGCAAGCCCGTCATCGCGGCTGTCAACGGGTTCGCGGTAAGCAAATTTGAGCTTTGCTGGGACATATTTTTTTAATGCATTCAAGCGAAGAGACTTGCGAGGACATTCGCCTGGTGGGTAAGCGTCACGCCTACCCTTAACAGTAGCAGCACCAGATTTTTTGTGATTTCGAATAAAATCCTACGTCGCACTGTACTGCGCTCGTCACCCTGAGATATTACATGTTAAATCTCTTCATACCCAGTAATTTATCTGGTAACTTTGCCCTTCAAAACACACTAATGCATGCACACTACTGCTTTGGTTGAATTACTGGCAAAGGTTTGGTACTTCCCCAGGCGGACTCTGCAGTAGAGTCCTACCACTACATAATATTCTCCAGAAAAACTGCAACATGATAGTGCACAGATAGATAAATAATTTCGTCACTTCCGAGGAATAAGTTTTTTTTTTCTATCAACCAACTTCATATAATTATGGGACCATCTCGGGAGTATATTTGACCCTTTGAAACAAAAAATATTCTTCAAAACATAAATTATCATTATAATCTTTATATTAATATAATTATCATTTTCCCATGTGTTGCACTTACCTCCGCAGGAAGTGGTCGGCTCCGGGAAACGGGTTTCCTTGTCCGGAGTCCGACGCATAATTTAATATATTGTTAATTATTATAATTATGAATAAATAAATAAATAAATTAAAATAAAATAATCTTTCACCAGCTGGGCGGTGGCTGCGAGCTGGCCATGCTGTGTGACATCATCTACGCAGGAGAGAAAGCCAAGTTCGGTCAGCCAGAGATCAACATCGGCACCATCCCCGGCGCCGGCGGCACTCAGCGCCTGCCGCGCTACGTCGGCAAGTCCAAGGCTATGGAGATCGTGCTGACTGGCAACTTCATCGACGCACAAGAAGCGGAAAAAATGGGTGAGTTAAAACTGGCGCAAACATCACCCCCGCCGTGAATGACATTCAGCATCAGTAGTGACAGCCTTATAGCTCAGTTGGTAGCATGTCTGCCTTCAGAGCTGTAGGGCGTGGGTTCGATCCCCACCCAATGCAAACATTTATGTGACGAACATAGATGTTTGTTCTGTGTCTGGGTGTAGTATGTATTTACGAAAAAAATATATATAAGTATTCTATCAGCTATCTGGTTTCCATAATACAAGCTTTGCTTAGTATGGGGCTAGATGGCGCTGTGTGTAAAATGTCCCCCAATATATGTCGAGATACCACGATAATATAACGTAACTCGTTTTATTTAAATATGGGTTCTTCTAAACATGTTTACCTATACGATCGGGTTAAAAATAACCAATATCTGTATGAATTAGGAGAAGCGCCGTCATTACTGTAAACGAAATGACAAATACACACAGCACTTGCCCTGCGCCTTTAGTTTTGTTTTTGCTTTCATGATAGGTTTGCATTTGACCACATCCTATCTGATGATAAGCAATGATGTGGTCTTGTACAAGTATTATATGCAAGTCTACAGGTAACCCAGAGATCAAATTTGAAATTAGAAAGATCTAGCAAATACCAAATGTATATTGTACCTCATCATGAGCTCACTGCTGAACAAAGGCCTCTTCTTAGACCACCACACTGTACGACAACCTGTCATATCCATCGGCTGCCCGCGACTTTCACGCGTCGTCTGTCCAACTAGTGGGAGACTTACCTACGCTGAACCTTTCTTCCCCGTCGGTTATCAGTTCTTCGAGCGATTTGGCCTGCCTATTGGCACTTCAACTTGCAAGCCCTGGGAGGTATTGGCGACTTTGGTTTATGGCGAATATCCTCGTTCCGGATTTGATCGTGCAAAGATGTACCTGTTGTACCTACTCATAGCATAATGCATATTCATCTTGTTTCCTCTTAAAACCAAAGTCAAAAGCATTCAATAATCCTGATCCTTTTGCCTCCAGGTCTGGTGAGCCGCGTATTCCCGGTAGACAAGCTCCTGGAGGAGACGATTAAGTTAGCGGAGCGCATTGGCACGCACTCGCCCCTCATCGTCAAAATGGCCAAGCAAGCCGTCAACCAGGCCTACGAAACCACTCTCAAGAGTGGACTCCAGTTTGAGAAGTCTGTCTTCTACGGGACTTTCGCTACGGTTAGTAATAATAATGTTTATTTGAGACTATTACAAGTATGAAGTATGTAAGTAGTAACATTTCTAAAAATATAACTTATTTGTAAATAATTTTAAGATAGTACACACTCCGTGGGGTAGCCCTGAATCTCACACTAGTAAGAAAATAAACTATCTATACATTATTTGAATATTTTATATGAAGTGTTTCCACACTTTGGGTAAGATTTTAAAAGCATAAACAGGGAGAAAAATTATGACCTCTGGCAAACTAGAACCTGCATTTGAATGCGAATATAATACATTTAATTTCATCGCACATACTCGTTTGGCTAAAATAGGCTGGAATTAGAGGTTAAAATCAGTTTTTAACCGACTTCAAAAGAGGAGGAGGTTGTATGTTTCTTACCTCAGAACTCTGTCATTTATAAAACGATTACAAAAATTATTTTTTTATTTGAAAGGATATACTTTCAGATTGGTCCCACAGAAATTTCATCAAAATCGGTTCCTTCGTTTATTTTTACAACTAACTATGTATGCGTTTGACCACGATCTCACCTGCTGGAAACTGATGAAGCGATCGAAGATGAAGCACGCTTGCATAGGGGGCTTTTTGAAACAAAATAACTGGGAAAAGATACCATCTAGGTAATCGAAATTGAAATCTGTTGATTTTCATTAATAAAAAGTAAATACTTATTTAGTTATTGAACCGGGGTATGTCCTTAAACTGCAACCAGACCCACCGGAGGACGGGCAGCAGCGTCCTCTTGGTTAACGGTGGTGACCATTCTGCGATCTCCAAGCCGCCTGCCAAGCGTGGGGATTATGGCAACACCCCTCTATTGGGAGGCCTTCGTCCAGCAGTGGACGTCTTATGGCTGACGACGACGACATGTTATTTATTACAATATTTGCATTCATTTTTAGGCCGATCGCAAAGAAGGCATGACGGCGTTCGTTGAGAAGAGACCGCCCACATTCAAGAACGAATAAACTCTTTTGAAGCATTTACTGTAACTGTAGGTGAAAACATGAATCATGTATGTATGTAAGGATAAGTGCAATTTACTGATATTACCTATTTACAAGTGAAATATGTAATCAGTTATTCACTAAAGTTTTGTACCATTTTTGGAGTTGTTGATATTGATATGAAATTATAGAATTTATTTTTATGTGGTGATTTTTCAACATGTATATTTTATCCTTACCCATCCATTTTAAACTTACAAGTAACCACATTAATCAAAATCGGTTATAGCCCATACAGGATTAGCATAGATCCCCTAAAAAACCCTAGGTCGAAATTTGATTTCACTAGCTTTTGGGTCGCTGGGGGTGTAAATTGAAAATCGCGACCAAATTCGATCGGTGCGTTAGCCGCCATCTTGATTTTAAAAGGGGAACTGATTTTCTTCAATATCTGAGCCATTTTCAAGTTTTCGAGAAAAATCATAGACTATTATAAAGTTGCTCATTAAATAAATATCGGTGGACATTTTTCACACAGCGCCATCTAGCCACAAACTAAGCAAAGCTTGTAGTATGGAAACTAGATAAGCTGATAGAATAATTAATATACCTACTTTTTTTTTCTAAATACGTACCTACTTTTAATACATACTACACCCAGACACAGAACAAACATCTATGTTCATCACATAAATGTTTGCCCTGGGCGGGGATCGAACCCACGCCCCACAGCTCTGAAGGCAGACTTGCTACCAACTGAGCTACAAGGCAGTCATTATTCAATTCTCTACATATTATTTCTTGCAAATTTTTTCGTGCGGTTGATATTTTCCGCGTTAAGGGGGGAAATGTAATTATTGGATTATCTCATTTATTATTGACTTTAAGACCTAAATGTATAAAGGCCAGACGGGAATACAACAGCAGTTTGAAAACTTGAAACGGTTAGCCGAGTGAGGCTCGTCCAACGTAGAGAGTAGGTACTCTGTCCAGGTAGGGTGGGTAGTAGTATGCTAGAGCTAGACGAGTTTTCCAGTAAAAGAGGCGGTTCCTCAATATACAAAAGGGGTTGGGTAAAAGTGGCGTCGTTTCCTAAATGACACTAGTGTTATTTACAAGAGCCACCAATAGTGAACAGTAATTGTTCTACAGAGCTTCTCCTCTAACCAATATAGGAGCCGGATATTAGATTTCTAAAATCACAAAAATAATGACAAGATTTTAATTGTTCACAAATAAGTCGTCTATCTAGCGGTGTTTCAAGAATATTTTTAAATTATGTGTAGTTACAAGTACTTATCACAATCAATAGACCTCTTAAGGGACCACAAGTTGACAGCTCGAACTCATCGGTGGGCGCGGCTAAAAAGCATGCTCTCTTCATCAAACCAACTGTGGGAAAGGGAGAAAGAAAGATAAATGACCGCGTAAATATTTTTTTGTCGACTTTTGGCTGCAGTAATGTGGTTGAATAAACTCTGAGTTAATTTATTCCAACATAAGTTATTTGAAATGTTTATGGACTAAACTATACCGCTTGATAAATTATTTTAGAGTTTTCGTATTCCTTATGTTATTTATTTACGTCCAATGTGGCGTTAAAATTGAGCTAAAATACAAGATGTTTCCTGGCTTCAAAATTACATAGTGGAGTAGTAATACTACCGCGTTTCTATGGAGAAGTGACCAACTTGTCTACTCTTAAGGGCTGTACACACTACGCTATAATATTTCACTATTTACATTTTATAAGAGAAACGCAATTCTCAGGGTCGTAGATTCGGAAAGTAGGTACTTTGGTCGTATCGCAGTGGTCTGTTCCTTGGTTTGGGGCTTAGCTCGGGGATGAATGCGGCTTCAGAAGCGTCAGGCTGCAGCTCAGTAGTAGTGGTGGTGTTGAGAATAAAGGCGGCACGTGGCTCGGAAGAGGGAGAAACCGAAGGGTGGCAGTTTGTAGGAATTTTAATTTCACACAAATTTGTTCCTGTACGTTTTGTCAATAATAAATGAGATAATAAGGAATATGCATGTGTTTTTTTTATTGACTCACAAAAAAGCTGACTGGCAACAAAACAAATCATTGAAAGTAATTTTTTTATATGTGCATTTTAGTTTCATGTTAGACATGGGAGGCCACTATACTAGGTTTATGAGGTCAAAGTTGACGATTCCAAACAAATTCTGTTGACAAAGTCCAAATGCACGTGTGTTGCTAGAAAGCTAGCACTATATTTCTAGCTACTTATATTTCAGAATTTTACAAGCAGATTTCAATTATTTTTTCGACGTAAGTATCTAAAATGTATCCTATTATTTTTAATAAATGAAACACATGCATATTCCTTATTCAATAGTTACGTTTTCCCCCTCAAGAGTAGACAAGTTGGTCACTTCTCCATAGAAACGCGGTAGTATTACTACTCCACTATGTAATTTTGTAGTTCCAAGACTAAGTATTATATCGACTAATCTCTTCATTATCTAGGATTGTAATTTATTACGAAAGTAAAAAGTTAATAAACATGAAAGTTATGAGCCAGGAAACATCTTGTATTTTAGCTCAATTTTAACGCCACATTGAACGTAAATAAATAACATAAGGAATACGAAAACTCTAAAATAATTTATCAAGCGGCATAGTTTAGTCCATAAACATTTCAAATAACTTAAGTTGGAATAAATTAACTCAGAATTTATACAACCACATTACTGCAGCCAAAGGTCGACAAAAAAATATTGCGTGCTCATTTATCTTTCTTTCTCCTTTTCCCACAGTTTGTTTGATGAAGAGAGCATGCTTTTTAGCCGCGCCCACCGATGAGCGAGCCGTCAACTTGTCGATCCTTAGAATATCGATCGCACAAAAAAATTACCCGAAAATAAAATGTAGAACAAGAGAATTCAATAATGAACAACTCTACTCCTCATAGTCCTTTCCATAGAGCAGGTCCTTTCTACAACCCGACTATTAAATATAACTCTATTATTATTAACTGGGGTTTTAAACGCTACGCAATATAGTTACAACATACAAAAAAGAGCTGTGGTCGGTGGTCGAGCCTGTTGTCGAGGCATTTCATGTTAAATCCGAGGGTATTTTACCCTTTAATTTTCATTTTTACTGCTTTCTACTTTTTTACATGCTTTTACGGAGTTTTGAAAACAGCACAAAAAGTCACTTTTCACCACACTACACCACTATTTTATAATAATGTCTAAAACGTTAAGGGGTCATTGTACTCATCATTATGAACAACTTTTACTATGGGGCTAACACTGAAATCGCGAAAAAAATATCAGCTGTTCCATACAAAAAGTTTATTGACCTTGGACAAAATGTATGGAACAGCTGTTTTTTTTTCGCGTTTTATGGTTGACGCGTTAGGAAAAGTTGTTCATAACGATGAGTACCACGACCCCTTAAAGTTTGAGACATTGCCTAATAAAAAATAGTGGTGTATATTACTGGGCAAGCGATATAATGAGGTGAAAAGTGTATTTTTGTGTTAATTAATAAAACACCACCATTTATAATCATTAATTCGCGGAATAACATAATAATATGTTAAGGAATATAATACATGCATGATTGGAGTTTTGGCGGGAACACGGAAAAATCATGTCGTTGCATTATATTATTTTCTTAAACTTGCGTTTATTCGCGAATTAATGATTAAAAATGGTGGTGTTTTATTCATTGAGTGTTGAATTACATGCACGAGTGTGGGCAAGTGATATAATGTGGTGAAACGTGTTGTTTTAAAAACTCGGTAGAAGCGCTCCTAGTAAAGTTGCCACAGCTTTACTAGGTATTGACTTGGACTGAACACCCTCACAAAGGCCATTAAACAAGAGTTGAAGTTGAAATTGACTTGGACTCAACTTTGACTAATTTCGTGTGACTAACTGTGATTTATGACATATTTGACTAGATTTGAATTAAAAATACTTAAAAATTCGTAATCACACTGGCAGAATGCCAATGACTAAGAAAAAAAAAGCGACATGATTTTTCCGTGTTCCCCGCCAAAACTCGTTTGTTTTGTTGCGAGTTTTTTGGCGGGAACACGGAAAAATCATGTTGCAGTCTATTATTTTCTTAAACTTGTGTTTTTTCGCGAATTCATGATTAAAAACTGTGGTGTTTTATTAATTGAGTTTTGAATTACATGCACGAGTGTGGGCAAGCCACAACAAGCAAATACCACCAGGGGGCGCGTATTGTAAACATTGCTTCTCGTTATGTCCGCGAAATTATAATTAAATAAAATATAAATGTGCAGTTATTGGACGATTTGTACCTCTAATTAAAGTGATAAAGTGACAAATAATCTCCATGAGTGTTATCTTTGGACAAAAACGATTATATACAAAGATATTTCAGTTTTATCAAAAGTGACCAGTAAAATATTTTTGAATTTCTTACCGCGCTAACAACAAAATACTGAAGAGACGAATGCTGAATTACAGTTAAAGTTCTATCGTGACAAGATGGACTAGAAATGTGTTAAACTCTCTAATCCGTTTTTATTCTTAGTCTTGCTTATAAATTAGTTTATTTTATTTTTCTCCAAAGTAATGCAGTGAAAATAACGTATAGTGACATCTAACGATTTTATCACGAACTAGCAAATTCTAAACAGTGATTGAACTTTGAACCATTGACCTTTGATATTCTAGCACATGTAATTTTTGTAGTGACATCTAGTGCCTTTCTGCAGAACTAATAGAACGTGCGATAGTGTGATCGAACTTTGAACTTTTTTACCTCAGAACCCTCACTACAGACTTTTAATAAAAACCCTATTAATCCAAAAGTTCGTGCATAATCACCGCCAGGGGGCGCAGTCGTATTATTTCAGTTTCAGTTAGTAAAGAACTTTTTAATTACTCAGTGCAAGTGTTATCGAATAAAAACTCTGCTGAATATAAGTAAAATAACAAGAATTTTGAAGTGACTTCGTAAGTTCGTACCTACGTTATATTTGTGCCTACTTAGAAAAACAGCTCTGAATAATCGAATATAGTTACAAACCTGTGGTAAAACTAAACTGTTTTGCGCCACAGACATTACCTACTAATCTACAATAGTAAATTCAGCTGTTATCAAGATCAGTGCATATTTTAATAACTATTATTATTAGTTCAAACTCGGTGCAATCAGTGGCGCGAACTCGCGCGACTTTAGTTCTTGGAAATGGCCATTGACCCCAAGCCGAAATACGAAGAATGCGCGCTAAGGTACAGGCAGGAGTAAATGAAAATTAATATATGATTACTGAAATACCAATTCTAATACTTGACTTGAAAGCAAGTGCACTACAAAATTCTAGTACATTATGAGGGAATGCAAAGCTTGCTCCAAACATATAAAAATAAATGAAGTTTTGGACTGTTCAAAATGCAATGGCCAGTATCATTACTCATGCGTAAAAATTACTAAGGATCACTATCAAACTCAATTGCATGACCTGCAACGAAAATGGACATGCCCCGAGTGCTATAACTCAACACGTCGCATTAGAAGTGATGATACACCAGTACGCAGTCTCATTCAAGTATCACCGAACACTGTGGACAAAACTCAAACTAGCAGTACACTGAGATCAAAACCTGCATGCAATCCAAGTTTAACTCGAAACAAAAAAAATACCAACAACAAAAAGCATGATATCAGCAACACCGAGAATGAACATTCAGTTGACGAGATTATTGGCAACACCTTAGTAAATGATACCAGCCTTGAGTGTAATATCACCCAAACACAGAAGCCAAACAAAAAAATTGCAATCTCTTCACAGAGTTCTAATACCGCATCAATAACATTGGAACAATTTAGCATGTTGTTAGACGCCAAATTAGAAGGGATGCGAGCATCTATCCTCAATGATGTGAGGAATGCAATCCAGGACGAACTCAATGATGCTACCAAAAAACTTCGAAGTGACTTGGAACATACCACTTTAAACCTCTCCGTTGTGCAAAAGAACTTAAAAGAGGAAATTAACAGTGCAAATGAGAAGATAGACAAAATCAAACATGAACTAGACAAACTCGAAAGCTCAAAAAAAATCGTGCTATACGGGCTACCAGAAGAATATCATGAAACGGAGAATGACCTCTTTATGGGAGTCAATAGAGCTTTCCAACAGATTTTAAATATAAATATTGACCCATACATAGAAGAAATAAAACGGATAGGAAAGAGGGGAAATAATAGGCCGCTAGAAATTGAAATAATAAGTAAAAGAATGAGTAAATATATAATGGATAATAGCCGAGCTTTCAAAAATAGTGGATTGGCTATTGGAGAATTTTTAACCGGAAATACGTTACAGAAAAGAAATGAGCTAAGAAAATCTTTACAGGCCGCTCGACGAAATGGTGACCATGCCATTATAAAATACAATAAGCTATTTATTAATGGAAAAGAAGTTTCAATAGATACAGCACTATTGAAAGAAATGCCTCCCACTCAAAAACAGGAAGATACAAACGGCATGGCAAATGAAAAGCCAACAAAACAAGCTAAAGTAATAAGCCGTCCAGAAAAAAATAAACAAAGTAATACGTTTTTTCGATAAGACATACACTGTAATTTTTCAAAATATGCAAAGTATAGGAAATAAAATATACTTGTTAGAATATACACTTTCTCAAGTAAAACCTGACATAATATTACTATCTGAAGTATGGAGAAATGAAGATTTTTGTCGCTCAATAGTACTACCCGGATATAAAATAGCATCACTATTTTGTAGAAAAGAACATAGAGGAGGAGGAACATGTATAATAGTGAAAGAAAATCTAGAGTATATTGAAAGAGTAGATATTGTTAAAGAGTCCAAGGAATATATTATAGACATAAGTGCAATAGAAGTTCCTAAACTTAACTGTATTTTTATAGGACTGTATAGGGGAGATCGTCATATAAATATTTTTTATGAACAAATGAGTAAAATATTAACTAAAATAAATAAAAAAGAAAAAAATAAACATATTATTTTGGGAGGAGATTTCAATATCAATATTTTAGTAAAAAACAAACAAACGCGAGAATTCTTAAATTTTATGACAACCTTCAATTTAGCGAAACTTATCGACGAACCTACACGAGTCACCGACTCCACGTCTACATGTATAGATATTCTGTTTACAAACCACAAAACCCTAATAAACAAAACGTTTGTAAAAGATTATGGCTTATCAGACCACAAAGCAATAAACATAGATATAAATATACAAAATAAGCATAACGAAAAAAAGTACTGGTACAAGGAAAAAAGAGTATTTACAAAAAATGCTAAAGAAAATTTTAAAAATTCATTGAAAGTCATTGACTGGAATAACGTAATCAAAGTAAAGAGAAATATAAATGATAACTATAATTCATTCCTAACCCAAATATTACAATTATTAGACAAATACATACCAAAAAAGAGAGTTAAAATTAAGTACAGATTAAAAAAAGGATGGCTAACAAAAGGTATAAAGAAATCATGCAAACATAAAAGAGTATTAAGAATAATTTTAAATGAAACTAGAAGTCCTATTATAAGAAAATACTTTCAAAAGTATAGTAAAATATTAAAAAGAAGCGTTCATATTTCAAAAAAGTTAGAATACATAAAGCAAATGGAAGAATCTGATAACAAGACTAAAACAATGTGGAACATAATTAATAGAAAAACAGGTAAAACAAAAAAACTGCAGGAAAATAATCTTGTCCTAGAACAAAATAAAGAAGTTATTGAATGCCCAGCAGCCATATCAAACATATTTAATGAATATTTTGCTACAGTTGGTGAAGATAATAAACGCAGTAGCACTGAAAAACTAGGACACCCTGTCATAAACCCACCAACAAATTCTATGTACCTACGTAGTATAAATCAGAAAGAAACCCTTGGAATTATAAAAATGACTAAAAACAAACAAAGTTGTGGAATAGATGAGATACCACCAATGCTACTAAAACAATGCGCAGGAGAACTGTCTATCCCTTTAACATTATTAATAAATCAAAGCTTTCGCGATGGTCAATTCCCAGACCTACTTAAAATATCATTAATCAAACCAATACATAAAAAAGGAGATACAAAAACACCTAGTAACTATAGACCTATATCATTATTACCTACATTCTCAAAAATTTTCGAAAGGGCCATGTACAATCAGTTATATATTTTCTTCGAAAAACACAAAATTCTTGACGATAGTCAAAATGGTTATAGGAAATCAAAATCTACAACGTCAGCTGTCTTTAAATATGTTCAAACGGCCCTTCAACATATGAATGATAAAAAACTTTCCCTAGGACTTCTGTTAGATATGACGAAAGCGTACGACAAGGTCTCATACCCTATATTACTCTCAAAACTTTACGGCTCCGGCATCCGGGGACCTGCTTATCACTGGTTTAAATCTTATTTAGACAACAGGAAACAAATAGTGCAAATTGAGCATTTTAATCAACAAACTAACGAAATAAATATAGTGAGATCAAAAGAAAAAATCTTAACATGCTCAATACCTCAAGGTAGCGTCTTAGGGTGCATTTTATTCCTGATATATATTAATGACCTCCCGAAAGTTCTAAACAAAAACACAGAGCTACCTATACTATTTGCTGATGACGTTTCAATATTAGTAAAAGGAGAAAAGGGTCAAAACCCTAACATACTCTTACAAGAAACCCTCAACAAAATATCAAGTTGGCTTCACCAACATAATCTAGAAATAAACTACAATAAAACTAAAATTATGCAATTTAGAACCTACAATAGTCCTTCACTGAACTTAAATCTGAACTATCAAAATACGTCACTTGAGAAAGTAGATTCATTTAGTCTGTTAGGAATAAACATAGATACACATATAAACTGGAAAAGTCATATAGAACACATTAAAGCTAAACTATCCAGATTCACATACGCACTCTTTGAAATTAAAACCAGCACAGACACTAAAACAGCAATAGCCGCCTACTATGGATACGCTCATTCATGGCTGAAATATGGGATAATGTTATGGGGCAATAGCGTTAATGCCACAGAACTATTTATAGTCCAGAAAAAGTGTATTAGAATAATAGCCCAAATAGATAATACAAACAGTTGTCGACCGTTTTTCGTAAAACATAAAATATTAACATTACCTTCTATTTACATTCAAGAATTATGTACATTTGTATTTAAAAATAGCAACTCCTTTACAAAGACAAAAGATACCCATAATGTAAATACCCGCCACAGAAACAACCTTAATCTACCATACTCGAGAATAAAAATGCTTAATGAAAGTCCACACTACATGGCAATCAAAATATACAATAAACTGCCAGTCAGTCTTAGAAATGAAACGAAACTTACTTCATTTACCTTAAAATTAAAACAATTTCTTTCTGATAAATGTTTTTACTCTATAGAAGAATATTTTGAAGCTCTCAATAAAAAATAAGACGATCTCTCGTGTTTATGGTATTCTTTTTGTAATTTTAATTATTTTAATGTTTTCGTTCATAAGTTAATTTTTAAATTTAGCGCTCTCGGATCTATTTGCAATGCCCGAAAAGGGCAACTAAGTTCTAAAGTACAGCATGTATATGTAGTTTAAGACCTAATGTATACACTTGGTTGCAAATAAACAAATATGAATATGAATATGAATAATTCACAAAATTAATAACTGTAACCCGTCAAGAATTCTCATACTTACGTAACTTGATAATTAAAAATAGTAAACATGGAACTCTCTTGTACCAAATGCCTAAACTATTGACTTTCGGTGTTTTGTGGCTTGGTTGTGGTGCATACTAGATTGGACTCTTCAAACGCTTTACTTTAACTGGCTGCGCTCGGATTTTTAAGGATCGCTAATGAAGCGCTTTACCAGCTGTAAACCATGGAGCACTAACTCAGACCAAAGCACTAATTGGTTCGCTTCTTTGCATGTGTAAGATTAATCCATACCGTACTAAGAGTATCTAAGTACCTACTTAAAATGGCACTGTCAACAAAATCAAGTAATAGCTGCGCGTCTACTGCTATTAATTTGGATTGCGCTGGATGCCCTAACAAAATAAAAAATCGTCAGTACATGACATGCTCGGCTTGTCAATGCACGTACGACCTTATATGTGCCAATGTGTCACTGACTCGATTTCAAATCATGGACCAAGACAAGAAAATTGCGTGGAGATGTACACCGTGTTACTCTAAGAAACCAAAGGGGAACAACACGAACACTCCAGTCGGAAGTCACAATATCATTCATGGGTTCCAACTAAATGAGAGCCACAATAAAGTGACTGTAAGAAAACCTGTACTTCGGCGTCATCTATCCTTGGAGAACCTCTCCGTATCAAGCAACACAATTGATGACAGTTTTGAAGATGCGACCTTCTGTCCTAGCTCTAATGAAGTTTTAGATATAACACTACAAGACAAAAACCACCTAAAAAACGAAGTTGAAGAATTAACAAATCATTTGATTAAAGCAAAAGAAGAAATAAAGATTTTACTAAAAGAAAATTCAGAACTTAAGGTTACTATTGATAAACTGCATAAAGAAAAAAATGCCAAAACGAGCTCCAAAAAATCGGAAAAACATCCTACAATCGACACTTCTCAAAATATGACTTTGGAAGAAAGTGATAACATGACACCAGAAGAATTAAAGAAACCGCCAACCAATCAAAGACAGAGTGAACATTCGCAAACTATTTTACAAGGGCAAGAGGAGCTAATATTGGCAAAAATATCACTTGAGCGACAAACAATTAACTGCAGTGTAAGAAGTGATACGAAACATGTAGAAAAAGCGATTTTTACTTCAAGGAAACCTAAAATTACTATAATTGGAGACCAAACATGTACGGAGCTGGCATCACTTATATCTAAATTGAGATCAAAACATACAAATGCAAAAGAATATGACATTTGTACTTATTCATACCCTGATGCGCCTTCAGACTATATATTGAAGAATTTTAATATAATCGAAGAAGATTCGCAAGAAGACGACTGGCTGATTCTATCCTTAGGCTCAAATGATGAAAACCCGACTCGACTCTTCATTGAACTATCAGCATTCTTGCAAAAGTTTTCGAAACAAAGAACTATAATTGCAAACGTTGTTTTTAGCCAATATTTAAATGAGGATAAACTCAATCATGAGCTAAAAACCATAGTAAACAACTTCAAACATTGTCAGTTCGTACAGACTCCAAAATTAATTTAAAAAAAATTCAAAAAAATTCAAAAAGTTTATTAGATATAAAGGTACATTTTTGTGCAGGTAATACATTTACAGTTGTAGGTATCTATAGAATTTCATGATGATAAGCAATTTACAATCATGGCTGCCGAGCTCATCCATCGCTGCAGCCTCGCGGCGACACGTCATCTTCGAACTAAGCAGAATGCTTGTGTTTCGGAGACAGTGTCACCGCAGGGAGAGCATGCCATGGGGAGACGGGTTTCGTTATGCTTATATTTTAAGTTAGACAGGATATTGCATTACAATAAATATGCGCCATCACCTACACATTTTACGGTGTCTAAGAGGTCTAAAAGACCTGAACTAAGACAACGGTTTTATTTTTAAATATTAGTCTGTAACTTATGGCTTAGACTGAGCAGACAATATATTGAAAAAAACAATTGACTAAGAAAATAGTTCTGAGTAGACTAATTGAAAACATCTTTATTTAAATATGTAAGTATAATAGAAAAATGCTACTACATGACAAATTTTAGAGTAGAGAGTAATAAGTGAGCGAGTGTATGTGAATGGAAAACGATTAAGAGTGCGACTAATGCCAGAAAAATAACAGATTTCACTCGCGCGTCTTGCATTAGTTTAGAGTCGAAAATCGCATGATACAATTGATGATGATGATGGCTTTGAGCAATTTAGGTGGGATTTTATTTAATTAGTCAAAATGTAGGCATGAAATAAAAAAAATAAACGGCTACTGTACTAAAACATTAGTTTGGCTATGTAATTCGTAAAAAATAATGTGGTGCTGTCGCTGATAATTTAGAGCATTTGAATTAAAACAGTTTTTTTTTGTTGGTAATTTGTATTTTTTTTTTAAATAAACTAGATTGTTTTCCAAAATTCTATTCGGTTACTCGGCTTCTTTAGGTTTTTCCCCTACCTATAGTATTTTTTTAATCTGAATATTTACGTTCTTTATCATTAAACCTATGTGTTTAAAAATACACCTTTTACTTACTTTTGGCATTAGTCGCCCCCTTAACAAACGATTGCCTCCAAGAAATGGAAGCCACTTGTTTAAGAGTCTCAATCACTGCATTAACATGAGCGATTACGATTCATGTTACATAGGGTGCAATATCACAAAAATGACAAAAACGAAACAAGCACTTCATTTAAAAACTGGTACAATACCATACTATTTCAACAAAATGAACAAAGCCAACATTGCTAAAACACTACCAACTTCTAATACAACTCCTGTACCGAAAGTAACCCAACTCAAAAAGTCACCTTGTCCCGGAACGATTCCCTTCTATTTTCAGAGGAAATCAAAGCAAATTAATGACCAACCAATTCCCAGCACCAACAAAAAGAACAGCTCCGATGATACTTCCCCGTTTTTTCGAGCATAACCTGATAAATTCAAACTATCTAAACATTCTTCATCTTAATGTTCGAGGCATGAAGAAAAAAACAGAGCAAATTGAATTATTATTAACAGAAACAAATAATGATATCGATATTTGCTGTTTTAGTGAAACATTTTTAAAAAGTCCTCAAATAGAAGCAGTTCAACTTAATGGATACCAAAAAGCAGCGTATTTTTGTAGAAAGAAGATTAAACAAGGAGGTGTTAGTATCTACGTAAAACATTCAATTAATTTTAATAAGTTAGATTGGATTGAGAATATGTCTATAGAACGTCATTTTGAGTGCTGCGGAATAGCTATACCGGATTTAAATTATATTGTTGTCTGTATGTACAGATCTCCTAAAAGCAACTTTAATCTATTTATCGAAAATGTTGAAATATTACTTCATAAATTAACGTCTAGGTTTGGGCGTAGCAAAAATAAAATTATTATCTGTGGGGATTTTAACACCAATCTTCTGAAAGAAAACAAACAAAAGGAATTATTTTTGAATACATTACAAATGTTCAAAATACGTCCTTCAATACTTGAAGCTACTAGAATCACCGAAAAATCTCAGACCTGTATAGATAACATACTAATAAACTTCAAACGTTACAAAACAGAGATTTTAAATACAGATATATCTGATCACACTGCACAGATAATAAGTATTTTTGCCAATATCAGTTTTAGGGAAAAGTACTGGTTTACGCATAAAAGAAAAGTAGATATTAATATGAGTATATTCCTAAAATATATATCACAAGTTAATTTCTCTAATGTGTATAGTCACCACGATGTCCATAAAGCATATACAGAATTTATAGACTTATACCGTCTAATATTTAACCTGTGCATACCTATGGAACGCGTTAAAGTCACATATAAAAAAACTGCAAACTGGAAATCAAAAGGGATAAAAATTGCTAGTAAAAATAAAAGACAAATTTTCTTAAAATGGCAAAAAAACAATAATTACGAAACCAATAAATTATATAGAACATACTCAAAGATATTTAGTAAGGTAATACGTGTGTCTAGAAAAATCACAAATACAAAATACATTAATAGAAGTACCAATAAAAATAAGGCTACTTGGGGTATTATTAAAAACCACACATCTCAAACGAATCAAATTAAAACCTCTATAGAAAGTCTTAAATTAGGTAACAAAGAAATAATTGATCCTGATGAAATAGCATCTTCCATCAACAAATACTTTGTTGAACGCAACGAAACGAGTAAAGTTCATAATACTGCTCAGCTTAAACTTAGTAATTTGAATCCTAAAAGTATATTTATTAATCCTGTAACCAGCGATGAAGTACGAAATATTGTAAAATCATTAAAAAATAAAAAAACAGCCGGATATGATGGCATATCAGTACAAGTAATCAAAGAATCCATAGAGTTTATTTTAGAACCACTGGTGTATATAATAAATCTTTCCATTGAATCTGGTCAGTTTCCAGACGGTCTAAAAAAAGCACAAATTAAGCCTCTACACAAAAAGGGATCAAAATCGGAAATGGAAAACTATAGACCGATTGCCATATTGCCAAGTTTCTCAAAATTATTTGAAAAGGTTTTGTTTAACAGAATAACTTCATTTCTGGATTCCAGCAATATTCTCAACAATAGTCAATTCGGTTTTCGCAAAGGGAAAAGTACCACTCTTGCTATCTTTAAAATGTTAAAGCAGGTTTGGGAAGAAATAAATAATAAAAAAACTGGTATTGCACTATTTTTAGATTTGTCAATGGCTTTTGATTGTGTCTCACATGAAACCTTACTTCAAAAGCTGGCGGCTATTGGCATTCGAGGAACACCACTATCATTGATAAAATCATATTTATACAATAGATCACAATCGACAATCATTGAAAAATACAACAAGGACACGAAAACAATAGAACGAATAGAGTCGGACATTCGAGATATTAAACTAGGCGTGCCACAAGGCAGTATTCTTGGACCACTGCTATTTTTAATTTATATTAACGATTTACCGATAATTACAAAATATCTTTGCGTAATGTTTGCTGACGATGCTACTATATTTATTCCTCAAAAACATCTAAGTAAAGTCGATTTTGAAAAGGAAGTTAATACTACACTACAAAAGGTCACAAGTTGGTTACAATCTATAAACTTAAGAGTAAATATTACCAAAACCAATATCATGCAATTTAGAAATTATAAGACTGTTCCTTTAAATCTCAATATTATAAGTAACGGAAATAAAGTTAACGAGATACAGGAAACTAATTTTTTGGGAGTTACAATAGATAATCACTTAAATTGGAAAGCACATATAAATAAAGTAAACAATAGAGTAACCCAATACATATATTCTTTATCTGTCCTTAGTAGTATTGTATCAAAATCAGTAGCAGTAAGCGCATACTATGGCTATGTCTACCCACAGCTAAATTATGGTATCATATTTTGGGGAGACTCGGTTGAAGTTGAATCCATATTTAAATTACAAAAACAATGCCTTCGAAGTATATACAAACTGAGTAGTACAGACTCACTGCGCCATTTATTCAAAGTTAATAAATTTCTAACTCTTACCAGTCTATATATATTAGAATTGTGTGTATTTGTAAAAAACAATGAAGAAATCTACTTTAATGCTAAGTCGAGTCGAGCCATTAATCTACGTGCCAAATATAAATACAACATGTGTATTCCACAAATAAATAACGCCATGTATTACAATAGTACCTTCATTAATGCAATAAAAGTTTACAACCATTTACCCGTCGAATTAAAAATGTTATATGGCATTAAATTTAAGAAAAGTTTAAAAGACTGGTTAATTGATAAAGTGTTTTACAATATGAAGGAATATTTTTATAAGTAGTCTAATTGTAACTTTGTGTTAATCGATATTTTTTATTGTTTTAATTTGACTCCTTGTTTATGCCATTTGCCTCCTTTCTTGGTTTACTTAATTTATTTTAATGTTATCTTAAGCTTAATATGCAATAATAATAAGATTTAAATATTGTATGTTCGATAAGAACAAAACTGTTGATACTTACTCTAATGTTACACCATCTTTGTACACAGTTTCACAATAAAATTTATTCTATTCTATTCTATTCTAAGTGATATAATGTCGTGAAACATGTCTTTTCGTGTTGTTTTCAAAACTCCATAGAAGCTCATAGTAAAATCGCCACAACTTTACTAGGGTATGACTTGGATTCGACTATGACTAATTTCGTCTGACTTACTGTGATTTCATGACTTATTTGACTTGATGATAACTAATAAATGTGAAAATTCATAAACTTGACACTGGCAGAATGCACAACGTACAAAGCCAATAACTAAGAAAGAAAAACACGTTTGTTACTTTGCTGTCAGCTCAGTCACTTCAGTAACGCCGCGTTCCGAATTAAGTCAAAATCGCTGTTGGCGCTGTGAGCGATAAATGTCGTTCCGTTTTGATTGGGCTGACAGCGCTATCAGCGCGATATCATTTCGGAATGGCTGAACATAGGAAACTAATAAACTTACCTCTTTCGAACTGGTCTGCACTTAAATATAACTGGATTTGGTTATCAGCAGTCTCATCATTAATCACGACCAACATAATTTCTCTTCTATAACAGTTTTTCTTCTTCTTCTTAAGTATTTACAAACAACTCTCCTTTTACTTTCCATACTTATCTTGTACGAGCTATACGTCAGATTTGGCAGCGCTCACAGTGCTAACGCTGGGAAGCAATATCGCTGTGAACGCAAGATGGCGCCAGTAATGACGTCGAGACTGATATCGTAGACGCGCTAACGCCAATTCGGAATGGGTTTTTATTGCGCTCACAGCGCCAACAGCGATTTTGACTCAATTCGGAACGCGGCGTAAGTGAGCTGACAAACAAATATCGCTCGCTCCTTTCTGATGACGAAAAGAAAATAGAAAAACTGTGAGCCGTTGTTTTTTGTGGTTCTTTTCTCGCTTTGCGACAAAAAACTGAATTTAGAGGCGTATTATTGTATGCAAACCTAGTCTTCATTCGGAAGTTCATAATAAGATAAGTGTTTACAACGTCTGTGTCCTATAATCAGTGTCAATGTTCTGGGACCATGTCTACCGGAATAATAGGCTTATGCAGGAGTTCGAAGATATAGAAGTGCATAAAACGAGCGTATCCGTGTTTGTAGCTCTGTTTTACTTGGAGATGCTGTATGTGCTGATAATGACTTTATCGATCTTGAACAGGTTGAATCAAAACATGCCTTCATAAGACTGAACAGTTGCAGTAAGTAGTGCATAAATCTTTTTTTAAATTTATTATCAGATAAATCTATTTGAGCTAACGCCTGCTGTACATAAAGATGCTGAATTTTCCTGCTATTATTGAGTAAAAGTGTTGGTTTATTGCACCAAACTGAGTGAAAGTAGCATCTTAAGTTATGATTCATGCCATGCTCATGTGCAAGATAAATTTTGACAATAATGTATCAAATAATACCCACAGTAAACTAATGTCTATTGTCTACCCTAGATAGTGGAAAATTTTCAGCCTTACCCCATTAGGTTCGCCAGCACTTAAAATTAACTATTGCATTGCAATGCATTCTGCCACTGTTGATGACAACGGTGAACTATAAAGATAATAACTGAATAATTAATGAAATAATGGTCCTTTAGTGTCTCGGATGTTTTACTTATTAATATTGTTTACTAATAAATAAAAAAATGTAAGTACTAGTAGATATATAAACTCTTTATTGCACACACCAAAATAAATTACTAGTGTACTATTTATTACGTTTTTTAATGGTTTAATGTGCTTGCATTTCTTTGCTGATATTGTAAATGAATGTTCTTTTTTTGTAACTATTTGTTTTAAGTACAATCTAATAAAATTAATTAAAATACAATGAATCAGATTTAAAAAAAGTTTTTTTTTATTGCGTTCAAGTGACGAGACGAATTCAAATTCAATTTATTAAAGCATGTACGAGCAAGATGTTCGCTTGGTGGTAAGCGTCACGCCTGCCACTAACAGTAGCAGTGCTAGAACTTGCAAACACAATCCCGCGCCGCACTGCACTGCCCTCGTCACCCTGAGATATTAGATGTTAAATCTCTTCATACCCAGTAATTTAACTGGGAACTTTGTCACTAATCTGTTTGTTAAAGCAATAGGAATATTTTTTGTCTTGTATGGAGACTACTATTTGAAATTACTATGCAACAAGTAGTTTCCAAAATGTTATGAACCAAGTGAACCAACCTGTGAACATCACAAGGAAACCTGCATAATGCATACGTTCAGAAATTCAGTGGCACAACCCATAACAGCGTGGTGGATAAAGCCTAAACACCATTTCAAGAATAGGCCTACATCCAGCAGTAGTCTAGTTCTAATAGTCATATTCTGCCTGATAGTCCAGGCAGAATATGACTAGTTGTATTAAGGTTAAGAACGACTATCATCCAGGGATTAGTATTGGCAAAATATGTAAGCAATCCCAGAAAAGGTTAACAAAGATATCAACGATGCGATTAAATAAAAAGTTGGTGCTGGATAAAATAAAAAATCATTATATTCATTATCAAAATAATTATTTCCAGGTGCAAAATGGCTGAGGCGGTACAAAGGTTGTACCTAGAAAAGGGTGTTATTCAAAGCTTTAACATATATGTTGATACAGTAGGTCTCACGCAGCATCAGTATGACGGCATTCGATTTTTATACAGGCAGTTCAAAAAGGTGACAAGTCTGATTAATAGTGTTGTTTACTATATTTACAAACATTCCATTAAGTTTTGTACTTGTAACTCGCTTAAAGCACAAATAACATTATAGTACTATGTACATATATGACTCACTCCCATAGAAAACGTGTCAAAATAGTTGAACCACAATATATCTTTAACTAAAATTATGTCATATTTAGTGCAAACTAATTTGTACTCAATTTACAAGTAACAGTGTTGAAATTCCACTTTAGTGTTGAGGCGCACGCACAGCCAACAGGAGCTGCGTGTCGTCAACGAGCCAAACGTTATGCCCGCCCATTGAGAGCGGAGCTGGATCCGTACAGACTTTGTTTAGCTCGATTTAACGGCAATCTTTAACGTGGAAGCACCTCTGTGGAATTTTGCGTTGCCAGCCGACAGATTTGTAACCGACTCCGTAAGGACAGAGCAGGTTAAAATGAGCCTCTGTGTCATTGTGTCGCGCGCTAGTTTTGAGTGGACTCCGCTTACACCTCTGCCTTTTTCACCGTCCCTGCGCTCTTCCCGGCTGCTTTCGTCCTTAGTCAGCTTAGTAGGGACGTCAGTATTCCGTGCCGCCTCGCTCATGGCCGCTGAAAATGGAAGGCCAAAAACCCGCCCATCTGACTCCTCTCATTTCACGCTTAGCTCACTGCTTCAAACTCACACACAGCGCCATCTAGCCCCATACTAAGCAAAGCTTGTATTATGGAAACCAGATAGCTGATAGAATACTTATATATATTTTTTTTCGTAAATACATACATACTACACCCAGACACAGAACAAACATTGATGTTCGTCACATAAATGTTTGCCCTGGGTGGGGATCGAACCCACGCCCTCCAGCTCTGAAGGCAGACATGCTACCAACTGAGCTATAAGGCTGTTAAATGTCAATGGAAGGTAAACCCAATGTTTCACTAAAACTCTTTGTTAATGGATGACAAGTACTATTTACTCCTTTCAGCTCAGCTATTTTCCACTTATTATCCTGTCGCAGTGGAAGGCGAGCATTACATTTGAAAATGTACACTATCTCTTACAGATAAAGTACAAAATAGGTTGCCAGGAATATGTCATTGCATGTGTTTAAAGATATATCTATGTTAGACGCGTTTTCTATGGGAGTGTACAAGCAGGGTAAGCTAAAGTGTTGTGTACCAGCAGGCTAATCATGTAACTGTTCGGAATCGCGATTTGTCATAAATGTCACTTGTTACTGTCACAGCTTCACGGTATCACGGAGGTATTTCTCTCGCTATCGTTATCGAACGAATGCATTGATTTCCGGAATGAAGTTAAGCAAATCCGTCGGTCTTTTGGCGTTTCATCCTGCCCTGCAGGATCAAATGAGTTTTGGCAGTGACAGTGACAAGTGTCGATTTTTGACAACTCGTATCCGAATCGCGATCCCGAAAAGTTACATGATAGCCCCGCAGGAGAGCATTGTTATACTAGATATGGAGGTCATTGGGGGTTGCTGTAACTTGTTTCATCACTAAAATCCAAAATACACAAGATGATTTTTAATTTTGTGTAAATCTATGTGGTCTTCCAGGAACAATCTTCCTTATGAAATTTCTTTGTTCATTAAGAAATTAAATTAAGAGAATATGTTCTTTAATATTTCTGACTGCACAGGGCAAAGCTGGTGTGATCCTCAATGATCCCCCAGGGTTTGGGAAGAGAGTTCAGACGGTGTTATTCCTTAACGCTATTCGCCCCATCATGACGGTACCAACACTAATCTTGTGCACTGAAGGTATAGAGGAAGTATGGACACAGCAGTTTCATAAATGGACCAACATGGGATCTGGTAAGTTAATATGACCATTGCACTTACACATAAGAATTCTGATCACATACTGTGTATTTGTACCTCTTTATTCAAAAGAACTAACTATTTCTGGTAGAAAGCTGTGGTAGTTTAGTATATACTGTGGTATTCTAGTGGCAGGATGCCCGACTTAAGTTCAATCTTGGACTGAGAGTCCAGGGTTGAGGGTGAGCGTGAGGGTCCTAATGAGTTCTTAGGAGTTTACGTATGGATTTTTAAACCCCTGCCTTTCGAGTGAAGTAAAACATCATGAGTAAATCTGCATATATCCAGTGCACATATGAATCTATCAACCCCTAACTGGGCCAATGTGGTTGCTATGGTTTAACTGACCTTAAGGCTGCTATCACACTAGCGGTTTGCGAGCGTTTTCAAAGCGGAGAGTGCGCGCCGCAAATACGTGGCGGACGCGGAACGAACACGCCGCGCATGCGCAACGAATACGTCGAGGTCGCGCGACGAGCTCGCCGCGAACGGCATTTTGTACATTCGCGTACAGAACCCTTTCGTGCTTGAATGCTTTCGTTTTCCGCGTCTTCGAAGTTACAAAGCCAACAGAAGTGTTTGCTCGTCGGAACCCATTCTGTTACTGTGTGTATTGTAAGTCGTGAACTCGTATTCGCTGCGTGCCCGCTCCGCTTTTAAGACGCTCGCAAAGCCCTAAGGGTAGGTCTATGTCTAACAGTAGACTAGGCCCTAATTGACCTTTGGTCTACTTCTAGCAATGGACTATTATAAGGGGTTATAAAAGACTGGTTTCATAAAAAAAAAATATGTCATAAGTTTTACTAATATAAGTTTTTTTTTGTTGCAGATGTTTTAGTGCAAAAAGGCAATGAATACACAAAGTCGATGTGTGTGATTGGCACTATCTCCCAAGTCAATATGTTGTGTCGTCGTGAGTGGGGAGTCGCAATTATTGACGATAACAATGTCTCGAGAGAGATCCTTCGCGCCGGGATGAATGCTAAATATAAGATATGGCTCACGTCTTCTGATATGAAGGTATTGTTACTCGTATCTACTAACATGCTTTTTCATGGTAGAAAGCAATTATCGTGTTTACGGCTACTGCCGCCGGTTGCTTGTGGCGCTAGAATAGATCTTTCGCAAATCGAAATCGCTGCTTGAGATTGTCGTTACCAAAAAAGGGATTATAGCTTAGGTTTCATGGCTTATGTATAATTGTATATGCCTGTTTCACTATCGCAAATCGTTCTAAATTTCAATCGTTCAATAGGATGTTTTTTTTTCCACTAACATATTGTTTCTAATAGTTCCTGGCTATGGATACTAGTCCTTCAGCCGAATACATATTTCTTCATCGATTCTTCTTTCTGCAGTTAAATGAGTCACAGTCAAGTCCAACCATGCCCTAGTAAAGCCGTGGCAATTTTACTACAAGCTTTTTCGGAGTTTTGGAAACAACACGAAAAGACACGTTTCACTATATTATATCACTTGCCCACACTCTTGCTCGTAAATCAGCACTTAATGAATAAAACGCCACCATTTTTATGCATTAACACTCGAAAAAACACAATTTTTAGAAAATAATACAATGCAGCGACATGATTTTCTCGCGTTCCCGCCAAAACTCCCCCACTAACATATTTTCTACAGTATTGCCAGGAGCGAAAAAAGTTTTGTATACCCTCATTGTAGATCGTATTTTTTTTATGTTACTTGTTTACTTTTATTATAATTATAAAAATACAAAACCTGTATGTACCTACTTATTTTTGTTTCCAGAAATATTTGCATAAGTTCTCCTCGATCTACAAGTGGTTGTACCCCAAAAACAAGTTTATCGTAGAAGACTTCCAAGCAGACACAAAGCCTACAGCCCTACTCGCAAACAGCGTCAAATTAGACGCATTCTTGGAAGACATAGTTATCAGGAGGAGGGATGCGGTGACGTTAGAAAAAACTTGCGTACGTAAGAAAATATATATTAATTCTTGATTTCGCCCAAATATTAGTTACAGTTGCAATGACATTATGAAATAGGATAAAATATAATGTCTGAGAGTAGATTCAGATTATTTTTCACACCTTGGAAAAAATGGTGTATACATTTAGATTGTGTTTTATTATTTTTGGCAATAATTATTTTACTTGTGGTCATTTAAACATACGCCTTATTAAATAAGTGCCATAAGTACAAGCTCATATTTAGGGTCACATGTCACAAGAGGCCCAAGGTGTAGTCCGGCCTGCATAATGAACCTTAGTTGCTGTGATGTTTGGGCAAACAGATCTGGATAATAGATAGAATGGTTGCTCTGTCTGTACATGTGCGTGCGTGCGTGGTATTTTGATTTGAACCTCGCATCTAAAGTTCATCACTAAATAACTTTTCTAAGTATTAGAGAAAGATAGATTACATTCGATTAGATTACATTTCGAAAAACTACTTACTATTTTTTCTTTCATTGCTTTATAGAGCAATCCAGAACGTCTCAAAGTAACTAGAAAAAACAAAGACGTTACGGGTAAAAAAATCAAACGATCCAAACCTTTACCTGATGAAGACCATAACACAAGTGCAGAATCACAGGAGACAGGCTCGGAACAAAATATATCAGCGGAATTAGCTACGAATAGAGAAAACAATAAGAGAGAAAATATCGATGATTTTTTTGTCAACATTGTAAGTGAGAGAGCAAATAAATTGGACAAAGCCGATATTAATGATGAATTAGCAGATGTGACGTCGAACCGTAATCAAGTTACAAATAATTATTCCACATCGAAATTTAAAGACAATGATGGAGTACAAGAGAAAACTGATAAAATGAAGCTTAACCCTGCTGGTGATGAAGTTCCTGGTGGTGTTTTAACTCCAGAATCTGATACAGGAGATGAAAGTTTTTCTCTATTAAACAGTGAAATACATTCTCAAAATTTTATAATGAAATTTGATAGTGAAACTCAAGACAATGAAATGGAAAATGATATTCCTGCAAAAAAATCAAAAATAACCAATGAAATAAATGTTAGTGAGGATCTTTTTTCTACAAATACAACATTATGCGATAGTAAAAGTGATAAAGTGAACAGTCGTGACACAAATGCAAATAAAAATAGTGATAATCTGTTTTCTACAGAATTACCAGCAAATTAAGTAATATAATATAATGAAATCAAAGTAATTATTTAATGTGTAATGAGAATGATTTAGTTACTTAAAATAATTTAAGCAAAACTATGAGACTGATCCTCGATTGAGTGGTATAGAATTGGAAATAAAAAATTTATAGAGCTTGCTATGAAGAAATTCAAGGGATCTTTCTTCAATAGGATGTTAAACTAGTTAGGTACTACAATATGTAAGAAAACTATGGCTATTTTAATTATTAGATTAAGGTTTAGGCGCTTATGTGAATGCTGTAGGTATACTGTTTTTTTATGGCAACCGTCGGGCTAATCATGTAACTGTCCGGGATCGCGATTCGGATACAATTTGTCAAAAATTGACACTTGTCACTGTCCTGCCAAAACTCATTTGACTCTGCAGGGCAGGACGAACTTAACTGCTTAACTTAATTAAGGAAATCAATGCATTCGTTCGATAACGATAGCGAGAGAAATCCCTCCGCGATACCGTGAAGCTGTGACAGTGACAAGTGTCAATTTTTGACAACTCGTATCCGAATCGCGATCCCGAACAGTTACATGATTAGCCTGCATATAGGCTACTATTATTATTTATCCAACTACTATTGCGACTAATGTTTTTTATTTTTGTTGCCAACACAACTTTCAATACTCTTTGCCAGCTATATTTTTTGTATACAAACATACCCAGGTCCAAGGCCATATACTGGACATCAAAACAAACAACTTTTACTATGGGGCCACCATTGAAATCGCAAAATATATCAGCTGTTCCATACAAAAAGTTCATCGACCTTGGGCAATATGTATGGACGAAATGATATTTTTTTCTTGGCCCCATAGTAAAAGTTGTTTGTTTTGATGTACAGAATGTGGTCGATTCAGACGGTCTTAGTTTACAGTTCTAAACTAATTAAAATATTGCTGTCACTTTTTTACTAGGCATGTTAGCTAAGGACAGCAATACTTTAGTTAGTTTAGAACTGTCAACTAAAACCGTCAGAATCGACACCATTATGCCCTTAAAAGGATGCTAACTGATTAGAACTAACCCTGTATAAAATTAGTTGCGATAGTGGCGCCTCTATAATATTTTTATTTTTTTGTTAAGCTGTACATTAAAAATGACAGTATTCTATGAATTTCCCTTATTCTGCGATTTGAAATCGGTTAATGTGACTGGTATACAATTATGTATGTGTCAGTTTGATAAGTTTTTGTTGCTTTTTGAAAGTTTTAGTTTTTAAGTTATTTCTACCAAATATATTTAAAAGATGATGAACTCTATGACTATACAAGAGACTGTTACCTAATGTTCCGAGTACTTAAATATTTAAGGTAAGGTGAAGCCTTACCGTACCTTAGTACAGTCATGATGTAACGATAGTGCATTAATCTAGAAATATTCCAAGCTTTAGTCCAAGCTAAATATTCTTAGCTTTTTTATGTGTTGGCTGGCGTCTACACTGCTAATATAATAAAGATGACAAGTTTGTTAGTGTTGAAATGACTATGTTTTGTATTTTGTTATCTTTGCTTCCAGTTTACCTTAAATAGATTTCGTAGCCAAGACGATCGTGTGCCACCACGGCATTTTTCTGTCCTCCGCATCCTGCGTTTTACAAAAAAAAATGTTTCGTTATCTACAGGGTCATGACTGGATTACCAAGGGCTTCGTAGCTAATGCTTCGTGCGTTTACCTTTCGTGTAAACATACTAATTACTTAGTGCTTAGTATTAGTAATAGACAGTGCAAGTGAATAGAACCCGATCCTATTTACTAAGCGATTTGTCATATTAATATTAACCGATTAGTACTAATGAGAAGTACGAAGCCCGTGTAATTTAGGCATTACACGTATCGCTAAGCCGAAAGTTCATCGTACTCATAACTGTGAACAATTACACTTTTACAATGGGGCCAACCTTGAAATCGCGAATCGCGGTGAATGACATTTTTTAACCGACTTCAAAAAAGGAAGAGGTTCTATATTCGACGGTATGCGTTTTTTTTAATGTATGTTCTCCGATTTCTCCTTTAATTGTGGAACAATTTAGAAAAAAATTTTTTTTTGGTGGTACTTCCGTGATGGTCCCATATTAATTTGAAGTCCGTTTTTTTTTTAAAGTTACTTGTCTTTAAAACAATTGTGTTTTCCGATTTCAGGGTAAAAAATAGGCTTATTATAAAGCTTTAGATATCGCACGAGTTAATAAATGAAAAAAGCTAATAATGGTATTCCTATTCTTAAAATTCCCCATGGCAAAAGTTATTACAATAAAGAGTACAATAAGCTTTCGCCGTGGTAATACCGTCTCGTGCTGTATAAATAAAATCTTTGTAGTAATCTATGGAAGGAGGTAACTTCTGAAAAAATAAGCTAACAATACTGGGAGCAAAAGGTGTAAAAAAAAGTAAGTAAGTTCGTATAGGCTGAGTGGCCAGCCCTAGTGTCAGAGTTAATGTGCCGCCCGAAGGCCTATGACATGGCTGACGGTGTAAAATAAAATGCTTTTCACTGTAACAATATTATATAATTTAATTCATATTTAATATCATGTATTTAAAAAGGTACATAATTATTATTTTTATTAATCATGAGTTCTTGTAAGCACATTACATAATTCATTATTCGTAAATAACGTTTCAATTACTAGGTAAAGCATAATCAATGAAATACATCAAGTATTTTTTTTGTACAATTTTCTATGTTATTTTGTATAAGCCGCATAATTATATACAAATATTTATTATAAAATACGTTTTACATAGGTAAACATTTAGACTAATATAATAAGTACTTGGAACGATTTTGTTTTACTTACATGTTATAACTCGCCGACTTATAAACCTCTGTTATCCAATAACTTTCACCTAATCAAGATATTGTACTAAGATAAAAACAATAATTTTTGGAAATTGTTGTTTTCATTTTATTGTACAACCGTAATTAGGCGAAATCAACAAATTAGAGTTATTACACTAAAATATGAAGTTTAATTAAATGTCAACGTCACATTTCTAGGTAAATGATAAGGTTAGAGGTTTACTTCTAAATATAACCATACTCCGTCCATTATGTTAAAATATTTTTGACAGCTCATACAAAGTATAACATTGTAAAGCGTATAGCAAATGATACCCCATACAAATAAATACGTTTGATCTAGCATTACCCCTTTACAAGGTTACGTCGACAGGCGCTATGTAAAAAGGTAATGTTAGATCAAACTAATTTGTAAGGGAAATAATTTGCTAGACGGTTAACAACGTTATGTCGTCAGTTTTGCATAAACTGTCAAAAAGCGATTAATATAATGGACTGATCGCCAAGCATAAAACACTAAAACCTCTTTTAAACCTATGTGTTTTGTCAATTTATTTTGAGTTATTTTTAAAGAGAGATTTAAAAAAGAAGACAGTCACTTTTTAACTAAAATACTTAGGTTTAAAATACGTTTTAGTGTTTTATGCATAAGACGGTGAGTATAGAAGTCACGATATCAAGGAGACAAAACAATACACACTACAATTTTACAATATAGATACAATCTCAGAAAATACAATTTTAGAGCTATTATCGTTTTTACTATCACACAACCGTTTCTTAGGAACGATAAAACTCTATAATCTCAAACTTTGTAATTTTATTTTTTCATATTCGTTCACAAACCTCGAATGCAAAGAAAGCGAACAAAACACATCCCAACATCAGAATACATGCTAAATATCGTTTAGGAATGATAAGTCTTAGAGTTCAACTGGTTTTAAAGAGGCTCTACTACATAACAATAGATTACTCACTTAGGGATTAAAAGTAAGGAACGTATCAGGATCTCATGTATAATGTATCCCGAGGAGAATCTGAGAGTGACAAACATGAGATCCGATGCTTCTTTACTTGCTCCCGTGGTGTGTATATGATTGTATGTGCCGCTGCGGGGAGGAAGTGGCTCCCTTCGCTCCGCGTAGCATGGCTAAAGTAGCCACTTTAGCTCCGCAGGGATGTAAATGATATTTAATTTAATAGATGCCCAAAGACTAATTCAGTCCAAATGAAGCTACTGTACACATCTAAGTGTATGTTATCGCGGGATATAGATAAGAGCTCTTACACACCGAAGTTGCAGCAGCTTCTACTATGTAAGTGTACTCTTATAATACTTGGATAACAATCGTCATTATACAGTTCTATTATTTAACTCTGGCAACACATGCGCTTGTGCGGTGTTTGTGTTGTGAGGGGATCCTGAGATGAGGAAAAAGAACTGTCGCTTCATCCCGATGAACATCTCATCTGGTCTGGATGCACATTTGTTATTGTGTCTTGTTTGTTAAGAGGGAATCCGGTGAGCGCTTCTCCATACAAACGTATTCCCCTATTTTCTTCCTTGATAAAGCTTCTGGAGCAATTTAAAAAAAATATAAAATCTAGGTCTACTTGACGTGTCTATCTATGTCATTAACTTTTTTTCAGAAAAGCAAAGCTAAAGAAAATATAACCTTTCAAAAATTCCTATGAAGATATTAAAAGCGTTATATTGTTTTTAGCTATAAGTTTCTGAAAAAAAAAGGAAATGATAAGACACGTCTACCGTAGATTTAGAATTTATGGAGAATCGCTCACCGGATTCCGTCTTAACGCCAACTTTTAAGAATCGATCTGCATCGTGCTTGTATCATCAGGACAGCGCGTTATTCGCAGATTGCAGACCATAGGAATGTATTTATTTGTGACCTACACCAGACATCGAGCGTCAAAAACTATCTGCTACCATATTCATTATTAAGTAATTTCGTCTAGCTTTTAGCTAAATAAAAGAATTTTAGCAAGTAAATGAAACACAAGATAAAATAACGTCGATTCCACTGCCAAACAGTTAAAACTCAGCTACTCGGAAGTAGGTAATATCACAATAGCTTTTCGGCAGTGAAAAATAAAACTAATTTAATAACTTAAGACCTAGAAACTGGTGCGCCGCTATCTTACATAATTCAACATTTTTGAAGATATCAAGATATCAAATCACTCCCAAATAGTTAACTGAGACTAACTTTACGCAAGTTAATAAAAAAAACATTTTTAATAAACCAAAAAATAGTCAAAACTTAATGTATATAAGCAAAGCTTGTTTTTTTTTATTGCTGTATATGAGACGAACGTAATACTCTCCTGATGGCATAAAATACGCCTGCCTACGACTATTGAAACAACATCCACAACTTCGAACAACACTTCATCTGGGGGTCTAAAATGGCCGCATTAAGCAATTCCCCTAAAAGCAGTTCATCTTATGAATTCTTAGCAGAATGAATTGTAAAAAGTTGCTCTTAAGTAACTTCTAACGTATCTGCTAGTTGAATTTATGCAATTCATTTTATAATACCATTTTACGGCTTCCTACAGAAAACTGTCAAACTAATGAATTCCGTAGTAGAAACATTTGCAAAATCATAGTATGAAGGCGCTTAAGTGACCGTTTTACAATTTGCGAAATGAATCATCATAGGATCATATGCAGAATAGGGTAGATGACTGGTTTTTTTTATTGTCCTATTCAAATGTGATTGCCCATAAATATCGTTGATTAATGAAAAGAAAATTAAAATCTGATCAAAAATAAGCAACTTATAAGCATTTTAATATCATGCTAGACAGAGAAGCGAAACAGCAAATCGTGACGTCACTTGTCAGGACGCCATATAAATTCTATTCTGACAAGTAAGGCGTGACGTCATTTTTTGTTTTGTGGGAAAGGGACAGAGTTGTCTCTAACAAAAACTTTAAACGCTCATATATCAGAACATTATTAACCGAATTAAATAATGTTTTCAATTACCATACTATATTTACTTAAATTCTTCATCAAAGCTATTGGTTTCAACGATTTAAACATCAGTCATCTAGCCTATTGCTAAACGCGACCATTTTAGCCCCTGGTCTGGAGAAACAGTGCAACTATGCCTTGGTACGGTACATCGATTATCGGCCTGTCAATGTGTCTACAGACGATCGGTTGTTGCTCGATTTTTGATTATTGCTATTGTCGATCTAATTTTACTGTTCTGTATATTGATTAATATTGTTAGTTTTTGTTAATCGACAAAATATTATAAGATCTCTTTAGTGAAGAAGAAATGTTGGATTTGAGTTGAACTCTCGGGCGTCCATCGTTGAAATTCCATTTTTTTTTTTTGTTATTGATCGACAAAAAACTATCCATCCCATAGTGGTGATCGACAACAAATATGGTGTCGATCATCTGTTCAACACATTTACTAGATTTTTGATGGACAACACGTGCGATCATACAAATTGAACAAATCTGTAGGCACCTTTACCACCGCTCATATTACTTTTCTATGCAGAGCGTGAATTCGCGCGAGCTTTAGCGTACGCCGTTAAAGTGGTTAATTGCTGAATGTAGTTCCAAAGTTCCAAGTTACATCACGTGCGTGGAGGGAGCGGCGCACGCAGCAGCAGCGCGAGGAGCGTCCACCGCGCGCGCGGCCGCTAGAGTCCGCAGTGCAGGTACTCTGCGACGAACACGCGCAGGATCTTGTTCAGGTTCTCGATGGTGCGGAAGTCGAGCGCCGTGATGTCGTCCGCCGCCGTGTGCCACACGCTCGGGAACGGCGACGGGATCACGTGCACGATGTCCACGTCTGGAATTAAGAGCGAAGCTATAGCTTTCACATTTCCCACTTCTGCAGGGGTATTCACAACTCAATCGGAAAAAAATTCGTTCGGAGCCCTGCAGGCCCTAGCATGCGGCCCGTGACAAAATCTCTATTCTTACTACTCATGATAAAACAGGACAACGACTTTGTATAAGTCTATCTCATTTCCGCATGACATAACACAAATGTCAAAATGTTGTCGCGCGGCGCATGTTATGCCTGCTGGTAATATGGTCCTGTTAGACACCTTCTTGGTTACGGAACCTTGGGTGCAGGACACACTGATATGGCGTCGAGCGAGGGCATGGCACGGGCGGCTTGCCGCTCCATCCTAATTTCATACTAAACACATTTAAATAAGGCGAAATTTAGAGCACGCCGAGTCCGATCGAGCGCGCCCGATCAGTATGTACTGCACCCTGAAAGTTAACGTGCCCCGGAAAAAAAGAGTAAAATAATGTTCATATTAATGTATTCTGTACCGCAAAAACAAGTATTACCTGTATATAACGTAAAACGTATCCAAGCGATGTGTGCATGTTACATGGAAATAGACTAAAAAAGTGTGTAAGCATTAATCTACTTGTACTATGTACCTACACGAGTAGGTACGCTATAGAAGCGTAGTTCGATTATGTGTTCCCAAAAAGATCATCAAAGTTGAGCAACGGAAGATCCAGTCAGTTTTCGGTTTGGTGACTGTGAGTGGCGCTTACGACTGATGGTATTAGAAAGTTCGTGAAATTATAAGTCGTGTTCTTAGTGTTTTTTTTTTCGTTTTTTTCTTATTATTTCCTTATATTTTCAGTTTTAGAAAATTGGTTGAACAAAAGTTGTTATAATTATACGATGTAGCCTAAAGAAGTTTCGCGTAAATTTAAATAATCCCAGTATCAGCTTTTATTGCTTTGCCGAGAAGAACTAGAGCGAATCATGAACTAAAACTTCAAATTGCTTTCGCTATGCTATGACTATGCTCTGGCAATTTCAACTTCAACGAAAGCAATTTGAACTTTGTTATTATTGAAATAAAATAAGTAATAATTATTATGTTTTATTTTCAACATGTTCATGCATATTTCGATCTCGTTATATTGCATATTATCCGGTCTGAGTATAGCTATGCCTTTTTCATCACACTTGCTCGTAAAGTGGATCTTATTGCATCTGTTTTAGGCTCATGATCCAAGCTATTGCGCACGCGTGCTTTTTACTTTACATTACGGCACATGGTGCTATAATAGGTATAACCCGGTAAAGTCAAGTTTGTACGTGACTGCAATTAGACTTATGTATACGAAGCACTCTTAATATAGCCGGGTAATACTTACAGTTTTTTTGTAATACCAACAAAGAGTTCTTATGCCGCTGAAGTAAATGTCAACCTGCGCGCGCATTGCTGGTTTGGGCGCCATTTTGCGCAAATATTTGTAGACATTTTCTCTGTGTGGTTGATTATTATCAAAAAAGTTTGTTTTTTCCTCGCAAGTGTGATGAAAACAGTCGTATGAAACTCTTGTGCTATGTTTCAATACACTCTCGGCTCCCTTATCGCGCTCGCCTGCGGCTCGCGCGCATAATACCGCCTCTAGTGTAATGACCAACATAGCACATTTGTATCATAATGTACTATAATAGCTGCATGGAGGGAGATTTGAGCGTGTAACCTAACTTTTTTCACACATCCGGGAGCATAAACTCCACGTAGAGCATTCAGTAATCTGTATTCGGCATAAGTAATGGCCTCAATTGCAAAACATTCTTATTTTTAGTTAGTTTAGTTATCAGTTTCTTTAAAGGTGTTGCGTGTTGCATCGTAGACTGCATGTCCGCGATAGCAGTCAAACGCAAGCCTAAAAAATTGTATGTTGAACTTAGCCTCGTTTATCGTTCATTGATTTTATGTATTGATTGATTTCTGGAACGGTCCTGAGTTTTATTGAACACGGTTTTAGACAGCGACAATGATGAATGGACGGGAAATAAGCGCACGGATTTTGAAGACCATATGTTGAGCGCCGGCTCTCCACTCGCTTCGGTCATAATCTGCCTTTGCGACATGCGAGCCGTACGAAACGACAATACAAACTTCTAATACATGGACATGTGTTCTCTTTTTGTCATGCAGTAATTAGATTCGCTATATCTAATTACTAATCTATATGCATACTTTTAGCAAGCATACGCTTGATTGTGTTGTCTTGTTAATATTGATCGATTTGCAAGCGCTGGGCCCGTCCATTCCATTATCACCGTCGCTGGTTTTAGACGATAAAATGTTTCATTTTATTTTCTCTACTGCCGAGAGAGCTAAACTTACTAGGCAGTAGATTTCCTTTGCAGGTCGTCTGGGTAGGTACCACCGCAGTACCAGATATACTGCTGCCAAGCAGTAGTGTGCAAACATTAATGTGCTACGGTTTGAATGGTAGGTACTGTTGCTAGCAAAATTACAATAATGTTACAATAGTGTTAACATAATTACAATAGTGTTATTTTTATCTATTACCTAATCAATTTTAAAGTGAAGTGTTATGATTGTAAATTGACGTTTCTAAATGCAGTTAATATGTTTACAGAACAAAATGAATTTGAATTTACTAATGAGACAATGCGCCAATGAAGTGAAGGCGGTCAAATGCAAACCTATCAGATAACAAATAAAAAATATGTTAAATGAGCTAACACCTCCCACACCGATAGTAATCGATCAGTATCAATAACACTTTCTAAAAATTCCGAAACGTTTATCAGTGTGATAAGCCATGCATGTTATCTTAACGTAAGACTGCCACTATCTAGTTCCTATTATTTATACCTACATAATACCTATATTATGTGGCTGTGAGGGATAAAAGGATTCCAGAGATGGAACTATTAACAAGTTGCTGTCCTTTTCTTTGAGACTGAAATGAAAGAGACATGTATTTTCAGTGTCAACTAAAAACAGACTTGAGAATCATCAGTATCGTGTTGGTATACAAAGCAATATGAACCCAAGTTCATAATACGATACGATAAATTATAGCACGATTTTCGTAGTTCATGGGCATTAGGCATGGGCAAACCGTTAAACAATCTCTTCGAGTACATAAAATAAAGCAGTGACGTTATATAAATGAGTAAACACAGAAGCAATCAAAGTTATGTACCGTCGTGGCTCGAGGAAATTCCGTACTTTTTCTGGATAAAGTGGGTATTTTCCGACAGAAAAGCAATAAAAATTAAATTGGTGTTCACAGAATTGCTTTCTCATATTTGTAGAAGCGGGTATACACAGTTCGAGATACTTTTACCTGTAGTTAAGCCTCGTTCACACATGTCGTTCGAAAGTCGGCTCCGCATGCATACGCAACTCTTGAGTACGATAAAAAAATTAGGCCCCTGAAGCGCGCCTGCTTAGCGGAATGGCTACACGCAGCGAGTAAGGGGTACTCGGGGGTCGGTGACACACGGCGAATTCTTGCGGCGAGCATTCGCTTTGTGTGACCGAGGCTTTAGTGATGCGGGTAGTAAGCCTCTATAGTATAATTACCGTTCTATTTGGGTATTTGGTATATTTATCGTGATTATTTGTGAAACGACCTCCAGATATTTCAGCGCAGTTTCATGCACTATGTTCACTTACGAGAACACTAAAGCAAGCGGAAAGTTATCAAAAAGTTAATAAAATATCAGGGGTATTCATAAGTCACAACGAACTAGCATGTTTCTTAGTCTTTTCGACAAAAGCTATGAATGAAACTGATAAAGCATAACCCGCATTTTTTTTTACGTAGTCGGTTTGCATTTTGTTAAGCTATTGTTAAGCTACACTAGTATAACTAGCAGGTTGTGGATAGGCTTGTGTGATCAAGTTATCCCCAAAAAACACTATAAAATGAGTATAGAATTAATTTACATAGTAGATAGTCGTGCTATATCAATTACAAGCCCTAGCGGATGCTAGGGCATCGTGATATAATGTTACGCGCACAGCACACTGCCAGTCGAGGCGGCTGCGCGGCGGTGGCGGCGTAGTAGAAGAGTCATGGCCAAGATGCCTGCACCGCACCGCCGCCGCGCCGCTTCTTCCCCGCCTCGACTGCGTCGCGACTCGGGCAGTTTCGTAGTACCGTTATTTCTTCCGTGGCAGTGTGTGCTGACCAATTCGATTGTATAGAAAAGCTAAACGAGGCGCGCCTCCGCCCCGAAGCCGCCGCCACTTCGAGTTTTTATTGTGTGCGATACGCCTTACTCTGTATGCGTGCTATATATACGTATCGATATTACTATACCGAAAGGAAGTCATAGTACTCATCAAAAAATTTGCTATTTCATAGAAAAACTCCATTCACTCTCGACAAAATGTATGGAACCGCTGATTTTTTACGCGAATGCGCGTTTGGATGCATAGTAAAAGTTGTTCACAATTACAAGTACAATGACCACATAGTAGCGCTCGTGGCGTAGCTTGTCTCGGTTATTCTAAACGATCACCGATGTTAAGCAACGGACGGTCCGGTCAGTCTTCGGATGGGTGACCGTGAGTGGCATTTATTTCAGAGCGCTACCGTGGATCGGATGACACGTTAAATTGATGGTCCCGGTTGTTTGTTCTAGTTTCTATATCAACAACCGGCAGCCATGTCAGAGGCCTTCGGGCGGCACACTAACTCTGACAGTAGGGCTGGCCACTCAGCCTATACGAACTTACTTACTTACTTACCACCTTTCGACTTATATAAATACCAATACGCGTAGCCCTGTACACACACATATTGGTCCGCAATACAAGGCTATTATAAGGATATTACAGGAAAGTTATGATGAGCAGAGCATAATTGTAAAGTCTGAAAGACACCTTTGACGATAGAAAGAGAAATCCCCTCACATCATTAAGCAAACGGTGAGATATAAAACATTTTTAGTAATAAAACTGAAAGTGAAAGTATAGGTAGTTTGTACGTTGTTAGCGCGCGCGAGAACCGGTCTTCAAGGATTTGAAACACTCGCTATTATATTCCGAGATAGTCATGCCACATTGATTGACTTTTAGATTAAATGGCCTTTAGTTCATTTCTCATTCCTATATGAAATAAATAAGAACAAAAATATACAACCGACTTCAACATCGATGACATCTTCATATTTTCTAGTAATTTTGATTTAAAAACCAAACTACTGAACCGATTTCGATTAAATTTATATGGGACCATCTCTGAAGTATTACCTACCAAACAATAAATGAATCATCAACATCAGTTCATAATTGGAGGTGTGATCGCTTAACATACATACAAAAAAATCTACAGTCGAATTGAGAACCTTCTTTTTTGAAGTCGGTTGAAAATAGAATACTATTTTCAACCGACTTTAAGTACTACCCTTTAAGTACTGGCCAGCCCTAGTCAATGTGCTCTGACATAGCATGGCTTAGTTGTTGTTAAACTATAGAACAACCGGGATGGACAACGCTACGTGTCATTCGATCCATGGTAGCGCTCAGTTGTAAATGCCACTCACGATTACTCTTTCGTAGATTACCAGCTATTGTATTCTAAGCTAATAACCCAGTTGGGTTAGCATGGAACCCTAAAAAACTCTAGGCCAAAATTTCATTTCACCAACCTTTAGGGGGTTTCCTGAGAGTGTTCGATTCAAAATAGCGACCAAATTAGAGCGCTGCGTTAGCTGCCCTCTTCATTTTAAGGAGAACTGCAATATCTCGGCCATTTTCTACTATTCGAGCTATGATACTTACTTCTTCTCACGAACGGTATGTGGTCATCTTCCACATGAGCCCCCGAGCTCCGTAGCCGGAAATAGGTCTGCTCTGCCTTGCCCCTATCACAGGTAAAAAAGAAAAATAAAATGTGTTTTAATTTAATTTTCGTTTACAAAAATACCGGGTGTTAGTTTGAACACCGTTATCTTTATAGGATATCATTGTACTCATCATTATGAACAACATTTACTAAAGGGCCAAACCTGAAATCACGAAAAATAAAACAGCTGTTCCATACATTTTGTCCAAGATCGAACCTTTTTGTATGGAACAGCTATTTTTTTGCGTTATTTCAGGGTTGGCCCCATAGTAAAAGTTGTTCATAATGATGAGTACAATGATATGTTTTGATATTTGATTTTTGATTTGATTAAACAAACATAGCTATAGCTACAGAAAATTCTAATATACCAAACTCCGTTCAACTCCGTGAATCTCCAGCCTCCCTATATCCTGAACCGATCCGGAAAGGTGACTATTCAAGTTTTGAACTACACTCTCTGTCTCCGTCATTCTGAATGTAGAAAACAGAGACGGGCTGACGGGGGACTAATTTTCCAACCAAGTCTCTCCGATTAGGTGCAGAATAAAGGGCTTGAAGTCAAAGGCTGGCGAGCCAACTTACTTATTCATAGAGAATATTATAGATACTCTTGGGTCTGCAGCCAACATGCATTTTAAGTTTTTGCAGTCGGCTAATAGAACATGCGCTGACGCAGTTATCCGAGACCTAAATAACAAACAACGTTATCATACCAAGGGTTTACCCAGCTGATATTTTCCTTAATCGATTTAGAAGGATAGCTAACGAAATGCTAACACAGAATCACATTTCACAGCGCTCATTATGTACGCATGTTAAGCATCGGTGTACCCCTATGTGTTATACAGGGTTAGTTCTAATCAGTTACCATCCTTTTAAGGGCATATTCTGTACATCAAAACAAACAACTTTTTTTACAAAAAGTTCGTCGACCTTGGGCAAAATGTATCGATCAGCTGTTTTTATTTTGCTATTGAAATGTTGGCCCCCTATTAAAAGTTGTTTGTTCTAACGTACAGAATATGCTCTTAAAAGTATGCTAACGATTAGAACTAACCCTGTATAGCCATTGCTTACACATAGGGGACAGGGATCGCATCGCTTTATCGTAATTTACGATTAGTTACAATGGGATCACCGTTGATAAAAATAATATGTCTAGATAGAGTCTCGTACTGTTAATGAACGAAAAATGACAGGCCAACATTATTATACTAGTGTGCGTGACAGCCATGTCTTACACTCGCGTTGCACCATTGTTGTTGTTATAGTGTGCGTGCATAACAGGCTAACAGATAACCGCTATTTTTTTCGACGCGTTTAGGATCCATCAGTCTATCGTGACATATAATTTATCAAAGGGGATCACTATTGGTTCGCATAAAATTTAATGCCTTATTATGCTGTACCATAACCTTACCTATCTTAACGATGTATGAGCATAATAATTTAAAATGATTGGCATTTTTTTCTCACCACCAGTCACCAACACATTAACCAGCCATATCATCCCATACAAATTGCTTATTATTAATGTAACCTATATAATGGGAATGGGATTTTCTGGCAGGCAATTAAAAAAAAAGTAGTTCTATTCAACTCGATAGACGGCGCTGACTATACGTGCCAGATTTATCTGCGTGCCAGTCAAAAACAGCATCATATTTTTGATCTGTGGCTATAAAATAAAAAATAAAAACTTGACAATCCCCCATCTACAATGTTTTTTTTTAATTTTAAAGGTACTATTGTCATAATAACTATATTTGTGCGTGCAAATTTCATAGACTTTGTCTAGTTTGTATGTTTGAGTATATTTTATGGTAAATAAAGAACTTTGTAAAAACTAATTCATAGAATAATAATTATCAGCGCATAGCGAGATAAAATTATAATTTTCATCGACATACCAACTAAGCCTATATTTGATACTAAGAATATATTTGAAATTGTAATGTTAAGATAGTCTTCAGCCAGAAGAAGTCCACCGCTGGACGAAGGCGAGGGTGGATAATCCCTAATACAATAAATTTACAGAGAAGCCGTTGCGGTGGTTCTGGATGGAGTTGTAGGTCATACCCAGGTCCAGGTTAGAACGTGACGATCATAGGTGTGATATCCTGTTTCTTAAATGGATGTGGAAAAGGCACATACTTGGAGTATCCTTCGAGCTGGTCGAGCTCGGCCAGCCTCTGCTCCGCCGCCGCGAGCCGCACGTACCACTTCTCCGTGGACTGGAAGTAGGAGAAGAACACCGGGTCCGGGGCGCCCAGCAGGTCTAGGAGTACCATCACATCCTGCACGGGAAAATAAACATATTTTTTGTAGTGGTAGCTGGTAGGATTGCAGAGTCCGCCTGGGAAAGTACTTCGCCTGAAGAAGTAGCAGGGTTCGAGGATATATATCATATATAAAAAAGGTTTTATGTTTTTGAGTTGATTTTGCCTGATCTAAAAGAAGATTTTATGTTTTTTAGTTGATTTTGCCTTATCTAAAATAAGATTTTATGTTTTGGTGTAATTTGTCTGATTTTAAGTACCTAAATAAATAAAACATTAAAAACATTTTAGTTTAGTTTTTTTTGTAAAATAATTTTATTATGTTTATGTAACACATATGCAAATAGTATTCATAAATAATAGAATAAAATAATAATATGGCTTTCATACAGAATTGATATAATATCATCAAACTTGATATATATCTGTTAAATATCATAAATATATATTTTCGAACCCTGGAAGTAGTAAATGTGTAAGCTTTACTGTGTTTCGTTTTGAAGGGCAATGTTACCAGAGAAAGAACTGGGCACGAATAGATTTGACATCTAATATCCGAGATACAAATTTCAAGTCTCTAAGAAAAAAAGTCAATAAAAAAATAAGAAGAAGTCTGCTTATAAGTCTCTGCGACCAGCGTTTTAGGCTTTGTGTTGGCTGTCAGTCAGTGAGTAAAGACTTTGATTATTATCACTCACTCACTCACTCATCCGTCAGAAGACGTCCACTGCAGGACGAAGGTCCACATCTCATCATCAGTTGGTTCAAATAGATAACTGTTTGTTCTTCTGCTAATCGATTTTCCCAACATAGCTTTGTAATATGGACCGAAGAAAATGGAAAATCACACACGTATCTACTTATTGTTCACATCGTATGTACTTATTGTTCTAAACAGTTATTTATGAAGACATGCTTCTACATAACGAACACATTTGATTAGCATACTACTTTACATGAATGAATACGAAACTACGAATACTAACGCGTGACGTGTTGTCTTGGAATGACGTCAGTGTTGCGGGGCGATATGTAGAAGACTACGCGAAAAGCTATCTATTCACTAGACGAGACTTCCTGCAGAACGTAGTCTTAAATCCCGTACCAACTAAAAGCCTTAGTTAAAAAAGTCGCTTAATAGTTATTTATGATACGAGTACGGTAAGTTTGTTTTTACAAACGAGTAGACGAGTGTACCTGGGTATGTCCTTAAACTACAACCAGACCCACCGGAGGACGTGCAGCAGCGTCCTCTTGGTTAACGGTGGTGAGCATTCTGCGATCCCCAAGCCGCCTGCCAAGCGTTGGGATTATGGCAACACCCCTCTATTAAGGTGAGGCCTTCGTCCAGCAGTGGACGTCTTATGGCTGATGACGAGACGAATGTAAGCCCGAGACGAAGTCGAGGGCTTACCATAGTCACGAGTTTTTAAATACCAATTCCGCAGGTGTGCCATACAACGTTTTTCAACACATTTGCAAGAAAACAGTAGGTAATAGTTATTTATGATACTAGTGCGGTAAGTTGGTTTTTACAGTCGAGGGATTACCATAGTCACGAGATTGTAAAAACCAATACCGCACGAGTGCCATACAACATTTTAGGCCAAATAAGTTACTCCATTACTATTCAATATACACGTTTTATTTTCAGATGTTCTCAATAACTAGTAGGTTAGTACGATAATCAAAGGATCTCGCGTAGTTCCCAAATGTATGCAATAAATTAAGTAGTTGAAAAACCTTTAGCAAGATCTACTAAGTCGTCAAACGACGTTGTCGTATAAACGTGTCTAAACAACCTATTGTATATTTAAATTATCTACACTTCAATATTTTCCGTAAAGTATGGTGACCAAATAGTAACCGTCATATGCATACAACGCTAAAACGTATTTCACGTATTAGTTAAAAAGTGTTTTGTCAAATTTCTTTCGAATTACGATTTGAGTTTGAAAAAAGAAGACAATACACTTTTTAACAAAAATAGGATTGAAATACTTTTTAGTGCTTTATGCATAAGACGGTTAGAGTGTTTTCCCTATATTCGGAAAGCTTATTCGTTAGAAGTATATAAACAGCTGCGTTTTATAAGCATTAAATAAATATATTGTATAAACAGAAATCAAGACATTTTTGTTTTATTTATACGGGAATACTCACGTTTAATTAAATCGGATACTCCGACTATAGTTTCGATCACATCCGCGCGTCGGGCTCTGTTTTCACTTTTTGAAAAAGGTCATCGTCATGACTGAGGGCAATTTTTTTTTGTATTACCTACAAGAAAAACTGCGACTTTCCGAAAGCAAATTACAAATAGTGGAACATGCATTCAATTCAGCAAATTTCAGAAAATACAGCGAACGATAAACCACGTTTTGATTTTTATTGCGTGAAAATAGGATCAATCTCAATAGATACAGGGGACAGATCCACCATGGATCTAGTGAGATTTTATTTTCTCGTTGGATCTGTTTTCTAAGATATGACAGAAAATGTATCTAATGAGCATTTTTTGTTCCCCATAGATCCATTTTTATATTATTGTGAATTTGGATGGATCTAGTGTTAAACGTTTTTCCCATAAGATACAGTTTTGAAAGCTGTGGATCTAATGAGTACTAACCCGTAAATTTACTGGGCCATTCGACAGTATTACAATATTCCCTACAGTAAGGAAACGCATTTGATGTCGGGTGACACCGCCGTCCGCGTAGGTCATCATCAGCATCAGCCCGGAGACGTCCACTGCTGAACGAAGGCCTCCCTCTTAGACCGCCACACTGTACGACAACCTGCCATTTGCATCCACCGTTTGCCCGCGACTTTTACAATGTCGTCGGTCCACCGAGTGGGAGGCCTTCCTACGCTGCGTCTTCCGGTTCGCGGTCACCACTCAAGAACCTTTCTTCCCCATCGGTTGTCAGTACTTCGAGCGATGTGTCCTGCCCACAGCCACTTCAGCTTGCAAACCTTGCGAGCTATGTCGGTAACTTTGGTTCTTTGGCGAATATCCTCGTTCCGGATTCTATCGCGCAAAGTAACTCCGAGCATAGCTCGAATCTAAGTTTCTCCAAAACGCCAATAGTTAAAGACCACGTTTCAGTTCCATATGTTATCACTGGCAACACACACTGGTCGTATACCCTTGTCAGGAAAAAAAACTCATTAGATCTATCGTGGATCTGTACAACGGATCTAATAAGAAATAAAGTTCTCATTAGATCTACAGATTTCATAACTGTCTTAAGGGAAAAACATATTTCACTAGATCCATCGTAATTTAAAATAACATTAAAATGGATCTATCGTGAACAAAAAAAACCTCATTAGATACATTTTCTGTCATATCTTTGAAAACAGATCCAATGAGAAAATAAAATCTCACTAGATCCATGGTGGATCTGTATCTGATCCCCTGTATCTACTGAGATTGATCCTGAAAATAACCATAATTACTTTTTCATCACACTTGCTCGTAAAGTGGATCTTATTGCATCGGTTTTAGGCTCATAATCCAAGCTATTACGCACGCGTGCTTTTTCTTTACATTACGGCACTTGTGCTATAATAGGTATAACCCGGTAAAGTTAAGTTTGTACGTGACTGCAATTAGATGTATGTATGTATACGAAGCACTCTTAATATAGCCGGGTAATACTTACAGCTTTTTTGTAATACCAACAAAGAGTTCTTATGCCGCTGAAATAAATGTCACCCTGCGCGCGCATTGCTGGTTTGGGCGCCATTTTCCGCAAATGTTTGTTGACGTTTTCGCTGTGTGGTTGAATATTATCAAAAAAAGTTTGTTTTTTCCTCGCAAGTGTGATGAAAACAGTCGTATGAAACTCTTGTGCTATGTTTCAATTCACTCTCGGCTTCCTTATCGCGCTCGCCTGCGGCTCGCGCGCATAATACCGCCTCTAGTGTAATGACCAACATAGCACACTCGTATCATAATGTACTATATTGACACACAACTGACACGACAATAATTTTTAAACACTACCAAAATAAAATATATTGTTTAAAGATAATGAAAACATAATAAAACTATTCTATTTCAGTGGCTTTTTAATGTGGCACTTTGGGAAAATGTTTATGCATTCTAAAGACCTGTTTTTAAGCCAGCCCGGAAAGGCCCTGAAAGGATAAAGTCTAAAATTCAATCACTATTAAGATCACATTAAAATGCATTTATTATTCCATGTACGTATATAGCCAAGAGCGGATAAAATTAACTTTTTGTTTAAATCGCAGTCGAAGGTCACCGTCCCAGAATAGACAATAGTAGTTAATCCTATCAGCGCCGATTTTAATGCATTAGCCACATATGATAAAGAGTGCGGTAATCAGTAATGTCTCTGATATCGCTTCGGCAATCAAGAAAACATGTGTCAAAGTTATGGCGTGCGAGTGCGACAACATCGTTTTTTTTTAACATCTTGTCGATGTTTCATCAACAGCCGGAAGATGTCCACTGCTGGACGAAAGCCTCCCCCTTAATAGGGCGGGGTTGCCATAATCCCCACGCTTGGCAGGCGGCTCGGGGATCGCCGAATGCTTACCACCGTTAAATAAGAGGACGCTGCTGCCCGTCCTCCAGCGGTTCTGGATGCAGTTTTAGGACATACCCAGGTTGTCGATGCTTACCGCTTCCAAAAAGATTGTTTTAATTTTTGAAGTATATTATCTTTACTAAACTAGTAGAGTAATAAGGTAATGAAATTACTAATGCAGGCCCGGATCTAGGGGCGGCAACTGAAGTACCCCGCCCCGGGCGGCAGTTTTCAGGGGGCGCCAAAATCATAGTAAAATATGGTGGTAAAACGATGAGTATCCTAGAATATGAGCGTCGTCGTTCAAATGAACATCCTGAATGAACATGTGAGTTTTGTTAATTATTTTTTCTCAAATGTTGGAGAGAGAAGGCGCCACTATCAAGTTTATGCCCTGATTCGAAAAAATCGTAGATCCGGGATGGACTAATGATGTAGTTGAACTAATCTTGGAAGTCAATTTTGTCGTATCGATTTTAAACTTACAAATAGTTTATTGATAACACCAAAGTTACACGTCAAATTTCATTAAATAAGTAAAAAAATAAAAAACTTATAAAATGAAATAATAATTATAAAAATACGTCAATAATCTCTTATTTTAAAATAAGCTTCAATGTCATAAAACAAATTCTCTTGTAACCACGCTCTGAGCTTAGTTTTGAAGCACCCGGTGGAAGGAGCATCCCGAATGGAAGCTGGTATACGGTTGTAGATCGCGGGCGCCAGAATATACACTGACCTCTCCGACTTGAGGAGACGGTGCGACGGGGTGATCAGTTGGTCTTTCTTTTTATTGCTTCGTAAATCTATAGCCGGATTTTATTAGGGTTCAGAACCGGGAAATACCGGTACCGAAAATACCGGGAAATCCCGGTTCTTTTGACATCATAATAGAACCGGGATTTCAAAATCGATTCCCGGTTCTTTCGGGACTCGATGTCGTTAGTACGACATTTCGTTTCTAACGCACGATTTGGTTACTTTGATACTTTACAGTGATCGATAGAAGCAAGTGGGGCAGGGGAATAACCGCACAACCGCCGCACCGAAACGTTGTTGCTACCTTTGGCGCGTGCGACTCTCGGGTATGGTCTGGGGGCGGTACCTTTCAGTCAGTCTTCGGTCGGTCGGACTGCAGTGTAGGGTGTATAATTTTTTTTTCTGTCTGTAAGTGTCGCTCGGTGTCGTTTGAGTAGTAAGTACATTTTTTATTTTTAAGATGGCGTTATACTTCCACAAACATTCATAACATATTATGTACAAAAACGCCACGCTGTTATTTTAGCCTAACTATTATAATTTTTTTTACGAACGGTCATCTTGTGTTGTTCTATTTTTGTTGGACATACGAGGTAAATTAGAACCTTCCGGGTAATTAATTTACTTTATTCGTATAGGTATACGTAAATTGTTACCTTTTTTTACGACTAAACAATACATCTTAAAGGTTATTAATGAGCTGAAATGAGCTGAATGAGCAAAAAATGTTGAACGTTTTAAAAAAACGATACACAGATCGAAGTTTGAAGGTAGCAGCAGCAACGTTATCTTACTTGCAGAATCCTGAAACATACTTTCTTCAAGCGACTGAAGACGAATTAATAGGATTTTACCGTCCGGATAGCGACGAGATTCGTCGCGAAATAGTGACACGCACCCAAGCGTGGTCACCACCACCGTTGCAATCCCAAAGTTTACAACTCCAAATGCAAGAAGAGGAAGATTAAGAAGCCCAAAAAAGTGGGCTCATGGGTGCAGAAGAGCTAACTTCTAAATTTACAAAAGCAGTCAGTTGCAAACGCACGGCAATAACACAAGTCGATAACGATCTCGATACAATTGTAAGGATAGAAATGGCCCTCTTTGAAAATGGAGGAGATCGAGGGCGTTATCTATCTCAGGCGTATGACCATCTTCTCACAATTCCACCGACTAGTGTCGAACCAGAAAGGATTATTTGTTATGTAACCTCAAACCAAGGCTGATTTATCACAATAGTAAAAATTAGACTGTTTTGTTTTAAAAGCTTAGTTATGACGAAAATATATTATGTTGTTGTAGGTTTAAATTTGTGATTTTGCATGCATTAATAACAAATTGTGTTATTCATTAAATCATATTTTATATCTATTGTGTGTTTTAGTTAAGTTTAAGATGGTTCTATTCTTTCATATTACAGTCGACTGATTAAAGACTAAGTAAACACATTTTTTTCAATTAAAATATTGTATAAAAATCTGATCTTTTTTTACTTTTGGTTCTTAACTCGTTTAGATTGTTCAAAACTAACCATTACTCCTAAACTTTAAGTTTTGCACCATTTAAAAAAATATATAGCCAGTACCGGAAATACCGAAAAACCGGGAATTCCCGGTTCCGATAAAGGAAAATACCGGAAATCCCGGTTCTTAAAATCAGTGCCGGTTCCGGAAACCCTAGATTTTATGAAGTAGGATGACAATAGTCATCATTGCCCTGGTCTCCCCATTAAGGGCGAGACCTTCATCCAGCAGTGGAAGTCTTACGATGACAATGACAATGATCTGGTCTAATGATGGAGCCAGGATAGTGTGACTCTTCAATAACCAAACAAATAGTTTACTTTTTACTCACCATCCTCTGCAAATTATTAGCACCGTCTTTGTACTCTAGCTCCTCCCACTTGCTGGCCAGATGCCTGGCTCCGTAGATGGAGTCCTTAGGCCCCCACTGTCTGAACGCCTCTTCTCCATCGAAGAATATGAACATGAGACTGAGACGATTCTGCTTCAGCGGCTCGAGTTGCCGCGACATTACTTGAGCCAGGTTGATCATCATGGCGCAAGGCACTGCGGAGTCGGTCGCGCCTGTGTACAAATTTAACTGTTTAGCTGTACTCGAATGTTCTCAGTTTGTGTGTCCTGAGGCCATACCATGACATCTTAAAACCATTCCAGGTAAAGCCGCCAACACTGCGACTACGAAACGTAATGCGGCGCGATCAAATTCACGGTTGCGCAGCGTTAGGGGCTGAATCCAAGGCCGTAGCCAGGAATTCATTTCGGGGGGAAGGGGTCGAGCTCATTTCGGGGACCCCCCAAAAAAAAACCATCATGTCAGTTCATTATAAAAAAATAATGCTATACCATCAGCTATATTTACGGGCCACATTTTAATAGGACAATAAAAAAAACCAGTCATCTAGCCTATCATGGTTACAAAATGTTGTGGAACGACTCATATGCGTATTACCACTGCAGTATTGCCAGATGCATGATTTAGTGTTTTTTTATGGCTTAATTTTTCCAAATTTCTTCTGCATTCAATATATGTATATGTTTTCTAATCCTGTTCAACTTACAATAAAAGGGGTACCTAAAGAAGAAGAAATCTTATTGTTGTGATTAAATACAAAAATATATTATTAAAAAAGTTTACATACCAACAAACACATGTTCTCTCGTATATTTACTGTCCCAGTGACAAGCGATGACCAGATATCTGTCTGCATTAGGGTTAAGCTTTGCAATAATATTTCTGAACGTCAGTTGGCCAAAGATTGGCGTCTGGTCCGTAAACTCATTTTCTGTGACATCCCAACCTAAGTCTTGGAACTGTTTTACAATGTAATCACCAACTTTTTTGTGGTTGGGTGTGCCTACCACTCTTGGTACAAGGATATTGTCCAGTACTGTTCGAAAGCGAGTAGTATCAGCAAGCTGTGCTAGATCTTTGACATTTTGGTCCGTCAAATCTTGAGCTTCATGAAAGTTCTGTAAGGCAAAGTAAATAGCTAGCTTAAAGACCTGCAATACTGAAATGTACATACTAAAACAAAAATTTTAGTGGTATTTTTAAATAAGATAGATGTATAAGTCATGTAAAAAAAACCTTCAAGAAACTGAGCCCCATTATCACACCTGCTATCCTAGGAAAGTGTTGATATTTCTAAGTTTTTTTTTAATCTTAGAGAAATAATTGCATAACTCAATTTATAACTCTGCCAGACTGCATAGCAGTTTGTAGGCAGTTTAAAACCCCCTGTCCTGTCCTGTCCAGCATAAAAAGCTACTTTCACACTAAATTTTATCCAAATCATTAAACATTTATAATAATAATAGTGTGATTGGTTTGCAATTGCATATGCCAGACACTTACACATAATCTCCAAAGTAACATAATAACATTTTAGAAAACACTTTCTTGTCTAAGGCAAACATATCTCAAATCTCAACTTTGAATCAAAATAAAATAAAATAAATAAAAATTTAATTAAATTTATTCACTGATATTTAATTAACTTTTACAGTATTATGTACTTGTTTCTATTATAAGATCATATAATAATTTTTAATAATCTATGACACCAGCACCAATTTTACCATCAGGTTGTCTTTCCTGGACATAGGCCTTCTCTACAAGTCCCACTCCTCTCTATCTCTGCCTTTTCTGCGCCACCCTCTTGGTAGGTCGTCTTTCCACCTTCTCTGTGGTCGTCCCTGTCAGCTTTTTATTAGCGGTTTTTAATTGGAAATATGTAAATCTATGTTTGGCTACCACCTCGTCTGACTGTAACTGTAAGCTTACTTACATCCTTAAGCTTTCAAGACAAAAGTCACCTCAGAAAACATGTATAAGACCTCCTTATACCAAACAAATGTCTCTGTCTCTATCTGTGCTCTTCTGCCCCATTTACAATCTACTACAATTTCGATCAGCATGCCACCCTACACTTTGCTTGCTAATTTGTGTTCTCCATTCTCTAGAGCATACTTGTCTGGCCTACTTGATGTAAGTACTGGGACAGATGTAGTAGGTCCACCTAGTTCATCGATAGGACTCACTGGGTATTCCACTTTCCTTTTCCATACGCACTAAAAGGTATTAGAGTTGGTAATTGCATTACTATTTTAAACAGTTGAATGAAAACATGTTCTTATAATATTTATCTGTAGATGGTAAGTTAGCCAGCAGGAAGTAATTAGAAAGAGTGAACAGATTTTATAGTTCTATAAAATGTTAATAAAGTTATCAATACTCTTGTTCTTAGCGCAGTTCAGCAAGCCTAGCTAGACAAATGTCATTCACTTTAGCTAGCTACTGTGTTTTAACTTGTGACCGTCCTAATTTTAATGTCCAACAAGCTCAAGGTACTCTAGTCGCTAGAGAGTAGAGGTTTGTAAGGAGGCGAAACTTCTCACTACAGTCTAGCGAGAGGCTCCGTAAGTGCCAAGCAAAGAAACTTACCTTTTCTTGATAAAATTTTAATATCTTCTTACTCTTTTTTCCATCAGTTTTTGTGTTTACAAGAACAACACACAAGCTAGCTATCACTAAATATATTAATGTTTTATTCATTTTGTCACTAAGTATTAAAATATTTATATTAGCACCAACTAAATTATAGGTTCACGTTTTCGTTTAATCACGTAAAATTTTAGTTAGTTAACAGAACCTTCACTTCTTTCTTTTCGTTGCTTCAAATACACAAACACAACATAAGACCACCACAGCAGAATTTAACTGACTGAAACAGTGGGGAGGCAATAATGTACGACACAGATAATGTACGGCATGATATTGTACGGCATAATAATGCACAGCATGATAATTGGTGTACATGTACATCGAATATCATGCTGTGTATCATAGCTGATAGTATCAAAAAAATAATCGATAATTACTAAAGTAATAATAATAGACATCGAAAGTATTGACACTGACGCTATACTATCAATGGTATCGAGTTAAACACTATTGATAACGATTAATAGTATCGATATTATTGGTAACTTTTGCTATCGAAAGTATATTATTTAAGTTCCGATAGTTACAACACTGAAATTAAAACTTTGCTGACATTTTAATATATATATATATATATTTTATTTTTCGCCCTTCGGACAGGCTAACATGTTACTTTTTTTAAAGTTTGCTCTCTGGCTTTGTACGTTTTTTGTTTTTCGTCCTAGGGGGATTATGCCGTCGCACTTTGTGAATTTCTGAATATCAAGTATTTATATTTGTCATGTATTAAGTTTTTGATCAATTTCAAGTTGAATGAGTCTTAGTCACAGCCAGGATCACACTTTGTACATTTTACAGATCCAGGTTGGAACCAGAAACTCTGACGTCACGCGAATTCAAATTACCTACCTCAACCTCTGTAGTATCCAACACGTGGAAATATATACCTAAAGCGTGGAAATATATACCTAAAGCTTGGAGGGAAGTAAAGGTGGTCTTCCTACCTAAGCCCGGTAAGGGTGACTACACTAACCCAAAGTCCTTCAGGCCGATAAGCCTAAGCTCTTTCTTGCTGAAGACGCTAGAAAGGCTTTGTGACAAACATATTAGAGGAGGACCGTTGGTAGATAATCCTGTGCATAATAACCAACATGCATATCAATCAGGTAAATCAACAGAGACCGCTCTTCATCAAGTGGTTTATAAGATTGAATCAGCTGTTGAGAGTAAGCAGTCGTGTTTAGCCACTTTCATTGATATTGAAGGAGCGTTTGACAAAACTACTTTCCCTAGCATTGAAAAAGGTCTAAAGAGACAGGGAGTAGACGACAGAGTGAGCGGCTGGGTTACAACGATGCTATCAAACAGAGCCGTTGGCATCAAAACTGCGGGTACGGCGCGCTGTCGCGTCACGAAAGGCTGCCCGCAAAGAGGAGTTATATCGCCACTACTCTGGGTAATGGTGGTTAATGAACTCATTGAACTCCTCAACAAAGAAGGTATCGTCACCGTGGGCTACGCTGACGACCTGGTTATCATGGCCTCTGGGCTTTTTGAAACAACCTTGTGTGAAAAAATGCAAAAGGCACTTAAGGTCGTTGAGGAATGTTGTGTACGCCATAGCCTCTCGGTAAACCCACAAAAGACAAAGATGGTTTTATTCACACGAAAAACGAAACCAGTGAAACTCAACACTCCTACTCTGTTTGGTTCCAAACTAACACTCAGTAAGGAAGTAAAGTATCTAGGCATCTGGCTAGACAGCAAACTATTGTGGGGAAATATATCACCACAAAGGCAACAAACATCTTATGGCAGTGCACTAGAGCAGTAGGAAAGGACTGGGCAAAGAATAATTTTACTAGGCGAAGAATGCCAACTTCATACATTAGAAAAAAACTACGCCATCTCTTGGGTGCCCCCTACCGCGGCAAATTTTAAATCCATTGAGAGGGAATTTCGAATGTATGTAGCTATAATAAGCGGGATTTTTAAAATTGGTTCTACCTACCTATACTATAGGTATAGCTAACTTCCTACGTTACATGAAGCTGCCACATTACATTATGTAAACAAAAAAAGTCCAATTGGACTACACTATACCAGAGCTAAATTAATGATTAAAATGGCTCCGTTATGTACAGCTGCCAACTAGACTTTTTACGTTTACAATACCAACTGGCAGCTTCACGTTGCGTAGTTACCATGTAGATCTGAAAAAAAACAGTTTCGATACAGAATATTGCTTTATTATGAATAAATATAAATATCACTAAAATAAATTCACTTCAGTTACGCGCATTTAACGTTTTGCACATCTACACATTTTAAACACAAAATAAAAACATTTACTTTATAATATAGTAAAGAGAAGTTAATATAAACTGCTATTGTTTATAATTATTAATGCTATATTAGAAACATCAATATGGTCAATTTTGAAGGCTGTTGACAGTTATAAACTAATTAAAATATTTGTAATTTTTTTTACTAGGCATGTTAGTTAACTACAGCAATACTTTAGTTAGTTTAGTTCTGTCAATTTAAACATACAAAATCAACCACATTGTTATATTAAAAACATCAATCTAGACCTCTACAGGTCAAGTTTGAAAGGTATCTACTAAGTTATAATACATGAAACAACTGAAAAATAACTTAATACCATACATTACAGCATTTATTTTAAGTGCTACTGGATGCATCACACGAATATTACAAAAGCGAAAGTTTGAGCATAAGTTTGCAAGTATGTAAGTGTGTTTGTTTCCCCAGTCAACTCCGTAACAGCTGAACCGATTTGGATAACATTTGGTATGGAAGTAACTTGTACCCTGGATAAAGAGCACATACATACAGATACATAGGCATACTATTCCTATAGTACAGCGGGTGAAACCGCAGAAATTGTATTGTCATTTCGTCGAACATTAGTACATATTCATTGTCAGCTGGCTTGTTTTTACAGGACGTTGATTATTTGTAAATTTTTTCCAGTTTTCTAGTTGAAATTACTGAGCAATGTCTTCAGGGTGCTTGGCGTTGGAAGGCATATTAGTCTCCTAAGTAATTTATAGCAAGTGGGCGACCTCTTGTAGAGCCTTAACGCAATTATTTTCAAAGCTGTGTTCCACCTACGTCCTTTCGTCTTCATCATGTAATTTTTTATTTGCCCTTGTAGCAGCAATGCAAAAGTTGAAGATAGTTTGGCCAGAAATAGCTTAACAATATTAACTGAATCATCTTTGGCTAGGACATTCGAGGAATGCTTCATTTTTAAGCCTTTTCGTGGACTTTTGCAGTCTATTAATTGTTTTTATTTGTATTTGGCACTTAATGTACAAGCAGCGACAATGATAAAATGAATGGACGGGAAATAAGCGCACGGATTTTGTAGAATATAATGTTGAGCGCCAGCTCTCCTCTCGCGTCATTCATACTGTCTTTGCGACATGTGAGCCGTACGATACGCTAATACAAACATCTAATACATGTACAATTGTACATGTGTTATCTTTTAGTCATGCAGTAGTTAGATTCGCTATCTCTATTTTCTGGCAAATGTAATATGCATACTTTTAGCTAGGTATGCTTGATTATGTTGACTTGTTAATTTTGGAAGATTTGCAAGCGCTGGGCCCGTCCATTCCATTATCACTGTCGCTGTGTACAAATGCCTTTCTTTTTTCTTTAAAATAAGAAAGTTTTCTTGGGTTGTTTGCACAGCTTCTGATGTTTCTTCTAGGATTCTTGATGGTCCTGCTGTGTTTCCATTACCAGTGTCTACATTCAGGGTCAACATCTGAAAATAGTAAAGTAAATTATTAATAAATGAATGGTATGGTAGTGGAAAGTGTTAGGCTTTGGGTTTTAATCGAATAAGGATTTATGAGCGAATATGACATAGGACTTAAAAAATTGTTAGGAAAGTTGCTTCAGATGGATGGTTCATATCATGTAGATTAATGGAATATGTTTAATCAGTTAAAACACATTGTGATCCCTGACAAGACTTCGACGCCAAAATGGCGATGGCTAAAGTTGTGTAATGACATGGGAGCCACAAAAGATGCTAACAATCATACAAACTGAAGGTAACAGAAGGAAAGCAGCCCTTGGCTTATGTCGGGATACTCGCTAGGTAAAAAGAAGTTAGTTGTAGGTACCTACATGACATGACGTATCACTGATACATGCAATTTTTGTTGGTTTTGGATGGTCCCGCTTCATGTTCATAATCTGGAATCTGAAAACAGATGACTTATATTTAATTTCACAGTAAGCTTGTAAATTTAAAAAAAAAAAAATTATAATACAAGTTATTGACTACGTTTGAAAAGACACAAATTAACTTAAAAATATGTACATTCAAGAATCTTACCTAAGTAGGTATATCTAATAAAGTCTATGGGACTGGCTGGCGCTCGCACTAGTAATGAAACTGTATTACGAGCGTCAGAGCCCTCCGTTTTGATTTTTTTTGGACCAAGGAATTACTTGTGTAGGTTACAAGGACAAGCTAACCATAAATTAAAATTTTAAATTTAATCTAAACAGGGATGTGAAACTACAAATTATATAATTTTATTTATTTAAGTTATTTTCTGAAAGATTTTCTTTTTCTTTAAAGGTTGTCTATTGCCATCCAGTGTGGTAATGCAGCCAGTATAATGTGCACATTTGCACCAGGTACTGTGAGGGGCGGGTTATTTTCTATCCGACTGTTTTTTTTAAATTATATATTTTTAACTTATACAATTAATAGTAAAATGGTAAATTTATGATTATATCAATTTTAAGTTATTAAACATGGTACCTACTTGTATATTGTTACAAGCAGGTAGTGCAATAAACTTAATGGTGGCGCGTGTAGTGTGAGAGTGGTTGTGTTTATGTGTGAGTGTTGAGGGTGAGAGTTGTAAATGAGTGAGAGTGTGAAAAAAAAATGGAGGATGTAAGGTTGTTTGTTTATACGTAGTTAATCATTATCGTCTCTGAGGAAAAATCGAGATTCGCAGAGTTGTTTTGCCATTTATATAATAATAAAATACCAGATTGTAATAACAGAATTATAAGGGACAAGCGGGGGGAAAGGGTAACTGTTTACTTTAAATCGGGAAATTTAATACATTTTCTGTGTCGCTGTATGATAGTTTTTGAAGCCACTTCCCAACTACTAATTTTACTTTCTTGAGAGGGAGAGAATAGATGTGAAGTTCTTTATTAATGACATTATAGAGGTGGTTAGACAGGTGCGTGTAATGTCTGCTAGCAGATTTAGTGCGATGAGCCAATATTGAACAAATTCTTTGTTGTTTTTGGAAACTTTTTCCAGATCGAATGGTAATAGTTTGTGTTTACGCATTATGACGTGATAAATAATCAACTGCCTAACAGTTAGCACATTGACATCCTGATATAGGGTATTAGTCGGATATCTAATGGGTTTCTTGGTCATCACTTTTAGGATGGATCTTTGTGCTGTGATCTCTTTCTAATCTGATGAGAGTTTCCGAGCAAGCGCCAACGAAATTGATATACTATACTTCAATTATACATACATACATAGGTACATAAAATAATTATTACAGCTTATACACACCTCATATTTTTTTTATCCAGCACAACATTTATATTAATTTTTGTTCCCTCTCATCTTTTTCAGCACATGATGTATCAATGTTCGACATATTGACATTCTCTGCCAAACATGTGATTTTTGATGGTCCAGCTTCATGTGAATTCTCAGGTCTTATGCTCAAGCTTGATCTCTGTAACCAGATGAGTAAAATTCAAGTTGAAAGCCAGTTTATTATTTATACATATTTAAAATATTGTACCTACATGATCCATGTACCTAATCTGTGTCACGGTTGTTTTATTTTTATTTACGGAATTATGAAATTTACGAAATATAGTACATGTAAGTAAGAAAATTAGTCTTTCGGGAACGGAAAAGATTATTGAAAAAACTTTAATTGGGTTGTTTTTTTTTTCAAATAATCTTGTGTGTATGGAGTCGGTAAATAAATACTAACCTCATCAAGCGTTTCATCTGGTGCTTGCAGCAGATCTCACAAGTTTTTTCCCATCTTTGTCGATGAAAGATGAAGGTTTGAAGTGGCGGTTGCAAAGCATCCTATGATCTTTATGCAAGCACTGTTGGAATTATGTCGAGGACCATTCATCATTTAGGTAGCAAAATTTTGCCCATAACTCACAACTGAAAAGAAAATATTGAAAATCATTAACATTATCTAGGTATTTATTCTGAAATTTGACCTCGCGACCACAGCCCTTGGACTGATTTTACTATTGAAAGTGGAAAATTGTTTAAAAGCATTTGATTTCTGAAACTAAAATGCCTAATAAATTATAACCTCTTCGAATACGTACCGTAAGCTATTTTTAGTCCCAGGCCGAGGGAAGCGATGGAGTATGATACTGGGATCGTCAGCAGGTGATTTTCCACACTTCAGGCATTTCCTTTGGTATTCCTTCATAGTGATGAAAGAAACACCACGAGTCAAATATTGTCACAATATAGAGTCCTTTCTCACCTACATTACACACAGTACACTCACAGATTTACGGAGGAACTTAAAGCTCAACACAACGTACTATAACAAAAGCAAATATTAATACACAAACAAGTGAAAAACAATTTGAAATTGAAACAAGAAATTGACGAACACCGGCAACGGCAGCCATTTTTCTTGTGACTAGGGATGTATGTTTTGTAAATTTGTTTCGTTCAATTCTTTCGATTTCGATTATATTCTTATAGGGATTCGATTAAAACGATTTTGATGGCTGATCAAAATTAAATTAAAACTAATAGGGGAACTGTTTTCACCAATGATTAATAATAACAAAATCAAATGAATAATTAAAATAAACTTCCAGGCAATGCGCAGCAATGAGGTTCCACAGACAAAACTTTTCGCAGATGGCGCTATCGGCGATCGATATAATCATAATCAGCCTTTTTAATAGGCCACTGCTGGACTGCTGGCTTAGGCCTACCCTCGAAGGGCGAATGAGCCATATTCACCACGCTGGCCTAGGTTGGTGAATTCACATACGCCAATGAATTTCTTCTCCGGATGTATGCAGGTTTCCTCACGATGTTTTCCTTCACCGAAAAGCCATTGGTGTGAGTTCGTATCTATACATAAACTCCAAAAGGCTCATTGGCATGGGCCAAGGTTTGAACCCGCGACGTCACGATTACAAGTCAAGTGGTCTACCAATTAGGCTACCACGCACGGCTTATTAGGCTACCACGACTTGCGGCGCCAGCGGCACGGCGCAGCGGTCCGGGTGTGGCAAAATCAAGTTTTCATGTTAATCGTTGCAGATATAAGCTGTCGTTGTCGATAGAAAGGTTCAAGGACAATTTGGTACTGTGCCTTGTTTTAAGAATCTATGCAGCTGTTGACGGCTTGAAAATAGATTTGTAGGTTAGATAGTTTTTTACCTACATTTTATGTTGGATAGAACTTTAATCAGCAAGGCAAAGGATTGCTGTACAAATGCAACTAAACTACTAAATGCAGATTCGCCCTGGTACTCAGAATCTTAAAAATGTTCTCTGTAAAAACAAAACAAAAAACAACAAAATATATGAAATTGACAGTTTACTATAGCCGCATCGACGATGCGCCACCTAGTGGAAAAAAACGCAGTGTGGATCCCTATTACAGGAATTTTCAGCATCAGAGGCGGCGAGAAAGGGCTCGAGATCTTAGGCCGGTTTGTACCGAATCAAACGAGCGCCAGAACTAATCAAAAAACTAACTAGTCTTCTTGAGTACCGTAGACTTGTTGCGTTGGGTGGACATGGGCCCTATTGTACCTACGGCCTCCGATTGCGACGTACATGCACAAAAAAATGGAAGTGTAGCGATACTATCCGGTGTAGCATTATTTTCGATGTTGTTTCACACATTCCCTATCCACTCACATACACTCGCTCACTTATTACTCTCTACTCTAAAATTTTTCATGTAGTAGCATTTTTCTATTATACTTACATATTTAAATAAAGATGTTTTCAATTAGTCTACTCAGAACTATTTTCTTAGTCAATTGTTTTTTTCAATATATTGTCTGCTCAGTCTAAGCCATAAGTTACAGACTAATATTTAAAAATAAAACCGTTGTCTTAGTTCAGGTCTTTTAGACCTCTTAGACACCGTAAAATGTGTAGGTGATGGCGCATATTTATTGTAATGCAATATCCTGTCTAACTTAAAATATAAGCATAACGAAACCCGTCTCCCCATGGCATGCTCTCCCTGCGGTGACACTGTCTCCGAAACACAAGCATTCTGCTTAGTTCGAAGATGACGTGTCGCCGCGAGGCTGCAGCGATGGATGAGCTCGGCAGCCATGATTGTAAATTGCTTATCATCATGAAATTCTATAGATACCTACAACTGTAAATGTATTACCTGCACAAAAATGTACCTTTATATCTAATAAACTTTTTGAATTTTTTGAATATCCACCCCGTATTTTTTTGACTTGCTACGATCAGTGGCGATATAATAATATTAATCACCGGGCACTTAATTGCGACAAAACACTTTTTTTTATTTACTTCGACGTTTCCTTGATGTTATGTGCGATTAATAAACATAATTATTATAGTATAGCCAGTGCGACTTCTCTCGTCAGGCCTTGGAACCTGCAACGGTTTCGGCTTGGGTAAATATTTGTGTTACAAAAATTTACAGATGGCGCCACCAACGCTTTAGTTGGTAGCTTATAACAGGTTCGGAAATTTGGCGTCTTAGGCAGAGACTTCTGTAGCTTAATTGGCAAAGCAGTTGGGACGGAAACCCATAGCGACTGCTCGTATGCAGGTTCGAGTCCTGCCGGAGGTCATAATTTTTCTTCCTGTTTAAGCTTTAAAAACATAGAAATACCATAAGTGTGGAATCACTTCATACAAAAATATTCAAAATAATTATGTGTTCAAATAGCGAAGTTTTAAAAGTTTCATCGATATAACGCTCCTGAATGGAACATCTCTAGACGTCAATGCTAGTACGAGAAGAAAACATCTTCTGTACTGCTCCTTTCGGACCCCCAATACCTACAATCGTGTATGTACTTTTGTTCCTCTGCGCCAAGGAGAGTTGGCTGGGCCTGGGACTGGGGCCTCAAACCTAAGCTCTGTCGCTGGCTATACACTGTTATAGTGCGGCCTGTACTCACCTACGGATGCGTAGTGTGGTGGACTCGCACTAATTTAGTGACTGTTATTACGAAACTGCAACAGACACAGAGACTGGCATGTTCTCTTATCAGCGGATGTATGAAGAAAACTCCTTCAGCTGCGCTCGAAATTATACTAGGTCTGACTCCACTGCATCTGCACATACAGCAGGAAGCGATGGCCTCAGCACTAAGGTTAAAGTCCACAAACCAGTGGAAAAGTACGGGTCCGATTGCAAATCACTGCAGAATAATCGACCGGGCGATGAGAATAATCCCCGAAGCAAGTAAAGGTATTGATAAAACAAGTTCACATCTACGGCCTTACCTAAAATAATTTCGATTCTCTTAGTCACTGCTTAAAATTCTCTGTCCTTTTCTAGCACGTGCAACTTCACGTCAGAGAGAAGATGGCAGAGCATCTTAAGCAGTGACTAACGGTTGAAAAGTTTTTTTAAGTAAGGCCGCTAGACAGCAAAAGGTATGAGCTGATCACTGAGGACAACGTCTTAGAAGGCATTAAACCCGCGTGGAACATTTACACTGACGGTGCCAAGAACAAGGCGGGGGCTGGGTGCGGCTACTACTCGCCGGAGCTTGGACTCAAGGAGGCCATGGCTCTAAACAAAACCACGACAGCACTGCAAGCGGAGGCCATGGGCCTCTTGCTGGCTGCAAAGGCAGTCGTGCCATTCAGTGAGTTTATCGTTGTTCCCAACGATAGGGGTGATAAAGATATCCTCATGTTTACCACCGATAGTGCTGCAACCATTTATGCACTAAGAAGACCTGTAACAAGGTCTAGAGTCATTGCCGAGTGCCACACTATGCTACAAACACTCTCGAATAGGTATAGAACTATAGTAAGATGGACAAAGAGCCACGGAACATGTACAGGTAACAACGTGGCCGATACGCTCGCTAAAGAGGGTGTAAAAAAACAGGTAAGCGACGACGTGGTAGCTCTCTGTAGACCATCAGCGATGGAAGTGCGCGAGCTACTGCGCCGCCACAGCGAAAAAGAGCAACAAAATCTGTGGGACAAGAAAGGCGACTGCAAGCATGCCAAGACCGCTTTCCCAATCCTGGACAGAAAGATCACTAACAATCTGTTGAAGTTGCAACGACAGGACCTTCGACTTTTAGTAGGCCTTATAACCGGTCATTGCAACTTGAACAGCCACTTGTACAAACTGGGAGCCACGGATAATCCGTTATGCCGAGGCTGCATGCAGGACAATGAAACCGTAGAGCATGTGCTGTGGCAGTGCAAAGTCACAGAACCAACAAGATTTGCTACCGGATTGCATGAGGCAGCTTTATCTCCGCAACAGCTTGCTCCGTTTCTCATTATCATCATCAGTAACATGTACACTTCCATCTAACCCACTGGAGTCACTATGCCAGCGGCCCAGAGCCTTGCTCCGTTATTTCAAGGAGCTGGGTTGGCTCGGGTAGACGCTGGCGGGGGAAATGCACAATACACCCCTAGCGGGACGTCAGTGCAGGACTTATCGCCCCCACGTTGAATAAGAATAAGATAGTCAAGTGAAGGAATGTGTACTCAACAAACACAAGTATGACTATGTAGTACTTACTATGATATTTTCTGTAGTATGGAGATCTAAATCCTCGAACACGACAGTGGGTAGTATGACAGCGGACAATAATTAGTAAACCAGTTAAAATACCATCACTAAATTTTATTGCAGTAACATACATGAATGTGTTGCCTACCACAAAACAGATTCTAGCTGACATTGATTAAGCATAAATACATAGACGTTGCATGTAACTTGTTGGGATGTATGGAGACCAGGATTAGTGGTATTTGTAGTTCCTGTGGTGCTCTGGAAGGGAAAAAATACATAATTACTTAAAAATAATATTCTTTATTTAGATAATAAGTGTAACAATAAATAAATAATGTTCTTTGTTAACCCAGTGCAGAATTGTCACTTCAACAAAACAGATACAATCTAATCTTCTTAGCCAACTATACAAAAATCAACAGATTGTAACTGGAGCAGACAGTACAGTGACGATGAAAACCCAAATATAATCTATAATTATATATTTTAGAAAATGATACTTCAAAATGTCATGTTAAAGAGAACTAATTGTTTACCGTAAAATGCACTATTCCTAGAACAGTCTTGGATACTTGCAACCAGATCTTAGCTGTTTATTTAAACTTACTCAGTTTTCCGTAGTTGATAACATAGAAGAAAGTCATGCTGCCAACCAGCAGCTGGAAGAATGGAGCCATGCCCACCTTCTTAGGCTGGACATACTTGTGCTGCCACCTCCACCAAGCTGCAAAAATTACACCTCAATCACTATTATTATCAATCTAACAAAATGTTTTGTTATTTTATGATTTAATAAACTAATTTAATTTCCTGTATAAAACATTTATTTTGTATGCAAGAAACAGTGAGTATTATTACAAAAAACACACAACAGTGAGTGAGTGATAAACAGTAAGTTTATAAGTCTTATCCATACTATTCCAGAGTCCAGTCTTAGTTTTAATTTACTAATTTTCACTGAGTAGGCAAAGTAAATACATCTGATGTATAGAAAAAAAAACAATTTAGTCAACATTGGACCTATTCGCAAAATGGCTTACCCTTATAACGAAGTCCTATTTGCTGAATGACTTATTCCTTAAAAGCCCTGTTCGCCTAATGACTTAATCCTAAAAAGGCCTGTTCGCCAAATGACTTATTCTCAAAAAGCCCTATTATTCATTTAAAAAGAAACAAAGAAAAAATTTATATATAAGCTAATTTTTCATCCCCTAATTATTAATTCATCAAATTTATATAAAATAATAATAAAGGAAACCAAGTAAAACAGTCAAATTGAGAACATCCTTTTTTGAACTTGTTTTTAAAATGAGTTCATTCGCAAATTAGTCTTTTTAAGAATAAGACTGTATGAATAGGGTATTTCCTGAATAAGGCATATTGCGAACAGGTCCTTATTAGACTATAGGTAATTTTGCTAATAGGTCCAATGTCGACTTAAACTAATATGCTTTTTATATACCTAGCTTAGATCACCATTTCCAATCAACAGTTAATACTGTTGGTTGGAGTACTTACACACTGTACTACTCCTGTGTACCCTACTACACATACGGGAAATTTAAAAACTTAAGTCACTTGAGGCTCAAATTTAAAGCTGATTCATGCACAGGCTCGAAGCTGACTTCAGTGCATCATTGTTTGTCAATCAGTTGTTGAATATGAATGACTCATATTAAATGTCTCAAAATTTAAAAATCTGTTGCCAGTAAAGTATAATGTTATTTAATTTTAGGGAAAAGGCAATTTTGGGACAGCACAGGTTCACAATTAGATAACCTCAAAAATATTTTATTATATTTTAGTAGACAAGTTACCTCTGCTGCAAGTACCCATTAAGGCCGAGGGTGTCTTGTTTCTGCGAGCAAACCATGCTCCCAGCTCGTTGATCTTGACTTGACCGAAGGGAGTATCAGCTGAAAATACCAAAAGAAATAAAAATTACATAATCGAATCCCCACAAACTCAAGGGCGAGATTATAAACAAACACACTTACGCTTTCCATAAAAACGAGCAGGGTCGTACGGCCCGTGCACAGCCGGATTGTATTCCTTGGGATAATCCCCAAAAGCCATTTTTAGGAAAATTCACGAAAATTCTATCCTGAATCAAAATTGGTCGGGTCGATTTCGGTGACAGTGAGTGAAGATTCTCGTCTTAGTTTTTGTTTTGTTTTGCTCTTAGTACAGGCTAAAGCCGTAAGGCCTGTTATTTATTTATTCTGTGGCCATACGTTCTTCGTGAATACACTTCTCGCCTTGCTTAGTGCAAGCTTTTTCGAAGATTTGTAGATAAAACAAAGAGACGTTTCTTCACATTTTATCACCTTGCCCACACTCATGCACGTAAATCGGTACTTAATGAATAAAATGCCACTATTTTTATACATTTACACAAGAAAATTATTTAAGTATTTAAGTTTTAGAAAATAATAAAACGTAGCATGATATTTTCGTGTTCTCGCTATATACCCCTTTATGTTCAACAAATATAGATTTGACTAAAATTGCTTTTTTATTGATACCTCTCGCCAAAAATGTACTTTTTAATTTTATTATATCGAGGACGGTTTCGTGTCCCGGGACTTGTGAAACAGTCGAGACTTCCCAAGCCCTACGTGTAACATATGACTTTACGGCTTTAGCCCGGCCAATGGGCAAAACAAAAAAATATATGATTGTCAAAATCAAAATGATTGTCATTGTCTGTGAATGAATGTTTGACGTCTTCTGTGATTATACAGCAGATTTCATTTCAATAGTCATTGTTGAAATCGTACGTGAATTTGTGGTTTACGAAGTAAATTGTATAAAACAACTAGCAAGATGGTGCTGGAAAGTACTATGATTTGTGTAGACAACAGTGATTACATGAGAAATGGAGATTTCATGCCCACGAGACTGATGGCACAACTAGATGCTGTTAACATGGTATGTCTCTCCAAAACACGATCAAATCCTGAAAATAATGTGGGTTTAATGACGCTAGCAAACGTTGAAGTGCTGGCTACGTTAACCAGTGATGTAGGCCGCATATTGTCGAAGCTTAATCGAGTCCAACCTAATGGCGATATAAACCTTTTGACCGGGATCAGAATCGCGCACTTGGCTCTGAAGCACCGTCAAGGTAAGAACCATAAGATGCGCATTGTAGTGTTTGTCGGCTCTCCAATTGACTCCGATGAGAAAGAACTCGTAAAGCTTGCTAAGAGGCTGAAGAAAGAAAAGGTTAACTGTGATATTGTATCGTTTGGAGAGGATGCTGAGAACAATCCTTTGTTGACTACATTCGTCAATACTTTGAATGGAAAAGACAACACTACTGGCGGCAGTCACCTTGTTGCTGTTCCTGCCGGTGGATGTGTGGTTTTATCTGAAGCTCTCATTTCTAGTCCTTTGATTGGGGGTGATGGTGCTGGCCCATCTGGTTCTGGATTGTCAACATTTGAGTTTGGAGTTGATCCCAATGAAGATCCAGAACTTGCTCTTGCTTTGAGGGTATCTATGGAGGAGCAGAGACAGCGTCAAGAGGAAGAGTCTCGTCGTCAACAAGCTACCACTGAAGCAGAGGCAGGCAAGCCTGCTGAAAGTGAAAACACAGGAATGGAAAGAGCTCTAGCGATGTCTCTGGGACGTGAAGCCATGGAGCTTTCTGAGGAAGAGCAGATAGCCCTGGCTATGCAAATGAGCATGCAGCAAGATGCTCCAGCAGCTGAAGAGAGCATGGATGTTTCTGAAGAATATGCAGAAGTCATGAATGACCCTGCTTTCCTGCAAAGTGTTCTTGAAAATCTTCCAGGAGTAGACCCACAGAGTGAGGCTATTCGCAACGCTATGTCCACCATAAAAAAAGACAAAGATGAAAAAGATGATAAAGAAAATAAGGACAAAGATGAGAAAGGGCCTGGTCCTAGCTCTTAAATACAGTAGTTGGTTTTTCAATTTTTTTTTAATTGATGCATTATGCTCGTAAACCATACATTGGACACCACATTGCCGTGTAACTATAACTATAAATTTAAATAAAGATTGTATAATCATATTTCTAGTCTTTCCAACTGATCCAATTGAGACCTTCAATCTTGTCATATCCTGAAAAAACAATAAATTTATAATGTTAATTTATTTAGCTAAATGCTGTTGTTTAGCATTCCTGCCAAATATGCAGATATAGATATATACTCATCATTATGAACAACTTTTACTATGGGTCAAACGCCGAAATTGCGAAAAAAATTAGCTGTTCCATACATTTTGGCTAAGGTCAATTAACTTTTTGTATGAAACAGCTGTTTTTTCGCGATTTCAGCATTGGCCCGATAGTAAAAGTTGTTCATAGCGTTGAGTATATCCACATCTGTAAATTTGACGTGAATGCAAAACAACACCTTGTATATTAAATTAATTATAATAGTTACAATGAAATGTGTTATGGTCAGAATACCATTCAAAAACATGATTCCTTTACCAGCTTTCCAATATAAACAGCAGAGGCGTGAAATCTCTTACCTGCATCTGAGGTTGCTTAATGATTTAAAAAGTAAATAGATACTTCCTAGGTAAGTGTTTCACATCTTCAACAACATTATTGCTTTCCATCAGGTTAGATTGTGAAAATTACTTTAATAGATCAATGCATCATTCAATAGATCATTCTATCAATAAAAAGGCTTGTTTATTAGGCTGGCCCAGCATATTATAAGAATTTCTCTGATAGAGTATATCTGATGCCCACTGCTACCACTGCACACCTATCAGAAACTTCGCTCCGGCCAATCATGTTTAGTTCGCCAGCATCATTGATGAATGATTAAAACCAAAAAGTATGAAAAGTAACAAAATGGTCCACTATCAAAGTCGTCCATTTTGTTTTTAGCGTTATTGATCCCGAGTTCGATACTGGGTTCATCCGTTTAGGTTCAAAATGTTCTTCAGTTCAAAACTTCCCTTTTCTAGAATGATATTTCCGTTTATAACCAGTTTCACTTGCATTGACAATAATAATAAATGCTAATGTAACGTATGTAACGTTTTAAGTTTAAGATGTCCATTTCCCAAAATGTGCCTTTCTGAAAATGTCTTTCTCCCCTTTTCCAAATTGTCCCTTTCCCAAGTATGCTAGATTGTCTATACACGGCTGAACAGGTAAGCGACGACGTGGTAGCTCTCTATAGACCATCAGCGATGGAAGTCCGCGAGCTACTGCGCCGCCACAGCGAAAAAGAGCAACAAAATCTGTGGGACAAGAAAGGCGACTGCAAGCATGCCAAGACCGCTTTCCCAATCCTGGACAGAAAGATCACTAACAATCTGTCGTCTTTTAGTAGGCCTTATAACCGGTCATTGCAACTTGAACAGCCACTTATACAAACTGGGAGCCACGGATAGTCCGTTATGCCGGGGCTGCATGCAGGACAATGACCGTACCGTGACCGTAGAGCATGTGCTGTGGCAGTGCAAAGTCACAGAACCAACAAGAATTGCTACCGGATTGCATGAGGCAGCTTTATCTCCGCAACGGCTTGTACGCTTCTCATTATCATCATCATTATCATGTACACTTCCATCTAACCCACTGGAGTTACTATGCCAGCAGCCCAGAGCCTCGCTCCGTTATTTCAAGGAGCTGGGTTGGCTCGGGTAGACGCTGGCGGGGGAAATGCACAATACACCCCTAGCGGGCCGTCAGTGCAGGATTTATCGCCCCCACGTTGAATAAGAATAAGAATACACGGCTGAACAGATTTTGATAAAATTTGAAATATACTTTATACTATAGGACCTGGAATAGGACTTCAGAGTGCTCATCACTTTTCGTCATTGTCAATGGAGACGGAAATCACTTTTTGGGAACGGGACATTTTGAACCTTAACGTTTAAATCATGTACGCCAGAGCGTTCTCTCAGACGTTCTGATCAGACAAAAATCTGAAGTCCGGTCGGCGTGCATTCGGAGCTTAACAGCGGACTTAAGACACTGTTAACATAGGACGTAATTCCTATTACATGCAAGAGAACAAAACATAATTAATAGTGCCTTCTGGCGGCCGTCAGAAATTTTCTACCAGACAAATTATTCTTATAATGTGCCTTATAGGCTGGCCAATATCCAATAGTACTTATATTACATATACATTTTTGTTTTATTGATACGAGATTACGGGATTTATCCATTTACTATTGGAAGATGGCTATTATAATGAAAACATTTGTTTTTTCATCTACTTTGTTTTAATGGCCATAACAAAAAAATATGTATATGTAGCGCTCGTGGCGTAGCTTGTCTAGGTGATTCTAAACGATCACAGATGTTAAGCAACAGACGGTCCGGTCAGTCTTCGGATGGGTGACCGTGAGTGGCATTTATTTCTGAGCGCTACCGTGGGTCGGATGACACGTTAAATTGTTGGTCCCGGTTGCTTGTTCTAGTTTCTATAACAACAACCGTCCGCCATGTCAGAGGCCTTCGGGCGGCACATTAACTCTGACACTAGGGCTGGCCACTCAGCCTATACGAACTTACTTACTTACTTTTTTACTAAAATATTAAAAAACAAGGCTCAAGAACACTACTGTCAGTGATTGTCTTAAAGCAAACATTAAAATGTTTATTCATGTATTAATGTTTGAAGCCTGTGTTGGAACTAGGGTTCTAGATTATTCTTTGGGGCATGTATCTACATATAAATATTATGACAATGCATACTTGAGTCGTGATAAAATCTTCTGCTTTTAAACTTTTGCTTTATTTTATTTAACTGTTCTTTCCTCTCGTTATCGTCAAGAACACTCGGTTCATGTACAACAACAGTTTTTTCAACTACAAAAATAAGAAAAAAACATAATTGATGATATACCTAGATAACCATAATATTGACTTCATAAAAACAATAAGGTACTATAGTCCGTTCACTATATTAAATGATCGCTTAAAACTGCAACATGCTACGAATTAGGTAAAATTAACAATGTTTTTATAGTTTTTTACGCCCTATATTAACTGCAAGTTATAAAAATTATAATTAATTAATTAAATTAGAAAAACAATAATTAATAAACGCAAATGAAAACAGGGTATTTTTTCACTTTGGATGATTAACTTCTGCTGCCACCAATTATTCGATAGCAAACAGACCATAAAAGTCAATAAAGATATAGTTACCTGTTGTGAAAGCTGGCCTGGACCCTCCGTGATCACTTATATGGATATTTTAGTATGTTTCTGTGTACACTACGGTAGATAGTGTAGTCCATGATTCTTGAAAATGAAAACGAATGTAGACCCAGCCCAGTTTTCACTAAAATTATACAAATATGTTACCTACAAGATGGGGTAATCACGTTAACGTGAACTAACAACAGTGAAAGCATGATTAGAATCAGACTTATCAATCCCAGATATGGGAATTTGTATTTTATTCGATGGTTTATAGATCCCAGGAACCGCGCGCGCCTCCATTACGCTAGTTTCAAATTACGCGCACTTTTATCACTCTATGATTGGCAAATGAGACTACCCATGCTACCCCCAAAAAAGCTCTAAGTTTACCGAGGTCAGAAAGGGTTTATGTACCACCTCTGTCTTCTATTGCGTTAGCTTTAGCTTTCAAAGTTTTCTCATGTTCTAGCTCTCTTTTATTCAATAGGAGATATGAACTTTTTATATCTTCTAACTGGGGCTTGAATGTTCTGGTGGTGCTGTGAATTGCGGCTGTAAAAATAAACGACAATTTGAAAACTAGTTATCTTGGTTGGTTATACGGTTCCTCAAACATTTTGAATATTGTTTAATTGTGTTGCTTGTGTTTAATAAATTAAAAAAAAAAAAAAAATTGAATACAAAATAAAAATTAAATTTTATTAATTACATTTCTTAAGGAAAGTAAAATCGGAAAGTATTCAGGACAGGACCATGTCTGATGGGTAAGCTAATTAGAAATAAGCGCCACGCACCGCACCTAGTTCATCCCTCACCGTAGGTATATTTTTATGCGTAAAAATTACTTACACGACAAAACTGGAATTTAGCAGGAAAGTTCTAAAAAGGCAAACAAAACAAAAATTTGAAATTGATATATGTTTTTATAAGTAGTTAAGTAAAACATTTTATTGCAATGACGAACTTAAAATAATTAAATCTAATTTGGAATGAAGATGAGAAATGAGGAAAAATCTAGATGAGACTACTTACTGACTTACTTACTTTGATGATTAAGTGTTGTATTTTTGCTAGAAGATTTTACTTTCAGTAGATGGTCTTTATCATCGTAATAGTAACTTTAAAAATAAAACAACCGACTTTCTAATTAATTTGGACCACATCAACAGCATAAAAAAAAGAATTTTCAAAATCGGTCCACAATTGACGGAGAAATCGGTGAACATACATAAAAAAGACCTCCTTTTGAAGTCGGTTAAATAGAAGGATAGCTGGTGGGAGCAAAGCAAATACGAAGCAAATCCGTATGACACTTAAACGCCCCCGAGGTATAGGTAAGACTAAGGCTAGACGGTGCTGATCTGGTGCTGAATATCTAAGTGGACTGTGACCTTTAAAATCGTCTTAATCATGAATTCTAAACATACCTAACCGTTAACCTCTTAAACTATAGTCAACAATTTTGCCGGGAAATTTCAGTTTTGAAGTCTAATTGGACTGAGAACCAACTACCTAATCTGTACAAGAAAATGCATCTGTCCGTTGATTGATCGTTGAAAGAAGAACAGACAAACATACTGTCTCAGAGAACCTGAGTTTCTCTGAAACCGTGTAGATAAATATTACAATTTATTATTTCCGGGTATAAATATTATAAAACGAAAGTAACAATATTTACACGGATAGGGATTTGGAAAATATTAGTACATAAGGTAACGAGTTGAGTTGCATCAATCATGTAAGTAAGTATTATATCACTATCAGCTATCTAGTTTCCATATTACAAGCTTTTGTTAGTTTGGGGCTAGATGGCGCTGTGTGAAAAATGTCCATCGATGTTTATATTATGTACTAGTCGCCCGCGACTTCGTCCGCGTACGGAAGAAATTCGGCCCGCTCCTAAAATTCACCACTTTAAATCATCCCGAGCAATTTTTTACGCCCCAACTCTCCCAACTCCCCCCCCCCTGCTTCTCCCCTTGGAATGAACTACCCAAATATCAATTTTCATCACTATAACTTCAAAAACAAAGAACTTTCCATACAATATTTAACCCCCTTTTTCCCCTCACTTAAACCGTCCCTGTCAAAAAAAATATGGAAACACCATTTTTTATTTTAAATGAACTATCCAAATCCAAATTTTCATTTCTAACAGTACAAAAACAAAGGACTTTCATACAAACTTCCCCCCCTTGTAGGTCGGTTTTCGAAAAATCCTTTCTTAGTACACCCCTACGCATCGAAACGAATACACCCTCCAAATTTGAAGTCTGTACGACCAGCGGTTTGGGCTGTGCGTTGTCTGTCAGTCAGTCACCAATCATTCAGTCAGTCAGGACAGAGCCTTTTATATGTATAGATAGAAGATAGATAGATTGTGAAACTGTTGGTGCACATTCCAAAAAGAGCGCGTAGTGCTGTCACAAGCAGATGGTGCTTACAGTTAGGTCGACCGGCAGCATAGATCGGGGTGTCACGGCAAAACTGCTGCTTCAATTTCTCCGTGGAAAATTTTCTTTGTTTGATACTGTTTTCTGAATGTATTTTCATCGGTATTCTTGTAACTGACGACCTTACTGGTGTCACTTTGGAGCCTAAAAAAATTACAGTCCGTTTTTCCAACAATCCAAAAGTCTATGCAACGTGTAACACAAAGGTTCAACAATACGGAAGGGTATGTTTGTACTCATCGTTATGAGCAACTTTTACTATGGGCCAACCCTGAAATCGCGGAAAAATATCAGCTGTTCCATACATTTTGTCCAAGGTCAATGAACTTTTTGTATGGAACAGCTGATTTTATTTTCGCGATTTCAGGGTTGGCCCATAGTAAAAGTTGCTCATAACGATGAGTACAAACATACCCTTCCGTATTGTTGAACCTTTTAGTTACACATTGTATAAAGATAATCTATTTGACGACCAACTTGCATTAGCCAGCAACTCGCCTTTCTTTTTGTTTTTAAAGCCCAGTTCAATGTTTCCCTTCGCAAAATCAAAATTATTTAGTCAAATGACTATTATTAAAGCAAAAAATATGAATACCTAGGTAGGTATATGTTACAGATGAATATCCGTATAAGCATAGATTAAGTATACTAACATGTTAGTATACTTAATCTATGGTATAAGTAAGAACCTAAAGCTCTACGGTTGAAAACACGATAAACGATGACTCGTTTGAAAAAATATCGAGACAGTCCCTATTTTTAAACTTTTTTCTGTTAGGTATGTATCCTAATTACAGCACATATAGTCACATTAACAATTAATGTACAAAAACAAAAATATATTGGAGAACTTTGTAAGGTTGAAAAGTTAATACATAATTTAGAAACTTCTCGAGTCACATCATCAGCCAGACGTCTACTGCTGAACGAAGGCCTCCGCCCTTAATATATGTGTGTATGTAGCTATAATCTCCAGGCTTGACAGACTTCTCGAGGAATTTGAGAATAATTTCAAACATCCAAGCTAGACATACACGGTGGTTACGTTAACTGCCGTATTTACACTAATTATTCCGTAAAAAAAAATTTGCTTAAACCTGGCCTTAAAGATTTGAAAAATTTAAAATCAAAATTTCGGTTCAGTTGTGTACCTGATACTGAAGCAGGGTTTTCAGTATGCGGCTTCGGCTGTATGTGCATTGGTTTATTCTTATTACGATTCGAAGCACTTTTTACATCTGAAAAAACAGTTAAAGATAAACCTTAACGTAATTATATTGAGTCGGTCAAAATTAGTAATAGTATCCATATTATGTAACTACATTACGTATGCTAACGAAACGGTGCGAAAACGCGGTGGGATTTTCCTTCCCATCGAGTAACATTGTTATTCTGGTGGTGGTGTGACTCTTTGGGAAAACAAATGCAGATAGAATTAAGAGGGAATCCGGTGACCAATAACCAGAGACGAATACACCCTCCGAATTTCAAGTATTTACAACCAGCGGTTTGGGCTGCGCGTTGTCTGTCATCAGTAAGTCAATCAGTCAGGATAGGACAGAGCCTTTTCAACCGACTTCAAAAAAGGAGGTTCTCAATTCGACTGTATGTTTTTTTTTGTATGTATGTTACGCGTTTACTCCGCCAATTATGAACAGATTTTGATGATTCATTTTTTTGTTTGGTAGGAATATTTCCGAGGTGTCCCATATAATTTTTATCGAAATCGGTTCAGTAGTTTGGGTTTTAAATCAATATTACTTGAAATCATGAAGATGTCATCCAGGTATTCGAAGTTGAAAACGGTTGTATTTTTTTAAAGCGTATTATGTATGTATAGATAAAGTAAGTAAGTTCGTATAGGCTGAGTGGCCAGCCCTAGTGTCAGAGTTAATGTACCGCCCGCAGGCCTCTGACATGGCTGACGATTGTTGTTATAGAAACTAGAACAAACAACCTATATATATAGATTATTTGAGCACAATACCTCGTGGTTTATATTCACTTGAACAATTTCGTTCTTTGCTCCGATCAAATCTGTTCGTCAGTCCTGACGTTTGTCTTTGTGCTAAAACGTGAAAGACTGGGTGAGTTATAAACATCAACCATTATCCACCCTCTGCTGAGGTAGGCATAGTATAGCCATGCATATAGATCTCTTCAGCGCGCCAAGTTTCCCAGTCTTGGTTGGTTCATCAACAGCCAAAAGACGTCCACTATTGGACGAAAGCCTTCCCCGTAATCGGGAGTGGTTGCTATAATCCCCACGCTTGGCATGCGGCTTAGGGATCGCAGAATGCTCACCATCGTTAACCAAGAAGATGCTGCTGCCCGTCCTCCGGTGATTCTGGCTGCAGTTTTAGGACATACGCAGGTCCTTGGTTGGTTATTATTGGTTATTATTATTGCCAATTTAATTCTCTACTTTGTTGGACTACTCTTATTTATTAAGGCGGGCTTGTAGCAATTTTTACTTTTTTTCAAAGGGCGAAAGATCCAAATTAAATATTTTATTAAAATTGATCCTATATTTTAGTTTTTTGTTTTTTGTAAACGTGAACTTGAATGTTTGATTCGATAGAAAAAAATTACAAAGTAGACACTAAATGGCGCGGCATTTCGATTAGCTACAACTAAGAAAATACATTATGAAACCACGTGAAATTTATACTAATAGATAGAATATAGTATTATTTAGTTTTTAGATTTTAATAATTACAGTATTTCTTTGATTTATTTTTCAAAAAAAAAACAAAACCCTATTAAATTTAGCAGTTCAAGCGCTCGCGCCAAAAATAAGGAGATATATCATATCGCGCCCTAAAATGGCCCCGTGAAGACGGGACAGCCCGAGGGACTGTCTCGCCTGTCTGCGCTCACTAAGCGAGACGCGAGCTATCATTTTTGCTCTCATAAATGTGCTATCTTCTATCGCACTCCGGCGCAACTCGTAAACGTGACGGCACGGGAGTAATTTTCAAACGTTGTTTTATTACGCGATAGCGCATTTTTCGTAATATTTGGCTCGCGCCTTGTCCTCTCTCTCTCGCTCACGCCTACCGTTTAGTGCCTATCGTGTACCCCGCCTGGACGTAACACGCTACAAGAGGACTTTAATTAAGGATATTTCATACAGCACCATCTTGCCCCAAACTTGGCAAAATGTTTACTAGTGGAGAAAGATAACCGATAGAATACTGAGGTATAGTTTTTTTTTGTTAAATTACTGGGCATAAAGAGATTAAATATCTAATATCTCAGGGAGACGAGCGCAGTGCAGTGCGGCGCAGAAGAACTGCTACTGTTATGTGCAGGCGTGACGCTTACTACCAGGCGAACGTCTCGCTCGTCTCTTCAGTAAATAACATTAAAAAACCTATTAATACACCAAAATCCAGAACAGACACGTATTACGTTCGTCACATAAATGTCTGTGCTGGGTGGGAAATAGTGGGAATCGAACCCAAGCTCCCAACGCAAAGCATGTGAATGTGTTAAATTAGTTGATTACACCTTTGAATACTAACGTTTCGCAATGCTTCTGCTTCTGACGTCGAGCGATTTCTTTTTTAAGATATTTGCAATATCACCATTTGAAGGATTTGCTGATGTTGTTGGCGTTTCCTTGGTAGCTGTCCAAAAGACAATACCGAGCGCTGTGAGGGCCATCGCACAAGGCCACGCCGTCGAATAAAGATAGGAGGCGATGTGCGCAACCCGCCACATGATTAGGTGAATAAGCACACTTGTCATAGTGTCTACTTTAGGTTGTTGTGGTACTGGAATACAAGATGATACAGGAAGAGCGATGAAGTTCTCAACGAACTTCCAACTTATTCGCTCTATTCGCTTTATATCTAAGCATATGAAAACAGCGTCCTCTCAGTTAACGGTGGTAACCATTCTGCGATCCCCAAGCCGCCTGCCAAGCGTGGGGATTATGGCAACACCTCCCTTTAAGGGAGAGGCCTTCGTCCAGCAGTGGACGTCTTCCGGCTGTTGATGTGATGTGTGATATGAAAACATGCTTAGATACCGACTTAAAAAAAAAGGAGGTTTTCTATTCGACTGTATGTAGTATGTTACGCGATTACCAATTTTGAATTCATTTTGATGATTATTTTTTTGTTTGGTAGGTGATAGCTGAAGTGGGCCCATATAAATTTTATCGAAATCAGTTGAGTAGTTTGGTTTTTAAATCAAAACAACTGGAAAATATGAATACAATACTCTCCATCCAAAAGCTGCCTGGAAGAGATTGCTTTTAGCAATAAGGCCGCCACTTGTTACAATATTTAAGTTTATTAAATTATTTCTGTGTAATTCTTGGCGAACAATGAAGAGTTAAACAATCAATCAATCAACATGTCATCCAGATTTGATCCAGGTTGTCAAAATTGAAGCCGAATGTAAAAAAAAAGGGTAAGTATTCTAAGCGATGTGATTCTATCTAACAGGGCAGATACGGTTACAGGGACTCCATGTGCCGTGCATCATTATATGTAAAGTTGACATAAGGCGCGATGCCAACCTAAGTGATATTATGGCAAGTCTCAATACAAACTTATGAATATTGCGACGTGTGGCAGGCAACGCGATATGAAATAATGCGTATACCTACAACTACATACGTGTCACGTCACTTAAGACATTAAGAAATAACTATAAAGAAAACAATTTTAAGAAAGGCAATACTTACGTAATTGCTGTTTGCCTAGATTGTCGGTTAATTTGGGCGACGTGTTAAAGGGGGCTCTGTGGATTACTTGAAACAACAAATATTACATTCAGTCAATCAATTTTAAACCAGTTTAAATATAGACGAAAGTACGAAACTAAGCCGACGTACCTAATTACGATTCTATACCTATTAATAACTTCTAATTCAAAATTTACCGACATCACCCGCAGGGTTTACAAGTTGAAGTGGCAATGGACAGGCCACATCGCTCGAAGAACTGATAACCGATAAACCGATGGGGAAGAAAGGCCTCCCACTAGGTGGACCGACGACATTGTAAAAGTCGCGGGCAATTGGTGGATGCATATGGCAGGTTGTCGTACAGTGTGGAGGTCTAAGAGCCTTCGATCAGCAGTGGACGCGTCTCCGGGCTGATAATGATGATGATGAACTGCTATTTCTAAATCAGTAATAATTTGCACGGTAATATGAATACCATTAGTATTCAAATAGGCAATATATTATACGTCGTAGGTCACAATCCAACGTGATATTAAGTACTTTTATATGCGCTATTTTCATGGCGGTTAGGTTTTAAACACAAACTCAACGTACGGGACGATGTGATCCAAATTTAAGGACTCTACTAGGACACCTGGGGAATTAGCACGTGGTCATTGGAAATATACCTCTGATATTATAAACAATGATTGTTTTCTGCGTAAGTTTAACACGGAGAGTGGCGAGGAGAAAAGTAGATCGATTTTGGCGCGTGACAGGAGTTTTAAGATTCAGCAAATTATTCAATAAGATATTTAAAAAAAAACTATGTCCGTTTACATACCTTGGTTCGTCTTCACAGGTAATTTTGATACAATTGACTTTGGAGCCGATTGTCTTGACAGAACTGGTGATGGCGGTCGCGGTAATAAATGCGGTTTTATTTTTACGTGACTGGATTCTTTCGCTGTAGCTAAAAACGTTACATTAAAATGTGATAGCACGTTTTTTATTATCTGTGTTTTTGTGATAGCTTGTTTTTAAGCTCACTGGGAGGAACATTAAGACAGGACGAATTTTTACACTCTCTCTTATTTAATTTATCTCTTTTATTTTAATTTACAGTTGCGATATTGTATTTATGATGACGTCACCGTCACTACCAACCAAGTGATCATCCCAGAATTTAGACAATTCTCTTCATTTACTAATAACATACATACCTATTTATAATCATATATATACTTATACCACAGAATAAATAATAGTACTACGTACAGAAAGTTCACTCCACAAAGGAATTGAAATAAATAAGGACTCTATCTACTAGACAATAAAGTAGTAATTCAACTCGCACAGCGCTGGATACCGCTCGCTATATTCACCTAGATATACCGCTCTCTTTCTATCACGTATGCTTAGTTACGTGCGACGAGGCTAGCGTGCGGGTGCCCACTGACCTCAGCCTTGCATTGTCCTCCCGGACGGAGTCCGGCCGAACATACCTAAACTGCGGAGTGACACCAGCAGGGGGCTTATACTCTCGTCTTAGCTTGAACGTTGTCGGTTTAAATATTTGTTTTATTTCATTTGCGTGGGTCTAATCTGCAACACGCTACAAGTGTTGAAATTGAAACAACACATTCAACTTACGTGTAACATCTTGGAATGAGTAATCTCGTCTAATTAAGAGTTTCTTATTTACTGGCGTGACTAGAGGTTTGCCGTAACCTTTACAGGTGTTGTTTGATATGATGTTGGCCACCTTCATATTGGTTGAAGGACCTAGAAAGTAAATGTAGATTATAATAGACAACATTTAAACCTTTCATGGCGTGGTTTAACCAGTGCCTTAAAGTGTTACCGTACCCATCGATGGATCGTATGGTACAGTGGAAGTCGATCATTGGCACTGATCGACGATCGATTAATTAGTGAGGTGACGATAGTGGAAATATTATATCAGAATTGACCCGAATGCGTAGGAGTAGCTTTTTCGAAGCAGAGAGTTCGCCTGATGGTGTCCATAACGTTCGCCATGGATACTTGTAACATTAGAAATATTTTCAAAACGCTTGCCGACCCGGATAAATTTTATAGACGCCCTTTTTACACCGTTATTGCCGTAGTAGACTAATCGGGCGTCCGCTAGACTTGAAATCGTGAGGTCGCGGGTTCAAACCCAAGCTCGTACCAATCTTTGGAGTTTATTTACGTTTTTTCATATACCACTGGCTTTTCGGTGAAACAAACACCTACTTATATGTACCTACGTCTTATGCCGAAACTGGATATTTATTCTATTAGGGACGAAGTGAGTAGGTAGGTACTACCCCTAACTATTTTGGTAGGCTGTGGAGGTGTTTGTGCTAATACTGCGCGCCCCGTCATAGTGCCCAAATTCTAATGAAATTCCAAGCTTGGAAAATGTATACCAAGTTTTAGGTAAAGTTAAAGAAGCTCACATATATGTGCTGTGGACGGTGAATCTCTCTTATCTTTCTGTATTTCCGCCTTAGGTATATTTATGATTTTATTTGCGTTGTAATGAATTGCCGTAGTTAGGGTTCTCGATTGAGCTAAAACATAACGATTTCCTCTAATCTAAAAGTTTTCAATTCGACTGTCTACATTTTCAGCAATGATACTATATAGTGTTAGGAGTGAAGGGCTTTCCTGGGGTCCCCAGGTTAATTAGTCTACTTTACTTGCAAAAGTTGCCGGGGAAAGATCACTTACTTTATTCCATGCATTTGCCAATAACTCTAATAAAATAATAAGCTTTAAAAACATAGTATCATACTCGTAGTATAAGCTTCATACTTACTATCAGACACATTTGCAGAATGACCTGCCCAAACTTTTGGCTTATCTTGTGTATCTCTACTGGAATTTGATGTTTCACTCATTGTACGTGCTGAAAAATACCATAAATATAATCAGAACAAGTGTTTTGCGCGGTCAGTTTGCTCTCACTGTATTTCGTTACTATTGGTACAGTCTTCGAAACATTTCCGCACTATATTTTTTTAGCTGCTATCTTCAAAACAGACATGCTTTTGAGCAATTTGGGCGCACTACAATCAAAAATACTACCCTCAAAAAGGATAATTTTCATCAATTTGATGAAAATAATTATTATGGTTTTTTGTTCTAGTTTATATAACAACACCGTCAGCCATGTCAGAGGCCTTCGGGCGGGGCACATTAACTCTGACACTAGGGCTGGCCACTCAGCCTAGACGAACTTACTTACTTTTTATCAATTTGATCGCAATTGATTATAGCTATTGTCTTCAAAACAGACATATTTTAGTCAATTTGGACGCACTGTAAGTTAAATAAATAAATAAATATTGGGGGACATTTTACACACAGCGCCATCTAGCCCCATACTAAGCAAAGCTTGTATTATGGAAACCAGATAGCTGATAGAATACTTATATACAATTTTTTTTCCTAAATACTTACTATACCCAGACACAGAACAAACATCTATGTTCGTCACATACATTTTTGTCCTGGGTGGGGATCGAACCCACGTCCTACAGCTCTGAAAGCAGACATGCTACCAACTAAGCTACAAGGCTGAGTATGAGTTACCAGCTCAAAAGGGCACACTTTACAATAATTTGGTCGCAATGTAAGTTAACCACTATTACACATTTAAGCAATTTGGTCGAACGTTACTACAGCTATTTCTAATAACTTACGAGTTGACAGGAGGTCAATAGTCCTGTCGGAGTATTTTCTCCTCGGTGAAGTATGGTCGCCACTTAGTGACCCTAATTAAACAAATACAAATACATTTATTGCCTGTTGATTAAGACATCTATCATATGCTCGAGACTTTTATCTTTGATAAATTATATGTCTAGATAGACTGATGGATACTAAACGCGTCGAAAAAAATAGCGGTTAACTGTTAGCCTCTTATGCACGCACACGACACAACGACAATGGTGCAACGCGAGTGTAAGACATGGCTGTCACGCACACTAGTATAATAATGTTGGCCTGTCATTTTTCGTTCATAAACAGTACGAGACTCTATCTAGACATATTATTTATCAAAGACCTTTATATACTTTACCCGTGCCTTTTATTGATTTAAAATATTACAATAAGTAATTGAAAAAAAGGAGGCTGATAATAACCAAACATTAATCTTAATTCCTTATTCACATTCATTTATACAGCGTGGCGCTACTGTGCCGACAATAATTTAACACACGTGTAGGGTTAATGATCAGTAACCATAAAAATAATGTAAAAAAATCAGATGGTCTATACATTTTGTCCAACGTCGATGAACTTTTTTTAAGGAACATCTGTTTTTTTTTCGCGAATATACAATGTGTAACAGAAAGGTTCAACAATACTGAAGGGTATGTATGTACTCATCATTATGAACAACTTTTACTATGGGACCAACCTTGAAATTGCGAAAAAAATATCAGCTGTTCCATACAAAAAGTTCATTGACCTTGGACAAAATGTATGGAACAGCTGATATTTTTTTCGCGATTTCAGGGTTGCCCCATACAAAAAGTTGTTCATAATGATGAGTACATACATGCCCTTCAGTATTGTTGAACCTTTTTGTTACATGTTGTATATTACCAAAATTTGTTTTAATTTCTAGTGGTTTTCCGCTGTAATATCGTTTCGAGTACTTATAGGACAGCAACAACAATGAGGTAACAATGGACTTCCGCAAAGTAACGCCTGAATGAATCACATATGTTGTATATTTTTTACATTATTTTTATGGTTAATGATCATTAACCCTACACGTGTGTTAATTTAATGTCGGCACAGTAGCGCCACGCTGAAGTATTAAAAAAAAACCTACCGCCGGTTTTTGTTGATGGAATACTTCGTGAGAAAACCTGCATACTCAGAAGTAGAAATTCAATGGCGTATGTGAAAACACCAACCCGCCACTGGGCTATCATGGTGATTATGGCCCAATCGCCTTTCGAGAGCAAGCCTAATGTACCGGCAGTGGACTATATGCTTATGGTTAACGTAAACTTATTTAGTTTTCAACCGACTTCAACTTTAAAACCGGAGGTTCTCAATTCGACTGTATTTTTTTAAATATTTTACGCGATCACTCTGCAAATTATGAATTGATTTTGATGGTTGTTTTTATATTAGGTGCGTCATACCTCTGTGGGTCATACCTACTTCAGAGGTGGCCCCATATACATTTTATCGAAATCGGTCCAGTAATTTGGTTTTTATATCAAAATAACTGGAAAAAAGATATCATCCAGGTAGTCGAAATTGAAGTCGGTTGTACTTTTTAAAATAAATAATAGATATAGGTCCTAATGCATAGTCCAAAAAAATCGTAATAGGGTAGATGACTGATGTTTATATCGTTCAACCAATATTCATTTGCTTTGATGAAGAATTTAAGTAAATATAGTATATTTATTGAAAAAATATTAAATCGGTTAAGGCCGGGTATTCCACGTTTCAAGCACATTTTTAATGAGATCAATAATTAGTCTAAAGCTGTATCAGTTAGGGTCACATTTAGCGGAGCGAAAATATGGCGGTTACGCAGATTCGTGCGTGTCAAACTTCGATTTTTGAAGATTTTCTCAGATTACTTGAAAAGTATAGAAATTAATAACTTTTGAACCACAGCATGCTCTCCAAAATACTATTAACTTATAATACATATTTTTTTAATGTGAGTATGTGCTCTAATTTTTTTCTATCGAGGAAAGTATAATCAATCGTGTTTTCATCCACAAAAGTTACTAAGACTGACTACTTACTAGGATGTTCTTCTGTAAGATTTTGTATTTTTGGGCTTTAAATATAGTAATTTGACTAAATAAATTTGATTTTGCGAGGGGCAAATTTGGTAAATACAAGCCTTAACAATGTTCTGATATATGAGCGTTTAAAGTTTTTGTTAGAGATCTCTGTCCCTTTCCCACAAAACAAAAAATTACGTAACGCCTTACTTGTCAGAATATAATTTATATGGCGTACAGAGAAGTGACGTCACGATTTGCTGTTTCGCCTCTCTGTCTAGCATGATATTAAAATGCTTATAAGTTGCTTATTTTTGATCAGATTTTCATTTTCTTTTCATTAATCAGCTATATTTATGGGCCACATTTTAATAGGACAATAAAAAAAACCAGTCATCTAGCATATTGAACTGTTACTAAATATCCTTAGTTTAACGCTACTAAGCTAGGAAGTATTTTTGTATTTTTTTATAACTTCTATCATGCGTAAGCTAGAATGCAGCTAACCGACATATGGGTACAAAGTAACTTGACCCAGTCTGGCGTAGTATGCATTGGATGGACCACATGGCGGTTAGCTGCTATCTAGCTTACGCACGGCATATTTACATACGAGTGGGGCTCGAATTCCCGGATTTTTTCTTAGACGGCGAAGATGAGCTGCTACGCGTTCCCTTCCTAATGAAACCTGTGATTGTCATCCCTTTAATTTCTTGTCTCAGTCCTGTGACACAAGCAAATTGCAATAACCAGCATGAATAATGAGTTTTAAACTCTTCGTAACTTAATAAAAAGCTGTATTTTGTGTGCATCGACTCGTGACTGAGGTGATCCAAATATCAAAGATAGTGACTTTGTGATTTGTAGTCCAAATGAACAAACATGGCGTTTTTCAACCAATGACAGCTCTGAATATCTCACAAAAATCCTCTGAAGCAAAATTGTGACTAACATAGTGTAAATATTACTGCATCAATGTCTACACTTAAAAGCGACGGATTGAAGATAAGATCAAATAATTGTGTAAGATATATATATTTTAGACATATCTTTAGTCTAAGTATGTAAACAAACATGGCGTCTTTTCACCAATACAGCTCTGAGCTTTTGATTCGCCTGAATGATTAAGAACGAGATTATTATTGATGGTCGCTTATCGTTTATAAATAAAATAACTAAATAAGTATTGGTGGACATTTCACACAGCGCCATCTAGACCCAAACTAAGCAATGCTCGCACTATGGAAACTAGAAAAATTGGTGTACATTTTAAATAGCAACAAACAGCCTGTGCACGCATTCATTTAGTACATAGGGCATCTTTTAGGCAATAAATAAATAAAAAAGAAACCCCCTACATACAATATAATAAAAGAAACTCACTAGAAGCGTTAGTTTCTCGGTAATTCGCGTGTGACGTGGGTATCAAGGCCACAGCGCGGCAACCCGGAGACGCCCAACGAGGTTTCAAATCTGGAACACAAGTGAGCTTTGAAACTTTCATCTTTATTATAATTCATTTCATTCTAAATTCAATTTTTCTTACGTGTTCAATTATGTAAACAAATATGGCGGATCGACGACTAATTACAACAATTCATTCCAGAATGCTTACTCTGGACTGGAATGAATTGTTGTCATTGGTTGTCGAAACGCATGTTTAGTACTTAAGAAAAAAATGGGCCTAATCAAGCCGAAGAAACACATTACTCCTTGAGCATAACATAACAGATTTTTATTCGCTTTAAGGTGGATTATTACAAAAAAAAACATAAAACGATAGATTATTCATCCAACATCATTGCATCCAATAGAATTAAAATTGGCAAACGAAATTTAACATTTAACGCCTTTCAATTTTAACCTTTTATGGAATTAAAAACTATACTCAGCAGCGCCACGTAGATTAAAACGGCGTCATGGCAAACCCCCGCGAAACTTTCTTCGCAATATCGCTATCAATCGCTTCAAAACGATAATTCTAATTAAAATCTTTTAAATAGTTGTACTAACTATATAAATAATAGCAAACATTACCTTATTTATTTTACAACCAACTTTGGTCATCATCGGTTACCAGTCCGCCATATTTATTTACACATTAATTGATCAAGTCTTTGGAAAATCAGAACGACTTTTGTTTTAGTAATGCATATGACATTATGGGCTTTTTGGTACAAGGAGGTATAACTATATATATATATATATATATATATATATAACTGTCCTAAGCTTTTTAGTAAAATATTTTAAGAAGAAATTGCCTAACTCATGCAAACTTCGCAACTTACTTTTGATCAGCGACGGTGATAATGGAATGGACGGGCCCGGCGCTTGCAAATCGATCAAAATTAACAAGACAACACAATCAAGCATACCTAGCTAAAAGTATGCATATTACATTTGCCGGAAAATAGAGATAGCGAATCTAATTACTGCATGACAAAAAGAGAACACATGTACATTGTACATTTAGAAGTTTGTATTGTCGTATCGTACGGCTCTCATGTCGCAAAGGCAGAGTATGACTGAAGCGAGTGGAGAGCCGGCGCTCAACATATAGTCTTCAAAATCCGTGCGCTTATTTCCCGTCCATTCATCTTATCATTGTCGCTGCTTTTGATCTGTTTTTTGGTTTTTTAACTTATTATTTAATCTGTATTCTAACGGTGGTCTTTTGGAAAAATGAAACCATAACATGGCATTTTAACATTATTTATTTAACAAAATATGTAGTTTTTACATTAACATTGCATTCTATGCTTTTGAAAACAGCAGTCTTAACATTTTAATAAATATCTAAGTGGAGAACGTAAGCTACAATACAAAATACGCTAAAGACGAATTTAAATTAGATAATGTGGACAATATTGGAGGCTTTAGTTGACAGATCTAAACTAATAAAAAATATCGCTGTCACTTTCTTACCAGGCATGTTAGCTAAGGACAGCAATACTTTTTGTCAACTAAACCCTTCAATATCGACCACATTATTTCTGGCAAAATTAGAACTTAAACTAAAATAGTGACACTTTAGGCCTGGTGTCAACTAAAGAGTGACATGATGATATCCATTATAATTATTACTCCATAAAAATAATACGATGCGTGGCACGTTGTTCGCCTCACAACTAGTTATATCATATTTTATACCATGTTGCATAAACAGACCTCGGGTCTTAAGAGGGAATCAGGCCAGCGATTCTCCATATTCTGTTCCCCTATCTTCTTCCTGGATAATATTTGTTTAAATAAAGTCCACAAAGTAGACATGTTTCCGTCATATCCTTGTGTGCAGCAACTAATTGCTAAAGAACATATAACCCTCAGAAAAGTACTATGAAGATTTTTATAGGGTTATATTTTTTGGGTTAAAGGATTGTCATTATTTTAAAATGGTTGCTCTTGAGGCATTATCCAGGAAGAAAATAAATAAATATTAGGTGGACATTTTTACACAGCGCCATCTAGCCCCTAACTAAGCAAAGCTCTTACTATGGGATTCAGATAGCTGATTACTAAATATAATATATTTTTGGTGAATACATACATTATATTACACACAGAGCAATATAATAGAACAGGGGAATACATTTTTATGGAGAATCACAGACCGGATTCCATCTTAAACATTAAACTTGGTTAATATTACGTTGACCCCGTCTGCATAGACAATGACATGTAATCCCTAAAATAACAGATAGATTTCCCGTTTATTGCCCGTGGTACCACCAGTCTTACTACCAGTAGTACCACGGGTATTTTTTTACCCGTGGTACCATTGGTAGTAAGACTGGTAGTACCACGGGCAATAAACGGATTTTTCAACGACACTATGTCAAGTATCTGTGAAAGGCCCGTTTTTCAATCCTCAGATAAACAGTCACACAGAATGTAGCTTAACTTGTAGCTGGTAGCTTGATTTCGGATTTGTCAACAATCAGATAAGTGCTAAACCTTGGTACTCTCTCTATCATCCGCAACTTTACGTAAGCTTATTTCGTTCTTCTGAGATGTGTGTGGAGATAGGAATAAAAAACCTCATATATAGCTATCATGAACGCTATTCCGGGATCGAATACGCTCAGCTGCCGACGCTGCGCAACTATGAATTTTAGCACCTCGCAATAAGGTTCGTGGTCGCGCAGTGTCGGCAGCTGAACCTATTCGGTTCCGCTATAAGAGGTTCACGGTACGGCTCCTGGTCGGTAACAGAGCATTGAAAAATCGCCAGTTATAATTCAACGGCTAATAAATTATTAACGGACTAATAAATTTATTGCTTTGGTAGCTATCGGATCGATAAATTGAGGATAGAAAAATCGGGCCTAAGATATAAAAAACGATAGACAAAGCGCAAAAATTGACGTTGGAAATTCTGCTGCATGTCACATAGAATAGAGTTCATATTAATAACGTGGTCCTCGGGCTCAAAGTAGATACAAATTTCAAATTCGCCTATTAAACCAAAAAGCTCTACATGCTATAAAAACTAAACTAGCTACGAACTAACTTCTGCCCGCTCTTTATTGCTATCAACATCCATCCCATTTTCCTTAATCGATTTATCACCTTGTCTAACTACGGTTTTCTCACTATCCTTGCTAACTACACTTTTTTGTTCAATTGTACTGGCAACATTATGCGGGTTGTCTATGGTACCGGAGTTGGGTAGTTGGGAGGCAGAGTGTCGCCGCTCCTTGTGCCTCGCTCTGTGCATCGCTTTCATCTCCATTTCGACGCAGTGCTCGGCGAACATCAGCTGGAGAGGTGCGTACATGTGCGGCAGAAGCTCCAGATCGCCCATAGAGATCTGGAAAGAACGATATCTATAAATCCTAAGGTTGCCTTGAAGATATTGCTTTTAGCAATAAGGCCGTCACTTGTCTTTGTCTTTTCACACTAGTTAAGTTTTTGTATATTTTGTAAATTTTCGTGTTTTTTTATTTTTTTTATTTAATTTGGTGACGAGTCGAGCACGATGTTCGCCTGGTGGTACTTCACGGCTGCCCATAACAGTAGCAGTGACAGAATAATGCCTTATGCAATCCTGCGCCGCACTGCACTACGCTCGTCTCCCTGAGATATTAGATGTTAAATCTCTTCATACCCAGTAATTTCTTTGGTAACATTGCCCTTCAAACCGGAACACAGTAATGCTTGCACACTGCTTGGCGTTTGAATAACTGGCAAAGGTGCGGTACTTCCCCAGGCGGATTCCGCAGTAGAGTCCTACCCCTACAAAATAGATTCTAAAAACAAGGCGCAGTACTCAGTATAAATCCTTGGACTGGGTTATCAACATCGCCCTTAATAATAGCAGAATACAAGCAACGATTAAAAAGAAAACTTGATTTTGCCACATGCGGACCGCCGCTGGCGCCATCTGCGAAATTTTGCCTCTGGAACGCGATTGGCCAACTAAGTAACACATCGATGTTTGTTCTGTGTCTGGGTGTCGTATGTATCATAAGTATGTATTTACGAAAAAAAATATGTATATAAGTATTCTATCAGCTATCTGGTTTACATAATACAAGCTTTGCTTAGTATGGGGCTAGATGGCGCTGTGTGTAATAAATGTCCCCCCAATATTTATATTTATTTATTTAACTAACAAAACTAACCTGCATATTGTCAAAAGCGATGCCGACAGTTTTGTTATCATTGAGTATGTGCGCGTTGAGGCGCGGCAGGCGCGCGTATCTCTGGCTGAAGTGCGTCAGGATGGTGTACTGCGCGTTCATCTGGCGGCCGATCTCTATCGCCTGGCTGGTGGTGGAGTGCATCTTCATGCGAGCCTCGTCGGCGAGCTCGTCTTCCATTGTCGCCTCGTGGATCAGAAGGGTTGAGTCTTGACCTGGGAAATTATTTTGACTGTCTTATAGCTCCGTTGACCTGGGTTTGTCCTAAAACTGCATCCAGAACCACCGGAGGACGGGCAGGAGCGTCCTCTCGGTTAACGGTGGTAACCGTTATCCCCAAGCCGCCTGCCAAGCGTGGGGATTATGGCAATACCTCCCTTTAAGGAAGACGCCGTCGTCCAGCAGAGGACGTCTTCCGGCTGTTGATGATGATGACAGCTCAGTTGGTAGTATGTCTGCCTTGAGAGCGTGGGTTCGATTTTTCGAACATTTCTGTGACGAACATAGATGTTTGTTCTGTGTTTGGGTATTGTTGGTGTTATAAGTATGTATATACAAACAAAGTAAGTATATAAGGTATTCTATCAGCTATGTGGTTCACATAGTACTAGGTTTGCTTATTTTTTTTGTTTATTTTGTCTTAGAGAATTAATTACATAGCTCAATTTATAACTCTGCCAAACTGCATAGCAGTTTGTAGGCAGATATCGACTCTCATATTCATACTATTTACTACGAGTATGTAGAAGTAGGTATTGACATTTTAGCAACAAGTAAGCTTATAACTCAATATATGTTAACTTATAGGTACACAGGTTATTTACATAGATATTCTATTTAATAGTAGTTTTTTCAAGGCTAATTTAAATGTAGATTTGTTTATAAATTGTTTCTCAAAATTATCTGGCTTAGTTTGGGGCTAGAAGACTCTGTGTGAAATGTCCACCGACATTTATTTACATTTCTATGAGTTGTTAACTTCAATATATATTAATGCGAAAGAAACTCTGTTTGTATGTCTGTTTGTTTTCGTATGTTTATTTTATACCTTCTTACCTTTTCAGGACTAGACTAGACTCAACCAATAGAACATTTTATTGAAGTGTAAAAACATGCATGTAAACACAGTTTATTACAGTGTAAAATGCTTGAATGTATGCATGCGTACACACATACATATATATACATACATACATACTCAAAAACATACCTAAATAGCGAATATACAATTCTGCGAGTCGTTTTTTTTTTAATAGTCCAACATAAATAATAACACTACTAAGTTCAGGACAAGCTTATAGCCCGGTACAATGTACATACCTTGTACGTATGGAAAAGCACAGTAATTAAATATTTTATTTGACTGGACTAAAACTGCTGTATTTTTATCACGCAATAAAACGAAATGATACCCCAATAATTTTAGTTCTGTTTGATTTGATTCGTTTAGTGACTGGTGTAACACAGCGACAGTGATAATGGAATGGACGGGCCCAGCGCTTGCAAATCGATCAAAATTAACAAGACAACACAATCAAGCATACCTAGCTAAAAGTATGCATTTTACATTTGAAAATAGAGATGGCGAATCTAATTACTGCATGACAAGAGAACACATGTACATGTATTAGAAGTTTGTATTGTCGTATCGTACGGCTCGCATGTCGCAAACGCAGAGTATGACTGAAGCGAGTGGAGAGCCGGCGCTCAACATATAGTCTTCAAAATCCGTGCGCTTATTTCCCGTCCATTCATCTTATCATTGTCGCTGGTGTAACAGAATGGGCATCATTTAAAGCAAACTAAATTATAAAGACTTACCAAGCTGAATGAGCGAATCACTCGGGATAGTATCGCCAGAGTACGTGAGCTTGTTGGTGCCGTCGATCTCTATGGCAACACCGAACGCGTTGGGGCAGTGGTTCACGAGACACGTGCTTATGTTCTGCACCCCAATGCTGGCCAGGATCGCTGGGGATATCTCGTGGTTATTGCCCGGGGCGTTCTCTTTGGACGAGGTCTGTTCAGAGTCTGCGTTTCGCATCTGTAAGGTTATACATAATTCACGGTTAATTAAGCCAAATGCTCTAACAATAGTTCTGGTCATATCCGGTGATCTTTATCTCGCCCCCTAGCACGCGCCGAGGAGTAATTGGTCTTTCCCCGCGCGGGAAAGTGATAAAGCTAGAATATGGATACGTCTGTCTCGTTTTAGCGGGGAAAAAAGAGTGTATAGACGTTTATCACGGCCCGCGTGCTAGGCGGGCAGGAATCAAAGAAGCGCAGCGTGCAACACACCACAACATCTGTATCATTTTGTTCGCTATATAGTATTAAAGGATCTACTTTACAAGTTTCATCCAAAACCGTTTAAGCGGTTTTGGCGTGAAAAGGTAACAAACACACGAACACACACACCCCCATTCACACACACATTCCGACAAACTGCTAGCATTTATAATATTAGCGTGACTAACGTGTTGTGATGAATTAGAGGCCTGGTGCACAGGGATTTATATTTATCCAAATCCGTGCAGCCGGTTTGGCGCGAAGACACACACACACACACAAACACACACACGCACACACTCATACATACGACAAACTTTCACATTTATAATATTAGTTGTGATTCAGAGGATATTTATAGGGAGATATTTTATGCCGTGTCGGTTAAATCATTGTGTAGTATGGGTATGCTGTCTCACCAACAAGTTCTGGTTAGGTATGAGCGTGAAGTCGCCTTTGATCCTCTCGAACTGGTGATCGTACACCGACAGCCAGGTGATGATCTGTCCAGGCGCCAGCAGGTAAAGCGGCTCGTACGGCATCTCTGACTCTTTGAAGGCTTCGCGCCGGGCTTGCAGCACTCCTATTAAACCTGAGCGGAACAAATATTAAAATTAAGGTGGGAGAATAAGGAGAAGCCGCCTGTCAAGCGTGGGGATTATGGCAACCCCTCCCTATTAAGGCTTTCGTCCAGCAGTGGACATCTTCTGGCTGATGATGTATATTTTTTTAAATTATTAATAGGCTTACGTTTGGCTGCCTACTCGTCTGATGTTAAACGAAGATGCAGTCTACGATGGAGCACTCTTGCCTAGAAGAAACCGATTCACTCTCGACTTGAAGACACCCAGATTATAATTATCGGGAAACACTCACTCGGGCAGCGCATTCCACTGTTTACTGGTGTATCAACCATGAAACGGTGTTGCATGATAAGGAGAATGCAGATACATGGAAAGATTTACCTTTTCACCGCCACTAACACCCATACGGGCCTAATTATAATAATGCATCCGCGCGGCCAAGCGAGTCGGCCGATAAAAAATATAACCGACTTCAACTTCGAATACCTGGATGACATCTTCATATTTTCTAGTAATTTTGATTTAAAAACAAAACTACTGAACCGAGTTCGATAAAATTTATATGGGACCAGCTACCAAACAAAAAAAAAACACCAAAATCAGTTCATAATTGGCGGAGTAATCGAGTAATATATATTAAAAAAAACATTTAAAAAAACACAGTCGAATTGAGAAGCTCCTTTTTTGACGTCTGTTGAAAAAGGATAGACTATCACCATTGCGTTGATGTTCCAGACATTTATACACTTACCTATATGATGATCAGCGTGCAGATGCGACACGTAGATCGCAGTCAACGTCCTAAGGAAAGAGTTCACTTTCTTCGGTCCGTAGAAACGAACCAGCTGCCCGAACGTCCCTTCACCGCAATCCATTAGCATTGACTGATTTTCACTGCAAATTGATTTGGGAATTAAGACCTTGTGTACTGAAATCAAAGTATCTTATTGTATATATAAGATTGTATCCTATCTCATGCTAGGTCTGGCGCACTGTGGAGTTAAGGTATTACCGTCCTCCGAGAGGACAATGCAAGGCTGAGGTCAGTGGCCGCCCGCAACTAAGCATACGTCTTTCTATCGAGCGGTATATCTAGCCATTCTAATACTAACCCGAATATAGCGAGCGGTATCCAGCGCTGTGCGAGTTGAATTGCTACTTTATTGCCTAGTAGATAGAGTCCTTATTTATTTCAATTCCTTTGCGGAGTGAACTTTCTGTACCTAGTACTATTATTTATTCTGTGGTATTACTAACAGCGCGTGGTCGGCCGTACCCCATGGATTCAGTGCCGATTGGCGCGCCGGCAGTCGCGTAACGAGCCATCGGTACAGTGGAATATGTACGCACTGATATACGCGTTTTCTATGGAAGTGACTCTGTACGTAGCACTATTATATTTTCTGTTCATAAACATCAAATCTGCAGCTCGACTATGATTATATTAATTGACAATCGCAATGGTGAAAATCGCAGAGGTGGATGATTGCGAGTGACAAAGTGAGAACAGACTAATAGAGAAAAAAAGATGTTCTCTTTAAAAATCTTAAGGTCAAGTAAATTTTGACCACGACTGTTCTGAATCTGTACAGATTCCAGTGGAACATTTAAAATAATTTATTGTTATTATATATTTACGTTACGAATATGTTAGTTCAGTTGCATAAAAATACTCACTTGTTTTAAACTATCACGGTTGTTTACTAAGTTCTATTATTATTAACGGGATATTTACCGTGATTATGTTGTGAACATAAGATACAGAACATATAAAGGCAGTGAAAAATAACGAGAGACACAAATCTGCCATAGCGGAGCATCTGCTGGACTCGGGCCCTAACCACTGGATTGAGCTTCACAGCCCTAATATCCTGTCCACCGAGCGCCACTACATACCAAGGCTAGTGAAGGAAGCCATTGAGATCTCGAAATGCCGGAATTTTAATCGAGGTGATGGCTTTCATCTCTCCAGTTCGTGGAATCCAGTGTTAGGTTGCCTTAAAAATACTAAGTCACGTCCTAAATGTGTTCAAAACAACATATGCACTGATATTGTGAGTGTGTTTTGTCGAGACTTGGGTTCGAGTTCGAGTTCCAGTAATCGTAGTAAAAGACTTAGAAAGAGGGTAGTTCGTTCTGAATGCCCTTAATGTTTTTTCGAACTCTTTTGACAACCACCCGCATTCTTCAGTCTACTCGTGAACATGGTGCATGCAACTGCGCCGAAATATCGGGAGCTCATTTCACAGCATAATCACGGTAAATATCCCGTTAATAATAATACAACTTTAATACTCACTTGATTTGTAGAACGATAGCGCTCGTGTTTCTAGTCTTGCTCGGTATACAGGAGCCCGTCCCGAGAAACACAACCTTCGGGTACTCGCGCTGAGATTCCAATCTCGCGTAGCGCATGTTCTCGACCATTCGTTTGAACTGCTCGAGCGAGCTAACGAAACCGTCGACGTCCATCGTCTCTTGAATGTAGTCTTGTATGTGCAGTTTTGGCTCCGCAGATCTGGAGAATATATAATTATTTATCATATCTTTAAGTTAAATATAATTGTGTTATTTAAGTTACTGTTAGTTATCCTAAAAGAATAAAATAAAATAAATAAAATCTATTCAAAAAGACCTTCGTTGTTAATCGCAAACAGGGCAGAAATGAGCTGTTGTTAGTAGAAGTTCCAATCACCATAGAAATCAACAACGGACATTGTATGAACAACTAACAGACTGTTTGAAAAAGGAAGGCGCGCGAATTGCATTCCGCCTTCGTTCGTAATTGTTTATTGTTTACTCAAATTCGGATTTTACTTTGTTTTATTTTAACTCAGTGTATCTTCCTCAATAAAAATTGAGAAGTGAGTGTGAGGAGTGAGAATGAAATAAAAGTAGGTAGTATTCTTATTCATAAGCTGCACTTACAAATTTTCTCATAGAGGGTGATAAAAAAATATATTGAGAATTTTATCGGGAAGGTTTATAGCAGGTTTATAATGTATCGGAGGTTGCCCCGTGACTCCGTCCGCGTACGGAAGAAATTCGCCCGCTTCTAAATAATATCTTCCGTACCGCTGGGTTATTCACAATCTTTTCCCTCCCTATTTTCACCCCTTAAGATCAGCCCTGGCATTAATGATTATTTTTGTTTTACAGTTTATTATAACTCAATTTTCATCACTGTAATATATCTTCAAAAACAAAGAACTTTCCATATCCAGTTTCATTCGCCTTTTCACCCCCTTAATTCGGCCTACCAAATTTCAGCATCACAGATCAAGTCGTTTTCGAGATTACGTGTTTAGTAAGTGAATGAATGAATGAATGAGTGAGTGAGTGAGTGAGTGACCTTTGCTTTTGTGCACATAGATAATACACTCTTGAGATACCTATAAATGTCAAATCTTTCTCATGTCTCTCATCTCCCAGTAATGGGCGATTTTCTAACAGGCAATAAAAAAAGTCGTCGTCAGCCATAAAACGTCCACTGCTGGACGAAGGCCTCCCCCTTTATAGAGGGGTGTTGCCATAATCCCCACGCTTGGGGATCGCAGAATGGTCACCACCGTAACCAAGAGGACGCTGCTGCCCGTCGTCCGGTGGGTCTGGTTGCAGGTTAAGGACATACCCAGGTCCCAGGTAAAAAAAAAGTAGTTCTCTTCAACTCGATAGACGGCGCTGACTATACGAGCCAGTCAAAAACAGCATCATATTATATTTGATCTGTGGCACTAAAATAAAATAAAAAAACTTGTCAATGACAGCCACGTCTGGTCAGCCCCATCTACAATGAGCTTCTTTTATTTTTATTGTCTGTCAGAAAATCGCCCATTTCACTCACTTACACAAATGTCTTCCAAACTCACCTATCGACCTGTTTCTTGGGCCTCAGTTGGAACATGGTGAGCGTCCGAGCTGTGACCACCTCCAGCTTGTCCGGCTCCTCCTTGCTGGTCTGCCCGTCCCCCTTGGATCCCTCCATGTTAATTATGTTCTGGAACTGCGCGACCGCGATCTACATATAACATAGGTATACTCGTACGTACCAACAGAAGCCAAGCAAAGAAACAATGCAAAGACAAGCAATGTAAGCGATGCAATGACAGCTTTAATTTCACAGAGTTGGATTTTTTTCGCCCATGCGCAAAGACGACACAGAAAAAAGCTATATGCTTTTTTCTAATACATAAAAATACAAATGGAAAATAGTATGCCGCGATAATATGTAACCGTTGCATTACGTCAGCATTTATTTCTCTTTAGACCGCCACTATGTCCGACAACAAATGCTTGCTGTTATGGTGTGGGGGTTGCCATAATCCCCACGTTTGGCAGGCGGCTTGAGGATCGCAGAATTCTCACCACCGTTATCCGAGAGGACGACGCTGCTGCCCGTCCTTCGGTGGTTCTGGATGTAGTTTTAGAGCATACCTTATTCTTAAGATCCTCCAAGCCCCGCCTTGTTGGGCTATCATTGTTATGCGTCGGGCTTGAGTTCCATACAGCGGGCACGCTCGCGTCCTTCAGTAGCGGGAATATTTCGGAGTCGAGGAGGTTGAGCTTATGTTGAGTTCGGTGCACGGCCTCCGACCCGAGGCAGCTGTTCTGCGAGTTTAGCACCAGATGGCGGGTTGTCGGACCGAACAACGACGTGAATGCACGGTACCTGGGAATGGAGATATGGTAGGTTATTTATAGGTAATTTAAAAAAAAAAGTTTTTAACATTTTACACAGCGCTATCTAGATCCAAATTAAGCTAAGCTTGTACTATGGAACCAGTATTTGAGCATATCCTAAAATCCATATCCACCGGTGGACAGCAGCGTCCTCTCGGTTAACGGAGGTGAGCATTCAGCGATCCCCAAGCCACCTGCTAAACGGGGATTATGGCAACCAAACTTCACCCCTTCCTATCTCTAGCCCCAGCTCCTTCTGGTGAAGGATAGCACAGAGTAACCTTTACCAGATAGTAAAACTGGAGGGGGTGCCGGGGGCTGGGGGGTTTCATTTTAGGAGGTATTTGGCCCCCTCTGCCCCCCACTTCCGCGGCCCCTGCATCTATGTTCATCATATAACTGTTTGTGTTGGGTGGGAATCCACGCCTAATTGCACTATAAGTAAGGCATTCTACAGAGACATAAGAGTGAAGAGCTATCTTTTAGGCAACAAACTGGACACGGGACAAAAACCGCTGTTTTTAATGGACTAATCAGTATTCATATTTAGTGAATCGCGAGCAGCGTGTCAAGTCAAGTTCAGCAATGTAACTTACGTTGGATGATTGAAGACATGCGGCGGCGTGAGGTGAACGATTAGAGTCGGTATGTTCTCCGGCAGATTTGTCGGGTTGTCGAAATGCGCTGCGAACTCAGATTCTTTCAGGTACGTGAGATCTGGCACTTCCATCACTGGAACACATGGGTACATAGGTTCTCTGATTTTTATCTTCATTTCACATGTATGCCGAATTTACAATATATAATATGCACGTAATAACGTTTTTTTAAAAACGTACGTGATGCACGTAATCGCATAAGTAATAACTAAAGTACTGCCTTTATTTGCCAAGTAATTAAGTCAATTTAAACTAAATTCAATAAAAATATATAAAATTATAGCCACTCGCCCAAACGTGCCAATTAGGCTAGCCGGGTTCCCCCGCTGTAATGCGAGGCAAATTTGTTGCACGATATACTCCCCAGACCGCGGGTCTCACGCAAACACCGTCCTAGGTCCGCTACAAACTTCTTGGCTTCTGAATACCACGGCCCCGCCACCTCATCAGCAATCGGCACGAACTCGTACGCTGATTCCAATGCAGCGTATTTATGGTGCTTCTCTAACGCGGCTGCCTCCGCACCCCCACCGGCGACCCGCTGGGTGCATGCAGATGACAAGCCACGAAAGTGCTCAGACACGTGGCGTCCAAGATGACCCAATGCCCTTTCTGCTATGGAATCAGCGTCAGTCCATCCGGCCGCATACCGTCAGAACGCGAAAAGCCGGGAGGTTCCGAGCACACAAGGGACCTCTGCCAAAACGATAGCTCTTTTAACAACGTTATATGGATCTACCAAATTCTATTAAATGTTTAACACTTCACAGGCAAATAGATAAAATTAGCAAGGGACTGAGGGGAGTGTGTAACGTAGGTTTTACACGTTACAGATTTTTATGAATTCCTTAATATTTATTTGCAGTTTTTGACAGAACGGGCGATGTGAGACGCCGATATTTTGCTATTTCTTTATCTAGTTGAATGGGCGATGTGAGACGCCAAAACGTCTTTATTGTTTATCAAAAAAAATTCGTTTGTAGTTGACAGTTTTTGGTTTGACGTTGACAGGAGTTGGTTTGAGTTCACTTTCCGCTTATCTTTGCATCTGACAAGATGAATTTTTTATTAAAATTTTAAAATCTTTTTGCATCATGGCTTTTTAAAGCCCAAAGTTTATTTAAATCCGTTAAATGGATTGAATTATTGGTGAGTATTATGTCAGATCATGGATTTATATCCGATCGGTGATTTTGATCAAAAACGTGGTATTTGTTTGCGACGCGATTTCATTTGTTTTATCTTGTTTTAGGGAATCATGACCTGAATCTTCCATATAATACTTTAAAAAGGATGAAATCATTCCAAATTAAGAAAACGGTGAGATTTTTTGGTTATTTTTCTGTGAAATCAACATGGTCTATTTTTAGAACACCAAATGTTAATCAAAGCAATTTATTTTCCTTGCAGCCGTCATCAAGGCGTTTTTCTTAGGCGTTTTCTTAGAAGTTTTCTTAGGAATTTTCTTTAGCCGTTTCATTTTTCTAGCGTTTTCTTTAGTTTTCTTTCAAGTTTAAGTTTTTCTTAGACAGTTTTCTTAAGCAGTTTTTCTTAAGAGTTTTCTAGTTTCTCTTTTTCATTACAAGCTTTTCTTTAATGATTAGAAGCTTTCTTTAAAAGCTTTCTTTTCTTTGCACATTCCTTGCAAAGGAATGTAACTTCAACAAGATGAGCTGAGGTCCGGCCTTTCTTCAGGGAACGCAGCTAAGAAATTCATCATATTAAAAACTATTATTTTTTAAACTACTCGTATAGTGCAAAAATGACATAGATTCAAAAATGACATAGATTCAAAAAGATAATCACATATTAGACCTTATAAATTTAAATTAAGATCAAGATTTTACTTTACTTTACTTTATTAGACTTAACAAAATTGATATACTTAGAAGCCCAGTTTTTCCAAATTAAAAATATTTATTTCCCCAACAAACCAAATTTTATTTTTTAGATTTTAATAATCCCCTGCCATTGTGATTAAAGGTCAATGCTAGCTGAACTATTCCGGTAATTTTTATTTTCTTTATTTCTAACTTTAATCGTTGGAACAGGCGCTCGATATAATTATACAAATATGGCCAACGAGACACTTTTCATACTTTTCATTATTTTCATTCTTTAATTATTACAATTGGCTTTCAATTATATTACAATTGGCGCGAGCGAGACAGGGACGTGGATGGGCTATCCATTTATTGGTTATTTTTGCACTAATTTTGTTATTATGCTATTTTTGTCATTGACAATTTTGTGTGTATGTTTCCAACATTTTAGGAACATTACTAACTTTATGTTTGTTATTTTTACAAACTATTGTTTACTTTAGCAAGACTAACTAACATACAATGTTTTAATAGGTCTTACTTATCAACCTGGATTTATATGAGAGTGTATAAAGAGTGTTTACATGCGTTTACAACTGTTAAAAAAGTGATATTTCATAAGAATATTTCATAGATTAATAAGTGACATGACTATTTAATAAGTGTTAAGTGTTTAACTATAGAATACATTGTGAGTCATTATTGCACTATATACTTAAAAGTAACTTTCAAAGAAACTAAACTTAAAAAGACTTGAACAATTTTACTGAACGATTGAGTTTAACAAACAAAATACTTTAGTGTTTTCATACGGCTTTGCTTGGAACATTATTTAATATTAAAACTTTATCATTTTCATTAAACATTGCTTTCAATATTATTCAATATTGGAACTAGCTTTTTCATATGGATTTGCTTTCAACATATTTAAAAAATAATTTAATTTTGAACTTTAGTGATTTCACTTGGCTTTGCTTGCAATTTTATTTAAATATTTTTGAACTTTGAACTTTAAGATATTTCATCTGACTTTTCTTGCTTAAACCATTGAGTTTGAACAATTTTGAAACTCTGGCTTTTTCACCTGACTTTGCTTGTGAATTAATTTAATATTTTTCAACTTTCACTTCGCTTTGAATATCTTTTGAGAAATTTTTGGTTTTGTTTATTGTTGTTGCTTTTGAAAATTCATTTCAAGATGAATGATAAAGAAGTACAATTTCCACCGTTGCCTGAGTTTGCTGAAACTTCAGCAAGTATTGTTACTAAACCAGTTCATGCTGAAACCAGTAGGCAAAACGTTAGTGATGATATGGGTTCATTCTTACCTGAACACATAGTTTGTAATAGTACTCATGCTACTACAGTACATTCATTTAATACCATGAACGTTCAACTCAATGAACAATTGAAGAAACATTTACCTTCAACTTCGAAACTACCTGATCTTAAAAGGAGTAAGATAACTTTTGATGGAAGTACTTGTGTTAGAGAATTCATTACTCAAGTAGAAGAATACTTTCTATTTAAGAATTTTGATGAAAACTTTTTAGTTGGTTCTTTTTCTGACTTACTTTCCGGCGTTGCAGTGAAGTGGTTTCGCAGTATTCGTATTAAGATTTCATCTTGGTCAGCACTTAAAGTTGCGTTGCTGAATCGCTTTGATAAACCTGAATTCGACTATCACCTCGAATATGAAATGCGTACGCGCAAGCAAAAACTTAAAGAATCTCTTCCAGATTTTATAACTGAAATATTAGATATGTCAAGTCGTTTAGTAAATCCAATTTCAGAACAAACTTTGATAATAATTATTAAAAATAATATGCTTTCTGCATATACACCTTTCCTCTTCGGGAAAAGTATTGATTCAATTGATCAGTTTATAAACATTGCAAAGGAGTTGGAAACTTTAGTTAACCGTCGAACAGACAAACCACGCGTTCATGCAGTGGACATTAATAATAAACCTTCTTGTTTGAAGTGTCGTTCAACCGACCATACTTACAAAACATGCACCGTTATACCCGGTCCTGTTTGTTTTAAATGCCACAAGGTGGGCGTAATTACAAAGAATTGTGATGTCTGTCTGACAGAGGCTAACAAGATTAATTGTTCAAAAAACTTGTAAGGCATCGGGCCCAATTTTTTGATAAAAATTTAGGTGACCCGATTAGGAATGTTAGGAGTTATAAACCTGATGACAATACTTGTAGGAAAGAATTTTCGGATTGGCTCGATTACTTAAAAACTTTCTTTACCATTTATAGGGCTGCTCCCGTTTTAGTTGTTAGAAATGAAGACACCCGACCATTTTTGAAATTTTCAATTAACAATGAAAACTTTTCTGGACTTTTAGACAGTGGTTCTAGTAGTTGTGTTTTAGGTGCGAATCAGCATTTACATTTTACTAGCTTGGGATTTCCTATTGAATTTAAAGATAGCTCGGCTTATACAGCTGATGGCTCTTCAAGAAAAGTTATTGGAGCTATGCGATTACCTGTAACTATAGATAACGTTTGTAAAGTTATTAAGTTTTTGATAATTCCATCTTTTGATATACCATTTATATTGGGATTTGACTTTTGGTTAGAGTTTAACTTAGCTAAAGACTTATGGAAAAATATTGAGTATATTCATGATGATAAACCACAAGTTTGTGCGATTACTTCTGCAGTTGAACTTAATTCTTCTGAGAAACAAAAATTAGATGAAACTATTGCTTTGTTTGAAGATATATCTTATGAGAAAAGTGGATTAGGTATTACGACACTTGTTGAACACAAAATTAATATTACTGGTGAACCATTTAAATGTAGATATTGGCCTTTGAGTCCTGCTAAACAAAAAGAACTTTATGATGAAGTTGAAGTTCTATTAAAAGAAAATATTATACAACCTTCTAAATCTCCTTGGTGCTCTCCTGTTTTAGCTGTCAATAAAAAAGATGGTGGAACGAGATTATGTTTAGATTCGAGACGTTTGAATTCTATGACCGTCAAAGATTCTTATCCTTTACCTTATCCTTCTAGGATACTTGATAGCCTTCGTGGAGCTAAGTACATTAGTACTATCGATCTTTCTAAAGCTTTTAATCAAATATTACTTGAAAAATCGTCGAGAGAAAAGACTGCTTTTGTCATTCCCGGAAAAGGTTTGTTCGAATTCGTTAGAATGCCGTTTGGGTTAACAAATGCACCTGCTGAGTTGCAAAGATTAGTAGATAAATTGTTTGGACCTGAATTTGATGGCGTTTTATACAAGTTCTTGGATGATTTGATTTTAATAAGTACATCCCTGGAAATTCATTTAGAATACCTACGTAAAATTTATAATATACTTAAAGATGCTGGTTTGACAGTTAATCTTAAAAAGTGTGAATTTTGTAAAGAAAGACTTCGTTATCTTGGTTATGTAGTGGACAGTAATGGTTTACACACTGATCCTGCTAAGTTAAAAGCTATTGAGAATTTTCCTCGTCCTGAAACATTGAAACAATTAAGAAGTTTCATTGGACTTTGTTCATATTATCGTAGATTCATTGATAAATTTGCAGATATTGCATCCCCTTTGACTAAGTTAACTTCTGGTAGTAAGAAAACTAAATATAATTTTATTTGGAATGATGAAGCTGAACAAGCATTTAAAGATTTAAAACAATCATTAATTACTTCACCTGTTTTACAGTGTCCTAATTTTGAAAAACCTTTCTTTTTACATTGCGATGCAAGCGGAGTAGGAATTGGAAGTTCTTTATGTCAAGAAGATGAAAATGGTGAACAACATCCTGTTGCTTATTATTCTAGATCACTTAATAAATGTGAGCGAAATTATAGTACAACTGAACGTGAACTATTAGCTGTTTTAGATTCTATTGAACATTTTAGACCTTATGTCGAAGGAATGAAATTTACAGTAATTACTGATCATTCTAGTTTAAAGTGGCTTTTAAAACTTAATAATCCTAGTGGACGTTTAGCACGTTGGGCTGCTCGAATTTCCCAATTTACTTTTGATATTATTCATAAAAAAGGATCATTACACCTTGTTCCAGACGCTTTGTCTAGAATTTATGTAAATTCAATTCTCATTTCCCCTATTAACGTTATTAACCCTGACGAAGATATAGAAGACCCTTGGTATAGAAAAATATTTATTAATTGTCAGAAATTTCCTAGTAGAATGAAAAACTTTAGAGTAGAAGATAATACCTTGTATAGATATTGTAAAAATAAATATGATGCAAACAGTCGTTTGAATTGGAAAATAGTTATACCTAAAGAACATATTTTAGATACTATTCGTTCTAATCATGATGATGTTAATTCTGGACATCTTGGAATTCATAAAACTTTAGCAAAAATAAAACAACATTATTTTTGGAAAGGAATGTTTGGTGATATTCAAAAATATATTACAACTTGTGATATTTGTAAAGCTTATAAACATTCAAACTTTGCTCCTTATGGTAACATGGTTAACCCTAAAAAAGTTGAACAACCTATGGTTATGTTATCTATTGATATTATAGGAATTTTACCTAAATCTTATTCTGGTCATAAATATATTCTTTCAGTAGTTGATGTTTTTACTAAATATTGTTGGATTTTTCCCATGATTAATGCTACAACTAAGGTTATTTCTAAACTTCTTGAAAAAGAGATATTTCTTAAATTTGGTGTGCCAAAGATAATAGTTGCTGATAATGGAAGTCAATTCATTTCTAAGAATTTTGTAGATTTTCTTAAAAGTTTTAACATTACTAAAATATTTTACAATACACTTTATACTCCACAAAATAATCCCATTGAAAGGTATAATAAGACAATTGAAACATGTATATCTTGTTTTGTTAAAAATGATCATAGAACTTGGTCTACATTTTTGTCCAATGTTCAATTAGCTTTGAATAGTAGTGTGAATCTTGCTACAGAATACACCTAACTTTTTAATGTTCGGTAGAGAACTAATTTTTGATGCATCTTTACATCGTTTTAGTAAATCTTTTGATAATTTAGATCAACTTGAGTTTGGTAATCGTGAGTCTTTTGCTCATTCTTTGAATTCACTTAGTGAAACTTTTGTTAAAGTTCAAGCTTATCTTTTGAAAGCTTATAAGCGTAATGCTATTTATTATAACAGAGGGCGGAAAGTCATTTCTTTTGATGTTGGTGATGTAGTATGGCGAAGAAGTTTTGTTAAATCTAATGCACCTGCATATTTTTCGGCTAAACTTGCACCTAAGTTTGTAAAGTGCGAAATTGTAGAGAAAATTTCACCTAACGTTTATGTTCTGAAACAAGTAAATAAAACAACAACTGGACGTTACCATATTAAAGATATTATTAAATATTAAAATCATATAATTTTCTTATATTAACTTTGGTTACAAACTTTGTTTAGTTTTGTCTTGATGTTTTGTATGGGGAGATCCTCTTGAATGTGAAGGATGAGGTATGATGAATGGAAGAGTTGAGGATTATGAATGGTGAATCTGAAAGGAAACTCATAATAATTTATTAAAGTTCAATTCTAAATATTCTAAAGATTAACTTAGGTCAGTCAAATCAATTCATTAATTTCAATTCATGTTAGTATATTTTTGGAAAGTTTTATTCTTAATTAACTTAAATACTTTTCTTTAAACATTTTAGTTGCCATTCTGCAATTACCAATTTTAATTTTAAACATCAAAAGATCTTATTGTACATTTTGTATATTTTTCAATTTTTGAGAAAACTTTAACTTTTCTTTATAGTTAATTTAAAAGTTTTCTAACTTTTCTTTTTACACAAATTGGTATGCATCCCACATAACCATTTGTAACTTTGACAAATAGTTTTTGCTGGTCTGTTTCAATTTGTAAACATATTTTTGCACATAGTATATTATAATTTAGAAAGGTGTTTTGTTTTGTGAAACATTTTTGTTTTGTGTTGTGTTCAATATAGATTAAGAACTCGGACGTGACAATTTAGAGATATCTCATACAACTTTACCCGGATTTACTTCTCGGAATTGATATTTTGGGCTTTTGACTCAAATAAACTTTTTAGGTACTTTCACCTATTCTTTTCATAAGGATATGGACGCCTATGTTCCATAGACTTATTTATTTGTTATTGTGTTCGGAATGTCGGTGGTGTTAGGCCGGTCACAATATACAATTTAGACTGTTGTTTTCCCAACAATTTTTTATAGCTTTTTAGTGCTCGGAAAGTCGGTAGGGTTGAGCCGATCACTATATAAGTTTATTTTCTCCGCTCTTGAGAGAATGTTTTCTGATTTAGGAAGAAGTTGGACTCTTGAACTTTCGTTCATGCGCTTTTCAAAGGCGAATTTAATCACTTAAAGTGAATTATTTAGTCGGCAGCGTAAGCTTAACCGAATTACACTTTATAACTATTCAGTTTTTTGTTAGTTTAGAGGTTTCTTGACGTTAGAGTTGGTAGCGTTTGTGCTTAACCACACTTTTAATAATGTTAAGAAAGGAAGTTATGGATTGTTAGTAGTAGACAACAAGTCAGTGGCTGTTGCCTAACTGTACTTTGGTATATTTTGAGTAAGCTTTTGGAATGAGTATTACTGTTGGTTATTATTATTAAAATATCTTTAGATTTGAGTTTAGAAACTTGAAGTTTTGAATTTTGTAGTCTTTAAGGAATCTTAGACTGCGGCTAAGATGCTTAACTGTTCTATGGAGGTTAGAATTATAAAGTTTTGTTTTATCAAAACAGTTGAGGTTTTGGGTATTAGTAAGTAAACATTATTGTTTATTAGCTTTGGATTTTAGTTGAGTTTTGTCTCAAGTTTTCTTTATAGTCGCTTTGGACTTGTAACTTTTTGGGATTCGTCTCAAAATAAAAGAAAGTATCTTTCTTTTATTTTTTTGGGGAAGTATGTATTGTAACGTAGGTTTTACACGTTACAGATTTTTATGAATTCCTTAATATTTATTTGCAGTTTTTGACAGAACGGGCGATGTGAGACGCCGATATTTTGCTATTTCTTTATCTAGTTGAATGGGCGATGTGAGACGCCAAAACGTCTTTATTGTTTATCAAAAAAAATTCGTTTGTAGTTGACAGTTTTTGGTTTGACGTTGACAGGAGTTGGTTTGAGTTCACTTTCCGCTTATCTTTGCATCTGACAAGATGAATTTTTTATTAAAATTTTAAAATCTTTTTGCATCATGGCTTTTTAAAGCCCAAAGTTTATTTAAATCCGTTAAATGGATTGAATTATTGGTGAGTATTATGTCAGATCATGGATTTATATCCGATCGGTGATTTTGATCAAAAACGTGGTATTTGTTTGCGACGCGATTTCATTTGTTTTATCTTGTTTTAGGGAATCATGACCTGAATCTTCCATATAATACTTTAAAAAGGATGAAATCATTCCAAATTAAGAAAACGGTGAGATTTTTTGGTTATTTTTCTGTGAAATCAACATGGTCTATTTTTAGAACACCAAATGTTAATCAAAGCAATTTATTTTCCTTGCAGCCGTCATCAAGGCGTTTTTCTTAGGCGTTTTCTTAGAAGTTTTCTTAGGAATTTTCTTTAGCCGTTTCATTTTTCTAGCATTTTCTTTAGTTTTCTTTCAAGTTTAAGTTTTTCTTAAGCAGTTTTTCTTAAGAGTTTTCTAGTTTCTCTTTTTCATTACAAGCTTTTCTTTAATGATTAGAAGCTTTCTTTAAAAGCTTTCTTTTCTTTGCACATTCCTTGCAAAGGAATGTAACTTCAACAAGATGAGCTGAGGTCCGGCCTTTCTTCAGGGAACGCAGCTAAGAAATTCATCATATTAAAAACTATTATTTTTTAAACTACTCGTATAGTGCAAAAATGACATAGATTCAAAAATGACATAGATTCAAAAATGACATAGATTCAAAAATGACATAGATTCAAAAAGATAATCACATATTAGACCTTATAAATTTAAATTAAGATCAAGATTTTACTTTACTTTACTTTATTAGACTTAACAAAATTGATATACTTAGAAGCCCAGTTTTTCCAAATTAAAAATATTTATTTCCCCAACAAACCAAATTTTATTTTTTAGATTTTAATAATCCCCTGCCATTGTGATTAAAGGTCAATGCTAGCTGAACTATTCCGGTAATTTTTATTTTCTTTATTTCTAACTTTAATCGTTGGAACAGGCGCTCGATATAATTATACAAATATGGCCAACGAGACACTTTTCATACTTTTCATTATTTTCATTCTTTAATTATTACAATTGGCTTTCAATTATATTACAAGTGGCAGTAATATAGCATAAGCCTTTTTTATAGTCCTCTGCTGGACTTAGGCCTATCATCGATATGGTGATTGGGCCATATCAACCAACGAGCCCTTTGGAGTTTCGTTTCTCGTTATTTTTGTCTTTGTATTTTCATACTACTGGATTTTCGGTGAAGGAAAACATGAGGAAAACCTGCTTATGTCCTAAGAACGAATTCAATGGCGAATGTGAATCCATCAACCCGCAACTAGGCTACTGTGGTGGATTCATATCCCAATCGTCCTTCGACGATAGGCCTACGACCGAGTGGATTAATAGGCTGATTATGTTATTAATATTGGGTTTATGAGGGATGCAGATGATATACAATAACTTCATCAGCATCAGCCCGGAGACGTCCACTGGTGAACCCTCTTAGACCACCACACTGTACGATAACCTGCCATATGCATCCACCGGTTGCCCGCGACTTTTACAATGTCGTCGGTCCACCTAGTGGCAGGCTGCGCCTATGCTGCATCTTCGGGTTCGCGGTTGCCACTCAAGAATCTTTCTTTCCCATCGGTTATCAGTTCTTCGAGCGATTATATTGATATACAATAACTTACCAATGAAAACAGGTCCAGGATCATCAGGTGTCTTTACATCTTTAGAAAGTACCAGTTTACCATCGGGCAAGACCACATCTTGGCCATTCTTCAACTGGCCAAGCATTGGGCCAGGTTTGACACCCATCTCCACACATTTGGCCAAGTCTAAGGTGCCCATTCTTTTTTTCAAAGTACAGATGAATGCAACTGTACATGCAGTTCTTCTTTCGAGGTTATGTAAAACTCTTTCTGTTTTTAGTGAAAGTTTATCAGCTAAAAATACAAAGTTTTTAGAGCACTGTTAAATTATTAAGCAATTGTTATTTTTTAATTTGGTTGCTTTATGAAATAGATGTACTTATTTGTTTTATTACGCCTTCCTTTAAATTAAATGATGACAGAGTACAGAGGGGCGTAATTTATGCTCGGAGATCCTAGAGTCCGAGGAGCTTAGCTATATCCGTAAACTTTAATTTCAAAATTGCAGAACTCCAAGCAGGTTATAGTTATAAGTACTATAAGTACAGATAAATTACTGAGCATGAAGAGATTTAACATTTTATATCTCAGGGTGACGAGCGCAGTGCAGTGCGGCGCAGGATTGTGTTTGCAGGTTCACAATTCTAGCCCTGCTGTTAGGGGCAGGCGTGACGCTTACCACCAGGCGAATGTCTAGCTCGTCTCGTAACTTGACAGTATAAAAAATAAAATGTTTAATGTTACCTTTTTCAGTATCTTTCTCTTTAGGTTTTGCCTTATGTCTATCTCTTCTAACCGTTGAAGATTCTGATTCTCGTACTGAAGACTTGTAATAGTCTGTGTTATCGTGGATGAACTCTTCAAACTCATTGTCTACATTCTCCAGCTTTGGCCTCTTGGCCGCTGGTTTCTCATAAGATATCAGACTATCATGAGGCCCTCTGAAATTAAAATCATATTAGGAAATGTCAAGTTGTCTTGTGCCTAGGGCGAGTAATAATTAGAATTGGCTAGATGACTGTTTTTTTTATTGTCCTATTAAAATGTGACCCATAAATATAGCTGATTAATGAAAACAATATGAAAATCTGATCAAAAATAAGCAACTTATAAGCATTTTAATATCATGCTAGACAGAGAGGAGAACAAAATATTACGTCACTTCTCTGTACGCCATATAAATTATATTCTGACAAGTATGGCGCACAGAGCCGTGACGTAATATTTTATTTTGTGGGAACGGGACAGTTTTCTCTAACACAAAATTTAAACACTTGTATATCAGAACATTAATAACCGATATAAATTATTTTTCCATTTTTTTTTTTTATATTTACTTATATTCTTCTTCAAAGCTATTGGTTTCAACGATATAAATATCAGTCATCTACCCTATTACAGATTTGTAAGTTTATTATTTTACTACTTACAATAAAACATATTTGACAGTAAGAGCATTGTCTTCAAAGTCTTTACTGGACAAGTAGCATTTCTCCATGGTCACATTCATATCTTTCATGACAACAAATCTTTTAGTTGCATTGTAGAGTTCATCCTAAGACAAAATAAATAAATAAAAAGGATTTTTTTCTGCTGTAATACTTAATGTATATGTATTCTCTATAACAAGGTCAATATTGGTCACAAGACCAAAGTTTCAATATGCTTGCACATGTCAGCTTACGTATATCTCTTCTGATAATATAGTGCAAATACATTATGGTCTTATCAAAAGCATGGACACAAGAGTTGCATAAAAAAAAGGCACTTTGCTACCACCTTAAGTGATGATGCATTGTATGATGGAGTATTACACATTTATTCATTTTATATTCGTTCAGCTGTTCTCACCAAGCCCTCTGGTCCATGCAGTGTGATATTCGGAACGCCTACATCTTGCAGTGTCAGCGAAAGCCCTGGAAGTCCGCCGATATTCTTCCAAGTCTTGCTTGTGATGAATATGTGATCAAGTTTTGATAGTTTCACTTTGTGTTCATGGGCAAGCCGCTGTGTGCATTCTCCGCAGTTGAATAGGTACCTGAATTATATTAAATATATAGTAAAAAACAAAGTCGCTTCCCGCTGTCTGTCCCTATGTATGCTTATGTCTTTAAAACTATGCAACAGATTTTGTTGCATTTTTTTTTAATATATAGAGTATTCAAGAAGAAGGTTTATATGTTACACTGATAATTATAGAGGTCTCTAATGAGATCGTAAATAAACACTTTTTTTTGCGCTTACATTGCAAACGCTGGCTGAACCCTACGACATACATCAAAATAATGTACTACAGTATTGTACACCTTAAAAAGGTCTACAAAAAAGTCGGCAATAGTATATGTCTATCTCTTAGGTATAAGCCACAATAACCATTTTTTATCCTTTACTTTTTACGAGAAAATAAATATGGGCCTTTACAGCATAAAAAAAAATGCAGGGATATAGCGGTTACATACATAATTGAAGAATTAATAACCTCCTTTTTAGAAGTCTGTTTAAAATACGTCCATGCATCCATTTACCTCCGTGTGAAGCCGGAGCAGGTCAGCTAGTATTAAATAAGTCCATAACTCAATAGCTAAACAATAATACAAAGTGTACATTAGGCTTAGGTTGCCCTATTGTCACTTAGCAATCTCTTCCTGACCACTGGCTTTAGTTCTGACCAGCTTTGTTGTATTACTCAAGTCTAATTTTCATTATGCATTTACACATACATATTTGAAAATGAGGCCACAGTTCAAAATCTCTCAGATTACACAGTAAAAAAGTGATGCAAAATTACAACATTGTGCAATTTTCATAAACCAAAATAAAAAAAATTGCTACTTGTTAGATATAGATTAAGCTTGTTACTAGCTCATTGTATACCTACTTAGTTACCTCATCTCATGTATAATGGGATATTAAAAATTTGCACCCAGCTAGGCACTCTCATGCCTGGTGGAACATCAACCCGATCACTGTTGGGACTTTTTGATCACAGTGGATGTTTAAGTACAATGTTATCATTTACTACTGGTTAAGTCATCAGCCGGAGTCGTCCACTGCTGAACGAAGGCCTCCCCCTTAGACCGCTACACTGTACGTCAACCTGCCATTTGCATCCACCGGTTGGCCGTGTTTTCACAATGTCCAGAAGTGTATACACAATATTGTCACATTAATTCCATATACTGATTGTACTGTCGTTGACTAAATAATATTGCTTACCGCTTTTGATCAGTAAAGAGGTACAAAGTGTTAGGAGATCCTCTCGCACCGGACCCTATCACTTGCAAGTATACCGTGCTCGGAGCGTACTTATCGGACTTCTTTGCTATGTTTTGCCTTTGGCGTTGCGCCTCAGCAATTCGAGCTGAATTCACTTTCGGCATATCAGCTAGAAATTCCAATAACTTCTTAGTACTTTTACTCGAGGAAAACCGTACACTACATAATCTAACTACACGACTACTACACAAACCACTGATACCGTACATGTGTTTTGAGGTTATTTTTGTTTTGAATCTAAGTTTACGAGCATTTGTTCCGGATTTTAAGTATGATAATTTTTGGCGAAAAACATTATAATTTTGCTTTAGCGCAAAGAGTGACACATTTTCACTTTTCAGATTTGGAATATTATAAGTGAAAATTGAAGGAATTTTCACATTGTTTTTTTCTGTCACAATGATGACATTGACATTACGATATCATTGACATTCAATATAATTATTATTTCCTTAGTTATTGGCATCGCACTCTATGCATTCTGCCAGTTTCAAGTATATTATGCATATGAAGTTTATTATAGCATGTCATGAAATCACAGCTAATCATAGTCGAGTCCAAGTCATGCCCTTGTAAAGTTGTAGGGACTCTACTAAGCTTTTACGGAGTTTTGAAAACAACACGAAAAGACACCTTTCACGACATTATATCATTTGCCAACACTGGTGCTGCATGTAGTTCTACAGTCAATGAATAAAACACCACCATTTTTTATCATTAATTCGCGAAAAAACACAATAAAAAATATATATTATGCAATGACTTGAGCGACATGATTTTACCGTGTTCCCGCCAAAACTCTTCTCAGCGAAATGTTAAGAGCAATCCTTCTTACGAGCTCCGTCTTCTCGTCAGGATAATCTATACCTACTATTGCCATCTGCAAAAATAATAAAACATGGTAGAAATAAATATTTTGAAGTTGCAGCACTGAATCAAGAAAAATGGCGTTCTGTACAGCTGTGGGTTGCGCAATTTTTATGTAAATGTGCGTTAAATTTACAATAAAAATTAAGTTTTAAGCGTAATAAATAATCTTAAGAGTGGACATGGTATTGTAGTGCTAAAAGTTTGTTAAATAATCTCTCGGTGTATGGTAAATCTCGATAAGTGCAAACCTGTCATGGACCGTGTATATTTTGTTGTGTATTAAAATTATAAATAATGAAAAAAAGAATAATTCGCTTGTGCAAATAATGTGACAATGCTGAGTATGATATGGGTGGTGTTATTCTTGGCCTTGACCGGCTCACAATGTGCATATGGATTGCCTGTGCGACCGACGCCGCAAGACTACCCTCACGGTGAGTCATTTCAGTGAAAAAAACATGTTTTTTCACATAATCTACTCGTAAAATTGATCTAAACAATCCCCTCTGATACTGGAAAGTCATGGCATTACCAAACTTTAACATTTTTCCATGTTATTATGACTGCATCTTAGGCCACCTGCCTGGTGTAAAACATTGTTACTTGCCATGTGTTAGTTACAAAACAGTTTTAGTGCTCCTGCAAACAGGAACATTATTTTGTCATCTGAACGCATAGGTACCTACCTCACCAATCTAGATAAAAATGAATTCTATAAATTGCTTATTTTGGGTTGGTCCTTGAAAACTAACAACAATGGTTTGTTTTGCTTTTGAGAAAAATACAAATTTTAATGTGCAAGAGTGAGCTCTGTCTATTATTACCTAATTGCATAAAGTAGGTAATACTGATTTGTTTAATTCTTGTAAGTATTGCAAAATATTTAATTAGCCTGTAGTGTTTGTTTAATGGGCCAATTAATGCTGCATTCCATAATACGCCAAAAGTGATAATATCGCGAATCCGACCAATTATCACAATTATTACTCAATCAACTCAAAGCCCTTATATTTTGTGACTATTACATTTGGTCGGATTCGCGATATTATCACTTTTAGCGCATTACAGAATGCAGCCTAAATATTATCTTTCAAATGGCCAATCCTAGCCAGCTTGTTTTAATAAAATTTTCAAAGAATTTTTATGATATTTTAAATGGGGTAAGTAAAGATTCAGTTCTGTAATATTTTTCTATGAAAACTGACATAGGTTTGACACATTTTTCTATTAGGTATATTCAATGTGAGTAATCCCATATAAATAAAACAAAAAATCTGCAATATTATTGTACTTTTACTGATGATTAATTGTTTATTATATTATATTAATATTGCACTGGGCAAGTGCAGAGATGACAGGTAATTTTAAAAACTGCCTTTCAGAGGGATTCATGATCTCCTGAAAATCAAACTAAAGTCCGGCCACTGGGAGAATGCGTTTGACAGCTACAATAACATTGTCTAAAGCTGAATGAAAATTTAATTATTTTGCTATAGGTAGCATAATCGGGTACCACCTGTATGTATAGGTATTATACTCGCAAAACTAGTAACTAGCAAAAGGTTTTTCTTTCAGCTTCAGACAATGTTATTGTAGCTGTCAAACGCATTCTCTCAGTGGCCGGACTGTAATATATTAAATAAAAGAAAAAGAAGTTTGTTATGTATGTGTATGTGTGTGTGTTGTGTGGGTATGTTACCTCGTCACACATGAAACAGCTGGACGGATTTAGATGAAACTCAGAATGGAGATAGCTTATTTCCCAAAACAACATGATTATCAGCTACTTTTTATCATCATCATCATCATGCAGGTAAAACTGCGGGTTGCAGCTAGTAATGACATACCAAAGGATCAGATTAGTATAGGCTGTTACAAACTTAATGGCGACTGTGAACTTGGGCGCGAGACGCTATGCAGTAGCAAAAAGTAGGCATGCCGTGTGCGTACAATCGCATTGTCTGGCTTGCAGCGCACTTCACAGCCGCCATTAAGTTTGAATCGTTCTGTAAAATAATAACTGGCCAAGTGCAAATCAGACTAACACACACTCGCCATGTAAAATACACATTTTGCTTGCCAGATCATAAACAGGAAAAATTTACAGGATAATTGAAAAAATATTTTTCACCTATTTAGTATTTTTTGCAAAGAGAAATTTTTTGTACTTACAAGTCCATGTCGAACTTTGCTTCTGTGTAAATACCATTTTTACAATTGAACAAATACAAAATATCAACAAATGTAAGAATAAATGGGGCTCTTCTAATACTTAATACTTAAATTAACGTAATACTTAATTTGTACGTATTTTTTTATATGGTTGTCTGGCAGAGATCACTTTTAGTGATAAAACTGCTAATTGAGGCACTAGCTCATAAAGTTATGTTTGTGTATTCGCCATTTAAATTTTTGGTACACTTTAAAAGGTTCATATCTATTCTTTTGGGTACGAAAACTAAAAGAATGTCTTTGGCTAGCATTCAGTAATTTATGCTGCTTTTTTTTCCTGTTTTCACTTAATATTGTATGTTGTGATTGCCCACTTTTTCTCACCCAATCGTCCACTTTGTTATGTTGTAAGCCAGCTGCAATATTGGTTTACATACTCTATTGGCTATTGAATAGGGTAGATGACCAATGTTTAAATCGTTGCAACCAATAGCTTTAATGAAGAATTTAAGTAAATATAGTATGTTTATTGAAAAAAATACTTAAATCGGTTATTAATGTTCTGATATATAGGCGTTTAAAGTTTTTGGTAGAGCCAACTCTGTCCCTTTCCCACAAAACAAAAAATGACGTCACTCCTTACTTGTCAGAATATAATTTATATGGCGTACAGGAAAGTGACGTCACGATTTGCTGTTTCGCCTCTCTGTCTAGCATAATATTAAAATGCTTATAAGTTGCTTATTTTTGATCAGTTTTTTTTTTTTCATTGATCAGTTATATTTATGGGCCACATTTTTAATAGGACAATAAAAAAACCAGTTATCTAGCCTATTGATCATCTTACCAAGATCCTTGAAAGGCACGCCCGAGTCTTTCCTACCATCACTAGAATTTTAAGCACTAAATCTTTCAGATGGAAGCACAGTCTTCGAAGGCTGGGCAACAGAGGGAGGGCTGTATGCGGCGATACCTGCGCTGGCGCTGGTCATCACCGCCTTCGTGCTGGTGTTTGGATGCACTTGGTGCTACCGACATAAAGACTGCAAGGTATGTTTATATTATGCATTGTACCAAAATAGTGCCAACTCAATATTTATAAACACACAAGCAGACCTCATACTGCACTGAAAATTAAAAAAACCTGGAACCCGATTGCAGCGCCACCTTATGGGTCCAAATGTGAATCTAAACCATCCAAAGCATCTTCGAATGCACACAAAAAAAACACGTATACAGTAGAATTATATATTTATGATAAGATTATTTACTAACACACATTTATACAAACCAGAACTGGAATAGTTCAATGACCTATTATCAGTTTGAGTAAAATTGTTATTGTGTCAACAGTTAATAATCCAAACTAAAATTAACAAACACCAGCTAACATATTCTAAACCCTTCCAATGAAAAAAGTTTCTACTTTGATACTGCAGTGTCCCTCATTCTTAATACAGATGACGGAGATAATGTAGTTTTCGATTCGAATCCGATTCAATGATTTTGAATTCTGGATCCGATGTAAATGGTCACAACTTTATTATCATCATCAAACTGCCTGTACACCGCCACAGATTAAATAATCCCGTAATAACCCACAGTCTTCAATCATAACTTTGTTGGCACAAATAGGCTAAATGATTAATGTCTGTCAAGTTTGGCAATAATTTTAGAGCTGAATAGGACATTCAGTTTAATTAATTACACAGATAATATAATATCAGACTTCTGTAAAGTTGTAAAATATAATCTGAATGACTTACATCTGGTCCAGGCATATTTAATCATAGTACTTACCTAATTAAGTACATAATAACTACCTCTAAAGATGAGAATTTAGTCCCGATTCCGACAAAACCTGTCAATTTTTTACAGATTTATTTGGTGCTTTTCTCTAATTTAGCATCTTATCAATCGGGAAGTGCGAGCATTACAGTTTGTTACCATTTACAAGCAGGGCTGTCTCACATGATGAGTGTGACCTATATTATATTTCTAGAATAGAAAAATCGAGGATCGAAATGCTCCTCCCCGTCGTGACATATCCTATGTAATTTGCAATTACAAGGCGGAAAAAATAATAGAAATCTAATAGAACTCGATAATGCGCTACATGTGGCCGTAATCATAGACGCTGCCGCAAATTCTTTAATCGGACATAGAAAATCGACAGAAATTACTAAGTTTCTTTGCGCGATAAAATCCGGAGCGAGGATATTCGCCAAAGACCCAAAGTCACCGACATGGCTCTCAGGGTTTGCAAGTGGAAGTGACAATTGGCAGGCCACATCGAACGAAGAACTGATAACTAATGGGGAAGAAAGGTTCACGAATCGGAGATTCGGAAGACTCGGTGTAGGTAGCGCCCACTAGGTAGACCGACGACATTGTAAAAGTCGCGGGCATCCGGTGGATGCAAATGGCAGGTTGTCGTAAAGTGTGGCGGTCTTAGGGGGAGGCCTTCGTTCAGCAGACGACGTCTCCGGGCTGATGATGAACTAAGTGTTAATGGACAGACGCACTCAATTAATCAAGTTATGGTAGAAGATGTCAAGCAGCTTATGTGCTTTGGACACGATTGGCTCTTCGCACACGATTACAAGTATCCTCACTTCTCGTTACCAAGATAACTTTGTAAGTTTGACCATTGTCTATGCCTGTGGTCTAGTCTACACGCTAAGAACTCACCAAGGTCACCTTTGTAAAGAAGCTTTGCAACCTCTCGTGTGGCACAGGCTGAAACTAATACCGTTAAGAGGGAATCCGGTCTGCGATTCTCCATACAAATTGTATTTCTCTATTTTCTGATAATGTTTCTAGAGCAACTATTTTTATTTTGTAAACTCTAGGTCGACTGTACGACTGTGTGTCTCTGACATTTACTTTTTTTCAGCGCATGTTTGCTAAAGAAAGAATCTCCATAGTGATTTTTGGAGGGCTGACCAGATTTCCCTTTAAGATTGTCAGCAAGCGCAGGGTAGCCCTGCTGTAACGTTGCACGTACGGGTACGTTGCATTTGTATGCGCAATCAGCGGACGGGCGCGGTCGACGCCCTCGGCGCGCCCAACACGGCAGCGTCCTATGGGAAGCCGTGGTCATTGTGCCATCTGTCAATTTTAACGGCCGCCGTGGCTTAGGCTTGGTCGCTGTGCTCGGACACCACGGCTTCGATAGTTATTCGTTCGTTCTAATTATTATTGGACACAAATCATTATTTTGCGTTTCACTACCAGTTCTTATGATGCTAAATAGGGTTGTGGCTTGTGGCCGAAGAAGGAATCTGGGAGTGCTTTGGTCTTTTCTTATGTAGATGGTTTAATGAGTTTTGCAGAGTCGGAAGTATGGAAAGACGTATCTAGACCTAGACAGGATAAACGAACAGGAGGGTTACAGGAATCCTGTAAAAAAATCTTATTTTCAACCGGCTTCAAAAAAGGAGGTTCTCAATTTTGTTTGGTAGGTAATACTTCAGAGGTGGTCCCATATAAATTTTATCGAAATCGGTTCAGTAGTTTGGTTTTTAAATCAAAATTACTAGAAAATATGAAGATCATCCAGGTATTCGAAGTTGAAGTCGTTGTTTTTTTTTAAAACGCGTATTATAATGTTACACGGAGCAATATCGCTTTCTCCCAGAGGGGATATTCTAATAAGAAACTTTTGTGGCTGGCTACCTGATCTTCTACATTGTTTATTTGAATGTAATATCATAACTACAATAAATCGTTAATGATAGTATATCATAGTCATGACTTCCGAAAAATAACTCAACAGCAGCAAAGATAAGACATGTTCTGCGTACATTCCATGAAATATTGACTGTTCGGTTGAGTAACTTGATCTATCGCCAAACGCGACCAAATTGGAGATTCCCTTCCAAGTGTCGCCAAAGGTGACGGAGGCGGTGGGTGGTGCGAATAGTCTCGCTTCAGCTCCGGGCCGTCAATGACGTCAATCTCGGCCTATTCACGGCCCACTGTCCCTTTTGTGACGTAATCTACTTATCCTCGTAAGAGCGTTAAGTAAATCTGAATTATGAAAATATGCTTTTACTTTGGTGCGAATTATGTCCTCTATATATTTTTACTTTCGTGGGGAAGTCAGTCAGCGTTTGTAAGTTTGCGGTTTGTAAGCAGTATCACCACTCAACAGAATACAGACTCATAAGAAATTCTATTTGAAACACATGTCTCGCTACCAGGCGACACTCGACCACGTAAACTCCCGCATAGCACTTAATGGATTAGGAGTTAGACTGCGCCTTAACAGCTTCCGTAAAAACCTCTATCGGGTCATGTCAGAATATTTTTCGCTAAAATAGACAAATTGGCCTAACAAATAGATGATCGTTTCAAACATTCATCTTTCGGGAGTCACGGCCAAAACCCTGGCACCGAGCTACAGTTCTATCTATATGATATAGGTAGAACACTACTGTATAACACTAACCTACCTACTCGACTAATTGCTCACAAATGAGCCGGGATGTTGTACCACTGGGGCTGGCTTGGCCAATTACTCATCGACACTTGATATAATTTGGCATCAACTGTGAAGCTGATGCGCCACTCATCACACAAGCACATACATCTAGGTATCCATCTCGTCAAAGTTGATATTATCTACGAATTTAAATATCGATTAGCACTATACATGTTTATGGCCGTTAGTCTTTGCACGTGTGTTGTTCATACTTTTTTATTGCTCCCAATTTATATAGTGAATGGAGATAGCATCATTGTTGGGGTTGGTCGGATTCTGGAATCACATTTGATGCTCTGCGTTTTTACCTGCCTATTGATATTTTTCTCTTTTCGCTTGTTGATAAAATTAAAGGACTTCATTGGAGTTCTTAGTTTTATCGTTTTCTGAACATAATTATAAATTCACTGGGTATGAATTTCTAAAAAGTACGTTGCATTTATTACTTTACAATTTTCATCACTAATATAAAAACTCGGCTATTTTAGCAAGATTTTTACTCTATCAAAATACAAAGCAAGGTACTTATCGAAATAAAACACGGGTAGGTATTATGTTTTGTAGAAGAACATTTGCAAAAAAGCAAATTCAGTTTTTCATGCTGATCCAGTTTTCAGTGTAAACAACAAACTTTGTGGCTATCAAGTTTTCTGTGGCTACAGTACTCTAGAGCGGTGAAATCGTTTGCTTCTAACTAATGAACGAAGCTCTTTTGATATTGGCGACACAGTTCTCGCTGGATCCATTCCGCTAATTAATGGCAGACGATGTTCCATCAAACACGCGACTATACTTTCGGTTTCAAAACCACATTGGTGACGAGAAGGCCGAATGCAGATTGGAAAGGCGTACTAGCGGTCTAGACCAGAATTCGATCCTTATAATAAAAAGTCCACTTCAGAAGAGCACACAACACCTTGACCTTAATTATTATACTTAAGACGATGAATTAAAATGAGCTATTAATATTTGTACTAGTGCACCAGATAGTCAAGCAAGCTCTCTTAAAAATTACTGTTCACCTCTTCACTAATTCCGCTAAGTGTTGCCGCACTCTTGGCCAAACGAATCTTGTCATCATGTACAGTAACACAGTATTGTTTAGTATACTACCAGCTTATAACAGCTACCTAATCGATTCTGCTCCCTAAGCTTGCCTCAGCCGATTACTAACCAATTAGATTAATGGACAAACCTTTTTACTCTACAAAGAACGGCTTGTCTATAAAATAGTCCCTTAATTTGCAGTTTGTATGCTCCGTTAGCGCGCTAATGCCGCCGATCTGGCTATATATGAAGAGCATTTAAGCGAATAATTGACCTGTAACCTGCAAACTCATAACCGTAAGGCAGGTCATGTCAGAGCTATTTTAAGCAGATGGTTCTAATGCCACACGAATAAGGTGCCCTCGCTGCCAGTTGCTTCCCATAGGATGTGAGGAAATTAGAGTTTATTTTTTGGTGTTTACTGTACGGTTAAGTGATCAGCCAGAGCTCGGTCGCTGCCTCCTTAGTACAACTCCAATACCAACGCGACCAGTGCGTCGCTAGAGTAAAGGTAGTTTTTGAACTAGGTACGTTCATTCGTCTGAAGACACTTTCAAATGTGTTGTAGAACAACGCAGAAGCTGATTCATGTGCAGATTTAGTTTCACTTTGTGTGGCCATGGGCATTTTCTTACACACAGAACAAAGATGTACTAATTTTAGTCCTCAAATTTGTGTATAACGGGTACAGTGCGTCTAGTCACCAACTCGGCTGACCTTGCACGAGTCTCAGTCGTATTGTCCTACATTCGGCAATTGCGCCGTTCATTGAACGCCAACAATGTAGGTATATTATCGTTGCGTGCAGAAAAAACGTAAACTCTACGTCTGATAATCTTATCTCCGGCCGCAGTGACTCAGAAACGCCCACGTCAAGACGTCTAACGTAAACAAGTACTGCAGCATTCGAGAGGACATGCGTAGATATGCATTAAACTATATGTGTAAGCATTGAAAATGGATTTACTGCCAGTAATACCTTTAAAATACGAAGTAAGATAAACAATTTTATTTACTAAACGATTTAACATAAAACTTCGCCACTCATATTGTTTCGCTCGGCAGCGGAAGTCCATTATTTGAAAAATGCGCAGATTATTAAACCATTCCTTCGAAGGGGAATTTAACAAGCATATTTTACGGTGTTAGTCTTAGTTTAGCTTCTGCCTCATGTATGGTGTCGTATTTTGGCTTGGTTATCTTTCGAATGAACTAGTCTTGTCTCTGAGCAACCTTGAACTTGTTGATCAGTTTCCTCGAGAAAGTCTGGGCTAAACAAATTACGTACAAGTATTTCTTTATCGCGCATATAAATTATGTACCCGTATGTTTTATTGCTTAAATCTAGAACAAATATACGAGACCGAGGAAAAAAGACAAAGAGGGCTGCCAAAAATACGTTCTCTGTACATTTCTCACAATACGCCAAAACAATTCCGAGCGAATTCTTCACACAGGACTTAGAGATGTTTCTAAAAACCCTAGACTACGCGCGAGACGTTCACACGACATCACAACATTATTATTCAACGCGTGGGTTTCAAATTGGACCTTATTTTCGGAGGGATTAGGAGTAATGCAGGGTTAGCTGACGGCAGGGTTAAAGCCAGTAAAATCTGACGATGCATGTCGTGGCGCTTCTAGTTGGCATAGAGCCCGGGGCAGGCGCACCCCGCAGCGGTGCCCCTCCCACGCTGTCATCGCTTCACGCCTCCTTCATCTCTGCACTTATTTATACTCAGATATACTGGATGGATATAAACTGCGCAATGTACTGTCACCACGTTGCAATTTCTGTTGAAATAGTTTTGCACGTTGCCTAGAGATAAACGTGGCATGTACGCACAAGAGCTTTCAGCAAACGTCCACTGACGTCGTTCTACGTACCTAACATTTAATACCTAATATATTTGTAATACGTTTTTGACAATTATTGTTTTCATTTAGTCACGAGGTTTATTTGCGCAAAGGTTTTTTATAGATCATCAAACGTTTTGTTTGTAACCAACTTCTAATTAATATTTAAGAGTTGATAATTCGCCGTAACACTAGATAACCTTATCAAATACGAACAAAACAGGTTAGTCGCGTTTCATAAAATTAGCTTAACATTGAGGCAGGTCCGCTAAGTAAACCTTGTTGGCTTCACACAATGCCGCGTTACGTATGATGCTTTTACGTCGCAGCGTACCAGCCCTTGTAAACTCTATCAGCTTATTGTAAACTTTGCAAATGTACGTTTCGTTTAATTTTAGTTCTTTGAAATCCACTTACAGTTTTCCTTCCCGGTTGCAATTTTCCTAACATCAGCAAGTCAAAGTAGCTTAACTTTTACGAGGTCGAGCCAGTTTCTAGGGCAATCGTTTCGCGCTAAACCTAACCTCTGCCGCAGCACCTCGGGATTTCATATGTTACATTTCGATATGTTTGATGCGTTTTCATATCCAACTGATATTATGTGTTCGCGAGTAAATAAATTAAGTACATATCGATATTCAGGTCTTAGTTTTTAACCCGATTGCTGTAAGTTATTCCATGCATGTATAATTTATCTTAGGTTCTCTTAGCTCGTTGTATATTAATGTTAGCCGTCTAAGTCACGTCTTCTCTCTAAAGTACACATCCGTAATCCGTAAAGTACACCAGTTCCACTGAATATTTAAGAACAATTTCACGATATAATCACACAGCATCGGATGCTTGAAAATGCCTAGTTCTTATAAATACATGGCACACAAGGACTTAAAAAACACCAACTTCAATTTCGATTACCTGGATGACATCTTTATTCTTGTTATTTTGATTTAAAAACCAAACTACCGAAACGGTTTTGTAATTTCTATGGGACCAATCTGAAAAGCTTCCGGCCACTTAGATCCACAGTGAGGCTTCGGTGAAAGCAAATAAAAAAAAATCTCAGGTTGAAACTAGTGGATCCATAGATATTTTCTTTGCCTCTTAATCCACCGGTGCATCTAAAGATATATATTTTTTTCTAATGAATCCACCGTCCACCACCAGGCTCCACAGCAGGAGCTAAAGCTCTTGAATCTACCTGCGGCTCCAAAGATAATTAATGTATTGGGTAGTAATTGCATTAGTAGGTCTTTCATGCCGTGTCGTGTCGGATAAGGATAGTGTAGTCTGGCGGTGGATCCATTTGGCCTTAGGGACGCCTCCGTCCACTTTGATGGATCGAAGTGGCATTCTAATAAATGGTTATATCTAGATCTTTTAGATGGTGGATCGAGGTGGCATACTAATATTATGATTATACTTTGATACCTCAGCAGGTGGATTCAGGAGGAGAAAAAAATATCTTTGGATCCACCGGTGGAACCTGGCGGATCTAAGTGGCCAGAGGATCTGAAAGTATATACTTTCAAATGAAAATAAAAAAAACCAAATCAATCTCTAAAGGGTTCTGAGGTAACAAACATGAAAAAAAAACGTGCGTTCACTTGAATCCCCAATTTTAATCCCCAGGAGATCGAAAAACACTCACTATTCCACCACAATCCCCAGGGGATCGCAAAAACTCGCTGTTCCACCAAGATCCCCCAGGGGAGTCTTAAATACTCTTTATTCCTTTATGTATACCTGAATTGAGAACCTCCTCCTATTTTGAAGTCGGTTAAAGGTAGCACACGTGTACCGCTAATATATCGTAAACAAGTTCATTAACAGCGTTTATGAGTCATGATCAATTAGCAGTCACAAACGTTATCGGTCTCCATTTACGTTCCATTTGAAACCTTATACTCGATTAATTACTACTAGCCTACTTTCAGCGATAGAATCTGCTTTCAGTTTACCTTTTTTACGTAGTTGTATTGATAGAGCGTCGCTTGCTCTCGTCTCGATATTGAGTTCGCCTAGAGCTGGCGAACAAATTCGATGTCTTGGCAAATAGTAGTACATTTTTTGTTTGCATTATGCTTTTCATTCTGTCTGTCAGACAAGTCGTATCATCTCAGTCACTGGGTTTTTAGGCACTTAAGCTTCTTAGCGACGAATGTTACAGTTTTCTAGGTTAATGGTACTTATAATGATGCTATATTTAGAACATAACAAAGTAGAATTCCATCCTTACTTACTTGACCTATACTGCCTTGGCGATCTCTAGCACTGATGACGGCATTGGCCTAACAAAACCGATGAGTAGCAAGAAATATAATTATAGTTTGCTACAAAAATTATGATTAAAACCTGCCATGCAACCCTATCTCTCATACAATAAAGAGTATAATTGTGAGCAAAACGCGTTCCCTTATCATGTCCACATATTAAACTTTAATTAAACGTCTACCCGCCTGAGATAGCTGGCATGCGTCTCCAGATAAACAGAAACACATCCACTTTAAAATGCGAGTGCATCACCAGTGACTCACGCAAATAACAATGTGACTCTTTTCTCCGTTTATTTTTGTACCTTGCCCATTCGAGATAGAGTTTAAATCCGCAACGTTGTGGCAGCAACACGTGCTTGCCTTGAAACGAGCGGTATTGATAAGTGTAGTTAATGAGTGCTTCTTGTTTTCGATATGAATCGAGCGCTTGTTATAGCTGCAAGTGAGGAAGGGGAAGGCTTCGTAGTGCGTGGCAATGTTATGAGACTTCTTATGTCACTAGCGTCACGCATCATTGTGTAAATAGATTGTGTGACTATTACAGTCCTCTTGAATAACCCATTTCAAGAGAATGGAGCAGGCATAGTACTATTATTCGACGTAACGACGACGGATTATTAACAACGCAGGTCAACGAGAGCAAAGGAGTGGGAAATATATTCACTCTGTCGCTGTGCCAACGTCACTCACGGTCAGGCTTATTGTCTCCTTTTCCGATCTTTTTGTCGGTGATCTCCGCAGTTTTAGCTACCCAAAGACAAAATCCGTAAAACGCCCTGTTTTTCGTCGCGCAGTTAGGCAATATCCATTACTGATAGACACTTGGAAAAATACAATGCATAGTTAAGAGTTTACAAAAAATCTTGGAAAAAGAAACTGAAATAAAACATCAGAAAAAAAACTTCCGTGTCGCATTTCTCAATATTTTGAGCGACAACTACTATACCTTTTCTAATTAGAAAAAAAGGAAATTTACTAAAGTAAACACATCTGTTAGTTATATTATTTATTCTGTGACAAAGGTATCTAATATTTTTTTCTCGAATCTGGGTTCCTTTATTTTTAAACCAAATACTAACATCAAACGAATCGCGATATTGAACTCTATTTGGTTGCAATAAAAATCACCAAAAAGATTGCTGTTGCAACGCCTTAATAATTAGCCATATAGGCCACTGTCGAGTTGCTTACTCCCAACAAGTTACCCCAAGTTGGGGTAACACCCAACTTCCCAAGGTTCGCCACCTGCCCCTTTTGTGATGATCTTTAAATACTCGCATATATTTGCTGTGCATGTGATGCGTTGTAGCTTGCTCGATGACGTCGTATTTTTACATGATCTCTTCATCTAATTTGCATGTACCAATGTCATATTGTTTCACTGGATTAGTGTAACATTTCGCATCTAACCGTGTAATGTTATATGACTGTCTTACTCAGCCCACGGCCGTTGTAACATATATTTTCAAATGGTTTCGATCTACTTTAGATGGTCTCATGAATGTTTAGCCGCTTTGTAGCTTGAATATTTCGTCAACCAATTCTGATGATTTGTTATGCTAAGAAATGTGTGGGGACATCATAGTCGTTATTTAGGGTGACGTGTTTAATAATTATGGTGGCATAACGGCCACTTGTTTACTACCCCGATAGTTCATTGAACACACTAATAACTGGGACCGACGATAAATGGATGTGATATGATGTTATGTATTCATACCATCGAGCTCTCACATCAACAATTACTTAAATATCGTCTTTGTTATTTTGAATCCAAAATAACAAAAACGATACCGATAACGCAATGAGAGCAGAGCCGTGGTCAAGACCTAGTTGCATCACTTGCATCTCACACAGAATGATAGATTTTAGTATACCGTGAGAATAGTCTAGTTCACATAGTTACACATCAACGTCCTCAAAAACGCAGCTTAAAATACAATGACGTTAGTATTGTGCACTAAGTAAAATAAATTAAGTTGGTATACTACTTGTATAGGCTGAGTGGCCAGCCTAGTGTCAGAGTTAATGTGCCATCCAAAATTTGACATGGCTAGACGGTTGTTATACTTAGCTTTTATATTGTGCAGAACTTGAAAGCCGCACACACGATGAAGATGCTATAATAATTCATGTTATCATAGAACATATTTCAATATCGCTACTCATACAAAACAAATGACGAACAAGAGCCGAAGATGATATATATTTCAAAATTGTATGGCGAGCGATATTTAATCTTAACATGAAATATTATAGCATCTTCGTCGTCTGTGACGGCCTTAATGACCTTTGTTATATATGCAACGTTTTCAAGTAGGGCCCTAAGTTCTCAACGCCGCACCAGTATTTTAATGAAAAAGAACGTCAATGCCCAGAGAGCTATTCGAATTATTTTGGCAAGAACACAGTGCCATTCATTTTGAATCTATTTTTGGTCGGTATTCACAATGTCTACATCAAAACGGCATTGCTTGCATGTGGTTTGGTTTGCTGTTAACTCTTTTGTCATGTTAAATGATTCACGAACACATTAGTTGTGTAATGTGCGCTTCTCGAACGAATAGGATGCAATTGTTCACGTGAAATTGTATCTGCAACAAAAGCAGATGCCTTGACCTGACTTTAAGACGAGTGTTGCCCTGAGTAAGACAAAGGATACAACATTAAACCGTAAACGTAATAGACAAGATGATCTATGCTGAGGCATATATTATCTTATACATATACACATATATATATTTATATTTTGTGTATCAAATAAATAAATATACTATGATGGATTCTCCTTACAATTTATTGTTGGCCAAAACCAATATAATCATTGTATTCAGTATGAAATAATGAGTTCAAGGTCAGAAGAGTTCTTTTTTCTAGTTAACGTCACAATAGGGTAGGTGACTAATGTTTATATCGTTGAAACCAATAGCTTTGATGATGAATTTAAGTAAATATAGTATGTTTATTGCAAAAATTCTTTAAATCGGTTAATAATGTTCTGATATATGAGCGTTTAAAGTTTTTGTTAGAGACAACTCCGCCCCTTTCCCACAAAACAAAAAATTACGTCACGCCTTACTTGTCAGAATAGAATTTATATGGCGTACTGAGAAGTGACGTCACGATTTGCTGTTTCGCCTCTCTGTCTAGCATGATATTAAAATGCTTAAGTTGCTTATTTTTAATTAGATTTTCATTTTCTTTTCATTAATCAGCTATATTTAAGGGCCACATTTTTATAGGACAATAAAAAAAACCAGTCATCTAGCCTATTACAGGCCAAGTTCGACTCTGATTTGAGCATCTAGAGTTAGTTATGTTCCATCCACAGTACCACGCAATCTCAAAGGTAATTATTCACAAACTGAAAAACACCTTACGAACTATCGTATAGCGGGGTCTTTCCCATTCAAATAAGCCAGAGCGTTGCAAGCGGTTAGTCATTCCTCATACAAACTTACCCGCAATGTTAATTAACAGTTAATTGCTTAGTTCCTTCGAGACATCCTTCTTTAAAAGCAACTTGGTGAACCAATGGATTCACCTTTGTTAGTTTTGTGTTAAAAATTGTTTATATGAATTTTTTAAAGGGATATGTTTATGTAATAATTTATATTTTAATTTAATTTGATATTTTAATAGTTCATTAATATGTAATATTTTTTTATTTAATTTTATATGTATAAAACCACATATAAAACTAAGTACCGGATTCACCTTTGTTAGTTTTGTTTTAAAATTGTTTATACTAATTTTGAAAGGAATATCTATTGTCAACCGATTTCTAAAAAGGAGGTTCCCAATTCTACTGTGTTTTTTTTGTGTATGTTCTCGATTTCTCTGCCAATTATGAACTGATTTTGATTATTCTCTTTTCTTTCTTTTTTGTTTGGTAGGTAATGCTTCAGAGGTGGTCATAAATAATTTAATAAAATAAATTTTATCGAAATCGGTTCAGTAGTTTTGTTATTAAATCAAAATTACTAGAAAATATGAAGATGTCATCCAGGTATTCGAAGTTGAAGTCGGTTGTTTTTTTTAAAGCGTATTATTAATAATATCATAATTTATATTTTATTTAAATTTGATATTTGAATAGTTAATTGATGTACGTAAATGTTGTACTAAGCTTTATATGTATAAATAAAAACCACATAAAACTCAGTTATACGTATGTAAGCAGTAGTAGTGTGTTACCAGAGAAATTACTGTGCATGAAGGGATTTGACATCTATTAATATCTCAAGGCTGCTACTATTATGGGCAGGCATGATGCTTACCACCAGGCGAACATCTTTCTCGTCTCTTCACTCCATTGCATAAGTACTGCATAGTAAGGTAAATAGAACACTCTCAATACCGACTTAGTGATGTGAAACAGTATATTCCGCTCCAGGATGAACTTAGCCGTACGCCGCTGGTGCCTGACTTCTCTGATGAGCGGACACAGTACTGGAGTATGATCGGACGGAGTTAGTAGAGAAGTAGAGGACGATGCGTCGTAATGAGGTTTCACATCCAAAACTTTTCCCAGATAGCGACAGCGGCGGTCCGGATGTGGCAAAATGAAGTTTTTTTGTTAATCGTTCGTTATATCTATCTGCTCTTGATGAGGACGTTGTCGATAAGCTAGTCCAAGGAAAAATATTGGGTAGTACTGTGCCTTGTTTTGAGAATCTATGCTGTTGACGACCTGAAAATAAGATTTGTAGGTTAGATAGTTGTTTATATTTTATGTTGTACGGAGCTTTAATTAGCAAGGCAAAAAAATGCTGTACAAACCAGTATATATGCAGAAGATCCCTGGTAATCCGAGTCTAATTAGAGTAAAACCATTAAATTGTAGAAATAAAACAACAAATTGTTTGAGAGTGACACTTGACTATGGCCGCATCGACGATGCGCCACCTAGCGGAAAAAAAACGCAAAGTGGATCCCCATTAGCGTTGATTTTATCTGAATGCATTTTATTTAAAAGGTTGTAATAGTAAAAAGTAGGAGTAAAGGAACTACCAAATGTTTGGAGTGGCTTTATTAATAAAATAGTTACTTTTAATCTTATTTATATGTTGCCAGTTAGAATACGTGGTCATGTTTTTCAGATAAGTTTTCCAGCAAGTTTCCTTATTGTACCATGATACCTGTCTATGCAGTAGATATGCGTCACTATTGATTATTTGCTTAGCAATTTGCACTTTGTCATAAGAGATAGTTATTGCTTATTCTGTGTCACCTTTATTTTCAGAGTTTTTAGATATATAGTATAGACTTGTCTTGAAACTCAAGCAAAATTCGAAAAAAAACACCCCATAAAATAAAAAAGGAGGTAGAAAGGTAGAGCGGTGTTATAGAGAGCTATCACATTTTTTTTAATAATAGCCATTATTTTGAGATTATTTGAAAAGTTACTAGACCCATTTACGAGGAAGATTTCGAGTAACACACCCGGCTGACTGTAATCCAAGGTTAGATTCGGATGCTGTGAAAATTATGCTACGTGTCATGAAAGACAAAACTATTGGGTTCAATACTGTTTGGTACAATAGGGGTGTTAGTTTGAACACCTTTCTCCTTCTAGGTTGTACTCATCATTATGAACAACTTTTACTACTGGGCCAACCCCGAAATCACGAAAAAAACAGCCGTTCCATACAATAAGGTTCATCGATCTTGGACAAAATATATGGAACAGCAGATATTTTTTTTTCGTGATTTCATTGTTGGCCCCATAGTAAAAGTTGTTCATAATGATGAGTACAATGAAATCCTAGAAGGATAACGGTGTTCAAACTAACAGCCTGTATAATAGGGTGCTACTTTAAGGCAAGGATGGTTTGTTTTAAAGCAAATATTATAATTTTAATATACTACGAACTAAATCCAACTGTTTAAAACCGTTCTGTTAACTTTCGATTTTCAAAATCATTCAATTAAAGACAAAGTAAATTTTAATATAACGAGACGTTTAAAAATAAGATCTTTAAGTTTAGGACTTAACTTTAATATGCTCAATACTAACGTCACTTTGAGGAGCGATCGAGATCATCCTTAACTTCTCTTTGATCTTTGTATCTAAATTCCATATTAAACTTGGAGATATTGGCTCTTTCAATAAATGACACACTTTGTACGTATTTATCAACAGCCTCCACATCCGGCGTCCAATTATTATCTACAATCAGCATTGTCGATTGTCATTTGACAGATACAAGAAACTATAAAACAGTTTACTGCTCTATTGTGTTGGATTGGAAATGCTTTCGCGTCAGTTCTTCCTACAGTATAAAATAAACGGAGTTTGGTTACTATTATAGTATTATTATTATCTTTTTGGTTTGGTGCAACCTCTTATTCTTATGCTCTGTTTTCACTATTTTGTACTCAACATTTTTTTTTAACACCTGTAGGTTCGCTTTTGACCACCAACTCGCTTGAAAGCGAAGATGTGATCGAAGATCTATATGATAATATAGTGATGTTGTTATTGTTTCTTCTGAGATATAAAAAAAGTTGGTCAGTTTTCTTTTCCATTCCATATTATTCGGCCATTGGTGGAGATGGTAACGGTAATATCTATTTTAAATAAAAAACAATTGTCACAATCACAATGTATGTAAGCTCATCACTTGAGAACGGCTCGACAGAATTGACTGTTTTTTTTGTTGTGTTCGCGATTGCCATACCAATAAAAAAAAACAAGACTGCTCTGCTAAAAAATTGATATCCAGAATCCACTCAGAATTATGGAAGGATTCTAACGATACCCCATACATCCAAATATGTTCTGGCATTCAGAAGTTACGGTGGAATAAATAAACTCACATACATTACATGAACCCTGGAACATTACACTCCCTTTCTTGGGCAGTCATGTATTAAGAGAACATATTAGCTTGCACTGAGTTTAAAATGATTTACATGATTTTAGTCAGAGGTATATCAAAAATTGCACGCGTTTTCTAATCTAAGGGAGTAAATTTTCCGTAAGCGAGTGTGAGTATTCCCGTATAAATAAAACAAAATGTGTCAAAACCACGTCAGTTTTCATAATAAATTTTTCTGTACTTTAATTTTTCCTGTGACGCGGGTCCCAATTTCCAACAATAACCAAGGCAAATAAAGGCCATTGACACAACAAATAACTTAGTAACATCGTACATAGTTTCAAGAAATAGGGTCTCGCTAAGGAATGTATCTATCCACGTAACACAATAACATTACTTCATGTGAACTTTGTGAACAGGCGTCTATTGTCGACGCTGCTCAAAGACATAGGAACAATTTTGATGTATACATAAATTGTTGACGATTCTGTAATTCTGCGCATTGCAATGTTGTGTACATTATGTGGTCATGTTTGCTTGTAGCTTAAAGCACTTTTTAACATTCCATATCCACCTCGCTGGCTCAATTGCGGGTTGCAGGTTTCACATATGCCCTTGTATTCTTCTTGTATTGTCATGTACATTCTTCTCCGGAGAAGAATGTACATAACAATACATCCGGATGTATGCAAGCCAGTGGTATAAAAGTCCGTACAAAACAAAGAGCCAAAGAGCTCATTTGGAGCTTGGAGAGAATTTGAGCCCGCGACCTCACACTTCATTCAAGCGATTTTCTAATAGCATTATTATAGAAAAAAAAAGAGTTGTATCTTTTTTTAATAATATGTTGTTTTTGATAACCATTATAGGTACTTTGAATGGATGATTTATAGTGCTTATTGGTAGTGTAAGTTGTCTTCAATACCTATTTCTATATTTGTATTGGAATTTTGCAAGAAAGTTATAAATAGTGATTAAATCTAACAATATTTCCACTGTTTTATCAAATAAATATTCATGTGATGAACCGCAAATACTAAAACGGTATATTTGTAACATAAACGTCGTGTCTATTTTTAAATTGCGCTTTTCATTATTCGTCGACAAACGCCGGATACTCGACAATCGGTCAGCGATGACAACGAACAACCTCGGGTTATTGTGAAGGACGTCGCAATAATTCAGCTAAACTGAAATACATACAATATAGTCAATGACAACACTCACATGTCTGTTAACATTTATTGATCACTCGTATAGTTAGTTGTACACCACAAACAGATTTTACAGGGTTACGCCTAACTGGACGTGGTAGCCTGATGCGCTAGACTTGGAATCGTCAAGTCGTGGGTTCAATCCCGGGCCCGTCCCATAAGCTCTTTGGAGTTTATGAACAAAATTTCAAACCACTGGTTTTGCGGTGAAGCATAACATCTTGAGGAAGCCTGTAAACGTCCGGAGAAGAAAGTCAATCGCGTATGTGGATCTACTAACCCGCAACTGGGCCAGGGTGGAGGATATGGCCCTCCGTGGGTAGGTTTATGTCTAGCAGTGGACTATTTATTAACATACTGATTATGCTACTCGGAAAGGAGGTTATTGTACTCGTTATCGTGAACAACTTTTACTTGCAACCAAACCTGATATTCCAAAAAAATATCAGTTGTTCCAGTAGAAAGTTTGTAATAGTTTTTCGCTCCTTAGTAGTTTAGGTACTACCGTAACTTGCAACCTAGAAATCTGTCCCCTTTTGGTCTAAATAGTAAGGTAAAAAATTACAAGTTTCAAAGAGTATTGTAGATAATATCCCAACTCCCGAGCGATCATTGTATTGTATTATTATAATGTTTAGTCTTATCAAACACACACGTACAGTATCATTCATTACTCCTCTTACGTAACGTTAGCTGAGTGTGTATGTGTGTGCGTTTATGCAGTCATCCATGAGAATTTCCAATGCGACTGGAATAATTAAAATAATCAATATGATGCCGGTTCCATTGAATTTTATTAATTTTTACTAATCCATTCTTAAAATAGTTTATATCATTTAATTGCTTGATTGTTGTGGTAACTAGGCACAGACAGAGTACGTTTAAGATAAAAAAATAAAAATATTAAGGCATTGAATGATATAACCCATTATTATTTTCTAGTCCTTTCATTACGTGCAATTGTTTTTCAGTACAAACTTTCACAAAATACTTCATCTGTATCTGTATTATTTTGTATATCTGTTATGCATTACAAAAGCTCAACACGTTACAAACAAATGTTACAAGTCAGTCTCCGGCTTTAGATTTCGTCGATTTGGTTTGTTTATATCTCACCTTTATTTTTGCGGTATATCTGATTAGTGAGGATAAGAATGAACGCGTTTCTCCTGTCCGATTACTTGATTGACCGAGCAACAACGGGCGTGAAGTAAAACGAACCGGTACTCCATTGAAGACTCCCTAGTCTAAGATCCGATGAACAACGACCTTCACCCATCTGTTTAGTCGATGAAAATTGATTGTTATCAAATTAAGTATGTTAGAAAATACATCGGGAGTGAGTTGGCTAAAAAAATCCTGGCAAGGATATGACTAATTAAGAGTAGACAAGATGGTCACTTCTCCATAGAAATGCGGTAGTATTACTACTCCACTATGTAATTTTGTAGGTCCAAGACTAAGTATTATATCGATTAATCTCTTAATTATCTAGGATTGTAAATTATTACGAAAGTAAAAAGTTAATAAACATGAAAGTTATGAGCCAGGAAACATCTTGCATATCATACTTAATTTGATAATAATCAATTTTCATCGACTAAACAGATGGGTGAAGGTCGTTGTTCGTCGGATCCTCTACTACCCGTCATTAGGCCCATTCACGAGTTCGTTACGCCGCTTCATACCGTGCAGTCATGGAGGAGGTTATTTGCTCATGGCTTCGCTCATGTTGATTGTAGTCGGATTGAAAATAAACTTGGTATGCTTCAATAACATTCCTAAGAGCAATTCGCATAACTCCAAGACAAACAGGAAGCTACATTCATTATTGCTTAAGATAATTATAACCATCGATACGTAATCACCTGGCCTGGGGTCTTATTTTTGAATCGTACGCAAGGATGCGCTTGCGAGCGGAGCCGGCTTTGGAACGATATTGAACCTTATTTCAAACTACATCGTTCGATGGTCGGCTCCGCTCGCATACGCAACTCTTGCGTACGATTTAAAAATAAGGGCTCTGGTACAGAACGATCTTAATGACTTGGACGAAGAAAGAGAGAAATCTAACTTTTTTAGTTTTATATCCTACAAGCAGTAGCGTAAAAATAACAGACAACAATTATGTGGTTTCTCTACCCATTACGAAAGCTTGTTAAAACGTTGCCATTAAAGTATAGACGAACTCATAATTTGGAGTAAAAGCGTCAGCCACACGCGATATGAAATTAAGCAAAGTGCTTCGTCCAATTTCCCTTTTGCAACTTTATTCGATTAAAATATACGCCCGCTTGTTGTTGGTATCTAACTTTTAGGAAAAACACTTAACAATATTTTTGATTATTAATCATAACTTTTTTGGTAAAAGAATATAATAAAAAAGAAATAGGTCGAAATTATATTCTTACATAAAATGTTGTCAGTCAAGTCAATAAATTTAATAGAAGGCAATTGGAACAATATGAGAGTGGCCAAGGAAACCGATAAACAACATTAAATTGTCTTTCACAAGCTATAGAAGCCTAATAAGTTATATATCACTAGAACTAGAAAAACTAAAGGAGTCAACAAGATTGCGGCATAGTAGCTAGATCAAAGTATATTTTTTATGTGAATCTGAACTGAATAACATAAAGTGCCGTAAATAGAGCGCGATAGAATTGACAATGTAACACGACCTTCAGTTTAATAGCGTGCTGAAGCCCTGCCCTTTGATGATAATGCGTTGTTCAATAACATAACGACATAGGTTAAACTGCGATGTTACCGACTATGCGGTCGATTATAGCTGAAAATGTGGCGGAACCTTTAAGCAATATCAGGCGGTAGATTACGTGTTGTTACTAACAAATGTTATCAAGTAAACACTGATTACAATTTACTCTCAACGTTGACGTAAATAAACATTATCGTACGCTTAAAATTATTCATGACAAATGCTTGGCACAAACTATTCTCATTTTTCTAACAAATCAAGTGTGTTGCTAACGCATAAGTAAGTAAGTTCGTATAGGCTGAGTGGCCAGCCCTAGTGTCAGAGTTAATGTGCTAACGCATAAAACAATACTATACATTTCGTGTAAACGCTATCAAACCACAGAACAATCAGTAACAAAAATAACACATTACCACAAATAGGCGTGTGGCCTAATGTTTAATTTATGACAAATAACAGGATTAGTGATGAATATAACTAAATACATTACACATACTGAAAAAATAACGTATATTGGCTGATAAATCTCTGAGATTTGAGCGTCTAAAGTTTTAGGTGGGGATAGAGAGGGGATGCTCTATCCCTTTCTCGCTAAGCACGTGTTAGTATAGCATTTGTATGCCGCGCCTGAGGCTTGACGTCATAGCTCAGTATAGCGCGCTCTCTGTCTAGCTTAAAATTAAAATATTTAGAACTTATTTATTTTTTGAATTATTTTAAATTTTGTTTTCGTTGATAGGCTCTATTGAACATCAGCTTTTTTTATGAGATAATAAAAAAAATGTAGTCATCATGCCTATTCCCTAACTTTAGTGATAATCAAAAACAATAGAACAAACTGCCTTCACGTCTGTACATTGTGTGTGTCCATGTAAACGAGATTATAAGATTAAATGTCTCATGTTCATTGTTTTCTCCAGCAGCCTAACGAAGGAACAGACAACCAGGTAGATTATCTGTGCGATGTATGTGTGACTTCTGTTCGCTTCATTGTTGATTTTTAGTCTTTGTCACGCTCGTTCTCAGTTTGTTTGTAATTTTCATGTTTTTCGGTTTGGAATGCTTAAGTCTAAGGCTTGTGTTAAATACGCATCTGAGCTCGGAGTAGTAGTTGAGCACATCATTGTTTCCTTCGCTACACTCAAAATTATTAATTAACAAATAGTTGATTAAGTATAAATTCCGAATCCTTAATTTCATTTTTCATAATCATTTTACGTCAATTTACTGATTACACACAATTTTTCAATATATTTGCTCCTAATGATTATATTTTTTTTAACTCGTGGCGATGGTTAGCACTTGCCAATGACAACACATGCTGACATTCGTGTACATTATAACCAATGATGTATTTTCCTCTGTGGTTATGACACTATTATTGTGTTCACATGTATTGTATCGATAAAATGTTTTTGTTTGGTTTTTACAGCACGCGTCATGTTCTCACTTCACATTTGCCGAGAATGTTTTACAGAAGTTAATGTTGTTGTAACATTGTGCAGTTGTTCACGGCGAGCGCGCAGCAGCTGCAAGCGGCGGCGGCGCAGCGCGTCCAGCCCCCCGACTCGGGGTTCTCGGAGCCAGCCAACAACAACATAAGCGAGGACAACAACAATGGGCCCATCTCGCTGCGGGAGATGCAGAACATCGCCAACAACAACGCGGCCGCGTACATCGTCAGCGAGAACGAGGAGCGGAACAGGGTCAGCCGCGAGTCGGTGGTCGAGTTCGAGCCGCTGCCCGCTGCCATCGTCGTCGCTGACCCGCTCGAGCGCTGCGCTGACTGGTTCGGTGAGCATTCTCGTATGTATTTTCTAGAATAGTACGTGATCGGAGACTTGGGAGCCTACCACAATTTCGATGTTAAGCAACGCACAATAGGCTAGGTGACTGGATTTTTTTATTATCCTATTAAAACGTGGCCCATAAATATAGCTGATTAATGAAAAAAATATTAAAATCTTATCAAAATTAAGCAACTTATAAGCAAATCGTGACGTCAGTTTTTTGTTTTGTGGGAAAGGGACAGAGTTGTCTCTAACAAAAACTTTAAACGCTTATATATCAGAACATTAATAACCGATTTAAATTTCAATAAACATACTATATTTACTTAAATTCTTCATCAAAGCTATTGGTTTCAACGATATAAACATCAGTCATCTACCCTATTTCTAGGAGAGTTCTCTTTTTAGTCTTGACTTTTCTCACTCTAGCTACAGGAGAGTACGAGGGCTACACTAAAAGTATCGGGAATGGAATATTTCCACTGTTTCTGTCATATTAAAATCTTTTTAATTAAAAACTCCTTGGTTTTAAAAATCGAATACCATTTATTTATTTAAAAAAATATTCTCGGTCTTGTCACAAGGTTTTGTCAAACTTGTTTAGTCGTTGAGAAAATGGAATTGACTCGAGAAAATTCAAGAGCGATGATTTATTATGACTTTCGAAGTGGTTTAACACAAAAACAGTGTGTTGACCGGATGATTTCTGCATTTGGTGATAAAGCCCCATCCAAAACCACAATTTATCGCTGGTTTGCTGAATTTCAACGTGGACGTGTCAAGCTCAGTGATGATCCCCGTCAAGGTCGTCCAAAAACTGCAGTCACCCAAGAAAACGTTGATGCTGTGCGTAAGCTGATTGAGGAAGATCGACATGTGACATACCGCAAAATTCAGGCAACTTTAGACATTGGCATGAGTCAAATACAAATAATCTTGCATGAAAAATTAGGTGTAAAAAAGTTGTTTTCCCGATGGATACCGCATTCGCTCTGTGAAGAGCAAAAAGCGGCTCGCGTTACTTGGTGCGTCAGAACTCTCGAAAGATTCCACGCAGGATCCTCAAATGCTGTATACAACATCGTATCAGGTGACGAATCCTGGATATACGCGTACGAACCCGAAACAAAAAACCAGTCACGAGTTTGGGTGTTCGAAAATGAGTTAAAGCCAACAAAAATTGTTCGTTCACGGAGTGTTGCAAAAAAAATGGTGGCCACGTTTGTCTCCAAAACCGGCCATGTTACGACTATTCCTCTTGAGGGACAAAGAACGGTTAATGCAGAATGGTATGCTAGCATTTGTTTGCCACAGGTCGTTTCTGAACTCCGTAAAGAGAACTGCAACCGCCGCATCATCCTCCATCACGACAATGCGAGTTCTCACACCGCGCACAGAACAAAAGAGTTTTTAGAGCAAGAAAACATAGAATTATTGGACCATCCGCCGTACAGCCCCGACCTAAGCCCTAATGATTTCTATACTTTCCCTAAAATAAAGAATAAATTGCGTGGACAGAGATTTTCATCACCTGAAGAAGCTGTGGACGCCTACAAAACGGCCATTTTGGAGACCCCAACTTCCGAATGGAATGGTTGCTTCAATGATTGGTTCCATCGTATGGAAAAATGTGTCAAATTTCGCGGAGAATACTTCGAAAAGCAATAAATATATTTTTAAATAGTAATGTTGTGTCACTTCCTTGATTCCCGAAATTTTCAGTGCCGCCCTCGTATTGGTATTTAGCTACGAGGGCGGCTTGGAGGGTGCTTGGACAGAATGAAAATCTCTGTCCAAGCAATTTATTCTTTATTTTAGGGAAAGTATAGAAATCATTAGGGCTTAGGTCGGGGCTGTACGGCGGATGGTCTAATAATTCTATGTTTTCTTGCTCTAAAAACTCTTTTGTTCTGTGCGCGGTGTGAGAACTCGCATTATCGTGATGGAGGATGATGCGGCGGTTGCAGTTCTCTTTACGGAGTTCAGAAACGACCTGTGGCAAACAAATGCTAGCATACCATTCTGCATTAACCGTTCTTTGTCCCTCAAGAGGAATATAGTCGTAACATGGCCGGTTTTGGAGACAAACGTGGCCACCTTTTTTTTTGCAACGCTCCGTGAACGAACAATTTTTGTTGGCTTTAACTAACTTTCGAACACCCAAACTCGTGACTGGTTTTTTGTTTCGGGTTCGTACGCGTATATCCAGGATTCGTCACCTGATACGATGTTGTATACAGCATTTGAAGATCCTGCGTGGAATCTTTCGAGAGTTCTGACGCACCAAGTAACGCGAGCCGCTTTTTGCTCTTCACAGAGCGAATGCGGTATCCATCGGGAAAACAACTTTTTTACACCTAATTGTTCATGCAAGATTATTTGTATTTGACTCATGCCAATGTCTAAAGTTGCCTGAATTTCGCGGTATGTCACATGTCGATCTTCCTCAATCAGCTTACGCACAGCATCAACGTTTTCTTGGGTGACTGCAGTTTTTGGACGACCTTGACGGGGATCATCACTGAGCTTGACACGTCCACGTTGAAATTCAGCAAACCAGCGATAAATTGTGGTTTTGGATGGGGCTTTATCACCAAATGCAGAAATCATCCGGTCAACACACTGTTTTTGTGTTAAACCACTTCGAAAGTCATAATAAATCATCGCTCTTGAAATTTCTCGAGTCAATTCCATTTTCTCAACGACTAAACAAGTTTGACAAAACCTTGTGACAAGACCGAGAATCTTTTTTTATATAAATAAATGGTATTCGATTTTTAAAACCAAGGAGTTTACAATTAAAAAGATTTTAATATAACAGAAACAGTGGAAATATTCCATTCCCGATACTTTTAGTGCAGCCCTCGTACATGGTTTCACTTGTACAACAAATTTCGCCGGTCGCGCTCGCCTAAACTTTTTAGTTATTTTAGCAAGTTTTAACGACTATGTGTTTTATGAATACTCGATAAGCGATATTTTCAATATTCAATTTTCTTTTTGCGATCTTTAGAAACGTCACCAGCTCGATTTTGTTACCATGAATTGACTAAATGGACTTTCAGAAGATACATTTTTGGTCGAATGTGACGTATTCACAACACTAAAGGTGCTCAAAAAGAACGCACCTTACTTAGTTTCCTATAAATTTCAGTGAACGTTGTTTACTAGTCTGTCGTCGATGATTTAAATCGTGAGTTGATCACGTTTTGATGCGTTTTTGCTCCAATCTAGCCGTTGGCCGCTGCCATTGTGTGCATTGGACCGCGGTGCGGTTCCCATGAATCGTGACAAACGCCTTACTCACTAATTCATGAACCAACCTAACTAACTAGTAGCCTAGTAGAAAAGTACATACACACTGTTGTCTGTTTATTGGCTAATGCCCCGGAATTGACTAAAATATAACTTTTACTCGTGTGCCTAGGAAACCGTGTTAGCCCAAAAAAGACGCGTGAGGTAGAAAGTTCCAATTGATTCCTCAGAATTCAGTACCGGCTTTAGGTTAAATCGTACCACTGGCTTTTCGGCGTAGAAAAACATCATCATGAGGTAACCTGCCAATGTCCTGGGTAGAAATTCAATGGCGTGTGTAAAACGTAAATTTGACAAACCTCACCGTGGTGTAATGTCTTCTAATCGCCCTTCAAGGGCAGCTCTTTGCATAGCAGGATAGGATGATGTAGTAAGTAACCAAGCACAAACTAACAATTTGTTGAATGCCTTTTTTTGTGTGTTACGCGATTACTCCGCCAATTATGAATTGATTTTGATGATATTTTATTTGTTTAGTAGGTGATACTTCAGAGGTGGTCCCATATAGAATATTATCGAAATCGGTTCAGTAGTTTCGTTTTTAAATCAAAATTGCTGGAAAATAAGACGATGTCATCCAGGTAGTCGAAATTAAAGACGGTTGTTTTCTTTTAACAGCGTATTATTATTCTTTACAGGCGAAGAAGATTTCCCGAGAAACAATTTACAGTACCTGAGAGAAATAGGGCGCGGATGGTTTGGCAGGGTGAGTTTATTTTATCAAGTCGAAAAGATACATTAAAATATATCGTAAATGTTTACGGAAAACAGAAACGCTGAACAGGTTTACACAGAATTTTGAAAATTTTAAGTTAGCTGAGGAATGATCAGGAAAAAGACAATCTTAACAATAGTTAGTCAAAGGATTAGTTAGAGAGAATAAAATAAGAAGACCGAGTTTCGCCTCGACGTATTTAAAAAAGCATTCCGTTTTATTTTGTTACGTTATTTCCTTTTTATTCTCAAATCTTTTAAACAGATATACAAGGTGTTGTTTTGCATTCCCGCCAAATTTACATAGGTAGATATACTCATCGTTATGAACAACTTTTCATATAGGGCCACTCCTGAAAACGCGAAAAATATACATCTGTTCCATACATTTTGTCCAAGGTCAATTAACTTTTTGTATGGAACAGCATTATTTTTTCGCGATTTCAGGTTTGGCCGTATAGTAAAAGTTGTTCGTAACGATGAGTATATCCAACTCTGTAAATTTGGCGGGAATGCAAAACAACAGGTTGTATATTTCTAACATTAGCCTAAAATGTAAATTAATTTTTATTTTTTTATTTTAGCAATTACCATATACCTATTTCACATTTGCAGGTGGTAGAGGGGGAGATAGAAGAAGCGGGCGCGAGCACAACTGTAGCAGTAAAGATACTCAACCAGAATGCAACGCTGGAGGACAAGGCGCGGTTCCTAGATGATGCCAAAATGTACAGAGACGTCACACACGAGAACATTCTGGCGTTCATAGGGAAATGTCTGCAGGAAGACCCTTGGATATTGATGTTTGAACTGTGCAATATGGTAAGTATTTATCGAGTACTTTCTTTTGAGGCAAATCCAACCAAACTACCTACTAAATACATGAATAAATGTTTGTTCTGTGTCTGGGTGTCGTATGTATTTACAAAAAAATAGTATTTAAGTATTCTATCAGCTGTCTGGTTTCCATATTACAATATTTGCTTAGTTTGGGGCTAGATGGCGAGGTGTGAAAAATGTCCAGCGATATTTATTATTATTATTATTATTTTTACCGTTTGTCTTCTTTAACTACTACAATATTATGGCAGTTCAGATGCAGATTTTTTGGTTAGACAAAAGTTCATGAATTTATCGTATTTTCTGTATTTATCTAGCTTTAGAGATAATAGGTAAAATATGACTGTGTTATCGATTATGGCGTTTGGCTTGGCGGCATTGAAAAAATATCCATGAAAGAGCTGTGCGCAAAAAATATTTAAATAAAATCTCGAATATACATTCTTATACCGTCGACAATATAATCGCCTATTTTTATTATACTAGTCATTACAATGAAGTTTAAATTGATTTAAAATATAAATCTGTTTGTTTTTCTAATTGAATGTTATTACATCATGGTTTCAGCAGTACGATCTTTATTTATTTTGTTACCAATCAATCTCCGACTTTCATTTGCGGTCATTTTATTTCTGTTACAAAGTAAAAGTTACTGAAGCGGCGACTGAGCCAAGATACTAGACGACTATTGTAATAAAATCGTACATAAACTACAATATAAAATAGGATAGATGTTGGTAATATAGAAAGATTGAATTAGTAGGTTTCTACTCTCTCGGCGATGTGACACATCTATGCCATAGTGCGCTGATGTCTAACATAAAAATGCGTACAACTCCCTTTTTTATGGAATTAAGTGACGTTACGAGCAAGACATTCGCCTGGTGGTAAGCATCACGCCTGCCCATAACAGTAGCAGTGCCAGAATTCTAAACTTGCAAACAAGATCCTACCCCGCACTGCACTGCGCTCGTCACCCTGAGATATAGGATGTCAAATCTCTTCATGCCCAGTAATTTCTCTGGTAACATTGTCTTTCAAACCGAAACACAATAATGTTTGTTTTGCTGCTTGGCAGTTGCCACGAGTCAAACATCTGAATAACTGGCAAAGGTGTGGTACTTCCCCAGGCGGACCCTAGGCGGGTGTAATAGACTCCTACCATTACAAAATGAACCGCGAACCGGAAGACGCAGCGTAGGAAGGCCTCCCACTAGGTGGACCGATAACATTGTAAAAGTCGCGGGCAACCGGTGGATGCAAATGGCAGGTTGTCGTACAGTGTGGCGGTTTAGGGGGAGGCCTTCGTTCAGGAGTGGACGTCTCCTGGCTGATGATGATTACAAAATGCCCCTCTTCCAAAAAACTCCTCTACATAAATACCACCCTTATTTATGAAGCAATAAAAAAGAATCAAGTACTTATCAAATATTAATCTTGTTTCTAGGATCTGCAGCAGTACCTGATAGTGAACCGTCCTAAAATGGCGATTCTCAACGAGAACGGGGTGCCGCTGCAGCTCATGTGTGATGTCAGTGCAGCGCTCGCGTACCTCCATTCACGCGGATACACGTATGGGTGAGTTTGTTCATTTTCTACACTAGTAAATAAACCAGTAAGTTTGTTTACGATTGTCGTTCTAGAGGTGCGTTCGGATAGCCCCTTGGTAGCAAAAATAACTGTTACAAACGCCAATAATGATCACATGTAGCGTTCGTTTTGGTAATGTGTGTGGAAAAGTTGCATTATTATCTGTTTTCGCTCACCGTTCGGATAGGTCAAAAACAGCTAAAAATGCCATCGTAATTTGCCACTTTTGACCCACCTCGCGACATGGGATCGTTGTGATCGTTTTTTGACATTAAGATTTTGACGTTTGGTTTTCGCGGTGTTTTGGAGTTTTGTTTGTCAAGTGCTGTCCCTGTGACATTTGTTTGACATCAGCGCTAGACCCTAGTGACTGTACCGTTCGTTTTGGGTGGGGATAAAAGTGGCAAACATGGCAAAATTCTCAACCCGAACGCTTTAAGTCAACGCTAATTTTGAAAATGCTAATAATGCCACCATAGGCTATCCGAACGCACCTTAAGTATACATAGTCTTGGGTATGTTCTAAAACTGCATGCAGAACCACCGGAGGACGGGCAGCAGCGCCCTATGAGGATTATGGCACCAAGTCCAGCAGTGGACCTCTTCTGGCTGATGATACATAGACTTGGGGTGTATTAGTGTATTAAGCCTTCATCAATTAACATGTTTTACTGTAACCAACCAGCCTTGAAATACATTTTGTCAAGTATCCACGACCCCTCCCTTTTAAGGCCTTCGTCCTGCAGTGGGCGTCTCTGGCTCCATAAACTTTTTCAATATAATTGCTGGTATTTGTTTTGCTATTTCAGTGTTGGTGTCATAGAAATTGTTATCACAATGATGAGTACAATGAATGACACCCTTGTAGATTGGAGTCGTCGGTATACTGACATTTTATTTTGAAAACATACAGGTATAATAACTAAGTATACTTCCTGAAATTATAGGGCATGAAGGGATTTGACATCTAATATCTCAAGGTGACGAGCGCAGTGCAGTGCGGCGCAAGATTTTGTTCGCTAGTTCAGAATTCTGGCACTGCTACTGTTATGGGCAGCCGTGTTACCACCAGACGAACATCTCGCTTGTCTCGTCACCCCATAGCGTAATAAGAAAATCTCGACAACTATATAATATTGGCACACTTGTGGCACTAGTTCTTAAGGTTCTTTCTTTTATTGTAATGTTATTTTTGGTGTGCACAATAAAGTGTTTCTATCTATTTATCTATCTATCTAATATTTACACGTTTTCTAATCATCATGAAAGCGGTAATGTTTTCAACTCGGAAGACAATAGACAATACTTTATTTGTGACAAAAAAACATAGCACCCAAGAAAAACGTGAAGTGTGGTATTGTCGTGGTGCAGGGTGCTGTGGGGCGGGTCGGTGCTGGTGCGGGGGCGGGAGGGCGAGGCGCGCGCCGTGCTCGGCCGGTACAGCGACGCGGAGCCGCACCGGGAGTGGTACGCGCCCGAGGTGCGCCACGCCGCGCTCTACACCGTGAGTACCAACAAAACATACCGTAATACATTAAAAAAAAAAATACAACCGACTTCAACTTCTATTACCTGAAAGACATCTTTTCAACCAACTTCAATAATCTCTCGTTCTCAATTCGACTGTGTTCTTTTTTGTATGTATGTTACGCGATTATTCCGCCAATTATGTATTGATATTAGTGTTTTTTTTTTGTTTTGTTTTGGATTTAAAAACCAAACCACTGAACTGATTTCGATAAAATGTATATGGGACCAGCTCTGAAGTATGACCTACCAAACAAAAAAAGAATCATCAAAATAAGTTTATTATTGGCGGAGTAATAGCGTAATATACATACGATCAAATTGTATACCTCCTCCTTTATTGAAGTCGGTTGTTAAAGACTGGGACAAGCAGTAGAACAGCATATCCTGCCCGTCCCTAGTGGACCTTCCAAGTCGTATGCTACGATATGGTTGTGAAAGACGCGGATAACAAATGGCAAGTTCTCGGACAGTGTGGCGGTCTAAAGGGAAGGCCTTTGTTGAGCAGTGGACGTCTTCGGCTGAGGATGATATGGTTCCACTTGATTCGTACTTCCCAAGAATGGAAAGCACTGCCGTCTTTCCTGTTTCCTGAGAACAACTGATCGTCTTCAAGGCTAGAGTGAATAGTTTTCTTCTAGATCGACGTGTTCCACCCCAAACCGTCACTAACCACAAAGAGAATTGGTGATTTAAAAAAACATAGATGCCCTAAGAATCGGGAGTAATTCAGTCCTAATGAAGCCACTACATGCAAAAATTATGTTTAGTAACGATTCTTTTCATTTGATAGACGAGCAGTGAGATTTGGTCGCTTGGTACGCTGATATGGGAGGTATGCTCGTGGGGCTCCATGCCCACCGGCCGGCCCTCGCCGCCGCCCGACCTGCCTTGCCCGTACAAAAACCATCTGTAAGTACTATATTTGTATGGTGTCTGACAACATTTCTTAGGCACTGAGGTTATTCTGCTACTATTGATTGTTTTAATACATATTTGAAGGAAATAACACGAATAGTTCATGCTCTATAAAGTTCTTAATCATGATTGCTGATCTCTGTTGTAGTCAAGCAAACAGCATTTTAATTTAGCTAATAGAAATATAAAGCAATTATTGCTGTTTTGATATACATATATTTTCGAGTGTTCTGAACAAAAAAAAATACAATTTCAAGTTCGGTACTCTAACGTTCTGAAATAGAAAATGTTATATGAAAATAAAAGTAAACTGCGCGCTGCTTTGTCACCTATATTGAAGCAGTAGGTACAAGACATTCACTGTCCGCAGCTACCAAGTGATGCAACTGTGCTGGCACAGCGAGCCGGGCGCGCGGCCCACCGCCGCCCAGGTGCAGGCCCTGGTGGCCCACCTGCACGCCACGCACGCGGCCGAGCGCGCGCAGCCGCAAGACCACGCGCACTTCGAAGACCGCTGGCAGCGCCTCAAGCCCAACACCATCCCCAAAGTAGACGAACACGTCGCCATCGTCCACGCGCCTTGCACCAACCCGCGCTTCAGCGACTACGACCCCAACACGCTGGGAGCCGGCGCCAGCGCCGCCGTCTCCCGCTCCTCCAGCATCATGTCGGACCGCGACCCGCTCGCTTTGCACGTCAAATCTGAAAGTTTAACCAACCTCCACGGCTCGCTTGACGACGTTCGCAATATCTACCTCACGCATAATGAAACCGCAACCCTAGAATGCCATCAGGGGAATATACACCTAGAGGATAGTAGAGAGAAGGAACAGGATCGCTCGGACGCGTCGATGGATCCGTGGCTGAAGGACATCATAGCCGGGAGCCAGGATGACGTCAGTTATTACAAGGATGTGAGTGACGTCATCAAGAACTTGGATAATATCCTGAATTCGGAGAAGACTTCCAGCTCGGAGTCGAGTCACCAGGCCAGTCCGTCCCGGGACAACCTGAGCTTGGACTGTAAGAAAGATTACCCTACGCAGAGTAGTCTGGTAAAGTCGCCCGGTATAACGAACTTCCAAAATATTCTTGATACTGGTTTCGGTAAAACAGCAGATGGCGAGCCGTGTGTGGAAGATGAAGTTGATCGTGACACTATCGGCACTCTGAGCCATTCATTCGAACGCCACAGCGACAGCACAAGCCAGCACACCCTAGAGAATCTCACGCCCGACACTCCTATGAAAGACTTAGAAGTGTTCATCGATATAGAGAGACAAGCGACTGATGCAGAAGTTAGTGAAATCGAAAGTCAGATTAAAAGCGCCGAAGTTCCTAAAATCGAAAAAGAATCTGAAGCGATCGTAGATGTGACTGAAATCGAAACAGTAGGGTCTGCACAAGATGAAGAAATGCCAAGAGAATTAATTGAAAGCAACGTACCCGACCTAAAGGATTTATGCGCCGCTTCTATGCCTAGTGTAAGTGATAACGAACGATCACCGAGAAAAGACTGCCAAACACCATGTGATAATGTAACTGAAATAAGAACTGAAGATGTAACTAAGTCAATAGATGATGTAAGAGAAGTCACTACAGATAGTATGCCTCTTGAAGTGATAGAGGTCACTGATTCTGTAGAAAATCATGAAGAAACAGACATACAAGAAGTAATGTTGCCCGTTTCAACCGATGAAACTACGATTAGTAACGAAGTATTCGACACTCTTCCTTCGGTCACTGAAGACGTATCGACCACGACTCAAGAAAATGATACGTCACTCGTGAAACTAGAAGACATCGGGCCCGAATCAATAGAAAGCGAATATAATTATAGTAAAGACGAAACAATATTAGTGAGCGATCTCGTCGACACTTTAACCGATAGTTCTAGAGATGAACAGCTGAAAAATCAAGATGAAAGAGTGAATATTGATGTTGAGGTAGATTTAGAACCCATTACTCCGAAACAGATGCCTGTGTCAGTACAAAATAAAGGAGATGAAATGCCATGCCAGGAACCAGCAGATTTGAAACAAACACAAAAAGCTGATTCCAAAATCATAGAACGTATAGTATTAAAGCCAACAGATTTGCCACCTGAAACAGTACAAAATACTGATAGCGATGCACCTGTTCCCGAAGCAGAAAATTTAGTTCGTAAGGAAGACGTTGAAGAGAAAGTTAAATGCGTAGATTATAAGGATAGCGAAGTGAATAACACGTCTAGATCTGATAGTTTAGTGGTCGATTTAAAGGAGCGGCCCGACGACAGCGTCGAATGCATGGATCTCATTAATAATACTAATAGTCAAATATTAAAAGATAGCACCGTAAGTAATAGCATTAAAGAAGTAGAACTTAAAGAAAACTCCAGCGCAGCAACCACTCCGGTCGACGATAGCGTTCTAAGTAAAAATGATTCCACGCAATACATGGATCTGCCGAGTTTTGACATGATAAAGAAGACTCATGATTTTTTACAAGTGGAAATAATGAATACTAGGAAGGACATTGATTGCAAGCTAGTTGCGAGCACGCCGCTAGGAAGCGATAACTCATTCGAGATACTGGACTCGGTAGAAACAATTAATGAGGATGAAACGGTAGTCATGTCCAAGGCTAAAGTGGTGGAAAGCGAGCCGGGATCATCGGCGGAACAAAAATGTGTCCCCGATACTTTAAGCCCGTTTGAATCTCCCTCACACAGAAGCCACCACACAGACACGTACGACGAAAACAGCTCTGTAGTTCTGGGCCCGTTCGAAAACTGCACGGAATTATTGTTCAAGACCATGAAACCTAATATCGACCCTGTGGAACTACCCAGAGAAGAACTCTTAGCGTTCTCCTCTAACTTCAGCGAAATTAATCTAGAGACGCCATCACCGTTGCGCGACGGAAATTTTCTGAACGAAGTACCGGATATAACCTCCTACACCGAGCACTTTGACGATATAGCGTCGATCAGCGAACCGAAAGACATCGGAGAAGCTCCCAGCGAAGACACTGAAAGCGGCTCCGGTACTCAGAAACGTGTTTCGCCGTCCACGCCGCCTAATTCTCCCGGGATCTCTCTAGCGTCTACTTCGCAACAAAAATACTTAGTCGATATCGATTTGAGCGGGGAAAACGCGCCCGAGTCCGAATCGATACGTTCAATCGATATGAACCAGATCGAGTTACAGATAACGTCGAAGCTCGCGATGGCGGAGAACGAGAACAATATGAATATCGAATACTCTGGTCCGTTGACGGTGGAAGGTTTGATTGAGGAAGGCGATAGTGTGCCGGAAAGCGATGCGGTGCCGGAGTACTATCTGGCAGGGAACGGCGGCTCGGTCGAGGACGTCAGAGAGCTGCTCTCGCTAGACGAGGAGTGCGTCAAGGCTTTGAGGAACGAACTGGAGCTTAAACTGCCCTTAGCTCAGGTGAGTTTAAATATATATTTTTTAGTTTTTTTTTTTAATATTTATTTTAGCTTGCGTTTGTCTGCCAGCTCGCCTGATGATAAACGAAGATGCAATCTACGATGAAGCACGCTTGCCTAGAAGAAACCGATTCACTCACGACTTGAAGACACCCAGATTATTAGACAGCCTTCTAGCTCAGTTGGTAGCATGTCTGCTTTCAGAGCTGTAGGGCGTGGGTTCGATCCCCACCCAGGACAAAAATTTATGTGACGAACATAGGTGTTTGTTCTGTGTCTGGGTGTAGTATGTATTATAAGTATGTATTTACGAAAAAAAATATGTATATAAGTATTCTATCAGCTATCTGGTTTCCATAATACAAGCTTTGCTTAGTATGGGGCTAGATGGCGCTGTGTGTAAAATGTCCCACAATATTTATTTATTATAATTATCGGGAAACACCCTCTCGGGCAGCGCATTCCACTGTTTAGCAGTTCGAATAAAGAAAGTAGAATCAAACCGTTTCGTACGAGCTTTTGTTACATCAACCATAAAACGGTGTCGCTTGTTCGAGTTTCTGTTTATCACTTCCAAAGTTATAATTGTATCTATTTGTTCAATAAGTTTAATAATCGTTTTTTAACGTAATAGTGGCTAACCGGAAGAACACTGTACATACCCTAGTCTATCTATCTAGTCAGCCCATGTCGATGTGTGTCTATATGATGCATGTTTATGTGCTGTGGGCAGGCTTAGCACACTGCTTAGTATATATTACAAGTTTGTAGCCTTGGAATAGCTGGTCGGAATCTTTTTATGAGAGTAAAATGTAAGTTCATATAGGGTGTATAGGCCAGCCCTAGTGTCATATAGTTACTGTGCCGCCCGATGACCTCTGACATGGCTTGCAAGATGTTATAGAAATATAGAACAAAAACCACAAGGACCAATAATTTAACGTGTCATTTGACCCACTGTAGCGCTCAGATATAAATGCAACTCACGGTCACCCATTCGACGACTGACCAGAACGTGCGTAACTTAACATCGGCGATGTTTTAGAACCACCTAGTCAAGCTACACTACGAGAGATAAGAGCGATCTGTGAGAGTGAAACTTGTGTACACACATTACACATTTTTGCTATTGAATGTTTATGTGTTGTAGGTAGCGGCGATCGAGCCGGCGGACGCGGCCGGGGACGGCGAGCAGGACCCGGAGCCGGAGGGCGGGTGGGGCGCGGAGCTGCCCCCGCCCCCCGAGCTGGTGGTGAGCTACCCGGGCGCACTCAGCCCCATCCAGGAGGAGACCGCGCCGCAACTCTCCGCCTACGAGAACGATACCCACTGTCAGTACCATACGTTATCATTCAACATTCAGCCTCTCTTGACAAACCAATAGGGAATAATGCATGTGTTTCAGTTATTAAAAATAATAGGATAAATGGAGAGTTTTAACTGAATCTGATGCTTACGTCGAAAAAATTATTTGACTGGTAAAGTTCTGAAATATAAGCGTTCAAAGTATTTGGAAGGGAGTCATTTGTCCATTTCTAGCAAAACACGTGCATTGTATAGAATTTGTTTGGAATCGTGGACATTGACGTCATAAACCTAGTATAGTGCCCTCCCTGTCTAACATGAAACTAAAATGTTTATAACTTCGTTATTTGTGCACATATTAAAATTTTACTTTTAACGATTTGTTTTGTTGCCAGTCAGCTTGTTTGTGAGTCAAAAAAAAAACCTCATGCATATTCTCTATTGCTAACATTCACTAATGAATGAAATCTTTAACACCTTACAACAAACTTTGTAACCATTTACATATTTTCAACAGTTAAGGTCCAGCTGCTGAGAGAATGCGTTTGAGAGCTGTGTGTGGGTTGGTGTGTTCTTTCAGGTCATTTTACCTATGAAAAAATATACAGATTCCGTGCAAGTGCAAAGTCATATGATCAGCCATGTTAATGTTTACTACAATTGTTGGTCCCGGTTGTTTGTTCTAGTTTCTATGACAACAACCGTCAGCCATGTCAGAGCCAGGCACATTAACTCTGACACTAGGGCTGGCCACTCAGCCTATACGAACTTACTTACTTACTACAAACCCGAGTAGTTAATGACCCAACTTGCCGAGCGACGCTTCCTCAATGTCAGGAGAAACTATTCGCAAGGCAATAATTGTTCAAGGCACGCATATGATGTTGCCGATAACCAATAACTTTATTAACTGCAGTACATTTATGTGTAAAATTGTGATTTTGTGCCGTTATCAAAAATAACTAGGTTTTTGCGACTCTGTTATTCAAGGGTGAATATTCACTGGCTTTTTAGTTGAATAAATAACAGGTGGGTGTAATACTGGTGTATTAAAAGTTGGCGGTCTGCAGTTAATACAAATCAGAATTGTAGTGATTCCTTTGTATTACGTTTGTTGTTACGTCGTGTGTTATCTTTATCCATCTAGTTTACTTTTGGAATTCGAAATGAGCGTAATGGGATCTTCAGTTTAGATTGGGGAAAAGCTTGAAGTCGCTGCCCTAACTTCAATGTAGTACTATAGTACATTTGATTGTATTCAACTTATTTTTTTCACACAAAAGTAAGCTTACATCTATGGAGCACCTTAAATAGAATAGAACAATAATTATTATGTGTTCAGTTAGCCAGTAATAAAAATGCAGTACCCTAGATTTCAAACTAGGAAGCCCTGTATCTTGAAATCTAGTTGAAGTGTGCTATATGGATTTAAATTTCGCCATGAACGTTTTTGACTACTTCAGTTCTCTCCGACTACATGTTAGTATATCGTCCATACGAATTGGGTAAATATGAATGCACGGATATAAATCTGTGCTCACCTTGCCACAGGGAACCTGTCGACTCGCACAGATTCATCTGAGAGCTACCCCGAGCCGTGCAACAACTCCACTGACTCCGCGACCTCCCTCCCGCGAGGGGACACCTACACGGTGCCCTCCAAGGAACACACGCACACACTCAACCGCACCGTGCCCGACGTATGCAACGCTAGCAGCAGGGAGTGAGTACTCACACACATACACTGCAGACCAACTGAACGGTCCTCTTTTATATCGACTTCAAAAAAGGAGGACTATCTCAATTAAGTTGTATTTTTTTAAACGTTTGTTATTATAACTATGTTCTTAAGTTTTGCTGGATACGTTTTTCGTTTCACAAAAAAATCGCATATAAAACGGGACAACTCTATCGTGGATAAACGTTCCATAATGCTATTTTGTGCTAAATAAACGACCGTTTCACAGAATTACAATGAGCGCCGACAGTTTGAACGGCAGCCCGCGCCGATCGCACGGCGAGCCCAACGAGCCGCTCTCCCCGGTCGACGACCGCACGTACACGAAGGAGGAGCACGAGTCGCCGTGCGAGCGCATCTCGCAGGTGTCGCCCTTCCTCGTGAGCCCCACCACCGACACCAACACCAACACCGACACCGGCGACAACGCGACCCGCGTCTCCACGCTCTCGCGCACCACGCTGCCCACCGACGCGAAGCTCTCCAAGCCGACCGACACCCAGTGCCTATCGAAGGCGACCAGCATCGACTCGTGGTGTTCCAACGATACGCTCTACAACCTCGAAGAGAACTTTGACGATCTGGCCATGGACGCCGAACTCGCCGGCCCCTGCGACGTGAAGGACGAGGACAACAGCGATAGCACGGACACGCTCACGCACAACGACGACGACAACGACCTCAGCCACTGCTCCACGTACCTCATACACGAGAGCCGGTCCGAGCCGTGCGACACCTTCTCGCCGGACTCGATCGGCGCCGGCGACCGCACGTTCACGAAGACGAAGCCGGAGCCTGCTATCACGCCCTCCGGCACCGATGTAGAAGATTCGAAAAATACGCAAACGAAAGATCTCGCGTACGGCACACTCATGTCGGGCCTGCCTTCCTTCTCTAACTGCAGCGTGGAGGCGGCCGGCGCGGAGGACGCCTGGCGCCTGCCGCAGCCGGAGCTCGTGCGCAGGTCGCCCGCGCCGGACCTCGACGTGTCCCCGCCGCAAACTAATGAATGTGATAGCAATAAACAAAGCGAAGAACGTTCGAGTCCTAGACTCGCGACCGATCAACACTTCAGCAGGGTGGAGAGCGTGGACATCTCCTGCCTGCGGGACGACTCCATGCAAAGCCCGCGCGGGGCCGAGATTGAAAATCGAATCCAAGTCGTAACTAACGACAGCCCGAACTACATAGATATAGTGCCCTCGGTGACGAGCACGCCGCTCGTCGAGAATAAAGACTCGGGCGATGCTGTCGCTATTCCTTTGAATTTTCCCGAAATCGAAGCGGGAAGCTCAGAAACCTTACCGAGCTTGCCGAATTTTGAAACTTTCCAGGAATCTGCCGTAATTAAGCCCCAGGAAGTCGATTCCAAAGAAATTTATCAAGAATCCGAAGCGCTGCTCGAGGGCGAGAGCGCGACTCTGAGTCGGAATAGCAACAGGGACAGTTTGGCAATATCGGAACACAGTCCTACCGATGTCGAGCTCGAAAACTCAGGCGCACCCAGGCCTCTGGAACGGAGCTCGAGAGAGGAGTCTAGTCAAAGCGCGGAGATTAATAGCGAGGAGTTTCTCAAGTTCGAGAACTCCGTGAGGTGCCGGCCGCAGGACCTGTCCTCGCTGCAGGACGCCAGCTCGCGGCTGCTGTGCAGCGAGCGCCTGCTGGCCGAGCTGAGCGCGAGCCCTGCGCCCGCGCCGCTAGACCACACTCACTCCGGCGCCAGCACTCCCGCGCCCTTGCAATCTCTAGATATAAGTCCGCCTAGTATTACGAATTTAATAGAATCTCATGAGTTAGTGGATACGAGAGAACCCTCTAGCGCTTTTTTAATTAATCTCGATATAGAAGACGAAACTGAACAGCCTCATTCGATTATCTTTACTGAGGTACCGACGAGTTCCACCAGAATAAGCCCTAACAGGTTGTCAGACTCGCATATGGAAGCGAATCTCCTGGATTTGAATCACACATTTAATTTTCATGACAGTTTAAGTAATATTTCCGAAGATAGAAGACTAAACTTTGATCTGCCTAAAATTAACGGGGAATTGCACACCGAGCAACCGGAAAGTTTACTGGTACTCGAAAAAACGCCAGAAATTGAAAACGGATCGATTTTAAATCATAATATAATAACACTCGATGATGAAATCGATATTAGCAATGACATATCTCAGTCACAAAGTCCGAAAGACTTGTCGAACGGAACTACAGAACTGCCGTTGACTGAAGCTGTACAGAATGTTCCGAAAGAGATCCATGTGAACGGCGGCAGTGAAAAGTACGCCACGGTGAATTTTCTGAAGGAAACCTTTGAGGAACTTATCGAAAGTAGCGTCGATGACAGCGATAGCAAAGACGACAGACTAATCATCGACGAATCGCCGCCAACTCTGGAAACTACAACAGAACTGGTGTCAAATACAGAAGAAAAAATAACAAGCCCAGCAAAAGAGAAATCGCTTGAGACGTCCAAAGACAGCTCATCGAGAAGTATAAACTCTCAAGAAGAACTAAAACCGAATGGAGTGATGGGCGTACAGGGGAAGATAAGGACCGTGACTGAAGATTTTTTACAGAATGAGAAGAAACATGCCACTGTCGACTCTTATTTTCCTTTGCTGAGTGATATTAGATTCACTGGTGAGTATCCAAAATTCTAAACAAAACTAAGTATAAAATGCTTTCAATTCTGAGTTTTATTTCAAAATTTTAGAATCAGATGTCTTATTATCACGTTGACGTTTTTTTAACCGACTTCAAAAAGGAGGTTCTCAATTCGACTATGTTTTTTTTTGTGCGTATGTTACGCGATAACTCCGCCAATTATGATTGGATTTTGATGATTCTTTTTTTGTTTGGTAGGTGATAATTCAGAGGTGGTCCCATACATGTTTTATCAAAATCAGTTCAGTAGTTTGGGCTTTAAATCAAAATTACTGGAATAAACAGGAAAATAAATGAAGATGGCATCAAGGTCCTCGAAATTGAAGTCGGTTGTTTTTTTTTTATATTGATAAATATTGTGATTCGAAAAAAAAACGCAACATGCCGATTAAAGGATTTAGAATACAAAATATTCCAGGCCCTGCATCGGAAATGATGAGCACATCGTTTCAAGATTCCCCCACGTCACCCACCTCTCCCGAGTGCGAGCAGGACAGCAAGCCCAATACGGCCGCAGAGATACTGAAAGAGTGGGACAGCGATAGCGACTCGCAATCCAGTAACTCTTCGAGTGGAGAGTTCATTTGGAAGGTTAGTCCAGAAGGTTGTAAATAATGACACGAGAGTCCGTTACGGTTTCAGCACCAAATAAAAAGCATGTACTCATTATTCATACTTATACCGGTTGTTAGTTTTAACATCGTTAACCTTCTAGAATATTAGTATACAACGTGTAACAAAAAGGTTCAACAATACTGAAGGGTATGTATTTAATAATTATTATGAACAACTTTTACTATGAGGCCAACCCTGAAATCAGCTGTTCCATACAAAAAGTTAATTGACCTTGGACAAAATGAAAGGAACAGCTGTTTGTTTTCACGATTTCTGTGTTGGTCACATAGTAAAAGTTGTTCATAATGACGAGTACCTACATACCCTTCAGTATTGTTGAACCTTTTTGTTACACATTGTATCTACATTTTCACCAAGGTCAATTAACTTTTTGTATGGAACAGCAGATTTTTTCCGTGTCTTATGTATAGTTAAAGTTACTCATAAAAATGAGTATCCTAGAAGGATAACGGTGTTCAAACTAATATCTGGTAAATGGCGATTTATGCCGAAAGGGTTCTAAGCCAAATTAATTGATTCACACTCTACGATAAGTAATTTTATCGCGGCTTTTTCATTGAGTCAGAATGTATTGTATGCATTGAGCTAATATCTATAGAGTCCCAAACGTGCAAAAAAATGTCAGCGCCAAAACTCGGCGCACGCTATGCAGTGCGCTGACTTTTTGATCGACTTGAACTACGATAAGATACAAGCGCTCAAGCATACATTGAACACTATACAAGCGAAATAACGTCTAAATTCGAACAATTGTGAAGTATACAATGCACGTATAAGGTATGTAACAACGGCACTCTGACGTTTTTTGACTGTTTTCACTTAGATATTGTGACTCTACCAGATATTAGCTCAATGATTGTATGTCTGTTTATTTATGTTTTACAACAGATAGCCATGATATGGTATGTGTCGGTGCTAGAATCGTAACAGAGGTATCGTAATCTTTTGAGCGCCAATGTCACCAATACTTGACAAGCGCTAGCGGGCTCTGTACGCCAACGACGTCTATAGTTGACAAGATAATATGGTAAAAAAAAAATGAGCTATCGATATAATATGTTATTGCAAACACTGTTATTTTAATAGGTAGTTTTTTGGTGCTCTGGCGTACAGGGCACGGCGACGCAATTACCGTGCGTGGCGGTCAAAAGATTAAAAAAGGGAAATCGATTATCCCCCGTTTGTGGTTAATGCTATGGTGTGGGTAGAAGCCCTTGTACATTTTAGCTATATATTGCTTGTTTTGGTAGTTAATTTGAAAATGAACAATCATTTAAATTTTGCCCTAGTATTGGTAGTTGTTTTACACTAAAAACCTTTACAATATAAACGTACTACCAAATGATCAGTCTAAGAAGAATGCATATATATATTTTATATATATTAAAATGTAAATCCCAGCTTGTATGGTAATCTGAATCTATCCCCGAAAAGTCAATTCAGGAGGAGTTGAACCCCATTGATATATTGCTTATGTAAAATAAAAAAATGGACAAACTCACAACTATTTTGTAATATATTGGCCTAATAGGATAGATGACTGATATTTGATTTTATAAATATAACAAACATATTCTTCCCCTTCCTTCTTTTCGTAACGGTCCAAGTCCCGTAACAGTTAATCCAGTCATATTGTCTCAAAAAAGGGGGGAATCTCGGACAATAAGCAAAAAAATTGTTTGTTTGTTTGTTTTAAAGCTTGGCTCAAAAGTCTCGTATCTCGTGTCTGAAACTTGAGTTATTGAAGGTTAACGCTAAAACTGATATTTCGTGAATATCTCGGTTTCTATGCATTATACCATATTTGCATCTTCTTCAAAGTTGTATATCCGATATGAATTCTTTATATGTATATCTAGTTTATAAAATATTTAATATCGATTGTTTAAATGCTAGGGGTAAAGTTTTACAGTGGATCGTTTTCTCACTAGTCAAATAAATCAGTCACTCGTCTCACCTACAGGCTTCGAAATTGCACTATACACATTTGTATCATATTTGACCCGAGTTTGTCCATTTCCGTGTAGCCATTGTGTATAATACAATGCGTTGGTGTGGGTGTGCTTGCATGTAAATGTTATTTGTGTGGCGGCTAGGACGGCGACGGCCACGAGACCTCTGTCGTGCCATCCACGCACTTCGACCATGTAAGTGACCCTATCTTCATTATTCATTGCAATACACAACATTTCACGTACATTTTGGTAAAGTTCCTTTTGTATCATTTTACTAGATAGTTCTAGGACAGCTTTAGTATTTTACCACGTTAAGTAAAGCTATAGTCGTACTACAGTTCGCCGCTCGCACATTTTCGGAAAGTTTATAAAATATAGTCAAAAAAAACTTATATCTCTCTTTATAGTCTCCTATAAAGATTTTTTTGTTTGTTTTATATCTTTCAATTTGGAGGAGGATATCGAATAAAAACTTAAATAAAAAGCCTAATATTTTCTGTCAAATAACAAGATGAGTAAATTAAAAACTAAATACTGACATCATTTGGGAAGGTGCACGTTTAACCCTTTTGATACCAAAAACATGTTGCGCACAAAAAAATAGGTTTGGATGAGGTTGTTACTCGTTGGGAACAAACCAATTTTGGTAATAAATTCCGCCATACATAATATGACACGCGGACTGCTAAGATGCTTGTAAAAAAAGAGTAAACCATAATAGGGACGCCACTATCACAAACCAGCAACCCTGCAGTACGTTTTATCTAAGGGGGATGATTGGATGAATTCACAGGCTGACGTTATTTTCTACAGTATTCCCAGATTAGAAAAAGTTTACGTTGCGTAATTTTTACTTATATTATATTATTATAAAATTATACATTTCATTTGTCAAATTATAATGGGGGATGTTCCAGCACAAATTTAAAAATAAAAAAAGTTCATTGTCGATGGCGCTGACCAGATTTTTTTTCCTCTTAGTTATTGGCATCGCACGTTGTGCATTCTGCCAGTGTCAATTTTATGATTTTTCCTGTTTTTATATTAAAATCAAGTCAAATATGTCAAATCACAGTTAGTCACACGAAATCAGTCATAGCCGAATCCAAGTCATGCCCTAGTAAAGTTGTGGCGACTTTACTATGAGCTTCTACAGAGTTTTGAAAACAACACGAAAAGACATGTTTCACCACATTATATCACTTGGCCGCGCTCATTCATGTAATTCTATACTCAATGAATAAAATACCACCATATTTAACCATTAATTCGCGAAAAAACACGAAAAAATACAATGCACGACATGATTTTCCCGTGTTCCCAGCCAAAAAATTCCTGACCAGACTTGCCTGTCATTGTCAAGTATTTTAGTGTGTGCCATAGAGCAAAAACATTATGCTGTTTATGACCAGCAGGTATCAGTACCATCCATCGAGTTGACGAGAACGACTTTTTCCAAAAACGTGTTTGGAAAATCTTTTTTTTTCCTGACCACACTTGTCTGTCATTGTCAAGTATTTTAGTGTATGTGCCACAGAGCAAAAACACAATGCTGTTTTTGACCAGCCGGTATCAGCGCCATCCATCGAATTGACGAGAACTATTTTTTCTAAGAACGTGGTAGGTAAATCTTTTTTTTTTGAAAATCTTTCATTAGCAGTTTAGGAGTTTATTTCTTAATATTATATTTTTAGTAAAAATGTGCGAGTAAGACAACTGCAGACGAGACGAAGGGTCTTAACTTCTAATATATCCCAACTTTGTCCTTTGCATTTGGTTGTTTTTAATGAGGTACACCTCATACGAAGTAGCAAATTGATAAAGTTTAATGTTTTAATAGTTTATTGTTGAAAAGATTTATATTTAAAACATACCGAAGAATAACAGAAAAAATATAGTTAAATAAAAACAAACCTAAATAACATTAGTTCGGCGTACCCTGGATCCCACACTAGGGTGACCTGTGATATAGGGATTTATTATATGTATTGTGATGATGTAAAATACTAATAGGGAATATGCATTAAATTTAGTGTGTGTACACATAGATACATCTCTATTTTAATTGTGTATTGTATAGGCTAGATGACTGGTTTTTTTTTATTGTCCTATTCAAATGTGGCCCATAAATATAGCTGATTAATTAAAAGAAAATTAAAATCTGATCAAAAATAAGCAGCTTATAAGCATTTTTATATCATGCTAGACAGAGAGGCGAAACAGCAAATTGTGACGTCACTTGTCAGGACGCCATATAAATTATATTCTGACAAGTAAGGCGTGACATCATTTTTTGTTTTGTGGTAAAGGGACAGAGTTGTCTTTAACAAAAACTTTAAACGCTCGTATATCAGAACATTATTAACCGATTTAAATAATGTTTTCAATTACCATACTATATTTACTTAAATTCTTCATCAAAGCTATTGGTTTCAACGATTTAAACATCAGTCATCTAGCCTATTGCACGTGATTTGACACATTTATTTTATTTATTGACACACGAAAGCTGACTGGCAACAAAACAAATCATCGAAAGTAAAATTTTAATATGTGCACAAATAACGAAGTTATAAACATTTTAGTTTCAACTTAGACAGGGAGGGCACTATACTAGGTTTATGACGTCAAAGCAAACCAAACGATTCCAAACCAATTGTATTGTGTTTTGCTAGAAATGGACAGATGACTCCCTCCCAAATACTTTGAACTTGAACGCTTATATTTCAGAACTTTACCAGCCAATTTCAATGATTTTTTTGAAGTAAGCATCAGATTCAGTTAAACTCTCCATTTACTCTATTACTTTTAATAATTGAAACACATGCATATTCCCTATTTTTTTTATCAAAAAGTCATTATTTATCACATTTTATGAAACCATGTTTTTATTAGCAGTATGTATATGTTCACTTTACTTTTTTTCGTTACTTTATTATAATATGTCCGTCACTTATTTCTGTAATTTAGAGATGAATTTTCTTTCCTTATACCAACGATGACACTGATCACGTTTCGTTTCGATAGGGCTGACACTCGATGCTACGGGTAAAAATAAAGTAATTAGATCATAAATGTACTAAAACTATATACACAAACATAGTAATTATATAACCAAAGTATTATGTATTACTGTCATAGATTCCCAATAGTTCTGGCTTTTATTGGTTCCGCTGTGGTATATCATTGCTTGGGTATGAAAGTACATTAGAATGCTTGTTATTTGTAAGGATTGAATTTTCATGTCCATCTAGACGATTATTTTACCTCGGCTGTAATAACACCGTACGAGTTAAGTATAGAAAAAACGATTTATGTTGCATGCCAAGATAATTCTGTTGCTCGGCACATAAGTTATGACAACATCCATTCCGTCGTAGTTCATTATATGCAAGCATAGATTGCTAACTTCAAACAAAGGACACACCGTATTGTTCGTCGCTGGCAGCTCCATTTACTATGTTAGATGGCGTTCACGACATTCAAAATCACAGAGCTAAAATGTATATACTGTACAATTTCATAATAGATTTACATGAGTTTGCTAGCTTTTTAAAAGTATAATAGAAACTCTTTTAAAGAAGTGTTTAATTTTAGTTTAGTTGCTAAAGTGGCTACTTTTTCCCCGCTACACGAAGCGAAAGGAACCACTTCCTCCTCGCAGCGGCACGTAAAATCGTATACATACCACAGGAGCAAGTAAAGAAGCCTCCGATCTCATGTTTGTCACCCACGGCATGAGATCTGAGACATTCTGTACTTTTGCTCCCTATGTGAGTAATCTATTATTGTGTACACCAGATATGAAATTTAGAAAAAAGATACAGTGAGAACTAGTTATGAACTAGTGCATAAGTGGCGGCCTTATGGAATAGAGTTTTTTTTCTAGGATAGAACGTCACGAAGCAGTTATTTTAATCATAAAATAATTAAATGTGATAAGCCTGTGCAGTAATTCGTCGATTACAACAAAATTGTTTCTCATTAGACCCAAGTAACTCGATCTATATATTTTTGGAAGTACAAGGAATAAGCGATGTTTGCTTGCATATAATTCATCTATGATTCCGTTTATAATTTCGTGTGGATCTATCACTGTATGTTACCTTTACACCGTGACTTTTCATGCCAAAGTTCCTACAAAGTTGCGCGAAGCAATGGCGTCATGATGAAACAGCTTGGACGTAGCATAGACTGTTAAATGTTGCCATTACCACGTAGGTTTGTCGATATGACCGATGTTACAAGTGTCTGTTGTGTCTACAGCAGCGCGGGTCGAGCGGGCCTCCTCCGGGAGGGAACGAAGGCCCGGACGGCGAAGGAGGTGGCGGCTCGGGCGCCTCTGAAGGGTCGGGCGACTCCGGCTCGGGCTCGGAGGGCGACGAGGTGGACTTTGTGCCCTCCTCGTGGGATTGCCGCGCCGCGCCAGCTAAGAGCTCGCTGCGGAGTCTCGAACAAGCGACGCCGGTAAATATACACCGTCTTTAGTAAATATAAAGGGCCTTACTTAAAAAAACTTTTCAACCGTTAGTAACTGCTTAAGATGCTCTGCCATCTTCTCTCTGACGTGAAGTGTAACATGCAAGAATAAGACAGAAAAGTTTAAGCAGTGACTAAGAGAATCGAGATTATTTTATGTAGGGCTGTGTGTGTGTGTGGCAGTATTCTATCATCTATATAGTTTCCTTATTACAAGCTTTGCTTAGTTTAGGGCTAGATGGCGCTGTGTGAAAAATGTCCACCGATATTATTATTTCTAAACATTGAAAATGAAATTTAAATAAAATAATATTTTTGCTCGCCCTATGGCCGCTCCAGCCGATCCACGCTGATCCGTTGATCCTACAGTTGAACTGTCGCTCGCAATGGAGTTACACTTGCAGCAACCACGTCGTTGACCGCGCGCTCCGCACACAACCGTCCCCGCCACGCGCGCCAAGAGGCTGAGGCACTTTTGCCGAACGGAGCGCGTTGCATCGTCTGGTGTGGGTGCGGCTAATGATGTATGAGTGCGTTAAAACGCGGGCGCGTGTTCCAGGAGAGCAAGAAGCGCGTGGTGTTCAAGCGGCAGAAGTACCACTGCGTGTACGAGTACCCGCGCGAGGCGGCCGACGGCGCCGCGCACTCGCCCGCCTACCAGCCCGACTTCTCCACCTACTGCGGTATGTACATTACTCGTTAGTAATAGTAAGTCTGTAGTGATCGGACTCTATTGCAGTCCGCCTGGGGAAGTACCAGACCTTTGTCAGTTACATATGCGCCGAGCAGTATTGTGCAAGCATTACTGTGTTTAGGTTTGATGTTACCAGGTTACTGGGCACTGGCACAGGTTCTGGCACTGCTACTGATTAGGACAGGCGTGATGCTTCCGTTCCGTCTCGTCACTCCACTGCATATAGCAACCGGCAAGCACGCCCCGCCCTATATCTACATCAATAATACCCACGACAGCTCAGTGGTGTTGGGATCGCACGCCCAGGGCATGGATTTAACCCTCAACAATAAGCATTTCGTATCAGCCCTTGTTTTCTAAACCCAGTCGAATCGGAGTCAGTTCGAAAACTATTCTCACCATCTACGTCTTGCCGGAGACAGATAGTGTAGTTTCCGAGCGGAAACCTTTCCGATTGGGTAAAGAATACCTGAAGCACAGTTTTGATACCTGATATCTGGGCCCCGATTCAGCTAACCAAAGCTAACCACTTATGATGCGTTTCCGCTACTCTTCTCTGACAGCGGCCGACTAACGGTCGTGGTCCGGCCAAGCATACCTAAAGTTCTATAAATGTGCGATGTCTATTTCGATGAGCAGTTTGTCTATGGTTTCGATGAACTTTAGGTACGCTTAGCCGGACCACAATCGTTAGTGGGCCTGCTGTCAGACAGGAAAAGTAGCGGAAACGCATGGGAAGCGGCTCGGCGTTGGTTAGCTGAATTGGCCTGCTGGAGTAGTAAAGAAATGTTACTTGCAGAATGGCACCCGACGAGCACTGAAGAAGCGGAGCTGTGCTACGGGCAGCTGTTCTCGTCGCCCAGCGCGCTCGGCGCACACTACCCGCTGCGAGCCAGCTTTGGACCAGGTACGATTATGTTACTTACCTACAAACATTTATTATGAGGCACTCTTGGATCTCTTAGATAATATCTAAAATATTGGTGCATATTTTATTGTTGATGATTGTATGATTAGTTTAGCTATAATACGTACGTAGTACACATCACTCGTCTATCTTGATACCGGCAGAATGCTCTAAGAGCAATGTAAAAAATAAATTTAAAAAAATCGGTGACGTTTTCCTTGCAGACTACGACGAAGACTTCTTCATCTCGTCGTCGGCGCGTCCGTTCGAGAGCCTCGGCATAATGTCGACGACGAGCCAGTTCTTCCCGGGCGGCATGTCCGGCAAGCGCGCGCTGCTCGAGCGCTCCCTCTCCGACGAGGGCGAGTTCCCCGCGCCCCCGTCGCCCCCCGCCTCCACCGTCGCGCCCTCGCTCGACTTCACCACGCCCGACTCCGGCGTGGAGGACATCACGCCCGGCTCCACGCTCGACGACGAGCTGGAGCCGAAGAAGGGCTCGCCGGAGGCGTGGCGGCCGCTCGACAGCGGCAGCTCCAGCGAGTCCGTGTCGCCGAGCTCGCCGGGCGGCGGCGGGGGCGGGGGCGGGGGCGGGGGCGAGCTGGGCGGGCTGCGGCACACGCGCGACCGGCTCAAGCTCGACCTGCCGCCGTCGCCGCACGCGCCCTCCCCGCGGCACGCGCGCGTCTTCAACTTCTCGCTGGCGGCGCCCAAGCGGCGCGCGGAGACTCCGCTCGTGATGTCGGACGAGACGCCGGTGGCGCGCGCCGCGCTGCCCGCGCCCGACGAGGACGCCGCGCCGCTGCCCGAGCCCACCTTCTCCACGTTCGGCAAGAGCGCGCCGCGGCTCGAGCCCGAGCAGAAGCTCATCCTGACGGACGAGGGCGCGGACGCGGACGCGGACGGGCCCGGCGAGCCCGGCGAGCCCGCCAAGGGCGAGGGCACCGTGCTCGACTCCGGCGACGAGGACTCCGGCATCGAGAGCAGCTCCAAGGCCACGCTGGAGCGGAACGCGCCCAACGTGTCCTAGGCCGCGGCCGGCGCGCGCGCCGCGGGGCCGCGCGGCCGGGACACTCGCGCGTCGACGGGTACTTAGTAGAAGGTCGTCGATGTGATACAATGCCATTACGATAGCTGATGTTATTTTAGTGTTTACCGGTAATTTTATATTGTAAGTAAGCCGCCGAAAATCTTTCAACATATCGGGTTTATGTGGATTCATTGCGTCATCACAGACTCCATACATTTTCAAGTCCAGTATCGTGAGTTAAGATGTCGTATATAAAGAACCAGTGATTCTGTTTGTGGTTTTATTCAACTGAGGTACAAATGTTGGTTAATTATTATCTTTATGTCTAGAAAAAATATCATCTGTAATATTTTTACTACAGTGCTTTGAATGTATTTTTTGTGCAAATAGCCTTTTTGAATTATAATACAATATTTAGTTCATGTACACAGCTTCTTTCCCTTGGAAATAATTCAAAATGGCCTGTATCCAAAATATTAATATTTTAAATATACCATCCTTATATGTACGTATAATATGTTAGGATTTTCATACGTAAATGTTTTTACTCTTATTTCTTATTGTTGTAGAGCATTAGATTGTACGTATACCGTCGTAATTTGGATGTATAGTTCGAAATTCTAAGTGTAGAGTATTTCATCGAACCTGGGTGTTTGAGGCAGGAAAGCTCGTTTTTAAAAACATAGATAGTTCTGAACACAGTACATCCAAAAGCGAACAAACGAAAAATTAATCAATGTCTAACGTAAATACTTATCTTGTTTATGGCGATCTATAATTGTTAACGCACAATGAGTCGCATCTTCCATCTTTTAAACCTTAACGTAAGTAAATAAAGTTTCGGTCTACGTTTGAGGTTAAAGCCAATTCTTAGGTAAGTAAAAGTATATTAGTTAAGTGTAGAATTATTATGTAACAAAAACGAAATGTGGCGATAGATCGACATAGCGTATTTATCGTACATTCAGCAACAGGGTTCTTTAGGAATGCAATCCTCGTCACATATAATGCACTTATGATATTCATAAGATTTTTATCAATTTTAATTTTGCATCCATTGTGTATGATTTTACGCCATTCTGTACGTATATTCCCGAAATAATAGTAGATTATGCAGAGGAGCATACTCTACTTTTCACACCTTCTGCGAGATAATAAAAAGCCAGGACTCCATAAATTAAAATTCACTGACAATCACAGGACCGACCACCGTCTTTTGTTTAACATTCTTTGTATACGCACCTTTTTTTTTCTGTGTTCTGCTTATGGTGGCCAGTTCGATATATTCGAACAAACCTCTTTACAATGCCATATTGGCATTTTTATACTTTGAGTTTTTCACGAGTTCCATACGAATTTGACGTTCCATATTCAAATCACTTTATTCCTTAGGCAGTTTCATACAACTTTATATCCCGAGATAATGCTTTACGTTACGTTGAGATTGCATGATTTTATGTAATTGGACATTCTCGAGCAGGTGGTGTGAAAATCTTTTTAAATGTAATGAATTTATAAGAGTATCGAAGGCGTATCTGTTGCTGAATGTATTCCACGAAGTGTGTGCCACTAATCTAAAATGTCGTCAAAAATATTATATGCAATACGTCCATGTGAAACTTGATGTGCAATTCTTCTCATTTCCATATCATCGCGTTTTAGATTTTTAGTTATTGCTGTAAATATAATTTAATGTTAGTGTTTATTAATGAAAGGAATCTTTTTGAATATAAAACAAATTATGAATTAATTGTACTTTTATTGTTCTAAACATTATTTTTTACGTTTTTAGAAGTTTTCGTTAATGTACAGGTGTATATAAGTGATAGATGTTCATTTTGTTATTTTGTAGTGAAGGCAACTCGAAATATTTTGGCTTTAGGTTATAATTGCATATTTTGTATCTACATATTAATATGAGTTTGATGGAATCTCCGAAGTTTCATACGCGATGCAGTCGATACTAACGATCAAACGATAAGACAAAATTGTTTAATTTAATTATTTATTTGTATGGGCTGTCAACAGTATTTAGCGAAAGTCTTTTCATATTGTGACTTTGTTGAGTAAAATAAAAGTATTTCTATGAAAAAAATAAAATAATTATGTGACAATACACGCCTTTTATTTGGAACAAATAGCAATTATATACAGATACATTACTCTTAACGCCTAGGACCTATACATAAAGGAGCGGCCGAGGCTTCTCCTCTTTTAACATCACATTACATAAAAGCGCACGCGCCGCTTCTGTCAATTCTGATTGGCGCCAACCCCGTACAAGGCAGTTTTGGCGGGAACACGGAAAAATCATGTCGTTGCATTCTATTATTTTCTAAAACTTGTGTTTTTTCGCGAATTAATGATTAATAATGGTGGTGTTTTCTTTCATTCATTGAGTGTTGAATTACATGCACGAGTGTGGGCAAGTGATATAATGTGGTGAAACATGTCTTTTCGTGTTGTTTTCAAAACTCCGTAGAAGCTCATAGTAAAGTCGCCACAACTTTACTAGGGCATGACTTGGACTCCACTATGGCTGGTTTCGTGTGACTGACTGTGATTTAATGACATATTTGACTTGATTTTAATAAAAGAAACTTGAATATTCATAAACTTGACACTGGCAGAATGCACAACGTGCGATGCCAATACATAACTAAGAAAAAAAAACCCCGTACAAGTAAAACGTAGTGTTTATATTCTCTTTGAGTACAAGTACACTTTGCTACCGATCAACAAAAATATAATTTTCAACAAAATTTCCGACAATATCAGTTTGATCGAAAAGAACATGCTATGAAGCTATACAATTACTGTTTTCTATACTCCGTTGATCTCATTTGTTCTATTACTACGGTAGTGATTTAGAACAGAATCCCATTATAGCGATTGTCATGTTTAAAATGTCTTCTAAATGCACTGTTTCTATTTCAGTCGTCTTTCTCAATCAGCCTGTCCCTTTTGTACCAAAGGAGTATAAAAGAGTCGGCATCATTCCCAGATGTCCATCAAGTGCCATTATTGTTTGTTCGTTATTTATTTGAACATAAAGTGAACATTTTCAGTGAACATATATAACCTCATTGACATATTTCGATTTCATACTCTTGTCAAATTTGTCGATCGATACAAACGCGAAAATATTGAACCTGCAGCAACTCGCGCGCGGCGTCGTTATGAATACTTCGACATAGCGGGTATGCAACTCTTTAGGTCCGTATAGAACCTAAATACTCTGCAGTCGCCTCTTGAGATAGTCTTCGTTGGACAGCGATGGTCAACTGCGTCGCCATATGATGACGAGCCCGGACAAGTCGCTGGTCGCCAGCAGGCTCTCGTCGTAACTGAAGCTCACACCTAGCACCGGTGATGCGTGCCCTGAGAACATACATAATCCATGTTACTTATTTTTTACACAGTTTTAAAAATAAACTCTTCTATCGACTTTGTTGAATGAAATAGCCCTGTAGTGGTAGTGGCACTCTACTGCAAAGTCCGCCTGGGGAAGTACCACACCTTTGCCAGTTATTCAACCGCCAAGCAGTAGTGTGCAAGCATTACTGTGTTCCGGTTTGAAGGGCAATGTTACCAGAGAAATTACTGGGTATGAAGAGATTTAACTTCTAATATCTCAGGGTGATGAGCGCAGTAAAGTGCAGCGCAGGGTTATATTCGCAAGTTCACAATTCTGGCACTGCAACTGTTAGAGGCAGGCGTGACGCTTACCACCAGGCGAACGTCTCGCTCGTCACTAGAGAGCAACAAAAAAAAATTATTGGACCCAGCTATGTCCTAAAACAGTTTTAACATACCTGGGTCCAAAAATAGGATTATTTTTTACTGAATCCACAACCACCGGAGGACGGGCAGCAGCATCCTCTCAGTTAATTGTGGTGAGCATTCTGCAATCCCCAAACCGCCTGCCAAGCGTGGGTATTATGGCAAACCCCCCCAGAGGAAACCTTCGTCCAACAGTGAACGTTATCTGGCTGTTGGTGATGATAGATTACCAAGTTCAGTGATAATAATTGGATAACTTCGAGTTCAAAATCGAGGCGGTCACCAGGAGACGCAGGTTCCCTATCTTCAGCGTGCCTACTTGTAGGACGAACTTGCTGAAGTTTGCCCCCATGTCTCGCGCTATTACGTTACTGAACAAGATTGCTGAATCTCACGATATTTTTCTCTGTGGACTGGCAGAATTCACGGAAGCGGCTCACAGAGTTAGTGAAAATGTTTATATTATATAATTAAGTATATAATTTACTTAATAATTAATAATAATATATATTTAGTGTAGCATCGATTTGGGCGAACTGTTAAGGTGTTACAACTGTTTTTAGTAAATAAATAAATAAATAAGTGACGTCATCACAAATACAAGATGGCGACTAGCGTCCACACAAGTGAAATGAGGTAAAAGATCTATATTTGTCCCCAAAATTAATAGAGTATCTACCGAACAAATCTTAAAAAAAACAACCGACTTCAAAGCAAAATAGATGGCATATTTTTTCGAGTTGTTTTGATTTAAAAAAATTGCCAGTTGTAAAAACTTCGCTCGCTCCGTCATTATAATCTGACCTTGCAGCTTGTTAACGACGGGTTGTTCGGCATGCCCCTCGATGTCGAGGAAGTAGACGCACGAGTCCTCGCTGCCGGAGACGACGCACACGCCGCGCCGGAACGACATGATGGGGCAGAAGGTGGACTTCACGCTGTGCTGCGTGTGCGCCACGTCGAAACTCTTCTTCAGCGCCAGGGTGCCCTCGCGGTCCGCGATCCTACGGTACAGAGGGACGACACGTTTTAAGTTTTTTTATTTTGTGCCTTTTTGCCGATTTTTTTACCACACTAAGCAAAAGGAAGGCTTGTCTTAACAAGGCTTTTGAGTCAAAATCATACCCAAACCTTCACACCTTTTCACACCTTCACACCTTTTGTTAAACTATGACCAAAACGTTAAAAGTAATATACTTACTTTTAACTTTTTGTTAAATGTTATAAGTTTGACTTTTATATCTGTGTGTCTGTCTGTGGCATCGTAGGTCCCAAACGGCTGTTTTTTTTGTCTGATAGGTGACTTGACCTAGAGATTTCCTAGCTAAATATGCTTAAGAGTGCGACTAATGCCAGAAAAATAACAGATTTCACCCGCGCGTCTTGCATTAGTTTAGAGTCGAAAATCGCATGACACAATTGATGATGATGATGGCTTTGAGCAATTTAGGTGGGATTTTATTTAATTATTCAAAATGAAGGCATGAAATAAAAAAAATAAACGGCTACTGTGCTAAAACATTAGTTTGGCTATGTAATTCGTAAAAAATAATGTGTTGCTGTCGCTGATAATTTAGAGCATTTGAATTAAAACAGTTTTTTTTGTTGGTAATTTGTTTTTTTTTTTTAAATTTACCAGATTATTTTCCAGAATTCTATTCGGTTACTCGGTTTCTTTAGGTTTTTCCTCTACCTGTAGTATTTTTTTAATCTGAATATTTACGTTCTTTATCATTAAACTATGTGTTTAAAAATACACCTTTTACTTACTTTTGGCATTAGTCGCCCCCTTAAGTTACTTTCAACTGGATTGCATGCAATCTGGTATTTGTGAAAACTTTTTTGGCTTATATACTTGTTTGTTTTTCTGTGTCCTATATTTTTTTAATAGCTGTTTGTTTTCCAATAATAAATAAATAAATAAATGGCTGAACCGGTTTCGATGTAGTTTTTAATTTTAATGTTACAAGAAAAACTGTTGGGGGTTTAACATTTTATTTATTTTCTCTTTTGTCTTTTGTTTTACGTTTTTAAGACTTAAACAGGAAGAAAAATTATGACCTCCGGCAGTACTCGAACCTGCATACGAGCAGTCTCTATGCGTTTCCGTCCCAACTGCTTTGCCAATAATTAAGCTACAGAAGTATCTGCCTTAGATGCCAAATTTCCCAACCTGTTACAAACTACCAACTAAAGCGTTGGTGGCGTCTTTTGTTTTGTCAGTGCGTCGGTGCTATAAGTTTTTTTTTTAATTGTGTCTTTTTTATGTTGTGTTTTTGACCTCAACTCATCTGCTGTTAAGCGACGGTGCGGTCCAAGATGGTAAACTAACGATATACACAACCTTTCCCTTATATCTTCTAAACTACTACTTATTATAATTTACGCTGCTTATTATGACGTCACGTATATCCAACATGGCGGATTTAATAGCCTAGTCCTCATTAGACTTAGTTTAGGTTACAAATTCGTATTGGTATATACGTATTGGTATTTAGGATTAAATCTAACACCCGATCTCATTTCTAACGCCCTTGACTGCATGTGCATCAACATCCCTTCATTTCAAAGGAACTGCGCGTAGTGTCGGCCGGCGCCGCGTCAATCATCCGAGCTGTCATCGATTACTTGAGGCGAGGACTGAGCCCATTGATCGCGGCGCATTCCTCGCGCCTTACATTCTCACCCACACTCGGCCGGTCACAGATCATATATCCTGTTGATGGCTCGTGAACATAATTTCTCCTACAAACACGACTCACCGTTGCGGGCAGGGGACGAGGTACCGTCCATGCTTATGATTGGCCAATCACTGGGATGACGCAATCTGAGTTATGAAATACAATGAAATTCTGACGTACTCGCAGTGGCTAGCAGTGGTTTTTAAACTACTCATTTTCGTATGAGGGGAAGTCGGACGAGCAGTCAACAGGGTTTATAGACTTTGCGGTAGGTAGGTTAACACAAAGACGGATTTCAACGCATGTCTGACTGTGGAACGCTTACCCGGAACCTGGGGCCTTATTTTTGAATCATACACTAAGTTGCGCATGCGAGCGGAGCCAGCCTTCAAACGATATTGTTTGAAATAGGGTTCAATATCGTTCGAAACTCGGCTCTGCTCGAATGCGCAACTTTGCGAATAATTCAACTATCAAACAACATATCAAACTGGTGCGAAAACTGCGAAGGTCCATTCATAGATGTGTGAAATATTTTCGCGTTGTTTATCCTGTTACTGGTGTTTAGTTTTCTCACTGTTATCTCAAGATCAATGCATGCGTTTCGCTGAAGCTGTTTATTATATAATATTATTATTTCTTAAAAATACAAAATTCGAATCCCAAATAAAAATAATCATATGAGCTCGTAAAAAACTACTGAAATAAAGTTATGATGTGTGTAACATATTTTCTATGGCAACCATTTTGTATTTATTTTGCACATCAGACAAGGGCTGAATGTAGTGAAGTAGCTTATGCGGTAGCTCACTGTCATACCTGAACAAGTAGAGCGCGTTGTGCGCGGCGCTGACGAGCAGCGCGGGGTGGCGCGCCAGCCACGGGCTCCAGCTGAGGCAGGAGACGGCGCCGCCCACGCAGCACCGCCGCAGCTTGCTCAGCGCGCCCGCGCCCTCCAGCCGGTAGCTCACTATCATACCCTGCACCACAACTCAACTTTTACCCATCGACAAAAGTTTTATCGATTGTAAATATCATATCACATCAATATAGACTTCAAAAAAGGAGGAGGTTGTATATTCAACTGCACGTTTTTTTTCTTGTGTGATACCTTACCGATTTCTTTGTCCATTGAGGAACAATTATGAAAATGTGTGTTTTGTTTGATAGGGTATACTCTCGAGATGGTTCCATAATCGTTCTTAAGGTGAAAGGTAAGGCAAAATGAAATTGAGCATTTAGCAGCCGGCACGCCATCTATCCAGTAATGAGTGCATTAGTTTGATTCCATATGCCATCACCCGCGCGCCATCTAGCCGCAAAGCAGTTTAACAGTTCGACAGTGCACACAGCACTGCTGTGTGTGTGTGTGTGCTGCGTTTGATTTTACACTGCCACAAACGATACCGTCAGTGTACGATAGGGATGACCGATATGAATATCGATGGTCACACCTCCGGTCACACCTCCGGTCACCCTCGCACCCCAGTCGAACTGTCTCGGTGAAGTAGTACCTATATTACTGCCTGCCTTTCTTCAATAAATCTCATCGTTAAGAATAAGAATAAGAATATAGAGGTATAGGGGTATAGAGGTTATTTGTAGAGGTTTGTATGAGATCTTAGTAGTAGCAAATTGTTTTTTTTTTAAGAGTGAATATAAATAAACACCATTAGTAATGGTCCTCTTTGGTATTTTTTTCATTCTTTTGCAACTAATCTATCAGTAGCCAGAAACCATGTAGAGAATTGAATAATGAACAGCTTTAGTCCCCATGATCTTCCTCGAAAAGCTATAGTTAAATGTTCGGTAAAGGTGGTCTGCGGCTCACAAATTTGTTTTAAACTCCGCTCTGCCTTGGGTCACCGGTGGCTTTTGCGACACATAACTCGGGAAAATGAATCGTACGAAAAAAAAAACAATAGATAAAATGTAGAGAATTGAATAATTAACAACTTTAGTCCGATGATCTTTCTCGAAAAGTTGAAGATGGTCGAGATATTGCAGTTCCCACATAAAATAAAAAAGGCAGCTAAAGCAGGGCTCGAATTTGGTCGCGATTTTGAATTTACTTTTTTCTCGAATAGCACACGGCCGTTGGTTTTAACGTGAAAGTATCAATGAGTCGCAAGACTTACCTAAGGTCATAACAGCGAGCTGATTATATGATTAAATAAGCTAAATAATGATACTAGTTCATGTTTCCAAATCTGACAGTTTTGTACCTACTTATATAGGTAAGACGACATAGACCATTTCGTTACGGTCCACTTTTTTGACCAGCGACCACGATATTGTTTGGAATAATGTTCAATATCGTATTCAATAATCGGAATAAGGTTCAATATCGTAATTCAGTAATATAGGTACTACTTCACCGGGACAGTCCGACAGACGACTGGGGTGCAAGGGAGACTGGAGGTGTGACCATCGTCATGTGGTGTGGTGTTGGTACGTGTGGGTTGATTAACTGGTGACGTGATAAATTTTATGAAAGCTAAATCAAAATGTTTTTTTTTACCTAATAACATTTAATGATAAGGTTTGTACGATAAAAAAATGCACCCGCGCGAAGCCAGGACGGGCCGCTAGTTAATAATGAAGCTAGGCTAGGACCGATTCCCAATTCCGTAATTAATATAACGCTGAGCGCCAAAACTGACAACATCGCGGAAGAGACAGAGTCCCTGTTGTCGTGTCGTGTGTGTTATCGTTGTCCCTGTCACGGGGCGTTGCGAGATCGCTTGCAGAGGTAGGTAGTGCCAATGGTAGGGCCTGTTATTATTTTACGAGCAAAACACGTTCGTGAAATGTTACGTTTTAGTAGGCGCAAATCGGTTTTACGTTCAAAATCCTTTTTTTAAATTACTGATCGAAACAAGTGATCCTTATTATGAAAAGTACAAACTATGAGAATACCTGTGCTGAGTTTGGTACTAAACCGATTTGGCAAACCGATAACACCACCATCTAAAATATTGGTACTTCGAAGTAATTCCGTGTGCTTAGAGTGCTAACTATAACTAATTTTAAACATTTGGATCTCGTAGTCGGGGTCTACATAAAACTTCATGATATGTGTTACACTATATATTAATTTCAAAGCTTCACATGTCGTATTTTTGCCATAAAACGTTCCCAAAAACACCTTGTTTATGCGTTTTCTCCTTCCCATACACCTTAATTGAATTGTCGGCTGCATTTCTTAAAGTTTTTGTACGTACTTGTGTTTACTCTACAAGTAATATTGATCCGTAAACGTGAATATGAATGAATGCAATAAATTTGAATGAAATACCTTGTCATTGGCCGCCCAGAACATCCTGCCGCTTGACTCGCAAGCTATCGACATAACTCTTCCTCCCAAAATGCTGCTACCTCCTATAAAGATGCATATAAATGGTTTTAACTGGTCTTCTGACAAATATAAGATTGGTACTAGCAAAACTGCAATTGCATCCGATATCCTGCAGGAGCTGTTAATTGTTCCAGGATAAACAGTAGCCTATAAATAGCCTCACATCTTTATCAGCCAGAAGACGTCCACTGCTGGGCGAAGGCCTCCCCTTAATATCATAATCCCCACGCTTCGCAGGCGGCTTGAGGATCGCAGAATGCTCACCACCGTTAACCGAGAGGACGCTGCCGCCCGTCCCCAGGTGGTTCTGGATGCAGTTTTAGGACATACCCAGGTCTACGTAGTTCTATTATTTATTCTGTGGTAATAGCCTGCTCTCTTCTAGTTTGCTGTGACCGACGGGCTCCGTTGAACTAACATAACCGACTTGCCTTTCTTAACACAATGTATGGAAAGAGCATTATATAATCTGAAGAATCTAATCTAGGGAATACGCCAAAACACCCAATTTCAATCAAATTTGTTTAGCCATTACATAATAAAACGGGAATAATCACACACAAACTTTCGCATTTATAGTATAAGTGTTAAATATGTTGTTTTTAATCATATTATAATTTGTAAATACACCAACCTCTAGGATAAATTCCAGTGGACACATTGAGAACCGCTACCATGCCTCTCGCATTGCCCGTCTGTTTTTGAGTTATGGTTATTAATAATTATGATCCATAATAAAATTTAATAAACTTCAAATCAAACCTCCACACACACACACCCTCACATAACTGCACATTCTCTACACTGCCCTTTCGAAACACTGCAATGCTTGCACACTACTGCTTTGGTACAATATGGTTGAATAACTGGCAAAGGTGGAGACTTCCCCAGGCGGACTCTGCATTAAAGTCCTACCACTACATAAGGTGTATGAGCTGTTCTCACTTGATCTCTTGCCACTTGATTAACTCCAAGAGCAGGAACACTATAAGCGGCCATTTATTTGGTAAAAAAATACAAAAAAAAACAAAATTTATCATTATCGGTTACAACTGCAGGCCTTTTGAAGAAACTTAGAGTCACGCAACGGGCAATGGAGATACCTATGCTCGGGTTACTTTGCGCGATAGAATCCGGAACGATGATATTCGCCAAAGAACCAAAGTCACCGACATAGCTCCCAAGGTTTGCAAGTTGAAGTGGCTGTGGGCAGGCCACATCGCTCGAAGAACTGACAACCGATGGGGAAGAAAGGTTCTTGAGTGGCGACCGCGAACCGGAAGACGCAGCGTAGGCGCGCCTCCCACTAGGTGGACCGACGACATTGTAAAAGCTGCGGGCAATGGCAGGTTGTCGTACAGTGTGGCGGTCTAAGGGGGAGGCCTTCGTTCAGCAGTGGACGTCTCCGGGCTGATGATGATGACATAAAGTTTATTATGAAAACCGCTACCGTGGGTCGGATGACACGTTAAATTGTCAGTCCCGGTTGTTTGTTCTAGTTTCTATTAACAACCGTCAGCCATGTCAGAGACCTTCGGGCGGCACATTAACTCTCACACTAAGGCTGGCCACTCAGCCTATACGAACATAGTACTATACATATACTTACTATATTATTAAAAAGAAAATAAAAATGGTTCGAAAAGGATACGATGACCATGTTGTTGTTGGCGGGCTGGAAGACGCAGCAGAGCAGCGGCGCGGCGAGGTGCGAGCGCACGAGCCGCAGCCGCGCGCGCGCCGCCACGTCCCACAGGCACAGCGCGCCCTCCGCGCCGCACGTCACCAGCAGGTCGTTCGACGCGGACCAGTCGCAGTCTGGGAGAGTACCAATCCGTTAACCTCACGCCCATAGAGGACGATATTCTATAGATATATCTGTTACATAATATTGGTGTGGGTATTTCACGCAGCGCCATCTAGCCCCAAACTACTTCGGCTACCAGATAACTGATAGATACATTGTTCACTTTTTTATGTATATACGACATCCAGACACAGAACAAACATCTAGGTTCGTCATAATAAATATTTGACCTGGGTGGGAATCGATCGAACCCGACAGCTCTCAAACATACTACCAAATAAGGCAGCCAGATAATAATTCAGTATAGTTATGTATGCTACCACTATAGACTATACATATAAGAAAGAATACCATATCTTTTTGGAATAGAAAGTAGCCGGTATCGTATCGGCCACATCTACACGGCGAAGTCGTGCGGCGCCGTACCGTGTAAATATTGTCCATTATGTTTCCAAAAACTTCGTTCGTTTCGTTGGTCGCAACGGCAACAGTATTTTCACGGCAGCGGTGGCGGCACCGCGCTCCGAAGATTGACCCAGGCCCCGTGATCCATAACATAAGTTATCCACATTACAATGTAGCGCTCGTGGCGTAGCTTGTCTAGGGGATTCTAAGCGATCACCGATGCAAAGCAACGGACGGTCCGGTCAGTCTTCGGATGGGTGACCGTGAGTGGCAATTATTTCTGAGCGCTACCGTGGGTCGGATGACACGTTAAATTGTTGGTCCCGGTTGTTTGTTCTAGTTTCTAGAACAACAACCGTCAGCCATGTCAGAGGCCTTCGGGCGGCACATTAACTCTGACACTAGGGCTGGCCACTCAGCCTATACGGACTTACTTACTTATTCCAAATTTAAATACAATCCAATGAGGTATTACAGCGCGAAGTCACAAAAATACACACACACACAACGTTCATAAACTTTCGCATTTATAATGTTTGTATAATAGTTAAAAGGCGAGAGTAGGCAATTGACTACAGCTCATCTGTTTAACGACAGTGTGGTTAAAGACAGCGACGGTGATAATGGAATGGACGGGCCCAGCGCTTGCAAATCGATCAAAATTAACAAGACAACACAATCAAGCATACCTAGCTAAAAGTATGCATATTACATTTGCCGGAAAATAGAGATAGCGAATCTAATTACTGCATGACAAAAAGAGAACACATGTACATGTATTAGAAGTTTGTATTGTCGTGTTGTATGGCTCGCATGTCGCAAAGACAGAGTATGACTGACGCGAGAGGAGAGCCGGCGCTCACATATATCAAAATCCATGCGCTTATTTCCCGTCCATTCATCTTATCATTGTCGCTGGTAAAAGATGGTAAATACAAACCTAAGCCCAACCTAGACTCAAAACTGGTTCTATTTGGCTAGTATTATAGTTACCAGTGTGTGGACCTGGGTATGTCCTAAAACTGCACCCAGAACCACCGGAGGACGGGCAGCAGCGTCCTCTCGGTTAACGGTAGTAACTTATGGCAACACCTCCCTATTAAGGGGGAGGCTTTCGTCCAGTAGTGGACGTGTTTCGGCTGTGGATGATAGTTACCAGTGACAGCCTTGGTGTGTGCCTCGATGATGAAATTAACGCGTGGAGGGGTCGCCGTGACGTCACAAATGGACACCGTGCCGTCATCTGAAGCGCAGCACAGCTTTGAGCGATCATTGTTGGCAAACTTTACAACACTCACTTGTTCTGTGTGCTACAAAAGAGGATACATTCAAAACAAAAAATATATGAGATATGACCAATAGGACCATAAGTGAACCATAGTTTTATTGCCATTTTGTTGCCAATGTAGCTTTTTTTTTCTTATTTTATACTTAGTAAACAAATACATAAATAATAAATAAAATACATAAACAAATCTGCCAGGCTCAAATTGGAGCGAGCGGGCCATGTTAGCTGACATATGACGTATGACAGACACCCGGACAGACGGGCAAAGGTCTCTATGGATTGAATGCCTATGAACATTCGACCCCGAGGTCGAGGCAAGAACGAGACAAATGGTTTTTTTTTAAATAAATAAATAAATATTGGGGGACACTTTACACACAGCACCATCTAGCCCCATACTAAGCAAAGCTTGTATTATGGAAACCAGATAGCTGATAGAATACTTATATACGTTTTTTTTTCGTAAATACATACTGGGTGTACCCAGACACAGAACAAACATCTATGTAACACACTGTTTTAAACTATCACGGTTGTTTACTAAAGTTCTATTATTATTAACGGGATATTTACCGTGATTATGTTGTGAAAAGAGCTCCCGATACAACACACCACCACCGAACATCTATGTTTCTCACATAAATTTTTGTCAAACCCACGCCCTACAGCTCTGAAGGCAGACATTTTAACAACTGAGCTATGAGGCTGTCTGAGCTATAAGAAATTGGGGGAGACCTTTGCCCAGCAGAGGGACACACAGGGTAAATAAAAAACTAAACTTACGTAACATAGCACCAAATTTATAATAGCATTTTGAATTTGTTTGTTAATGAGATAATTATGTCGTCATCTTTGGCTACCTAATTTTGGTACATCTACCTGATCGAATATGTGGTGCACTCCAGTAAAAGCATAGTTCTCAGAGATCGTCATGTCATTCTTCTTCTTTGTATTAATATGAGATGGACTGTCTTCCACTGCAATGCTGGCCTGGAATGTCAAGTGTTCACAAGTTACTTCCGATGGACAGGCACTAAGCGGGGATGAAGAAACTTGTAATATCTTGAAAAAAAAACTATTTATATTTTAACCGTCATATGCATAAAACATTAAAAAGTTTTTCAAACCTATTTTAGTTAAAAAGTGTTTTGTCTTCTTTTTTCAAACTCAAATCGTAATTCGAAAGAAATTTGACAAAACACTTTTTAACAAAAATAGGTTTGAAATACTTTTTAGCGTTTTATGCATATGACGGTAAATGTTTTACATTTATATAACACCGAAAAAATTACTCGGCACGAATCACACGGCGCTGACAAATAAATAAACATACATTATTATGTAGTTGCAAAGATAATTTACTAAAGTACACCTACTAAACCTACAGAATTGCCTATATGTATAAAGTTAAAATCCCTACCGGTAGGGATACCTTGGTAGGGATAGGTGTACCAGGCCAAAATAACACCCTTAGGTTTCTAGCATTATTTTTGTAGACTTATATTTTAACAGGTAGAAAATTAAAAGTATAGTGGAGAGAGCAGAGTGGTAAGGGCAGCAAGATGATGAGATAAAATTACAGTGGAATAGGTACAAAAACCGATGAGAAAGACCCTTGTTTTGCAATTTGAACACATAATTTATATCTATCATCAGGACTTATTCATGCACAAAACCATATTTTTTAATTTACATCTACTTTTCAGCCATGTTTTCATATTAGTTTTTTATTCGGAATAGTCAGATTCAGATTCAGATTCAGATATTTATTGCCATTCCGTTCAGTACATGGTGTTTATAAAAGTAGGTACATAAGTAAGTACCCTACCTGATAATAATTAACAATAATGTAGATATTTTTTTTACATCATACTATAATAATGCAAAAAAAACTTTTTACAGGAGTTTATATTTCCTACCTACCTTGCTGCTGGACCGAGGTCTGGAGGATGTAGAGCTGATAGAGATGTTATCTTGGACTCCATAACGACGTTGTAGTAACTGGCTTCTTATGTTTATGTACTTTTTTATGGTTTCTATGTCCTAGAATTAATCATATTAGAGTTTAGATTGTCAACATGACCCAGGTGCTTAAAGGAAGTATTTATTTCAAGATTTTATCAGGTATTTATTCTTGTAAGTACCTTAAACTTGGAGTTTTCTCTTAGCAGTTGACTCCGACGGCGAATATAAAGAGTTTCTAAAAAAAACTATAATTAGTGTTTATTAGATTAGTGCTCCTTTTGTGCGTAAGAGTATGGGAGGGAACTACAATACTTGAAATGATTTCACACGGAAATTGTATATTATATAGTTGGTATGTTTATTAATACATAAATAAAATAAATTGTAATGATCAGATGTAGTCTATCTAAGCAGATATAGTGAAAATTAATAGTAATGTACTCACTAAAGTTCGGATTGTTCGGAGCTCTATAAGCGTTAAACCGGGCGTCTAATGCAAATATCTGTTGCTGGAATGCAGCAGCCATGATTTTTGCAATTCAATCACTCGTTATTGTGAAGTTTGTTTTGTATTCTAATCACAGCAAAATAAATAAACTTGTAAAAATGTAAACAAAACACGCAAATGAGATTCCTGTTCTGTCCTGTCAGATGTCAGAAATTACTTTTGACATCCGCCAAAATTGTTGCTGTCAATGTCAAAGATCAACCCTTTTACCTTTTTTCTCGTGAGGCCTGAGAGCACGCTATAGTTTTTATGATCACTAAACTGTTTTCGTCGTCTCGTCACATTCAAAGCTTGATGATTGTTCTACAATAGCTAGCACAAAAATGTTAAGTATAGAAGCTAACTGCGAATGGTTTTGCTTTAGTAATATAAAAAAAAACCCTGGCCATATGAATGCATACACATTTCAAAAACATGACCCTCCTTTCAGAGAGATCCTCTCCGTCTTTGTCAGTCGGGTAAAAAGAGGATGGCTCAGAATGCAGAGCAGAGCCCGCTATCTCACTCGCGCATTTCAACATTAACAAAGTTATAAAATTAGGTACTGGATATAGGTACCTAGTTATGAAATATCGCAGTCAGTGAAATTACAATAACATTTACAATGATTTAGAAAAAAAACATATTTCAATTCAAGGAAGTGTTCATTCATAAACCTGCGCAAAACCTACAATCCAATATTTATATAATAAAACTTGTTTATATCAAAATCATATTATTTATGCTCAACCTTTGTAATGCTATTCTCAGTTATTTCACCGGCTGCAATTTTTCATAAATAGATTCAGTGATATTATGTCTTCGAAAATGGTGAAATGCGCGAACGAGATAGCGGCGCGTAGTGATCTGATGCATAAGCTTATCTGCCAATAATAAACATCTTCGCAAATAGCGAGCTATTCACGAGGCACCCACGAGCCCGCGTACACGAGCGTCCTCGCGGCGCGCGGGCCGCTGCTCGCCCGCGCTGAGGCCGGCTGTTTCCCAGAATCCTTATTTCCGATTCCGAAATACTCGGCGCGGCGCGGTGATACCAGGAAATCTCAACTCGCGTTATTCTGGGGCAATGCCGTGTAAAACTCGAAACACGTAGCTTTCTAGCGAGCCTCCGCCACCCGTTATAAATAATCAGAATGCGTAAAAAGGAGTCGGTGACCCTCAATTACCGCCATCATTTGTCTTCCGAGACACTCGGCCTGCGCCGTAGGGTGAGGTATACATAAATAAAATTACCGTTGATTTATAATTTCATTATATTAAATGAATGACATACCGTACATCGTAACATTTAAAATTCATTCGTACAACAAACACGCGAATGACCAAAGCGTCGCCCGGCCGTCGCGTCAATCGGCCACCGGCCCTATTTACATCTTACAGTAAGAGACGGATTAGTGATACAGATTCAGTAGGAAATACGCTAAGAGATAGAGGCATCAAATATTTGTGTTAAAATATACGCTGCAAATAAATAAGTGACTTACAAAGCATCACATAGCGACTAACATTATACTAATCCATCTTAAACATATTTGACTATTGTTTGTTGTACCTAAATAATTACGTGAAAGCGTTTGCATTGACTCACAAAGAAATGCACGGGTGTATAAAAAGTTATATAACATGTAGAATACGTAGATTATTAAAAATCAATCAGTCAAAAATATAAATCTATAAAAGGCAAGTATTCCTACATTACAATTTATATACAATTAATTAATTAAAATTCTATATTATTCGCTATTTACATACATAATTTTGTTAACAAATTCATAATAATATCAACATAGTTGTAATTTCATTAGCCGATAGTTAAAATAAGCTTAGAGCTATTCAGGTTTCAAACTCGAAACTCGAGCGAGCAAACATTGGCCAACTCCGAGAAGGACTAGGCAATTATACTTATTGCAACAATGGTCGCTCGCACGAACTCGGAATCGAGCTACAAAACATTCATTACTAATGCTAAATATTGGCGGAGTACAAACTTAACTCACTTTACTTATAACATACTTACAAGCTAAAACAATGGCATTACTTATAGCACCCACCCGCGGACAGCTGCGTTGTACCCGATTTAATCTCCAAAGTAACCGTCTAACATTATCTACTGAGTTAGATTTTTAATTTCCGATACGTCAAGGGGTACTTTCCCCATGCACGAAGCAATATCCGCTCGTGAATTACAAGCAAAATTTAAGCTATAGAATTCATCGCAGACTAAAGTTTGAGGTCGAACGTTGCAGGCAAGACGGGCTTTTAACAAACTAATGTTATTTATAAATGAACTCGTTATCGGGAGGTATTTTTTCCCATAAATAGTTGGAGGTCGCGACTCCAGTAACTATCGCTGTACTTATCACGGAACCTCGATAAGGCCTGCGCCCGGGACGACTCGCGGTCACTTGTTTATCATACTCTCCGCGCTAATTATTGACTTTTAAAACGTAAGCAGAACGTGGCAATTAAAATTGATCACCATTTTTTGTGGCAATCGATTCCTACTATGAGATTGCAACTCTAAACATATTTATATACCTACTTAGTATAAACTTGGAAGTCACATTAAAAAAGCTGTAATGAACAACACTGGGCCGAATCAAGCTGCCTTGCTTTATCAATGAACAAATAATCATAATAGTTATTTATTTTCCATTATCAATGGGCTTTTCCATATAACCACAGAAATACAGCATACGAACCTGTATAATTTTATAAGTACTTGAGACTACTCCCAAAGCCTCAATATTGATTGAGGATACGTTAGTTTATATAATTTACATTTATTTATTAATTGCGTTAATTAGAGGAAACAATAAACGAAAATACTCGCAACCGTTTTATATATTCCATTGAAACTACTGATATGCAAAGTAAATTAATGTAAAATTACTGTAGTGTCATGTACCGGCTTCATATCAAATCAGAGGATCTCTTCTAGGCCTACAAAGGTTCGTCGATGGAGCGATCGTTTAACATGCTACAAAATAATGGGCCGTACGACTGGAATACACTATTCCCCGCGTTCCGGCTCCGTCCCATCACTCTCCGCATGTTGGCCACTGTATTCCATTGACCGAGGCTGCCTGCTGCGGCAGACGCGCGCTTTTTGCCCTCCAAACCGGGCAATAATATATTTGATAGCGGCGAGATTTATACGTATAACGACATCCTATTCGTCCTATGTACGGGTATTAGTCTTAATCCGAACGTGAGCTTACAGCTACTTCGTCGGAACTAACTGTCGGGATGCGCGCCGCGACGCATACAAACACGAACACGAATAAAAAGCGCTCACCGCGCGTCATTTGCCTAATTCCTGTGTTACCGAACCGCGTCACGTGCGAAGCACATTTGTATTGGACACGCGAAAATAATTCTCCTATAAACGGTCATTTTAACAATTCAAATCGTCCGCTGACGTTCGTTATTTTTTGCCGTAGATTGTTTAATATTGATTAAGATTTATCTATTCTAAATCGATTAACCATAAATCTTAGAACGCGATTATAAAATACAATCTTCCATTTACAAACAAGATAAAGATTTATACTATTTTACAAATAGTTTACAAACTCCTAAGCAATGTAACAACAGTCGAGTGTAGCCTGACCAGTATAGACCGCGACGGTCAATGTAAAGTAAGTAAAGCTATTGCGTTCCGCTTCCGAAGTCACCGTAGAAGAGTAGAGACGGATAAAGTAAGGACGCGCGGTATTTTTAACTCGATTATTTAAAACCGAATTCTCCGTAATCATGACGCGGAGAGAGGTCGAACGCAATCACAAGCTGCATTGATTCGATAATGAAATGGGACAGAATTAAAAAACAACATAAATAAATTACGAAGCGCATTTTCGATTACATCTCGATGTTGTTACATATGACTACGTTGTTCTACAGTCTTTTGGACGTTCCTCCATATATAATATTGCAAAGGCGATTCTTTTTTATAATAATAATAGAATATAAAATTCGTTGGGTCGGTATAAATACGCAATTATACCAAACTGTAGCACCAAACTGGGTGTAAGTATATTCAGGCACACTCATCACATCATGTCTCAAGCTTGTTACCGACCTAGCTAGATACCGTCCTATCCACAACACTCCGTCCGTTGACGCTAGTACATTTAGAAAATCTATTATTAACATAAATCCACGCGAATAGTTCTATACTTACACTTAACTACTTACATTTTACTACTCAGATCTTTTAACGTTAAATTCTTCAAAAGCGATTCAAATAACAAACAAATAGTTATACTTTAAAGTAGAAATACGATGTATTATGAAACACTACCTACAATCAATACAATCAATTATCAAACAGCCGTATACGATACGTTATACGAGTTATAGATTTGACACTACAACTATATAAATACAAGTAGCATTTTACGTATTAAAATAACATACATTTAGAGGATCATTCAATAAATTATGAATGTAATAATAATAAATTTGATTTTAATAGTCGTATAATTATGTGCTAGCACGAGAGCATTGATTACAATATCGTGCAACACGTCAGTAGCGCGCCATCTCAGACTATAGCCCCTATCGCGATCATAGATCAGAGACTAGCTGACGATGTTATCTGGTTCCTTGTAAAGGCGGCCTAGGCGAGCAAGCCACGGCTCGATTAATTTCTCCTTTAACTTTTTCTCAATTCTCGAAATGCTAATCGCCCAAACCAGTTGATAGTTTGCGGGGAAGCCTGTTAGCGCGCCCGCGCTGCCTCGGCCGCCTTCCCAGAAACGAAAGCGAGATAGCCGCTAGTGAGAAATGTGATTATCGTAATAACCTCCCGGAATGAGAGGGACCGTTTCCGATATTATGTTTTGTAAATAGAACTTATCGCTAAGACCCGTCCATACTGCATACACACGTGCGATGGGACTCTACGTATACGTTCTAAATAAACGCAAACAGTGACATGATATAGCTACGTCTTAACGTCACGATCCGCATTATGTATGTATCAAGTCTTCCGCTTACTATTAAAATACAAATTGGAAATTTGTTGTTGTAGCATTTATTAATAATGTAGCCGAATACGAAACTACAGGAAAACAAGAATATAACATTTACTAAACACTGATACACGGCGATCTGCTTATAAATGACGGTGTTGTGGAAATTTGCCAGCATTTCCCAGTAATTGTATAAAATGTTGATAGAATCACAACATAAGGTTTAGAGATTGCAAAATGATTACGAGTTTAATACGCAATTTAGCTTTGATGGAGACTAATTACGTCGAGGACAGTTTATTACTAAAAAGTTGTCTGTCTGTTGTGTTTTTTTTTGTTGAACTTTATTGAGTTGTAAACATACAAACAGCATTAGCAATTACCACAAAATCCCTTATGACTGCTAAGCTTTCGGAAGCATAGATAATGACAGCGTGATAATCGATTTAAAACAACGAATACCGAGAACACACAAAGATTAGAAGTCGCATAAAAAGCGTATTCTTGTTACTGCATTATGTGAAGTTAATGGCTAACTTAACCAACAATCAATAGAGGTGGTTTTCGGAGAATGAATTAATGTTTTTACTTAGAACCTCGGCCGGCATCTACCAGGAAAATTATCTTTAATGTTATTACTGACAGTCGTACGATCTTAATTACACTCTCCGGGAAAAGTTCGTTTTTTCAGTTAATTGCCATATTTTTATAGTTACACCTTTATAAATATGCATGCATACACTTAAAATTTTACGTCTTGCTTGTTATTTTCTTATTTATTATTTTGAGGGTTTAGGTCCCGCACATAAATCCTTCTTCTTCCTCTACTCTTTTTTCTTGTAATTTTTGAAAGCTGTTTATTACGATAGATAGCCTTTTTGATACACGTGTACTTTTAAATATGTTGTTTTGAAAACATATGTAACTTTTCAGCTGGTATCAATGTTCAGTATTTAAGCCACATATAAATAATTATCCATCTGCTTTGGTAAAAGATTCGATTTACCGCTTCGTAATCCTACCTCGCGTTCGATAAACTGTAGTAAGTTTATCAAAAAAGAAACGAATAGTCATTTGATCTGTCGCACGCTGCAGGCTGAACGTTTACACACAAAGTACTAGAGAAGAAAAAAAAAACACTTTCAAAATTATGCCATCATCAAGTCGTTTTTAAAATATAAATTAAAAACTAGAACTGTTTACTTACAAACGGTTCTAAAAATAACATTAAATTGCATTGATGAGTTCATTATAAAATTAAATCGCATTGCCGTTACATAAATTGTACTTATATTACAAAAGATGATGCATACTTATTTGAAGTTTCTATATTCCATCTCAGTAAAAAAAACTAGTAGACAATGAAATCATTTACGCATCTATAATGTCGAAATGTTACCGTCCAACCTGTAATGTACGAAGTATTCCATAAAGATAAGCTGTACAACACTCAAAGTATCCAGAAATATACAGAACCGGCCGAAGATATCCATCTCGCACGCGTCGACCTCGGAACACCGGTACCCCTACCTCTAATCTTTAACACTGGGAAAACCAGGGGCTTCAGTGAGAAACTGGCTCTTGAGAGAAGATGGTCCCAGACTGAGAAACAGAGATGCCTAAAATGTAAGGAGCGCAAGTATAGCCGTTGGATACTGAACTAAACGTCACGTTTTTTCTTGGAGCTTCCGAAATAGTCAACCTAAGAGATGGCCGTCAAATTTAGTCTGCCAGTTTCTTACAAAACTGTCGAAAAGCACAGGAAATGAATTTAAGATACACGGTATTGGTCCGACCGACTAAATAGGTACTAAAATCTATTAGACATCTATAACGATCCGGTAATTGAGAAAACTTATGAAAGGCATCTAATTTTAGATTACTCGTTCATGATCATGTGTTAGCAGACATTTTCCAAGTAACATAGCACAATGTAGCCTGCACATTGGCTAAAGGAACGATCAAAGGTTACTTAGTGCCAGCAGATTTAAAATTCCATTTCCAATCTTCGCACAAATATATCAAAGAGCTTTGATCGGCTTTATTTTGGAGTAAAGGTTTAAAATTTGTCAAGTTAAAACCTCGAATATTCAACAGTTTCATACCCAGACATACTCGTTGCTCTGCGATTTATTTCTAACAAACACGACGCAAAGCTCGACTCAATTTTCATGCAAACTTTTCAAAATAAAGCCAACTTTAAGCAACAAACGTTTGTTTGCCATCAGTTTCAAAGCCAGACAACGCCTTAGCCCAACTACATCATTAGACAGCTTTATAGACATACCGTAGCTAAGGTAAGCTAGCCTAAATACTCGCTGGCATACTTATAAACTATAATGTAAGCTGTGGCCTACGGTGGTGCTGTGGGGGATACGTCACTCCCAATCGTCCTCGCTCTCGGACCGCTGCGGCGAGGACGTCTCTCCAGGTTCTGGTATGACGGCAGCGAGCGTGTGCAGTACAGATCCCCCTCGTTCCGCGCCCGAGATACCGCGCCGCCGCATAGACAGCTTGGCGTGCAGGTCTGCCATCAAGTCGCCGCTTGGAGCCTTGGAGCCCTGCCGAACAACCGATATATTAAGCTTCTCTCTATAAAGTATTGTATTATCTTTAATATAACGTAAGGTAGCCAACTTGGGAGATGACGCGCTTTTTAATCTTGAGGTGGTAGTTTCGAATTCGGGTACCAATTCAGCTTTCATGTTTTTTTTTTTTTAAATGCATGCCATTGACTTTTTGGTGAAGGAAAACATCTTATCGAAACCTGCGAGTGTCTGGTAGAAATTCAACAGCTTGTGTAAGATAGCTCGCACCGTGCCAGCGAGGAATACGGCTAAATCACTCTTCGAAGATAGGCTTATGCCCAGCAGTTGTGCTGTAGTGCAGTCTTAAAAGCTGATAATGCGTGGTAAACCACGGGGGAAAAAAACCGTATTCCCACCAGTGGGTGCACGGAGAAGTTGTATATCTTTACCTTCACTTATGGTAAAGAAAATCATGAGGCGAAATGTAGCCTGCATTACGGCCTGGTCACTGTTATGTGAGGGAAATGCAAATAGTGTGAGGGCAATATAAGCTGAATGCATCTGAGGACCAAACTCAATATGAGAATCTCTCGAATAATGTAGACTATCTAAAAGGATAAACCATGATTAATCTTGCCTCAACCGAGTGTCTAAAAGATTACACGACAATTTTAAATTTAATGATTCAAGACTGCACCATAAACTGTGCCTTGGATTAGCGAAACTCAATTTCATCGAAATCTGATTGACGGATAGAATAACAATTCTTATCTTGTTAATTATTCGAGAATTAACAAATTGATTACGGATTCGCCGCATCAAAAAACGATCATCGCGCGGTAAAAAATAGGTAACGATTATTATCGGTATTGATATCTTTGTTACATCATACTGCCATATCTGTACCCAAGAGTACACTGGTTTTATTTGTCAGTCAACAAACAACTGATTGCAACGATTACCTACTGTAATTAGTTCGAAATAACACATTTACTGCTGCTCTTTATTTGTTTTCCGTTCGCATAAACAGATTTCAACGAAAGGTCAATGACAGTTATCTATAACTTCTGCTAATGTGATTGTATATAATTCAGTTATTGATTTTTATTTTTCAGCCTGATAGGTAGGATAGAAAATTCAGTGAAATGTGTGTGTCAGATATACTTGGAACAGTAATTAAGTGTAAAGCATAAATAATGTATAATAATAATGTATCTTATAAATGACTAGCTGCGCCACGCGATTCCACCCGCGCGCCGACAATATCACAGGCAATTATATTCAAAATGTATTCTTCAAAATAAGATTCATGTCACTTCCACCTACCTATATGGATCTCAGTACGTCTACTACTTACTTGAAAAGTTAGCGCTAACTGTTTGGAGATTTATAATTATTTACTCTACTACTAAGTCCCATCACTATGGGGAACAACATTCCATTGACAATAAACTGTTATCAAAGCAGGAACTTTAGCATTTCAAGGAATTCATAAATAAACATAGTAGTTAATTAATTTGATACCCATCACGCGATGGCGCTGACATTGGCCAACATCGACAGGAAAATTAAAAAGATAACCCCGATATCAGAATCCGGTCAAAAGGTTGAGATAAAACGTCTTACCGGGAATTGAGTTACGATTTAATTTGGCGCGCTTTTCTGGCTAATGAAAGATATATTATCACCTTATCTCGCTCATTGCCTTTAAAAGAATCTTCTTCTTGGAAACGGTCTCCTTTCTTGTATCATTGTCAACCTTGCGGAGATATTTTACGGGGAAAAAATTCATGAGACGGTCGGAATGGTCGGAATACATTCTGCGTAAGGTCGGCACTCGGAGCGCTTGTCAAACCAGCTCCTCGGCGCATGATAACATCTCTATGTGCAAGTTGATCATTGTTTTGGCACGCTCTATGACGGCGTCGCCGGTTGCCGCCGCCCGCCGTGCAATCATCAACGTTTCTAGACAACGGCTAGGTTTGGCCACATTACTGCTACGTTTGAAATAGGACGGAATGGATAGCGATGGATGGCTTGGGATTCGTCAGTTATATTATCATAATGTAACTGTGAGTCGTGGACTAGTCAATTCCAAATCAAAGAGTTACACCATCATCATAATAATCAGCCTATCATATTTCACTGCCACAGAGTTACGTACCTACACAATTATAATAGAATTCACTAATACATATTATGAAACTTATCTACTCTGCATCGCGAGTACCGTTCTATGTCGCTAAAATTTGACGTGTCAGTATATCAGATTTACTCAGACGAATTTGAGAATATACCAAATTTTATCGAATTATACCGATTTAAATGTCAAAAATAACGATCGCCAAGAACGGTACTCGCGCTGCTGGTCTCTGTGGAAGTCGATGCACGATAATCGGGCATAGGAGTATAATGTGATTATGAGACGTTGCCGAGATATTAGATGTACTCGAGAAATACGTGACCGATTGTATTGGATTGTACTCCTGACAAAGCTTTCCTTTTGCGGTTGCCTCATTTCATCGATTTATGTCGTCAGGCAGCCAGACAGGCCGACAGACAACCTTGCCGATTCTCATATTCTATTCGACCCGCTCAGCTCGTTCAATACTTAAATTGCATAAGCCCGCATAATGGAACAGTTCAATTTAAATGCGTGCACAGAGTCAGAGTAGAAGAAGTTAGACATAACAATACACCGGAGCGAAATAGGATGTGGTTTTCTTGCTTTAGTTACTGAATTTCGAGAAATGGTTTTACTATACAGAACCTCACAATAGCTCGATTCGATTCGCTCTACCCGGAGTACAATCCAATACAATCGGTCACGTATTTCTCGAATGACAAATCTTGAGGTGGCACCGAAATAAATTGTAAACTATGAGACTTGTGAGAAATACCAAAAAAGTTATTTGCTCGCACAGAGTGCAAACTATCGTAATGTTTGCTATGGGAGCAAGCAAAAACGATCAGTGTGTCATTTCTCGCGCATTTAAAATTGTTAAAATAAATATTCATTACGAATTGATGGGCTGTATTCCAGGGAGCCACCGAGAGCAGGATGGCAGAAAAAGCGTTCGAGCTCGTGTGTACATTCACGAGAATCGTCCATGTTCTCCGGAACGGCCAACAAAGCCGAATCATGAGAAATGGAGATTCTCTTAAACTGTAAGCTGATCGATTTGTGACTTCCATTTGAAGCGAATGTTAAACGAACAGCAGTTGGAACAGAAATGTCGTGCCGTGAGTTTTTTTTACAATACTTAGATAAATTGACTGTATAAACGGATTATATTGTAATTTATTAGCAAGGCAATAAAATCATGCTAAATAGTTTAGTCCAGAGCTAGAAAATGCCAGATTGAAATTAGAAACCTTGATGATTGTATCATTTGAACCGCTCGCAAGGCAAGTATAAAATTCCTAAAACATCGGGCGCCACCGAGACCTCTCGTAAAAAAATAATAAAGAGGGAACTTCAATTTACGCCATTTTATTCCCCGGAGCGTATGTATGGCTACTTAAGCACTCCTCCTACGCGTAATTACATTGTTTACATTCTCTAGCGATTTGTTTTTAATTTGTAAATGGATTACTGGCAATCGGCGAGATTGTTATAGCCTATATAGGCTCAAGGCCCCGGATATACAATTCACCACTACGTCACCAGTGACGAAATTACTTTCAGGAACGAGGATAAGCTATAGAAGTAAACAAATGTGAATGCGTAGCCCCAGCAATGCCACGTGGATGACAATGGAAATGACTGATATCATTATCGTTGCGTTATCACGGACTATTATAATGGCAATTCTAGGAAGCCGACGAGCTAGCGTACAATTATCGCCGCTTCACAGAAGCGCCCGTCTGTTCTTGGCTCGTAATTATACGGCTATACTTTGACGTTTTCAGAGAAGGTTGCCGCGTTCTGGAGTTCGTACAAACAGTTTTCGAGAGATCGAAGCGAGCCAAGCGCCTGGCGCCTGACTCATTTAGGTATAAAGAAACCCCTTCAATTTATAAATTGAACACCTTTGAAAGCGCGAAACTTTTCAAGTGACTTGCAAAATAAATCAGTAAGTACTAAGTATGCAATGTAATTTGCTTTGAGCAAAGCAACGCTTTCATAAAATACATTTCAAATGAATTCTGTGATAAATCTTTTTCCAAAACATAGTTAATTATACATAAAACAAGTTCACGACTTCGTATTATCTCGCCCAATTAATTAGTTTCTGGGAATTCGACAATCGCGACTGTTGTCAAAAAAAACTAGTGCTAGCGGCGATTCCGACTATAAAATTGTAATTGGTCATTAATACAATACGGCTGACATTAGCTTTTCTTTGAATCGCGGGATGCAAAGAGCCCGAGTAATAAAGCTTTTTTATTACGATCGGTGGCGGTTTTATATTTTTTGTTCCATTCATTCGCACATCCATAATTCCCAATAGTAAATTAATAAAGTTGGGTACGTAGGTGGGTGTTTGAATGAGAGGTACGAATAAAGGTCGGTTAGAAAGGCGCTACTTCTGCGAACGGAGCGCGCAACCTAAACAGGAACATTGACTGTGGGCAGCAGAAACATGCTTTAGTTGAGGTTGTCAATCCCATTGTTGCACTTTATTTGGTTGACCGCTTTGCTTGAAACGGCATTCTAGCCTACACATTATTGGCTTTTAAAGCCTGCACTACTGTTGAGCCGCAGTTGAACTAATTTCAAGTCAACGACACTGGTTATAACAATTTTGTCGGTAATTTGGAAATTCCACCTGGTGCGACGAAATTGTAAGCGGCGGTGTTGGAAAACGGCTATTTATATAGCGAATAGACATTAGAAAGCCACAACGCTTGACATCAATAACATAGGAATTAAAGTATCTGTGTAAATAAGGAAAATCCTCGAGCGACTTCTATCGTTTGGCTTGCGGTTTGACACTCCAACTTAACTGGTTTTTAACAGCTTTGTTAGATTCTTAGATAATCTCAGGAAACATGAAAGATGATTGGGTATCCCATAACTTGGCCGTATGGATTAGGCAGGAGCGTTCACACCGACTTGACTCCACAAGAAGATAGGGGGGATAAATTACAGAGATGATATTATACCGGGTGTTATTTTGAACACCGTTATCCTTCTAGGATATCATTGTACTCATCATTATGAACAAGTTTTACTATGGGTCCAACCCTGAAATCACGACCAAAAAAAACAGCTGTTCCATACATTTTGTCCAAGATCGATGAACCTTTTTATGTATCGAACACCTGTTTTTTTTCGTGATTTCAGGGGTGGCCCCATAGTAAAAGTTGTTCATAATGATGAGTACAATGATATTCTAGAAGGATAACGGTGTTCAAAACCATACGCCATACGCCAACGGCATACGGCCAAGTCATGGGATAGCCAATCATCTTTCATGTTTCCTGAGAATATCTAGGAATCTAACAAACCGAGTTTTTGGGCATCTGTGTAGAATATCATCTCTGTGGGGACGATTATTCTAACTAAAGACTATAAATCCTGTTGACAGCTCGTCCGACTTCCCCTCAAACGAAAATTAGTAGTTTAAAAACCACTGCTAACCACTGCGAGTACGTCAGAATCTCATAACTCAGATTGCGTGATTGGCCAATCGCAAGCATAGTATGTTACCTCGCCCCCTGCCCGCAACAGTGAGTCGTGTTTGTAGGAGAAATTATGTTCACGGGCCATCAACAGGCTATATGATCTGTGATTCAAACAAATGTGTTACCTTGGCCGTTGTGGAGTCGGTAGCAGCCGCGGAGCGCAGCTGGGCGCGGCCGGCGCCTCCCGCCTTGCGGATGGCGTCCATGAGGCTGGCGTGTGCGTCGCTCGCGGCTGGCGGAGGTGGTGCGCTCTGGGGCGGCTTCTCTTGCCTGCTGACAAACAAAACTTTCTTACAAGCTTATACTTGTTAAGTCTCCTTTGCTGTAGTAGGTACGCCTATAGGTGGCTCTTTCCCGAGGGATACAATCTGGATGTCTTCAAGTCGCGACTGGCGGTATCTTCTAGGCAAGTGTGCTCCATCATAGGCTGCATCTTCGCTTAAAAATCAGGCGAGTTAGCGGTCAATAGCAAGCCTATAATGAAATATAAAAAAGGTACTACCGCAGCATTAGATATAGGTACCATTCTGGCACCAAGCAGTAGTGTGTAAACGTTACTGTGTTCCGATTTGAAAGGTTTTGTAGACTCAAATTATCTAGCGCCAAAGCTGCCGATCTTCGTCCATCTATCGAGGGAACACATAAAAATAAAATTACGAAATGTTTTTGCTCTTTCAAATAAAATATTTTATATTTGTAATGTAGCGATGGCTTGAACTTCATTTTGTAGAGCTAATAGTTGCCGCTACCGATCATAATTTCTTATTATTACGAAAGCGTCTTATTGATCTCATTACGTCTTAAGAGAAATTCAGCTCAGCCTGATAGCTCAGTTGGTAGCATGTCTGCCTTCAGAGCTGTAGGGCGTGGGTTCGATCCCCACCCAGGACAAAAATGTTTGTGACGTACATCAATGTTTGTTCTGTGTCTGGGTGTAGTATGTATTATAAGTATGTATTTACGAAAAAAAAATGTATATAAGTATTCTATCAGCTATCTGGTTTCCATAATACAAGCTTTGATTAGTATGGGGCTAGATGGCGCTGTGTGTAATAAATGTCCCCCCAATATTTATTTATTTATTTATTTTATTCATCTTAATACGGTTTTATTTAACGAAATATCAATAACACATGTGTGGAAAGACCCCCGAAGACCCTCGAAGATTTGTTGGGTCGTGTTCCTCCACCTTGGTCAGACTGATATTAAAAGTGTCGTCACAAATTTTACCATAGTAAATAATTTAAATGGTTAATAATGCATAATAATAAGTGATTATGTATGTGATTGGACCTGGGTATGTCCTTAAACTGCAACCAGACCCACCGGAGGACGAGCAGCAGCGTCCTCTTGGTTAACAGTGGTGACCATTCTGCGATACCCAAGCCGCCTGCCAAGCGTGGGGATTATGGCAACACCCCTCTATAAAGGGGGAGGCCTTCGTCCAGCAGTGGACGTTTTATGGCTGACGACGATGTATGTGATTGTGTAGTGTTATGTTGTTGTGTATGAATCACAGTAGAATATTTAGTATCATCAACGATTCATGCAATAAAATGTTAATCACATCACTATTATGCGAACGTCTGTCGGTGTGTGTTTATGTTTGTTACTCCTTCACGCTGAAACGGCTAAGCGGTTTTAAATGAAACTTCGTAAAGATGTAGCTTTGCATACCTTGGAATAACACATAGGCTAACTTTACCCCCAAGAAACGCGGATGAAAAAGCGAGGCACAGCTATTTAGCTAATATTGCAGATAATAAATCATACTATAAGTAATTTTATCCAGTCGTGGCAATGACCAACGGCATGGATCATAGTCATTCGTCTTCATTATGTGAACTAACAGGAAAAGTGTTATTCTTAAGTACCTAACAAAATTATTTATTGATAAACATTCATCTTTAGAACATGCCCTCGGTTCAAAACATGCCCGTCGTTCTTGGTAAATACTTCATTACCAAAAAAACGACGATAAATTTTGTTTACAGAAATCGAATATTATGATTATGACTATTTTATCGAATATTTTTTATAATAACATGTAGGTGGACAATATGTTATTAAGTTACTCATTTTGAGACTTCCAAGAAACCACGCAGCTATATGTTATTTTGAGGTTTCTGTGTAGGTATGTGTAGATATGCAAATCGATTCTGTTGAAACATAACATTAAATTCTCGCTTATTGTATAAGATACGCGTAGCTTTTCGCCTCTAGTAAGTATTTAAATTATGTTGCTCTGTATATTAATTCACTAAAACAAAATGGCAATTAAACAACTCATCATCATCATCATTTTAGCCTGTAATCACCCACTGCTGAGCATATCTAGGCTTCGCTAATTTTATCCATGTTGTAGCCGCGATTTTTACAATACCATCGACCCATTGAGCTGATCCATAAAGCGATTGCATACATGTAAGTTTGCTCTGAAAGTTCTGAGAATGGATCCATGTAGTCTTTTTTATGGTTGACGGGTTGTTAGGCTTTGATTGATAGGCGGGTGTGGTAGAATAATGATATACACACATAGCCTGAAATAGGAACTGGCTTTCGAGTGAAGCTGCCGAAACACACCGTTATGTGCTTGGCGGCAGATTTTCAACTTTAACTCAACATTCGAATACTATAAAGTACAAAAGACATAAACAACAACAACCGAAACAACCGTGATAGTTTAAAACAGTGTACTATAAAGTACTCTACCAATATGCTATGGTTTCCTCATGATGTTTTCTTACACCGGCAACTCAAGCTTATTGTGATTTGAAACCTGGGCCCCGATTCAGTTAACCAAAGCCGAACCACTTCTGATGGGTTTCCGCTACTATTTCTCTCTGACAGCAGCCGAATAACGCTCGTGGTCCTGCCAAGCATACTTAAAGTATTATAAACGTGCGATGTCTATGTCGATGAGCAGTTTGTCTATGGTTTCGATGAACTTTAGGTACGCTTGGCCGGACCATGATCGTTATGTCGGCCGCTGTCAGGCAGGAAAAGTAGCGGAAACGCATGGGAAGCGGTTCGGCTTTGGTTAGCTGAATTGGCCTGCAGGCCGTGCGATCCGAACGCGCTAACCACTGTGCCGTCACCGCTACAAGTCTAGGTTTAGATTAGACTCATGGCTGTTTCTATATGAGTTTCAACCTTTGAGCGCGATCGATCCCCGCCGTCGACGCGACGCCTCTGCCAATTAGGGTCAACCCACACGTACCACAACCACACCACATCGCAACGACAAAATGTGGTGACGCAGTGGCTACGTGTGAATAGTGTCGCTGCAGCTTTTTGCAGTTGCGTTGTGGTACCGATAAAATGTCGAAGTGGTTGCGTTGTCGTTAGCAGTTGCGATGTGGTTGCGTCGTGTGCAGTCACAGTTTGACGCATTGTTGTATTACGATGTGGCCGACGGCTATTTCAATATGTGGCTGGTGGTTGCGTTGTGGTTGCGATGTGGTCGGTATGAACCACGCGGTCGATAACTATGGCAAAATGTGGTACGTGTAAATTCTACTATTAATTTTCAATACAACATATGCGCCCGACCACGTGTTGTGGTTGTGGTGCATGTGGTTGTGTTACGTGTGGGTTGACACGTAGGTACGTGGCGTCTATATAGTCACAGTAAACAAACAGTGAGCAGATATGCAACTAGATTACATACGAAAATAATACCCAGCTCTACCTACGTAGACCAGGATAACTACCCATTGTTCTGCGTGAACGCCAGCCCGCATCGAGCCAGCGGGGTAGAATGTAGCCTAATATCACTCCTCGCCCCGAATTTCTCCTACGCTAAATCTGTAACGTACCATAATCGGTCGCGCGTACGAATACAGGGTTAAGAGCTAAGATGTTTTTACCAGGTTAAGTGGGAACGGTCTGCGACTCTCCATACAAATGTATTCCCCAATTTTCTTCCTGGATAATGCCTCTAGAGCAATCACATTTTGTTATAAAGTCTAGGTCTACTACAGACATGTCTCTGTCATTACTTTTTCTTGGAGGGGTATATTTTCTTTAGCAATTAGTTGCTGAAAAATAAAATTACACAGACATGTCTGCAGTAGACCTAGACTTTATAAAAAAAATATGATTGCTCAAGAGGCATTATCTAGGAAGAAAATAGGGGAATACATTTGTATGGAGAATTGCTCACCGGATTCCCTCTTAAGCGTGACGATATTACTAAGCCGAAAGAAGATTATCGTTATTTATCATTGTGAACCAAGTTTACCAAGGCAACAATTTGGAAAATTCATGGCAAACTTTTACCCATTGCAAAAAAATTGCCTGTTCCTTAAAATAATGTAACTTGCCTTCGCCCAAGTATATGGGAAAGCGAGTTTTCAACTGGCGGGTTCAACATACCAGCGACGCCGTCGTCAGCGGCGCATATGTTTCTACAGTCGTAAGCGCGACCGAATCGGCTTTAGAGTAATCCAGGCCTTTGAAGGTAGGATGAAGTAGGTTGGACCTGGGTATGTCCTTAAACTGCAACCAGACCACCAGAGGACGGGGAGCAGCGTCCTCTTGGTTATCGGTGGTGAGCAATCTGAGATCCCCAAGCCGCCTGCCAAGCGTGGGGATTATGGCAACACCCCTCTATTAAGGGGCCTCCCCCTTAATCCCCCCTTCGTCCAGCAGTGGGCGTTTTAGGGCTGATGACGAAGCTAGGAATATGATCAGTAAAACAAAAATGGATTTATTACGCTTCAAGGCTAAGTTTTAAGAGTTTTCCAATTACGTTAATCCTTATTATACTTAGAATTATAAATCAACAGCTCCTACTCGTAATCTCTTAAAACCCGAGACAATATTTGCAGTCTATTATAATAATTAAAGGTAATGGACCCTTAAAAAGAAAAAGCTTTGTTATCTCCGCACGTGGAGTGAGTTCTTTGTAAAGCGTCGTAAACCGCTACAATATCGTATTCATATGGCATCGATTAATACTACTGCAACTGTAATTGACAGAGAGAATAGCGATCTCATTCAAGGCCGTTCAACGCATTATATTATTATCTGTTATAAGTTTGCGCTTCTCTTTACTATCGCCAAGGCTCGTAACTTTGTCATATTTATCCGAGTTATAAATATGCAACAGCGTAAACAGCAGGCTAATCATGTCACTGTTCGGGATCGCTATTCGGATCGCGATTTGTCATAAATGTCACTTGTCACTGTCCTGCCAAAACTCATTTGACCCTGCAGGGCAGGACGAAACGCTAAAAGACCGACGGATTTGCTTAACTTAATTAGGAAATTACTGCATTCGTTCGTTAACGATAGCGAGAGAAATCCCTCCGTGATACCGCGAAGCTGTGACAGTGACAAGTGACAATTATGACAAATCGCGATCCGGATCGCGATCCCGAACAGTTACATGATTAGCCTGCTGATCGTCAGACATATATTATGTTATTTTTATGTTTATTTATATACATCTTGACGAGTTTTAAAAGAGAAGTTGAATTCATACGTTTTTTTCTAATACTAATTGTGTCCATTTGTGGCTTTCATAGCTTACCATTAAGAGCCGAACTAAATGAGCACTTAAAATTGCAATGTTCGCGCGGTATGGGAAAGGTTCACACTTGATCCGAGAGCTCCTGGCTTACCAGCTTTTTGTGCATCTTTGTGTCGATTAATTATGATTATTGGATCTCATAGCATAACGACCAATAATGCTGATGTAATAAAGGTGAAAATTCTAGGAAGGCGGTTCGAGGGTCGGTTAGGATAAACGAGGTTTTCCAGTGTTAGCATAATTTAACCTTGCTGAGGACATTTCGCAAAAACATGCAAAAAGTTGTACCCAGTACTACACTACTACTACTATATCGTTACTACAAGGTTTAGCTTGCAACTTTAAAGATTATTTTACGATTTCCCGAAAATATTATAATTAAATATACCGCTGCCACATAAGAAATAATAGCATACCCTGCATAAGTATTAAGCTCACCTCCTGGATTGTTAATATTTTTAACAATACCTACCCATCACGAATTTTATTACACAATAAATATATTTTATTTAGTAGGTATAAGTGGACTCAGATTTTTCCACTTATCGCTACCGGTAGATCTAAGTTTTTTTCCCTACTTATCCCTACCAGTAGGGATCCCTTGGAATAGATAGGTATACCAGGGCCCTGTTTTATAAATAGTCTTGTAAGTACTTGTAGTGAAAAACTGGCAACACCAAAAAAATATTGAGTAAGTATGGTGTTTTTACATAAGCACTTGTTTATAGGATAACGAGAAACCATCTACCTGTAACTGGAAACATGTAGTTACTGGTACAAGAAGCTAGTACAATTGTAAACTTGTACTTGTACCTTTATAAAACAGGACCCAGACGACTTATTTTAGTCTGGTAATAGCGTTCTGGCACAAGCAGTCGTTTTAGTGAAATACGCAATGTCGATTTTAGATTTACCTATTCGCAAAATACCATCTACGCACAAACAATATCTAGATAACTAGTAGTTCACAGCGAACCTCGCGACCCCCATATCTAGCCCCGCTCATATTCAAATTTGATAATTGTATTTGCACGAACTTATTGTTTACAACATTTCATAATATTGGTGCATAAGGGTGTAGTATGTATTATAAGTATGTATTTACGAAAAAAAATATTGTATATAAGTATTCTATCAGCTATCTGGTTTCCATAATACAAGCTTTGCTTAGTATGGGGCTAGATGGCGCTGTGTGTAATAAATGTCCCCCTAATATATATATATACTAGCTGATCCGCCCCGGTTTCACACGGCGGTAAATAAACCGACACGTTTGTATGTACCTAATATCAGCGACGGGATAATGTAATGGACGGGCCCAGCGCTTGCAAATCGATCATAATTACCAAGACAACACAATCAAGCATACCTAGCTAAAAGTATGCATAGGTAAAACATTTGTCGGAAAATAGAGATGTCGAATTTAATTACTGCATGACGAAAAGAGGACATGTACATGTATTAGAAGTTTGTATTGTCGTATCGTACAGCTCGCAAGTCGCAAAGTCAGAGTATGACTGAAGCGAGTGGAGAGCCGGCGCTCAACATAATTATAGTCTTCAACATCCGTGCGCTTATTTCCCGTCCATTCATCTTATCATTGTCGCTGTGTAATAGCTGTGCCACGCGGTTCCACAGCGTAATGATGAAAAATGGCGAAGATGAGTAGGTGTTAAAAAAATCCTATAATGTTGTTATAATGTTATCCCCGTTATGTCTCGGCATATGAGTTACTTATCTCCAATCCAAGTAATAAAAAAAAAAAAAAAAAAAAAAAAAAAAAAAAAAAAAAAAAACAATTTAAATTAATAAAAAAAAAAATATATATATATACAAAAAAAAATAAACTATGCTGTCGAACGGGATAAAAAGTATCCTATGTCCTTCTCCTGGCTCTAAACTACCTCCCTGCCAATTTTCAGCTAAATCGGTTCAGCCGTTCTTGAGTTATAAGTGGAGTAACTAACACGACTTTCTTTTATATATATAGATATATAAAGATTGGATCAACGGTTCGCAAGTTATCGACAAACAAATGTTTATTTGTATACTGTATTATGTATACAAACATACATAGTTACATACAAGCACCGACTTCTCCCACAAGACTCAGAGACCTGAAGCTTATAGATTTCATACACATGCTAATATGATGCCTGCATGCCTACCTAATTCTAATTATCAATTGAGTTTATGGACATATGGCATTCGTGAGTGTCGCAGAATACAAGACACAGCGGTCCAACGAACCAAACCAAATTTTTACAACGCGCCTCGTATGGTATTCCTTAATTTCTATAAAATTACGCACAAATCAGAGTCAGCTGAATAATCAAGAGTATACAACGTGTAACAAAAAGGTTCAACAATTCTGAAGGGTATGTACTCATCATTATGAACAACTTTTACTATGGGGCGAACCCTGAAATCGAAAAAAAATATCAGCTGTTCCATACATAATTATGTTTATAGCCGGGACTTAATAGCGCGATTAAGTCCCGGCTATAAACATAATTATGTGTTCAAATCGCGAAAGTTTAAAAGTTTCATGTTCCATACATTTTGTCCAAGGTCGATTAACTTTTTGTAAGGAACAGTTGTTTCTTTTCTCGGTTTCAGTGTTGGCCCCATAGTAAAATTTGTTCGTAATGATGAGTACTTACATACCCTCCTTGCGATTTGACATGAAATTGAACCTTTTTGTTACACATTGTATATAGGTCCTACTACTGCCTCTACACAGAGCTAGAAGACATAAACCATTAAGCAGCTTCCATTTTGTAACGTAGTCAATTTCATGTCATAAATCGCGCTAATTGCTCGTTTCAGTAGCAGAGAGGAATTTCTCGAATACCCTCAAGGTAGTAAACTCGAGCGTTCCTATCAGGGAATAATATCGATACTATAATCATTGCCTTGAGCTAGATTGCTGTACCTAATTATGCTTCAGAGAAAAGATGCGCTTCCAAGATTTGAGACCATCAATTGCTCTCCAACTAATAAGATTTTACATACTAGAGTAGGCTTCTCTTAGATTGATCTGAACGCGTTATAGCCATCGTATGCAAATATTAATGCCTTAAGGCTATATAATAGACGTGACACAATATTTCAGCATAAACAGGCTGTAATCAAGACATGGAATGTTCAGAATTTACAACAATCTTCAACAAACTCAGAGTTTTATAGTAGAATTTAGAGAATTTAGTATTTGAGCGGATAAAAACTCTGAATCTTAGACACAGATAAAATTATAAATGCTAAAGTCTGTTATTTAATGTCTGTGTGTTATGTTTTTCGCGCTGTAATGGCACAACACTGCACTAAAACTGCATCCAGAACCACCGGAGGACGGGCAGCAGCGTCCTCTTAGTTAACGGTGGTAAGCATTCTGCGATCCCCAAGCCGCGGTTCAAATTCCCGTCGGATAGCGGGTAAAACAGCAGGACGCTGCTAGTGCGAATATAATAACTATACCGGCTGTTAGTTTGAAAACAGCATCATCATTGTACTCATCATTATGAACAACTTTTACTATGGGGCTAACCCTGAAATCGAGGGTAAAATCAGCTGTTCCATGGAGTTTGATCCAAATTCTAAGATCAATTAAGTTTTTGTATGTGACAGCTGTTTTTTTTTGTGATTTGAAAGTATTCGTCAAAAATAACAAAGCTTGAGGCTTGGATGATCTAGCTCTCTCTCTCTCTCTCTCTCTCTCTCTCTCTCTCATTAGAGTGTAGAAAAAAGAGAAGTCAGTGAAAGAGTAATTATCGGATACGGAACGGATAGATAGATCTTTGGTATCGGTATGTATTTACTTATGTTTGTGTATTTGTTTAAACAAGATTGGCGAAAAAGGGAGGAAACTTATGCCCCGCAATGGACCGGATAAACTGCCAAAGATGATGATAATGATGATAATTTATTTAAAGAAGTGTAAACGATCACATTTTTATATGGGCGAGCACAAAATATTTTACAACAGATGACCTTTCAAAGAATGTCATAAGAAGACTCAACAACTGGAAATCATAGACCGACACCCTGATTTCGACAGATTTATCACGTCACGCGTTTCTAGTAATACTATCAATACTAAGTAAATGAGAAAATTAAACACAACACACGTACGTAACGAGTTCAATTTAACAAGTACACTCGGCTAGCATTGACTCATTAACTATAATTATTAATAGCCTCCCTTACACGAGTAGAACCTAACATGACGGACAACTCTAAACAGACAAGGGACCGATTCTCATTATTTTCTGATCCCGAATGCTATTAAAATCCACGTTTACATATTTTATTTCAATTAGTATATGCATGTTTTACGCCCAGGGGCCTTATTTTTTAATCGTGCGCAAAGTTGCGCATGCGAAAGGAGGCGACTTTCAAACGATATTGAACCTTTTTCCAAACAATATCGTTCGAAGGTCAGCTCCTTTCGCATGCGCTACGCTTGCGTACGATCCGAAAATAAGACTCCTGGAATGTGACATCGATACTCGTACTTATTTGGGAATTATTTACACATAATTATACAGGGTTAGTTCTAATCAGTTAGCATCCTTTTAAGGGCATATTCTGCCAACATTCAAATCGCGAAAAAATTATCAACTGTTCCATATAAAAAGTTCATCGACCATGGCAAGATGTATGGAGTAGCTGGTTTTTTTTGCGATTTCAATGCCATAGAAACATAGTAAAAGTTGTTTGTTTTGATTTACAGAATATGCCCTTAAGGCTTTTATTTCCCAAATTTGCCCCTCGCAAAATCTAAATTATTTAGTCAAATTACTATATTTAAAGCCCAAAAATACAAAATGTTACAGAAGAACATCCTATCTTAGTAACTTTTGTGGTTGAAAACACGATTGATTATATTTTTGTTTTATTCATACGGGAATACTCACGTAAAAACAAAAATAAACAAAACAAAAATGTGTCAAAACCACGTCAGTTTTCATAATACGATTGATTATACTTTTCTCGATAGAAAAAAATACCGAAACAGTGTCTATTTTTAAACCATTTTCAGTTTTATGTCCTAATTACAACACATAGTCACATTAAAAAAATATGTATTATAAGTTAATATTATTTTGGAGAACATTCTGTGGATCAAAAGTTATTAATTTCTATACTTTTCAAGTAATCTGAGAAAAACTTCATAAATCGAAGTTTGACACGCACGAATCTGCGGAACCGCCATATTTTTGCTCCGCTAAATGTGACCCTACCTGATACAGCTTTAGACTAATGACTATTGATCTCATTAAAAAATGTGCTTGAAACGTGGAATACCCGGCCTTAAAAGGAAGCTAACTGATTAGAACTAACCCTGTATCAAAAGTTTGTATGATCTATTGTTTTCTATTATAGTGATTTTGTGTTCAGATTGACCATCTCTTATATATTTTGTTCAACCATGTAACGCCTTCTTACGGATGATTACTTTCTCTCATTCCCTGGATATTGCATGATAAAAAGGAGTAAACGTACATGCGCCAATTTTTCCCTACTCTATAAGATCCTTTGGCAAAAGTCAGCGTTAGTAAAAAAAATAGTATTTAGTTGTTTCTTGTGCATTGCAATAGTAGATTGCTCACCTAGGGAGCAAAAGTTAAGAATGAGATCTGAGGCTTCTTTACTTGCTCCCGTGGTGTGTAAACGATTTTACGTGGCGCTGCGGGGCTAAAGTAGCTACTTTAGCACGTACAAAATATTGTTAACAATTAGGTACCCAGTGTTTTTGTAATAGTCTTAAGATAAAATTCCATTCAATTCCTTTGTGAGCATTTTCTAACAAAAACTTTAACTCCGGTATCTATTTGATTACAGATAATCACGACTGCGTTACAGTTTTGTTATTTATAACAAAACTGTAACGCAGTCGTGATTATCTAAACACCATATATAAGGCTAATGCGCTGAGCGTGGAGTTAATGATGTTATGTAACCTTTGTGTTAAAGGATTAGAACGTTAGTCATTATACGCCACAGAATAATTACGTAGTAACACGCGATACGTATTTATTAACCGTTTTGAACTTCTACAGGGGGTAAAAAGTACAGTGCTTTTATGGTATTTGTCGTAAAATTCCTGGAATAATTATTGAGAACGAATATAGGTATGTGAAATTGTTATTTTTAAAATTTTTTTGGAGATGTTAGCGGAAACCTGTAATATATATTTTTTTAATATTTAATCGACTTAACTTATAACTCCACTGTTACACTGTTCTTTATTAGATTTGGCGTTTGTGATAGAACGACTCACATTATAGCAGTCGTAACATTGTTCCAAGTTCCAAAAAATGTTTTGCAAGCGGCCTTATTTGAAATTTAAGAACCATGAATACAATTAATAACGCGATAATATAAATTTTGTGAATAAATATTGATATTTAAATTTTGAATATTTTTTAAGCTGCTTCAGCTGCATTGCGTTATGACATTTCAGCGTAAATAAACACGCGATTGCAAGTTTAGGGATTATAAAATAAAATCTGCTATGTGATGGTCGGCGCCAGCCATTCACACCGCACATGCCCGCATACTAATGTACAAATCTTACAAATGGACATGTACAAGAGGCAGTAAGTAGAGCTATTCTAATTCTATGAACGTAAAGAATTGTAGCAACGGTCACATCTAATATTACATTAGCAATGCTAATGCAGTCGCATCACCGTAAAAAAAACAGTGACGTCACTAAGTTGAGAAAGGCATTGGTCACAATATCACGAACGCAATGATGACGTCAATAAGAAACAAGTTTTTGATACACCAACTTTTTCCGCGCAATATTCTTTGATTGAAAACTTAGAGCTGAAAAAAGTTTAAAATAAGATGTTTTTCTAGCTGCTGCGTAATTCCCTGTAATGGATAAAGCTGAACAAAAGTTTGCTACGCAATTCATCCGCTGGAATGATACAAAAAGTTCTATACGAATTAATTTTTTGTCGTGAAATAGCAGAACAGACGAAAAGTTTTTATCTCCTGATTTCATTAAAGGGGAACAGATCAGGCAAACCAACAAAAAGTGCCGATTCCATTCATTGTCCAATTTGCCGAATCACGTTTACGTACAACCCTATTGTGTTATTAGCAAGGCAAACATAAAAACATCCGAAATGACCTATCCTAACCTATCAGTCGAAAATGCAGAGGTGAGTCATGGCACAATCAATATCACGTACAAAATGTATAGTAACACTCATCATAATCTGCATACAGAATGAAGGCACAAACGACGCAGATAGATTCATTAACCAAAGGAGGAAAACCCGTTGGAAGTCGTGAAGCCGGCAGTTGTGCAAAGAGAGGGTAACAACCTTGATCGACGAATTGAATCTAACATTTCTCATGAAATCATTACAGATGGCGGTTTAGCGTTCGCGAGAAGGGAAACCCGACTTTAATATTTTATCTTGGAAACTATTCAATACCAGTACTTCGGTTTATTCATAGAAACAGATTTAGTATACCACTCTTCAGTAATAACACAGTTTAATAATAATCAGACGACATTACAATATACAGGGTTACGCGTAACGGTATTACTAAGCCGAAAGGTCCTTGTACTCGTCATTGTGAACAACTTTTACTCTGGGACCAAACCTGCGAAAAAATATTTAAAGAAGTTCCATAGAAAAGTGTAACTTGCCCACGACGAAATGTATGTAGTGTTGGCCCCGTAGTAACTGTATTTATAATGATCTTTCAGCTTAGTAATACCGATACGAGTAACTCTGTATAAGTATAGTAATAATAAAAGGGTCTTGTTAATAAAGTGGACCTGGTATCCTAAAACTGCATCCAGGACCACCGGAGGACGGGCAGCAGCGTGGTGAGCACTCTGTGCCCCGCCTGCCAAGCGTGGGGATTATGGTAGCTCCTCCCAGGGTTAGGGGGAGGCCTTCGACCAGCAGTAAACGTCTTCGCTGGCTGATGTGAGTGAGTTAGTAACGTTTATGACCAATAAAAAAAAACGATGGCCATTTTTGACACAGCGCCGTCTAGTCCCAAACTAAGTAAAGTTTGTAATATGAAACTCTAAAATGTTGGGCAAAATGTCGACTCTGATCCTGAAAGCTTTTTCTTGAAACACTGCGCACTCAAGAGTCTTCTCTCTTCTCTCTTTGAGTCTTTTCCTCTGATTTCTAGGTTTATGATTTTACCTAGATGCTTATACAAACATCGCTATCGCTGTTTCGGACAAAACAATATATTTCTGCGAACAGTGCCCAATTTGCATGGAAACGATAATTAAATTCGCATTATCACTGCGCACTATACTCGCCTTAATTCAGTTCAGTTTCGGACCACGTTAGAGTGATTTACTGAGGTGTGATCGACAATATTAGCACTTCAAATCATCGTAAATTAAGCATAATTTACGTTTTGTATACTAAACGACTCGCGACAAATGAAGCTATTAAATAATTATCGCTACTAGTTATTTGGCCCGGACATGGGGTACATGGGCAACTATTGCCTGTCTATATAGTCAGAGAACAGAAATGATGATGTATGTACTTTGGGCATCGGGGTCGGATCATTAAATTGTTTTTGTAGTTGGAAGTCACCGAGGACATCAATCAGTTTGTCATCGCCAAGTATTTACTGATCAGTTTACGACTCGAGTTATAGGAACGGCAGCGCAGTGACCATGCTGGCAGATTCTAAGAACTCATAAAGATGTAGTTAAGTAGTAACTAATATTTTGATAGTCGTAGTAGAACAGTATAGAGATTAGAGATCAAAGAGTGGTACTACAGTATCAGTGTATCGTCGCCATTAAAAAACAGACGATGTGGCAGACGTGTCTGTTGAAGCTCTATGGGGCCCTACCATGAGCGCTTATTCCGGGACCGAATACGCTCAGCTGCCGACGCTGCGCGACTGTGAGTTTTATTGCCTAGCAATAAGGTTCGCGGTCGCACAGTGTCGGCAGCTGAACCTATACGGTCCCGCTATAAGCAGTTCACGGTACGGCCCCAGGTACATAGAAAATATAATCGGCCATAAATTTAACGAAAATCAGAAAATGTTATCTAAAATATAAGTACCAAAATCTTCCAGTGACTATCCACTATAGTTTTGATTCCACATTTCATTAATCGAACTGCTAAACAATGGATATTTACCGATAGTTACTGTCTGGACATCTTCAAGCCGCGAGTGAGTCGGTTCTTCTAGGCAAGCATGCTCCATAGTAGACTGCATCTTCCTCATCAGGCGAGATTGTAGACCACGCAGGCCAATAATTTATTTTATAAACTCAACAGAACTTTAATAGGCAACTGTGACTACCACCAGGCTAGCGACTCGCTCCTCTCGTTAATCAGTTGCGTTAAAAAACACTCGACCATCATTATTCAGAGCCAATAAAGGCAGCAAAAGAGACATACATAGCCGAGTGCACTTTCTAAGCCTGAGGCGAGCATGGAAAGCCACCAGATAGTGTTTCATAGGAAAACCTATAAATAAGCCAACAACTTTGTCTCGCCGCGATCAAGGAAAACTGGACAGGGTAACTGTTATTACAACTGTGGTAAATAAGCGTTATTGTATTCAAATATTATGTAGACAATATAACGAGTGAATTTACGACGTCCTTACAGGGGAAGTTATTAGCATCGTAACAGAGACAATGCTAATTCCGGACAAGGCTATTCGATATAAAATGTAGTGTCACTTTTTAAGGCTTGGCGGTCACTGCAGCTCATTATGCGAACACAGTACGATATCCGGTAACTAATAAGCCGACACAATCTGAATAAACCTTTGTTTAAACACGGAAAGTTATCTAATAAGGTAGGTATCTTCTATTGTCAAAAAACATTGATAGATCGATGTACTTAATCTACATAATTTATAAGTAAGCAATGAGTTAATAACGATTCTTGTAAACAAGTCTCTATGAGGAATTTTGATGATGGCGTCAAGTCAAGTGGCGTGAAGTGGGTGCAATTGCCCCCCCCCCCCCCCCCCCGTTCCGCGCCTGAAGGAGATACCCAGGTCCCATTCGGTATGCAGACACCTAAATATCAGTAATTGGCCACAAGTTTTAACCTAAAAATACGTTTAGTAGTTTGGTTTCAAAATCAAAACAACTGGGAAATAGATTTCATCCAAATAAACGAAATTGTTTATTTTTTTACTTATATTTACAAAATTATATAAGTATCAAAAGCGTTAATCGTACATGATAGAGATTTTTTCCTAACCATAAAGAGCATTTTTTTGCACATTGAAATTGTGGGAGTCTCTAACGGAGTCTGTGTTCCCCGAAATATACAATATCAAATTCAGAGTAAACAGGTTTTTTCTTCTATGTAATCGTGCTGAATCCTAGACCGCATCATTGCATTTGGCAGGATGTGGGAAAAGTAAAACTATTTTGATTAAACTAATGTTTTTCGTTTAAAATATGTGTAATTGTGTGTGATAGGTATATAATGACTGTTTGTCTGAAAACTGCGATAATAAAATATGTGACTTTCCTTTCGACGAGTCACGCGTTACCGTGGGATACGTATAATCCTATAGTTATCATCCTCTCAAATTGGCTTCAGTTGGGTAGAGTTCTACGAATCGTTTCCAATTCCTTAATGCAAATCCAACTCTATTTTAACAAACATAGGTTGCAATGTCAGTCCATGCAACATCACAATAGCAATCAAAGCTGGCTGAATTCGTGTCCGGCGTCTGACAATATTGCTATTCGTTAGGTTTCGCTGGTCACAGTTTATCCAATTACTTTGACACGTAAGCGGGCTCGTTCGCTTGTCGCCGGATAGATTGATCCAGATTTCCATCTTATCCGTTGTCCACTTCATCGACGTGGGAAATCCCAAACCGAAACACGCCATGCGACGTGATTAAACAAAAAAATACTCAATTTCCTTCTGTTTTATTTTATTTTATACAATCAAGTAACTGGACCTGCTAGACGATCGCCTGGTAGTAAGCAGTGCCTGAGATATTAGATGTTAAATCTCTTCATACCCAGTAATTTATCTGGTAACATTGCCCTTCAAACCGGAACACAGTAATGCTTGCACACTACTGCTTGGCGGTTAAATAACTGGCAAAGGTGTGGTACTTCCCAAGGCGGACTCTGCAATAGAGTCCTACCAATACAAAAATTACATTGGTACTACAGAGTAACTACACCAATCCCGTATTCGTCATAGAAATCCGCCCTTGTAAAAACTTCAGAACGATTCCAGGTAAGGATAAAAGATTTCATAATTAATTAGATGGTATGAAAAACAGACGCAAAACGTGTTTCAAGTTTCAATACACCCAGTAAGGGTATGTATGGAAACTGGTGCCTTTGAGATATTGTTTTTTTTATACAAGCGTGCCTGTCGTAAAGAAAATCGATTTATTAACATACCGACTGTTCTCGATGATAATTTAATAATATATCTATCGGGACGCAAGTTTTTGTCTATCAGCGGGGTGAGTGTACAGGTGTTATTACTGAGAAGCAACTGTTTGTTGTTTCTAGGAATATTCGTAGATACAGGGCAAAGTATTGTACTATATCTCGGGGATAGAGACATTTTATAAAGCAGGCATGAGTCGTGTTACTGGACCGCCACTCTACGAGGGCTACACTAAAAGTATCGGGAATGGAATATTTCCACTGTTTCTGTCATATTAAAATCTTTTTAATTGAAAACTCCTTGGTTTTAAAAATCGAATACCATTTATTTATTTAAAAAAATATTCTCGGTCTTGTCACAAGGTTTCGTCAAACTTGTTTAGTCGTTGAGAAAATGGAATTGACTCGAGAAAATTCAAGAGCGATGATTTATTATGACTTTCGAAGTGGTTTAACACAAAAACAGTGTGTTGACCGGATGATTTCTGCATTTGGTGATAAAGCCCCATCCAAAACCACAATTTATCGCTGGTTTGCTGAATTTCAACGTGGACGTGTCAAGCTCAGTGATGATCCCCGTCAAGGTCGTCCAAAAACTGCAGTCACCCAAGAAAACGTTGATGCTGTGCGTAAGCTGATTGAGGAAGATCGACATGTGACATACCGCGAAATTCAGGCAACTTTAGACATTGGCATGAGTCAAATACAAATAATCTTGCATGAAAAATTAGGTGTAAAAAAGTTGTTTTCCCGATGGATACCGCATTCGCTCTGTGAAGAGCAAAAAGCGGCTCGCGTTACTTGGTGCGTCAGAACTCTCGAAAGATTCCACGCAGGATCCTCAAATGCTGTATACAACATCGTATCAGGTGACGAATCCTGGATATACGCGTACGAACCCGAAACAAAAAACCAGTCACGAGTTTGGGTGTTCGAAAATGAGTTAAAGCCAACAAAAATTGTTCGTTCACGGAGTGTTGCAAAAAAAATGGTGGCCACGTTTGTCTCCAAAACCGGCCATGTTATGACTATTCCTCTTGAGAGACAAAGAACGGTTAATGCAGAATGGTATGCTAGCATTTGTTTGCCACAGGTCGTTTCTGAACTCCGTAAAGAGAACTGCAACCGCCGCATCATCCTCCATCACGACAATGCGAGTTCTCACACCGCGCACAGAACAAAAGAGTTTTTAGAGCAAGAAAACATAGAATTATTGGACCATCCGCCGTACAGCCCCGACCTAAGCCCTAATGATTTCTATACTTTCCCTAAAATAAAGAAAATATTGCGTGGACAGAGATTTTCATCACCTGAAGAAGCTGTGGACGCCTACAAAACGGCCATTTTGGAGACCCCAACTTCCGAATGGAATGGTTGCTTCAATGATTGGTTCCATCGTATGGAAAAATGTGTCAAATTTCGCGGAGAATACTTCGAAAAGCAATAAATATATTTTTAAATAGTAATGTTGTGTCACTTCCTTGATTCCCGAAATTTTCAGTGCCGCCCTTGTATACAATGTTTCAGGGCGACCGTGGCATTGTTTTAGCTGTGATATTGTCCTACCTTCAGATTTGCATAGATACAAACAGTGTGCGGATATTTGGTTTTCGGGTCAAGTCCGGATTTTACCCGGCTTTATGTTCCTTTTTTATTATTAATATGGGAAAAATAGACGAGAAAATGAGGAACTTAAGAAAACTTAGCTATATAAGTTAGGGGCCATCCATAAAGTACGTCACACGAATTTCATGATTTTTAGACCCCTCCCCCCCTTGTCACAGGTGGTCACATTTGTGAGACCCCCCTCTCCCTGGTGTGACGTCACAAATTTGCAATTTTACATCTAAAAAAATGTTATTACAACAGCAGTTCCACAATCAGTTTCATTTCCATTCAAATTACTTTTTTTTTGTGAAATCAACATCAAATATTTGAAAAAATAACAAATTAATAAACTATTAATTGAAGAAAAAGAAAGGAACTTAGTTGTCTTCAGTCCACGGACTCTGAATCCCTTTCTTTTTTATTATTTCGAATTGGCATAGAAGTCAGTTCGTTCTCATTGGAGTTGTTAACGTCAGCAACATTTGTGGTGTCTACATCTTCTTCATCCAACCATATGGCATCATGATTTATATCATCCAAACAAAGAATTTCTCTGGCACGTCTAGCTTAATAATTTAATAATAATTTAAATAATTTAATATTTCAAATTTCGCGTTTCAATTTAATAAATTTGAAATGTGATGTCACAAAACTAGGACCCCCCCCCCCCCTTTTCACACCATGTCACATTTCGTCGACCCCCTCCCCCCCCCCCCCCCTTTACATGTGACGTACTTTATGGATGGCCCCTTATTTGACGGGGACACGTGATCGAATAGGGGACGCAGAGCCCTCCCCATAAAACATGCGCTGCACCTGAGATTTATTATTATTTCAATTTGTCATATTTCGGACTTTTTCAACCGATTTCAAAGAAGGAGGTTTTCAATTCGACGGTTTTTTTTGTATGTATGTTACGCGATTACTTCGCCAATTATGATGATTCTTTTTTGTTTGGTAGGTGATACTTCAGAGGTGGTCCCATATAAATTTTATCGAAATCAGTCCTGTATTTTGGTTTTTAAATCAAAATTACTGGAACAAATCAAAATATCTGGAAAATACGAAGATGTCATCCAGGTAGTCGAAATTGAAGTAGGTTGGTTTTTTTTTTTAAAGCGTATTATTTGCAAATAACCTTCTATTCCGTCCGCCTACACAATCTCAATGGCTAAATGGTACCTGCATGGACTTCTGAATAAAGAAAATCAACAGCAGCAGCATTCGTCGTCGTTCAACAGCATTTATATGGATGTCATTATGCATCATAAAGATAGTCTCCGATAAAAACTAACCAAGTTCACACAGCTGCCATTTTACAAATTAAGTACTTATGATTTATTAATATGCGCATCTGATATTGCAGACAGCCTATAAACCATGGACATACATTGTAGGGACAGGTTGGACGCCATTTTGAAATGTCGCCCATTCGTCGGTGTCAAAGAAACGCATTGACACCGATGCCGGTACAGTCTGCGATGCACGTCCGAAGTGATTACTTGAGTGCAAAATGCCAAACTGTGTGGTGAAGGTTTGTATGAATTACATTTCAAATTGCAAAATATTTTGTGAATATTGTTTTAAGCTAATTTTGAATGTACACAATGTACTTGATATTTTTTTCTCTAAAATAGTACCTAAATTGATAGTAATAACTTACATTGTTCATGTTGTGATAATTCATAAACGCTAGGATAACTATATTTAAATAAATAGCCACAAAGTTGTTTGTTTTCATATTTTTACTCCGTTAATTGCGACTCTAATAAGTCATGAGTATAGGCCCTAATGGCCTACTGTGGTAAAAAAAAGCGTGCTCGCATTTGTTCTTGTTACCGCTTTAATTTTGTACAGTGGGATGTGTGTTCCAAGGATCCATGCGCACACGCTTTGTTTTCAAAACGGCTGTTTCTACTTATTAGCACAGTACGGAGAAGCCGCCAGTTAGTAAATACCACCATATTCTTAACACCTTGGCAACCTAGTATTCGGAACTTGGCAGTTTCAAATAAACACGTTAAAGTAGATTATGTACCAAGGGGATAAAGCAGTTTCTTACGTCATGTGCGGAATATTGGACCCTGAGACGTTAGAACTCTAGAGTTAATGAGTCCTGAGTGAAACGCGAGGAAAAGACAGTCAGGGTAGTCCTAGAGGTGAATACTATACTACATTTCATACCCTCTACACTACAAGATAAAAATCTCGGACGCGCTTTTTCTTTTGTGTTTGGCCAGTTCGATTTTCGAATAAACTTTTTTTACGATGCCCGTATATATGCTAAAAGTTTTCATACGAATTTTAACGTTCCAAATTCATATCACATTATGTTGGGATATAATGTTTTATGAAAATCCATTGGGATATAATGCCCTGCTTTACGTTGAGATTGCGTAATATGTGAACATTGTTGAGCAGGTGGTATGAAAAATTGTTTGCACTTTCGCACTCCTATGGATGCGGAAATACACGAAAAACTAGATAAGAGTAGATATATCTAAAGCCACAAGACAGGAAAACGTCAAAGGCAGTACTTACACGTAATTATATGCGTGAAACACAACACCTGCGAGATAAAAAGATGATCCTGTCCTTAGGAGCATAGCGTTTAATTAGTCTCATTAGTATTACTGGCCATTTCTAGGGAAGGTTCGGAATTAATTAAAACTAAAATACTATTTTCTAGAGATCCAGAGCATTTATGGAAAAGGGAACTAGACGCTTGTTAATTATAAAGCTCCGAGCCAATCCCGGGTATTTTTACAAAATCAGCAATTAGTTTTTGTCTCTTGTTATCCGACGACGGCCGAGACCAGACTTTAGTCGTATTTTATGCCAACAATCTTATTTTACCTTTAATTAACTTCTTATGCTTTACATTACTAAGTGCGTAATGAATAGACAATAGAGGTAATGATTAGACCACCCACTGGGTCGCGACTTTCGTTGCAGTAAGGATGCGCGTGCAGCAGGCAAGTATTGCTTTGGATGCTATAGATCGATAGATCGTTTCTGGAATAGTCCACACTGCTATATGTTTTTCTAACCCCCCCGGGTTGCGCTATTCGATCTGAGAATTTGACTTCAAATGCAATTTCAATAGCCACATGCCACACATAACATGTGTAAGTATCACGGATATCAGACTCTTGTTCTGATATCTGGGGTAGGTACAATAAAAGTGATAAATAGAAGGTGTAATAGGTTTCTAGTAATGGAAATCGAACGATGAACATAATGTGACTGACACAATATACGTACCTATTTATTTAGAATTTTAAAAAAACACGAAGAATCAAAGCGACCTTACGTAACTGGCACCCGCCATATCTGTTACTGAGTTAATTGTGACCCTATTATGTCATGACCCTAGATATATAGAGTAGGCCAGAGTAGGCCTTAATGGTCTACTGTGGTAACAAGTAACATTAAACATACCCTTCAAATAAAAAAGGTTTTTTTAATCGGTCCACAATTGACAGAGAAATCGGTAAACATACATTAAGTAAAAACCTACATACGTGTCGAACATAGAACCTCCTCCTTTTTTGAAGCCGGTTAAAGATTCGCAATTTCGCCGCTGTTATTTTGATTTATGCCATATTCGTCCCGAGTCTTCGGCCCACAACATTAAAAGGTATTTTATTCGTCCCGCATTTTGTACAGTTGGTAACAAATCTGCCAGGCTCAAATGGGAGTGGGCCATGTTAGCCGAATGCATAAGAACAAGTGGGCAAATGTCTCTACGGATTGGGTGCGCCTAAAAACAGTCGACCCCGAGGTCGACTGTTTTTATCTAAGTCTGGTCGTAAATAAATTTCTACTTCAATCATAGTTCTATAACCAAAATCGTCACAGAATTACGTTATGCGACAACTTTTATTGCTACCAGTTGACTAACTTTCATGTCATGCTATGTGTGGCTTCAAAAAGCTCCCAGGGTAATAAAAATATATATATGTCGGTCGTTCGTTGCGCAACTGTTTAAAACACAGTTAAGCTTGTTTATCCTTATTTAGAACTCTTTAATATTCCATTGAAGGAGTAAACAGGGGTCAAGTGACCCATAACTCTGATCCCGGCGGCGCGGGCGCGACCGCTTGGAAAACACGAATTTACATGATTCTACGAAATCGTTTGAAATACACCTTTCTTTTGTAGAAGTGCTTATTACGATTCAAGTGATTCAATCAGCGGCGCACATCACGCCTATGAGGCGGATGTATCGGGCTGGAACATCTTACGGAGCTGAGTATGGGTCGGTTACCTAACAAATGAAGTTTACCGTGGGTGAAATAATATTGAACGATGTTATTTTTGTGTACCTATAGGGTGTCATTGGTAACTATCAAACAACTTCTGAGGATCAGCTTCTGTACAGATAAACGACTTTTGTTCTTTGACTTTAAAATACCTATACTTAGAGGATCAAAAAATCAGCTGTTCTATACGTTTTGCTTAAAGTAATTGGACATTTTCTATGAAACAGCCGCTTTTTTCTAGAGTATTTCAAAAGTCAAAGAATAAAATTTGTTTAAGTACAGAAGTTTATCTTAAAACGTTTTTACCTACTTTTCAGTGACCTTCTATAAGCCTGATAATTGCAAATACGGATTACAAAGAAACTCGCTTGCCGAAACATAAATTTACTCCCGACTTGAAGACGCCCAGTTTGTATTCTATCAGACTATCGGTACACATCCACTGAGTTGCGGCAGCGCATCCCATGTTAAGCGGTTGGTACAATGAAATTGGAATCAAAGCGCTTCCTTCGAGTTTTTTAATGCGATGGAGTGACGAGACGTTGGCCTGGTGGTAAGCGTTGCGCAGGCCCATAACAGTAGCAGAGCCAGCGAACAAAATTCTGCGCCGCACTGCACTGCGCTCGTTACCCCGAGATATTACATGTGAAATCTCTACATGTCCAGTAATTTCTCAAGTACTGAATAATAACCATAAAACTGGTCTATATAAAGAGAATAATCGCGAATATTTCAACAATTAGTAATAGAACACACGTAATCTGGCTGGATGATGTTTACGCGCCTACGTGTAATCAAATGAAGGAATCAAGATTAATGAGCACATTCAACAGCTGCTCAGACTGTATTAAGTGAACATGCACATAATGTGAGCACAAATAATTTAACTGCAGACAGCTTTTTATTCTCTGCATTATATTGTAATTGAATAAAATAATTACTCTCGCCAAGTCGCCATAACCCAATCCGGTACGTAATTATGCAGACCGCAGCGAACGGGTTGGTATATCCCATGGACATCCATTTGAATTGCCTTGATAAAGGCAATTCAAATGGCAAGTTCTTAGAACGTTTTTGTGTTGACGTGCATTTTTAATTAATCCGTGACAAACTCGTCGTGCACCTTACTATTTTAGTAGATCTATGCTTGTTTACGTTGTTCCCGAGCGTAGATAAAAACTAATCCACACATGGCGAAGGATTTGTTTGAATGTGTACAAAAAATCAGGTAACTAAATGAAATGTGAGAGCGTAATGTTCTCTTTACGAACAAAAACAGTCGGCATGTGTTCAAGGACCGAAGGAGTCAACACTTTCTATTTTTTGTGCATTTCTAAATAACGATAGTAATCGCAGCAGTCCTAAGAATCAAACGGTACGAGCATTTCAGCAACCCAGTTACCTATTCAACGAAGAAGTTCTTTACGACTTTGCTCAGAAATCGTAGCTGTTAAAGTTTACCGTTAAAATATTGCACGCATCACCTCATTAATTAAGATAACTAACTGCAAACTGATAACAGAGCTTACACACGCAGATTTGCTACAAAGCTTATTACGGATTTAAAGATTGTCATTCATAACCCCTGAAATGGTGAAAATATATTATAATGTAACTGACATAAAAGCGAAACTAATTTTGCCTGTCTCTCTGTCTGTGTCCGTCACTAGACCAAACAAAGGATTATTTTTCCCGAAAAATGCGGCAAAACTGGAAAACCACGAAGAGCAGATAATGCTTAAATGAGAGATTTCAAATCACTCACCGTTGTAACTGAGTAGGTGGTTCAGGCTCCATCATGGGTGGCGGCGGCGGCGGCGGCGGCGGCGGAGGCGGTGGCAGGGCCTGCGCGTCTACGGGTGCCGGCGGCGGCGGCGGCGCGTCCGGCATATCTGGCACTCTGTCCGGCGTTTGCGCCACCGGCTCCGGCTCCGGTATCTTCAGCTCGGGCAGCTCCGGCAGCTCAGTTTCTAACATAGTCACAGCCATCGGGGATGTGACAACAGAAGGCGCGATTGATCCATCACTCGTTATGGAGAACTGAATGTCGCCCGCGACGTTCGCCAGGTTGGGCAGGTCAAGGGGCATCTCCAGTTCCGGTACCTACGATTTAAGAACGCCTATAGAATCTGACTACCAACCTAATAATCAACGTAACGTTGAGTGTTAAGTGACATTTGTACCTACTGGTGGTATGAGAAAAAGGCACCTAATAAATGCATGCCAAGAACACGTCATTAGACGTGTATTCAGAAATAAGTAAGTATTTGTACAATGTATTTGGACTATTTAGATTTCAGAAGCTATTTGGGCAAATACTAAATTAGTTCTCGTATACAGGGTTAGTTCTAATCAGTTAGCATCCTTTTAAGGCCATATTTTGTACATCAAAACAAACAACTTTTACTATGGGGCCAACATTGAAATCGCGAAAAAAATATCAGCTGTTCCATAAAAAAGTTCTTCGACCTTGGGCAAAATGTATGGAAAAGCTGTTTTTTTCGCGATTTCAATGTTGGCCCCATAGTAAAAGTTATTTGTTTTGGTGTACAGAATATGCCCATAAAAGGATGCTAACTGATTAGAACTAACCCAGTATACTTTTATAATTATAAATATAAATATCGTTATTCTAGAGCGATAACATTTGAATGATTGCATCTGCCTACGCAACGTGTGGAAGTATAGGAAAATGTCAAACATCAAACGATAGCAAAATAATGATTTCCTCGTACTCTCCATACAATCTACGTAATTGGCTGCATAACGAAGTACATTGGCACGCAACCCACCACCTTCATCAATCATGAAGAAAACGTCTTCAAAGAAACCTCGAGATATACGTCGATCAGACTTTAGATACATAGGTAGGTATATGTTCGCCCAACCGAATCTACTGAGTATTTTTTTTTTCAGGATAATACAAATTTAAAAATAAACGAGTGGATCAATTAATAATAAATCAAACAATTTAAAATATTGGTTATCGTCAACATCATCATCATGATCCATCGAAGCCCATACATCACATCACTCTAATATCATAAAATGCGAAAGTTGGTGAGCGAAAATGTAACGGTTCAACGGATTTAAATGAAATAACCGGACTAAACGTTTCCAAACCACCTTTTTGGCAAGAACTGCGGAGGTGTGGAATTCCTTACCGGCGTCTGTCTTCCCGGCCAAGTACAACCTGGGGTCGTTTAAGAAAAACGTGAATAGGTATCTCCTAGGCAAGCGTGTTCCAGCGTCCAGGTGAGATTGTGGTCAAACGCATGCCTAGTAAGTTGTAAAAAAAAATAAAAATCTAAAGAAATGGAGATAAGCTATCTCACTATCTATGTACGTTATGTACTAATAGATTAATACCTACACAGGTAATTTGTAAAATATACGGATAGCGGGTGAAATCGCGGGACGCTGCTAGCACTGTCTGTCTATCAAAGGATCTGCTAAAATGATATATATATATATATATTCTTGCATGGCGCGTCATCTCGTGATATTGAAACAAGCTGTGTGTTTACTCTGCATACGTGATTGGAAAATCCAATGCATTTATTTACATTGGACATTTTTTCTATTATATTTTAACTTACAACTTCTAAAATATGCATGCATCTAAATGCGTACTAAGTCCGCTATAATAGAAATATGTTATCAATTAGTGTGTGACTGTGTGTCGTTTCTAATCAGTTCGGCCAGGGAATGACAGTTCGAACGGGGGTTGGGGGTTCTTTGTTTCCTGGGAGATATAATCTAGGTATTTACATGGTCAGAAGAATAAGTATATTCTAGTTTTGCGCGCTTTGACCACATCGTCGCTTACAAGGTTAGTTGGTGATCAAATGCGGACTTATCTGCGATAAAAAATAATTGAAACGGAAAACAATTGCAACTCTTTGCTGCTACAAAGCTAAAACTCATCTCCACCTGTGGGTAGATAAAAAAAAATAACTCACCATTCCCATGCCTGGAGCGTACATGTACTCATCGGCTTCTCTTTTCAATACATCTCTTCTGACAATTGACGAAGGTGCTTCTTCCAGTAAACTCTTGCTGTCGGGTTTAGAGCTGATCACAGGCACATATGCAGCAGTCTTAGTCACTGTCCCCAAATAAGGGCTCTCGTCAGTGTTGAAGACTAACAGCTCGCCGACATTTTCCAAGTTGTCAATCACGGCGTTCAAATCGAAGTCATGTTCGGGCTTTGACGTGATACGATCGGCCACTTTCACGTGATAAAAGTGGAGCTTCTCCTATAGAAAAAGCCATAATTATGTGAGTTATAAGGGATTTTTAAAAGAATCAACATGGAAATTGGGGTTGTCTGACCTATGTTTTTTTTCAGCTGTCTATTCCATGCAGGGCAAAGGCCTCCTTTCCCTTTCCACAACTCACAGTTAGTAAAGAGCTATTGTTGTCAAGTCGCTCCAGTGAGAGTCAAGCTTCTCTCGCCACCTTTTATCCTGCCGAGAGACCTTTTAGTATGCAGTGTCCACATTGTGCAGCTCTGGGACAACGACCTTCGGGTATACGGCAGATGAATGCGGCTCAACTCCACTTTAGGCTGCCAGCCTCTCGTCAGACGTCAACAACCTTTAGCGAAACCCCTAATCAACAAAATACATGGTGTTACCTACCTGAAGAGCTTTTTCCCTGGACAGCCCCTGAGACTTCCCGCTCAGAGTAATCTTCTTAGGTTCATGTTTGTATCCGTCCAGGTCGAATACTGACTGATAGTGCTCGTGCGTTATAGCCGCCGGATACTTGGCGCCAGAGAACACTTTGATGGCTTTTTGCATGCCGGTCAACTTCTCGACTTTACACCGAGACGCTTCTATTCTCTCATTCAGTTGGTTCGTCTTGTCCGTGTTCTGCTTAATCCTAGTCAATATGCGCGAAAAAACATCCTCCACTATTCCATTGAGATTATCTAGCGTGTCCGCGATTTGGATAATAGTCTCCTCAGTACTCAGATCGCTGGGAATTAAATTGACTTTATAGATACCCTCCATTGCTACAAGCTTTACGCGTGTAGCTTTCTGAAACAATACATTCGTGTTTTATGACGTTATCTATTTTTGTCTCTCAGGTAACGAAATTTTCAAAGATCAAAATTGATTAAAACGATTTTAGTTTGGTGTAGGATATTTACGTTATGGATAATGGTGGGTTATTAGTTTTGTAAGCAGTTCAGTTCTTACCTACTAAAAAGCTTCCTAAAAATCACCTAAAATAAATTAATAAGGCACAAGAATTATCACTAGACAACACATTAACGTTCTTGTGTGAAACAATATTATGTCCATATTCATATAGCACTTCGTAAAGCTCGTTTAGTTCATTAACTATTTTATTTACAATTCAGTCACTAAAAGTTTATCAACACAATACTCGACGATAATAGGATTCAATTCTTGGAGGGATTTATCGTGGACGAATCGGAAAGCAACGAATGTAAATTGTCATTGGCAGGGTCAGTGCTCCACGAGAAACGGCAATAGGCGTCGGGCGACATCATAGGGTCAATCATGGCTGATTCTTCCGCGAGCTGGCCCGCCGACAGCATGTTATTGAGGTGCTTGCTGATGACGGCGTCGCCAGGGCTCACATACCCACTCGAAGCCGCCGCGGCCGGTCTGGGCGGCGGCGCGCTCCGCATCGCCTTGTGGCCGGGCAGCGCATCCAGCGACTGCAGCTGGATGTAACTGCTGTCGGCGGCGTGCTTGGCGGCCGGTGGCAAGGTCGGCATTATAGGCAAGCTCTCGGGCCCGAACAGCTTGGTCGGCGTTAGATTAGGGTTTGAAAAGTTGAGCATGGATCTGCTGAGATGAGCGTCTTCGGGCCGTACGTATCCCGACGAGGGAGCCGGATTGCGTTGAAGGCTCGGCGGTGAGACGCCGGTCGTGAATATAGGCGGTGATAACGCCGCCATGACGTAGCTAGAGCTTGCAGGCTGCGTATGCGGATTCTTCACCAACGGCGGCGCCGGCGCCGACTGCACGTATCCCGTCGCGGGACTCGCCGCAGCCTGCTGAACGTAACCACTCGTAGGGTTTATCTTAAACTCTTTATTGCTAAAGTAGGGAGAGTTTTCTGGAGAAGGCTCCGAATCCGAGTTGGGAGAATCATCATCGTTTTGCAAGGCGTTGTTACTATCTCTTTTAACCGCTTCGATTTCCAAATGAAGCGATGAGTTTGATCCATCATCTGAAGTAGAAGCCTGTCTATCGACCGCACCTCGCGAAGCATCTGAGAGCACGGTGCTGCTGGTATGATCACTGGAACCGCAGTTAGTGTCGTCTTTTTGTTTTATATCAGTGGAAACGGTAGTACCCCTGCTATTCGGCAGCAGTAACACTTCATCAGACGAAGGCTTTTCATCTTTACTTGAAGGATTCCAACCACCATAGGCATATTTTGATACATCTTTTTCGGGAATACCCAGCCCATCAGGCAAAACCGGTTTTATGTCTTCCATTTTTCTATACTTTTTATAAAACTTGGTAGACCCATACATAATACCAGCTATCATACCTACAGCCATCAGAATAAAGGTCATTGTAAGGCCATCTCTATTTCTGCATGCCACTGTAGTGGGATCGCTCCATTCGCCAGGAAACTCTAAGCGCACTTCATCACGTCTAGTTGGTAATTGTACTTCACTTTGATCACCCAGGGCCAGTGCTCCATGATTAAGATCTTCATCATAGTTCACAGCCCTTACTTGGTACTTCTCTGAAGTGACACTACCTTCACAATGGAGGAGAGAGTAGGAGAGGTTGGTTGTATTGAATATTTCATTTGGCATCTGATCATCTTTGATTCTCATAATCTGATACTGGTCTATGGTTCCTCCTGGGAACTCAGGCGGTTCCCATTTGATCAGATCAGGATTGCTAAATATTGCAGGTGATCTCAATTTGCTAGGGGGTCCAATTTTTGTTCGAACGAAAATACCTTTAGCAGGACTTGGTTTAGAGCAATGTTGTATCCCTGATATACAAGCTACAATAGACCAAGTGTAGTTCTGAAATCCTTGAAGTCCACTTAGTGTCACATTTCTGCGAACCAAGTCTTTATCATTTTCTGGCACTTTATAGACATAATACTCTTTGGAATCGTTGGAAATTACATATTTCCATATAATTCCATTCTTATGAAGCGGTGGATCCCATGAAATTAAAACCGAATCATGTTGAATATCACTTATAGTGACATTTCTTGGTTCAGTTGGTGTGTCTTCTGTAGTAGTGACTCCAGTTGACGCATTCTCTATAGTTTTCACTCCATAAGTAGTATTCAGGGCTAATGAAAATTGATAGGTTCTGTAAGGTTTCAGATTTGTTATATTCATTTCCATTTGTTTGGGATCAGATATATAAACAGACGACTTGTTTTCAAATGTTTCATCACATACTGTGCTGGTGTTTATTACTGGACAGTAAGATATAATGTATCCTGTGATGATACCTTCTTGCAAAGTACATGACATGGTCCAAGTTATTTTGACAAAGGTTTTACCAGCAATACCGTGGTCTAATTTGACTGGGAATCCATACATTGGAATTGCATCTTTAGAAATATCGCAAGTTGCCCAAACCATCCCGCTAGTTTCAACACCTTTATTAGCAGAAATAGCAAACTGATATCTGTTTTCTTTAGGCAGGTCTATAACATGTTCTGTATCAGCAGGTTTTAAGATTGTGTAATTCATTCTACCAGTACATATTTTTGTAGTGTTATGTTGACACCAAAATAGTGTATAGTTATCAATTCCCTTGGTACCTACCCATGACAATTTGTATGTGCCATTTTCATATGCAAGTTTAGTAAATGAAGGAACTTTTAAGGACTCAGTATCCTTCACAGGTGGTATATAAAGATGACTATTATTTATTGATGATCCGTTGTCATTCATAGACCACATTTTGACATTGATGGGACCGCGTGATGCTGGATCCAAAATAACAAAGCTCCGTTTTTTGCTGTCAGGCACTAGTGTTTGAGGATTTTTTGAGTTTTCATATGCCACAACTTTGTATGTGAAATTAGCTCCAGCCTCTTCATATTCTTCAAGCTGCTTCCAATAGACATAAATCACTCTTTTATCTTCGTAAAGTGATTGATCAAATGCTCCAGTTACAGTGTCGGGTGGTCTTTTGGGTCGTTCACTGGCCGTATAGAATACTACATAACTGTACATAGACCAAAATTCATCATCGGTAGCCTCTTTTGGTCTAATGTAAATTCTTACCTCATATTGCATGTGTGCATATGGCAAGTTAGAGAGTAAAAACTTGTAGGTTTTGTTTTTGACAGGCAAATTTGAGGCATCATAACTGCGGAAATATGAGGTGTTGTCGATTTTGGCAATCTGATATTCTATTTTATGGACTACTCCATTAGGCATGAGGTCAACCATATTGTTTGGTATGTCCCACTGCAAGAGTACACTGTGAGTACCATTCTCAATTACCCTCAGTTTACTCACTTTTGCAGGCTGCACTATAGAGTAGTGATCTATAGTAAAGTTTTGTTCATTTTTACCAAATCCATTTTCAAATTTAAGGTAGAAATAGAAAACATTTTCTAACTGCCTATATCTCGGTTGACTGGTGGTACTCCAAGAACAATAGTATCTGGTTGGTCCAATTTTTGTAGCTTTACAAGGATCTACTGCCTGTCCATTTATCATGAATGTTAGAAAATAGTCTGTGACACTGAACCCTTCAGGTGCTGTCCATGTGCAGTTCAGCTCATCAAGATTCTTGGATTTGCAAGCAAAATCTGTTACATTCTGAGGTGGGGAGTCGATCAAGATTCGAGTTGTGCAAAATCTGTTTGTTTTTTTGTTCCTACAATAATATCTAAATACTCCTTTTTCATGTATTTCTTTATAAAGCCTCCTTGTTGTACTGTTCACTTTTTCAGATTGATTAATAACACCACCTAACTCGAACACAAGATCGTCAGCAGGGTATTTGTCATCCATGCAGTAAATTTCCAAAGGTTGTCCGTATGGCAATTTTATTACACCCTCAGGGTAGATAGCCAAGGATAAATTGAATCCCTGGCACTTGGCATAGACGTCCTGTAAATGTAGTAAGCACTGGATTGTTATGAACCACAAACACAGGCCGAGCTGGGGGCCTTTGCGCGAGCCGCATTTTCTTCTTCTATTTACTGTATCCATCGTAGTTGGTTACATTCAGATGTCACTCCATTACGAAAATCAACACTTGATCCGACTACACCGAACGAGTCGGTGGACACATTCCTTGTTTTTTTATCGAGAGCTAAATGGCGCACCAATCGTCCCGACTCGACACGATGACACACAACACACTGACTGAATACGATCACTGCAAGCACTCCACATTTATTGAACTACGCCACTGTTTCTACTACATTTAAAACTTGTTATCAGCAGATATCGATGAGACTTGTATCCCAGGGAATTACTAAACAGGGAATTTGTTGCGCTAACAGCTTATGTACTTACATAAAATAGAAAGAAAAACTTCCGAGAACTTCTTGGAATCGCCAACTTCAAGTCAATCTAGTCTAGTGATGTAGAAACTACTCGAGTAGTCGATTTTTAAATTAACAATCGAATGGAGTGACGGATCTCATGTTTGAATACATTCGTTTAAACATGATTATAATGTAAATAAACTATTCTCTATGGTCTGATGCTATTTATTTTTATCTTTTCCGTTGTACTCATAGTCGTAGTACTAGAACATCCTAATAATCTATACCACTTCTCCCGAAGTATGGGGAGAAGTAACATAGGATGCTTCTTATAAAGAATCTAATCTAATGTGTTTAAAGCATGAAAAAGTTTGGATTAGTCCGATATATTATTATTATTGTACGCTATGGGATAATCCACCCTAATGCAACCGAAGCCTGCAGCTATTAAATATATTTTTGAATGCAATAAAATCAACAAATAAACTATAAATTGATGATGATAAAAAGTAGCTCATAAATTATGTCATTTCGGGAAATAAGCTATGCACAGGCACAGGTGCACAGGCTTGGCACTAGCTAAGCATACTCCCTCTCATTCTCACTCCCTCTCACTAACATATAGACACCCCCACACCACACGCACCCCCCGCCCCTCCCCCCCGCATTTCACACACATACATGACATGTAAACATAACGACAATTTTCGCATATAAATTAGTGTGAAGTGTGTTCGACTAGAAGTTACAGCACTAGCGTTTGTTTCGAGTAGTAGAGACAGACTTTGACAATCTTTTTTGTTTTGACATTGACATTATAACCAGCTGATGATTTGTTAAGTCATGAAAAAAATCTGTAAACTGTCAGCTGAGTTTCAGCGGGAACCCGGAAAAAATATTTCGCTGCAATCTATTGTTTTCTCAAAATTGTGTTTTTTCGCGAATTAATGTTAAAAATTGTCATGTTTTATTCATTCATTGTTGAATTTCATGCACGTGTGTGGGCAACTGATGTGAAATGTGGTGGAACGTGTCTTTTCGTGTTGTTTTAAAAACTCCGTAAAAGGTCATAGTAAAGTCACCACAACTTTACTAGGGGATGACTATGACTAATTTCGTGGGACGAACTATGATTTCATGGCATATTTGACTTGATGATACTATAGAATACTTGCAAATTCATAAGCTTGACACTAGCAGAATCCACAAAGTGCGATGCCATTAACTAAAAAAAACTGTCAGCTGAAAAATCTAAGAGGGGTTTCTAAAATTAGGAAACGTTAAATATACCACAAGATTAGGCAGTACTCATTTTGACTAGATTATAACCAAGTTTCCATTTGGAGTTTTGGCGGGAACACGGAAAAATCATGTCGTTGCATTCTATTATTTTCTTAAACTTGTGTTTTTTCGCGAATTAATGATTAAAAATGGTGGTGTTTTATTCATTGAGTGTTGAATTACATGCACGAGTGTGGGCAAGTGATATAATGTGGTGAAACATGTCTTTTCGTGTTGTTTTCAAAACTCCGTAGAAGCTCATAATAAAGTCACCACAACTTTACTGGGGTATGACTTGGACTCGACTAGGACTAATTTCATGTGACTTACTGTGATTTCATGACTTATATGACTTGATGATAACAAATAAATGTAAAAATTCATAAACTTGACACTGGCAGAATGCACAACGTGCGATGCCAAAAACTAAGAAAAAAAAAAGTTTCCATTTAGCAACTCTGCACCTCGTAGTCATGTATTATCATAAATTGTCGATTATACGAGAGTATATATTTATGTAGATAGATGAAAATCTAAAATCCGTATCTATAACCGATGGTATGTATAGTCGGTAAGTTGAGGTCATCAGAGCTATTCGGGTATCAAGCTAAAGCATCTAAGTATTTGTATGGTAAGTCAGTCTGTTACAGAATTCATCAAGGAGATCCTGGGTCACCAATCCATCTTTGCATGATGCACCTTATTGCCAAGGCTACATTAGCTTTACCCGTAATATCATGGGTCCATGTTTACTTCCTTGATGTGGCACCTGCAGTGCTAGACATCAGCCTCGCCTACCTTTACATATAGGGTCGGCTTGCCACACTCCGATCGCTAACATTGGGGGCTTACATGCTGGGGGGTGGGCGGCGCCGAATATTTGATGTACATGTACACTAATTATCATGCTGTACATTATTATGCTGTACAATATCAAGCCGTACATTATTTGTGTCGTACATTATTGCCTCCCTACAAAATATACTGAAGCTGCGACAGACAGGTTAAAGACAACCTTTATGGGGGTTTTGGCGGGAACACGGAAAAATCATGTCGTTGCAATCTATTATTTTCTTAAACTTGTGTTTTTTTGCGAATTAATGATTAAAAATGGTGGTGTTTTATTCATTGAGTGCGGAATTACATGCACGAGTGTGGGCAAGTGATATAATGTGGTGAAACATGTCTTTTCGTGTTGTTTTCAAAACTCCGTAGAAGCTCATAGTAAAGTCGCCACAACTTTTCTAGGGCATGACTTGGACTCGACTATGACTGATTTTGTGTGACTGACTGTGATTTAATGACATATTTGACTTAATTTTAATAAAATAAACTTGAAAATTCATAAACTTGACACTGGCAAAATGCACAACGTGCGATGCCAATAACTAAGGAAAAAAAATACCTTTATTAATTGAAACTAAACTTGTTTTACCTATACAAGTTTTCGTAAAAATATATTAATATAAAAACCAGTATATTACACTTCCCAGTATATTACTCTGCTCTATGATAAAAACTATCAGTAATACAATGTAAGATGGATGAAAATCTTAATCAGCAAATATTGGGCTATACAACTAAAGAAGCGCTGATTAAACTACGCGAAGAAATAAATGCAGTGATCAAGGAGCATAAACAGAAAAATCCAACCGGGTAGGCCTTTCTTTACTAAGTACACAAATCTGTATCCACTCAATGTAACCGGTGCATCATATAATTCTTCAACATTGAGATGTTTGTTCTGTGTCTGGGTGTAGTATGTATTATAAGTATGTATTTACAAAAAATAAGTATATAAGTATTCTATCAGCTATCTGGTTTCCATATTACAAGCTTTGCTTAGTTTGGGTTTGGGGCTAGATAGCGCTGTGTGAAAAATGTCCATTGATAATTTATTTATTTCTCCCAATCAGCCGTAATCTGATAAACATCTACATTAACTCATCACTCCATCCATGAATGTACTTCACACATCGTCCTTCAGTTGTTTTCAATTTATACTTACATAATACTGGACAGACATTTTTCAACATACAACAGTGTTGTCCTCAAATTACTATAATAATATTAACTCAAACTATGCATATTGTTTTCAGATATAAATTGATTCGAGACATTATATCATTCTCCTCAGAGAAAGTGCTCCTCTCAGGTGTTGCATATACAATAACTGTGGTGTACATAATTTGTTTGATACTGACATATTTTTTGGGCGAATTAATACAAGCCAATGCATGTCTACTATGGGAAGCATTGTTTCTGTTTATCATACTAGTGATAAACTTTACAGTTGCTTTTAATGAAGAATACCAATACAGAAATGAAATACCTCATAGAGTAAGAAAAGTTGTAGGTGAGTTCAAACTTACATTACATATTAATTTACAAAAAAACTTATATATAAGTATTCTACCAGCTATCTGATCGCTGTGTGCAATGTCCACCAATATTAATTAATGAATTAATTTATTATTTTTCTAAACCTCATTTCAATCGTAGGGTTACCTCATTTGAATTCAGTAGTAATTTAACAAATGTCTCAGCCAGTTTTAAGATAATCCTGTAATTTCACGCACTATCCTAAGGGAATGAAAAAAAATTTCTAGGTTGAACTTGGATTAACACAGAGATTCAATATGTTAGAGTATTCAATGTGTTAATCCAAGGTTAACACTGACACCAGGGCTGGCCACTCAGCCTAAACGAACTTACTTACTTTTTATAGGTAATCCAAGGTTTTTTCTCCATTCCAAGTTTTACCCTGTTTTAATCTGTTGATCCATAACAGTGTGAAGAAGTAATAAACATTTATAAACACACACTCAAACATCCTTATTTATAATAATTTGTGTGATCACATAATTTTCCTGCCTTCCTTTGTTTACTGATGATCTGATCAAAAAATGCCACATCAAATTTATTTTACGAAGTGGCATTGAAAGATTCCAGTAGAACGTAGTAAAAAGTGTGAAGGGTAGATATTATTAAGGGTTTGTCAGATTTATGTTCGGTGTTAGATTTGACATATCCCTCAAACTGTTCAAAATTGTCTTGCCTTTATCCATACAGGTACCATGGTAGGTAGCATTTTGTCCCTCTTAAAATCAATATGACGCACACAGCTAACACAGCACTCTAATTTGGTGGCTATTTTAAATTTACACTCTCAGTGGCTGCTAAAGTTAAATTTTGGCCTAGTATTTTTTGGGGTTTTCTGGGTATTTGTTAGGCCACATCGCTCGAAAAACTGACAACCGATGAGGAAGAAAGGTTCTTGAGTGGAGACCATGAACCGGAAGACGCAGCATAGGAAGGCCTCCCACTAGGTGGACTGATGACATTGTAAACGTCGCGGGCAACCAGTGGATGCAAATGGCAGGTTGTCCTACAGTGTGGCATTCTAAGGGCATTCAGCAGTGGAAGTCTTCGGGCTCATGATGATGATGATTTTTTGGAGTTAGGCCCTTTTGTCGACAACCCGACTGGGCTATTTACCAAACAGTGCTGATCTACCACTGAAGCCAGTTCAGTGAAGTAACAAGAAAGTATAGGATAGACTACATAGCTTAATGAGTGTTGTTTATGCAAAAGAAGCTTAGAACATAATACAATACAACAGAGCAAGTACCTAATATACACAGGTAACAGCTAATTGAATGCTGTGACAAGTATTATCATGAATAGTAAAAAAGGAATTTGGAAATCTTATAGTCAGAGTTGTGTAAATTTCTTATTTACACCCTAACTCAGTCATAGTTTACACCTTATTTATATTTCAAGGTGATTTTAATTTATAACTCTACATCCTAATATCCATGGATTGTATCTGAGTTAGATAGAAGACATGTAGATTGCATTCCAAACATGGCAAATGCCAGTACATACTAAACATGATTAAAATTATGCAAGCATACAGTTGCTTCATGGACTTTATGTGGTGTCTTTTGGTCAGAGGCGAACTGGCAATTTTGGCAGCCGTGGGTAGGGTTCCCAATCCTCCCGGATTGCCCGGGAGACTCCGGTAATAATAGTTAACCTCCCGATCTCCCAGGGTGCAATAATTTCTCCGGTTTTTATAGAAATTATATGTAAGTACTTATATTCCTGAATTTAAAAAAATGGTCACGTTTGTTCTTTCCATTCCCGTCTCTAACGCTTCTTGCGTGCGCATTCAGCATGATGGAACAAGTATGGAGCAAGGACAGAAACTGAATGAGCATTTCTTTAGTAAAAGCAGTTACAAGTACTGACAAACTTCGATTTTTTATGTAAAAACTTTTATGATTTTGTGGTGAAAAACCGACAAATATTAGATGCTGCTTGAAAGCAAAGTTAATACAAATTTAAAAAATTATAAATTATTGAGGTTTTCTTTTAATCCCACCAAAACTCCCTGTACACGATTTCATAAAATTCTCCCGGGTTGGTCCTTTCGAGAGTTGGCAGCCCTAGCTGTGGGCCTTGGCTATATAAGACCTACTCTCTGCTTGACCAAACTTATTTTCAAGTTTGTGGGGCTATTAAATGTATTTTTTATCGAGTGACTAGACTAGCTAGGATGTTCGCGTGGTGGTAAGCGTGACGCCAGCCCATAACAGTAGCAGTGCTAGAATTGTTAACTTGCTAATTTGAATAACTGGCAAAGGTGTGGTCGCAGGCGGACTCTGCAGTAGAGTCCTACCACTACAAAAACATGGGGAAGAATAGTCACTCAGTCACTGCTATCATTACCAAGCCTTCAAAAGGTAAAGTGTACAGTTTAACATATTATATCATCTTATTTATTTTGCAGAAAAACTAAATGATGCAATAGAGAATTCCAAATGGAAGGAAGAGCATTTCCCTCACTTGTGTGCTCCATTCTCACCATGCGTGATATTGCAGTGGACATATCGAGACGGTAAGCGATAAAATAAGGCGTTAAAAATATACTATAGTCTATTCATTTATACTTCTCTAAAAAAGTGTAGGTTGTCCGATCATTACCTCTTACATTTTCTTAAATTTCTGAAATGTAATTACTAATTTTACAAATATGTAAACTGTGTAAAAAATAATAACATACTTAATAAAACAATTAATAATTATTTATTTATTTAATTCTTTATTGCACACATAAATACATTAATGTACAAAAGGAAGACTTCATGCTAAAGCATTTTCTACCAGTCATCCCCGCGGTTAAAGAGATAAATAAATTAATTAATTATAAATCAACAAGTTATAAGACTTATTATTATTTATTGTATTTATATATCCATCAAGGTAATGTAAAAAATCTCTTGAGTCTCGAACACCAGTTACATCACGCGTCTCGCGAATTTTTAGTTTTCCCATATTTTCCGGAGAGGAGCGCGAGCGGAACTATCCTAAAGTGTTCCTTCCGAAGCCATAATGTACACTACTGCAAACGTAACAACCAAAAAACCAGTTACCATTTATAATATTGGTTATGATGTGTCCAAATTTTTATAGTGAAAAAAGAAATAAAAGGACATACTATTTCTTTGGGGTAGAAAAGCTAGAAGTGGTCGCCATTACTTGTAATGGTTTATTTTGTTGTGCCTAAGACTTCTTTGACGTGATTCACCATAAGCATAAAATATTCTAACGCGCGGCAATGTCCGAAATAAAAATAACCTTCATGATATCCGAACTTCGGTAGGAGACGGTGAGATAGGTCTAATAATAATACAATGTTGTGACGAGAATCGCGTCACAACATAGACGGCCGAGAAGGACAAACAGGCAAGTACATTGACTTGGCTCATATAACCGCCTTGTGGGATGTTGACTCGACGATGATTGGCCTATAATCGTCACTTTTAGCGATGAACCTCAACTTACACCTTAAGAAGCTCTTACTAAGAAGTTGGGTCAAGGGAAAGATCCAATAGGCAGTGATCCTTGACTCGATACGTATTAGGAGATTCTTAAAACTGCAGCCCTAATGGTGGTTTCAGACGGTTTAATAGGTGCTCACTCCAATGAATGTTATTGTGTTCTTTCATTTCACGCCCACACGGTACATAGTGAATGAATATTCATCTGCTCTTTTTCTCAACGAATTATGTCGTCATCAACAACTACAGCCAGAAGACGTCCACTGCTGGACGAAGGCCTCCTTAATGGGGAGGGGTTGCCATAATGCCCACGCTTGGCAGGCGGCTTGGGGATCGCAGAATGCTCACCACCGCTAACCATGAAGACGCTGCTGCCCGTCCTCTGGTGGTTCTGGATGCACTTTTAGGACATACCCGGACCCATCAAGGCCCGTACCAATGTGCTCTTTGGAGTTTATGTACGTAGTTACATAGTACTGGCTTTTGGTGAAGGAAAACATCGTGAGGAAACCTGCATACGCCCTGGGAATAAATTCAATTGCGTATGTGAATTCACCAACCTGCAACTGGGCCAACGTGGTGAATATGGCCCATTCACCCTTCGAGGGTACTTGACCTGGGTATGTCCTAAAACTATATCATGTCCTCTCAGTTAATGGTGGTGAGCATTCTGCGATCCCCAAGCCGCTTGCTAAGCGTGGGGATTATGACAACGCCCCTTACTTAACAGGGAGGCTTTCGTGCAGCAGTGGACATCTTCTGGCTGATAGTGTAGTGCTTTTCTAGGGTAGGCCTAAGTCCAGAAGTGGACAATTAAAAGGCTGCCCGCACTTAATTCGCGCTTCTGCGTGTAAGTAGTCCATTATGGCACGTCGTGAACTCGGCGCCCGAGCGGCAGCAAGGTTGCTAAACGCCGTGCAATAATGGACTACTTAGGTCACTGGGGTTAGGATTAGGACTTAGACTTAGGTAAGTGCGGGCTTACGTCACACAGTGCTATATTTTTTAAAATACACTTTTTTTTTTAACTGTCCTGAGAAAGAAAGTGTAGTAAAAGAAAGAGAGTAACGAGTTCAATGTTGTAGCGACAATAGTAAATCTGCCATGGGCTTTGCTGGTGGAAGGCGACATGATAGTGCTGCGACCCGGGCAGGACGTGCCGGGGCACTGCCGCCCGCTGCAGCCCGGCGACCCCGACCTGCACTACGGCCAGACCTTCCAGCCCACCTCAGAGGTACTTAACCACACTTACATCCACCTTTTTTACAGACTTCAAAAAAGAGAATTTTCTCAATTCGGTTGTTTTTTTTGAATATTTGTTACAGTACAACTCCGTCATTTATTAGAAAAAATATGCTTGCAGATTGGCCTTACATAAATGTCATCAAAATCAGTTCAGTTTGGTTTTTATATCAAAATATATGTCATCCGAGTAAACGAAGTTGCGTGTTTTTCTTTCTTGTGTATTTTCAGTACCTAGTGTTTACGGTGGTGGTCCCATAATTGTTGTTGTTTTTTTTTTTATATAGCTTGTTTTATTATTTTATACTGTAGAGTGACGAGAGCAGCGAGATGCTCGATAGCTGGTGGTAAGCCTCACGCTTGCCCATAGCAGCGAGATGCTCGATAGCTGGTGGTAAGCCTCACGCTTGCCCATAGCAGTAACAGTGCCAGGATTGTAAAATTGCGAACAATACCCTGCGCCGCACTGCACTGCGGTCGTCACCCTGAGATATTAGATGTCAAATCTCGTCATGCCCAGTAATTTGTCTGGCTACATTGCCCTTTAAATCAATCCGAAACAAAACAATGCTTGCACACTACCGCTTGGCGATTGAATAACTGGCAAAGCTGGTATTCCAGACACTGTGGTATCTGTCAATTATAGCTCATTAAGATTGACGTAAGAGCGACAGGAACAGAAAAAATACCGCACAATATAACAAGTAATGAAAAAACGAGACGCTCTTCTAATGGTAAGAGATAACACCTGCCCAGCAGGCTTAACATGCGCACCGCGAGAAAATTTTCTCGATTCTACAAAACAGGACAAGGCTACGAATCTGTATAAGTTTGTCTCGTTTTCGCACGACATAAAGACACGACAAATTTTTCTCGCGGTGCGCATGTTAGCCCTGCTGGACTACACAGAATTTTAAGCAGCAAAAAATCCAGGGTATCACTACAATCGCGGTCGTGACTTTGAGATATTCGATGGTGCGTCTCATTTGCCATGTAAGTTCACTACCTACAGCGCCCTTTAAACCGAGACACAGTAATTTACAACTTAATTACACATTAATTTACACATTACTGCTTGGCAGCAGAATATCTGGTTGGGTAACCTACCAGGACAACTTTTCCCAAAACATATCTTGGCGGTGGACGCAGCCTCCACTATATACACACGACAAGTGTAGGCACCCTAAAATATAACAACATCTATCACGTATTGAAATATCTGGACGTGGTGGTACTTATAACCTCATGCAAATCTAGTTTTTTTTCTCAAAAAAACTTAATTGTTTCACTGAGTGATGTCTAGATTGCACCAACCCTATTAGTCACGTGGTAGGTACCACGTGACTAATAGAGTTGAGAGAGACAACTTCCTGCACCTCTTATAAAATAATTCGAGGCTTTCTTTCGACAAGTTGCACCAACCCTATAGTCACGTAGAACTATATTTCCAGTACAAAGACAATTTCAGCAGTCCGCGCGTGCGCACGCCCCACCAGAACAAAGCGTACCGTATGTGTGAGACGCCTTACTTGAATAACTTGAAGCTGGCGCTGCAGCAGGCCACGGCCAGGCCCGTAACCATGTTCGAAAAACAACGATATCTGGTGAGTTTAGACATGTTCATTTTATTTATGTTTGTTGTTTTTTTTTGGGATCTGTCCTAAAGCTGCATCCAGAACCACCGGAGGACGGGCAGCAGTGTCTTTTCGGTGATGATAAATCTGGAAAGCGCACACATAGTTTTGGCGCTTATTTCTTCCGAGACCTTGGACGTTGCGAAATTTCTTTCCTCTAAAGTTCCTTCCTCAGAGTTGCAATATGAAGTAATTTCAAGAGGATGTTTATAAACAGTTCTCCAGGTCAACAACGCAACAACAACACCACTATAGTTACAAACGTCAATAAGCGGCGGCTTGCGAGTTATTCAAAGTAACATTCCAATTACTTTTGACTGCCTTATAGTTCAGTTGGTAGCATGTCTGCCTTCAGAGCTGTAGAGCGTGGTTTCGATCCCCAACTCGGGCAAACATTTATCTGACGAACATAGATGTTTGTTCTGTGTCTGGGTGTAGTATGTATTATATAAGTATGTCATAAAAATAAAAAAAAGGATTCTATTAGCTAACTGATTTCCATAATACAATTTTTGCTTAGTTCGGGCCTAGATGGCGCTGTATGAAATATTTAGTAATATTAAATATTTTTTTAATTTCCAGTGTACAGTAAAGATAATGGAAGGAATAGTGCTGCCCCTCGTGATATCGGTGTTCGTGATCGCGAGCTTCGTGCGTCACGTGTACCACCTGCCCGGCGTGACGCACTGGACGGAGATCTACTTCCTGCAAACCATCGCCGCATCACTACCGCTGCTGCAAATTGTGTTTCCAATCGCATGGGTCGTTCTCAACTGCTACGGTTTAGCAAGGTAGGTATTCGCCGTGTATCTGCCTGACGTGATACTAGTACTGGGCGTATAAAAACACGTCAGTATTGTTGTTGTGTATTGTTATTGTTGTCATTATTGTACACCCGATGGGTGTCCAAGTAATTACTAAGCTTATTGATGTCAAAGAGAAGTGGCTTAGTATGAGCAATAGGCTAGATGACTGATGTTTAAATCGTTGAAACCAATAGCTTTGATGAAGAATTTAAGTGAATATGGTATGGTAATTGAAAACATTATTTAAATCGGTTAATAATGTTCTGATATATGAGCGTTTAAAGTTTTTGTTAGAGACAACTCTGTCCCTTTCCCACAAAACAAAAAATGACGTCACGCCTTACTTGTCAGAATAGAATTTATATGGCGTCCTGAGAAGTGACGTCACGATTTGCTGTTTCACCTCTCTGTCTAGCATGATATTAAAATGCTTATAAGTTGCTTATTTTTGATCAGATTTTAATTTTCTTTTCATTAATCAGCTATATTTATGGGCCACATTTTAATAGGACAATAAAAAAAAACCAGTCATCTAGCCTATTAAACAGGTAACCAAAGTGTTGGTCGTCCAGGAGCAAAATGGGTCAATGATGCCTAACAAGTATATATAGCGTATGCGCAGTAGTGAGATAAGGATGATGACTTTTTAAAAATTGAGATTTGTCACAGACCAGTCTTGAAGTTCTAATAGTAATCATATTACAGTATCATACCTCCAATTACAGTAGGTGAACGCCCTCACTGCGTTGACTGTGGCATTGAGCCTAAACCTTCGAATCTAGTGAGATAAAAAAAAACCCAGATGTTTTGTGGTTACAGATTCAAGCTCCTCTCAGAAACCCGTCAGAAGTACGTCCGCGCCAAATCCTGCTCTATATCTGAAGACGCGAGTGATCCGCTCATACAAGCCCTTAGCGAGTCCAACCTCAAGCCAGAAAATCTCAAGTCTTTTTGGAAGACCTTCTTCAACATTCTGACCGGCAGGGAGGACATGGTGTGTCGGACGGCGAATATAGTGCACGTTCTGGGATCCTTGTCCGTAAGTCTGCTTTTAGAACTCTTTCCGAGGAAGTAAAACCCTTTTTTTTTGCAATAAAGTTATTTTTATCTTATCTTTAACTTACTCTTATAAAATGATTCAAGTTCACGTCTCTGTTGGTTTTATGACTTAATTACTATACATGTTTTATTTTTGGTTACTCTACTTAGCTCCACGGACTGCGGGGTTCGTGCCTTTTGTCAAAACTTGACAGTACTACACAAATGTTAGATGCCACGAGTAGTTTGAACGGGTCAACCTGTTATGATCACTGTATATTCTCGCAGAGACAGCCCTAGACTCCTATTAGCCGACCAATTTACGGAGGCGCGCAGATACTAAGATGTAGTAAAGGACAATGTGGCCTGCGTCTTTGTAAATTTGCTGGCGATAGTAATAAAGAGTGACAGTCCGAGACTGGACGAGATATCTAACAAAATTACAGGACTAATAAGTAAGTTACTTACTTACAGGGCTAATAAGATTTACCATCGTCATCATCAACAGCCAGAAAACGTCCACTGTTGGACGAAGGCCCCTCTCCCCCCCTATTAAGGGGGTGATTTACCATAAAATGTCTAAAAATAATGATCACCTGACCCTGGACTTTGTTTGGTTACCCAAAGTACCGCTATTCATGCGCCAGCTTAATCTGTTACTATCACGAGAGTGCCTTGTTCGTCATTATTTGGTACCATTGAAAATATAAGCTATGATCATATTTACATCCTATCTATCTTTTAGGCGCTATGCTGTGTGGACAAGAAAGGCGTACTATCGTGGCCCAACCCCACCGCAGAGAAAGTGTTCTTCCTCCGCAACTCGAGTCCGTCCTCCAACAACTCCAGTAAGACGAGCCTGGTGGGCTCCATGGACCACAGCGGGGAGAACCTCGAGACGGCGACCGACAGCAACCATGCCGAGCCTTCTACTATCGCTGAGGTATGTACACTGTACAATACATTACGCGAGGGCATGCTATACATACCCTGTGACGGGGTCATGCAAATTAAAAAAAAAAAAAAAAAAAAAAAAGATCTTTAAGTATAAGTATCAAGGTTGGTTATTAAGGAGTCTAAAACGGAGGTTAGTTAGGATTTTGAATAATTTTATTATCGTCTAGACTAGACATTCGTCTGTGTGGTGTCTATACTGTAAGTATTAAGTATATCATGAAAGATTCAATACATCATTATCGCGGCCGCCGTGAGATCGTCATCAGACCAAGCGATTCAGGGAAATAATGACCGTATTACGTTAAATTCGTCGTCAGCCATAAGATGTCCACTGCTGGACGAAGGCCTCCCAATAGAGGGGTGTTGCCATAATCCCCACGCTTGGCAGGCGGCTTGGGGATCGCAGAATGCTCACCACCGTTGACCAAAAGGACGCTGCTGCCCGTCCTCCGGTGGGTCTGGTTGCAGTTTAAGGACATACCCAGGTCCCATTACGTTACATTATAGAGTACAAATTGGCTTGCACTGTATATGGGTGCACACTAGGGCGGCTAAGGAAATAATTAAGGTACTGAGGCGGATAAAACAAAAACAAAAATATTGTCGAGCCATTTTCGAGTTTTTGCGAGTCTCGCGGCCATTATTTTATATGTATCATCATCATCAGCCAGAAGACGTCTACTGCTGGACGAAGGCCTCTCCATTAATAGGAAGGGGTTGCTATAATCCCCGCGCTTTACAGGCGGCTTAGGGATCACAGAATGCTCACCACCGTTAACCGAGAGGACGCTGCTGCCCGTCCTCCATTGGTTCTGGATGCAGTTTTAGGACATACCCAAGTCCTATTTATATAGAGGAGCTGTAACGATTGTATTCGTGTTGAAGGTGCTGGACTTGACCCACGACCAGAACGCGCCATTCTGCGTGGAGTGGGACGACCAGCGCTGGCGCACGCACCTGGCGCGCCTCAAGCCGCTCGGGCTGGCCGCGCTGCTCAACACGTGCGCGCCGCACGCGCGACACACCTACGCACACTTCTGCGCGCACCTCACCACCGAGGCGCACCTGAGGTGAGGTAACCCTAACCACTAGTTGTCTACTCGACACGCAATGGTGTGTTCAACCGACTTCAAAAAAGGAGGTTCTCTATTCGAAGATGTTCTTTTTTTAAGCTATTGCTCCGCCAATTATGAATTGGGTTTGATGATTCTTTTTTTTCTTGGTAGGTCATACTTCAGATTTTCTTGGTAGTCCCATATAAGTTTGATTGAAATCGGTTCAGTAGTTTGGTTTTTAAATCAAAATAACTTGAAAAAAGTGTCATCCGAACCCCAACCGAAACCGGACCTAATCGAAAATTGGAATTGTTTTTTTTAAGTACGTGTTTATTTATATGCAATGGTTTGAGCCTACGTTCATACGTCATTGTACTGCACGTTGTTTGCAGTATTTTATCGAAAATAGTGGCGCATACATTGTACATAACCGCATTGATAAGAACCGTTCACAAGTCCTTCATACTGCAAAAAAACGTACCTCGCTAAATACGTTTAACAGAATACTCACTCACTCACGCACTTGTCAAGCAAACTGAATGAACTCTTCATCGTCGTGTTCACCAATACAGTAACGCATGGTTTTGCAAATTATGTACATAAATAACATAATTTTTTCACGAATGATAATGTATAGTGTGAACGTTTCACTGTTTTTACGTTTATTAATCGAATAGGTACTGCAAATCTTGCGGTGTATTGCCGTGTTTTTGAACTTAGCCTGACTAGTGGAGCGAGACGTTCGCCATTATCACGCCTGCCCATAACTGGCAGTGCTAGAATTGTGAATTTGCGAACAATTAAACCAGCCTAGACCTGCGCCGCGCTGCACTGCGCTCGTCACCCTGAGATATTAGATGTCGAATCTCTTCATGCCCAGTAATTTCTCTGGTAACATTGCCTTCCGAGCCAGTCAATCTGCCCGGTAACGGGGCGGATTGACCGAGTCGAACCAAAACACAGTAAAGCAATTTCTTTTTAATTTTGGCATCGCACATGGTGCATTCTGCCAGTGACAAGTAATTGCATTTTTTTCAAGTTTCTATACTATCAAGTCAAATGAGTCATAAAATCACCGTCAGTTAAACGAAAATAATCACAGCCACGTCCAAGACATGCCCTAGTAAGTTTGTGGTGACTTTACTAAACACCACCATTTTATCCATTAATTCGCGAAAAAAACACAAATTTAAGAAAATAATACAATTCAGCGCATTTATTTTTTCGTGTTTCCGTTAAAACTCTGAGAGTAATGCTTACACACTCCAGCTTGGCGCTTAGAATAACTAGCCAATGTGTGGGAGTTCTCCAGGCGGACTCTGCAATAGAGTCCTACCGCTACACTCTTATTGTGAGTTACTGTCTCTGATAAACTGGTTGAAATCCGTTTGTGCCAGCGAGGACCTGGTCCCGGTGACGAACCGGCGCTGCCTGTGCGAGCTCGCCAAGCAGATCGGCTTCACGGACGCAGTGGCCGAGTCCTACACCGTGCAGGACTGCCTCGCGGTCTTCAGGCACTTGGTGAGCCCGCAACACTGTCGCTTTTGAAAGTCCCTGTGCTACAATGAGGACCCACACTGCGAATTTATTCCGCTAGGTGGCGCATCGTCGATGCGGCCATGGTCAACTGTCAATCTCATACATTTTGTTGTTTTTTGATAACATTTTAAAGACTAGGATTACCAGGGATAATCTACATAATTATATACTGGACTGTTTGTACTTTGCCTAACTAATTAAATCTCTGTCCAACTCTGTACAAAATAATAATAATAATTGTATACGGACCCATTCTCCGACATTGATTGATTCGTATTTTTTTAAATTCGTATTTCCTATAAATGGAAGTCACTTCCGTTTTCCCTGTTTCCTGAAAATTACATTCTGAGCCTCTTCAACGTTAGAGTGACTATATAATTATATTATAATCGATATGGTCCATCATCGGCTATGCCATTGCTTACCACCAGCCGAGCTGATGGCCAAAAATATAGTCGGATTTTGTGTTAGACGGACTAAAATGACATTGCGAGTATTGCCAACTTTTGACAATAATAAAATTAAATAGTCCTGTGATAAAAATATTAAGTTTGTTAATTGAAGTTTGTAAATTGTTGAACTGAAATGAGTTCAACAATTGACAAGTGAAATATTTTGACTTTATTAGCTGGCATCATTATTCTGAAAATTGACCTTTTAATCTGTTATATTAGTCCAACTCATTGAAAATCCTACTATAGATCTATTTCTAAAAAGAGTAAAGAACAGCGTTGTCACGAGCCGGGGGGCTAATGGTCGCGTTTAGCAATTCTGCACAAATGATCCTATGATGATTCATTTCACAAACAGTAAACCGGTCACTTAAGCGCCAATTCATACTATGATTTTGCAAATTATTCTATTACGGAATAATCGTTTTCATTCGTTTGACAGTTTTCTATAGAAAGTCGTATCGTCGTCGTTCGTACGAAGGCCTCTCTCTTTATGGAGGGGTGTTGCATAATCCCCACGTTTGGCAGGCGGCTTGGGGATCGCAGAATGGTCACCACCGTTAACCAAGAGGACGCTGCTGCTCGTCCTCCGGTGGGTCTGGTTGCAGTTTAAGGACATACCCAGGTCCATAGAAAGTCGTATAATGGTCGCAATTGCATAAAGTCAACTAACAGATTCGTTACTTCGAGAGCAACTTTTTACAATTCATTCTGCTAAGAATTTATAAGATGAGCTGGTTTTAGAGGAATTGCTTAATGCGGCCATTTTAGACCCCCTGGTTTGTTGTTCAGCAAGCGGACACGCTGCGGCGCGAGAGCAAGTTCGTGCGCTCGCTGCAGCTGAGCACGCGCGTGAAGGTGCCGCTGCCGCACATGCTGGCCGTCTGCGTGCGCGACCGCGCCGCGCAGCTGCAGATGCTCTCGCAGGTCTGGAACCGTTACATATACAGGGTTACGGGGAACTGTACTACTAAGCTGAAACGTCATTGTGGTGATCTAGCCGTCTGCGTGAACAACTTTTAGAACACAGTTTGCAAAATTCGAGACAATAGACTACCCTACAAAATAACCAATCATGTGACCCATTATAACCGACTTCTAAAAATGAAGAGGTTCTATGTTTATTTTTATGTATGTTCACCTATTTCTCCGTTAATTGTGAACCGAATTTGGAAATTCTTTTTTTATTTGAAAGGGTATACTTCCGAGGTGGCCCATGTTAGATTGAAGTCGATTGTTATATATTTTTTTTAAAGTTGCTTGTATGGAGACTGTTACCGCCACGAACACCGATATTCGAGATTGTTGTCCGTCGTCGCCACGTCATTAGAAATGCCGCGGTGGTCAAAATGTTTATATTTTTCTCGAATTTACCTTACCGATGGTAAGTGGTCCCTTCCGCTTATGTCCTACAGTACGTTAGTACCCGGAGCATTCTCAGTGTGTTGCCTGCTTCTAAGGACGCTATTCACCCTCTTTTTAAAGTGATTCAGATTTTAATATAATGCGTCAACGTTGCATTAGTTATTAGAATCACCAATCAATAGAATATAGCCAGAACAATGATTACTATGTCTAGATACGCCTGAGTTAAGAAATCGTAAGACTAATTCTCTTTGACAAAAAGTTTACGCCATCTCTCGGATTTCGCGGTCACTACGTGCAGCGCCAGTAAGGTGTGGTAGAAGAAGCGCAAACTGTACGAAACTAGAAACGACTTACCTATTACCTAAAAATAAAAGTTTTTGTGTAAAAGCAAGTTTAGTTTGACTTTAAATGGTCGGCGACCTTTCTATACTGCACTTTGAAATGTAATTCGTACAACCCTTCACCACACAGTTTGGTATTTTGCACTCAAGTAATCACGTCGGACGTGCGTTGTAGACTGTGTCGGCATCGGTGTCAATGCGTTTCTTTGACACCGACGAATGGGCGACATTTAAAAATGGCGTCCAACTCGTCCCTACTGTGTATGTCTATGAGCCAGAAGTAAATTAGCAGTGTAGGCCGCCAAAGGCCGTGTGGTACCAGGCGACTCCTTTATTGAGTCATTTCTTTTCAATGTAGTTTGACGTTGCCCATATTGCCGCTCCTAATTTCTTTTTATAATTTTCTTAATTTTTGGCATTGCATGTTGTGCATTCTGCCAGTGCCAAACATTGTTTGTAATAAGGTTCAATATCGTAAGGAAGGCAGCTCCTTTCGCATGCGCATCTTTGCGTACGATTCAAAAATATAAGGATTCAGAGCCTAGTCAGCCTCTGAATGTAGCAAATTTTTTTTTATCCAGGGCACAGCGGACATCGTTTTGGACGCGTGCGTGGAGTACTGGGACGGACGCGAGCTGTGTACGATGTCGGCCGCCGACCGCAAGAAGGTGATCGACTTCTACCAGCGGAACTCGCTCACCGCTTACTGCACCGCCTTCGCTTACAAGTGAGTGCCCAGTTTTACGACAAGTTTTTTTTTTATACAGTGGAATGGACCTGGGTTTGTCCTATGACTGCATCCAGAACCACCAAAGTACTGATGAATTAATCGACTCCAAAGCTCTGTTGTTGTATATTTCCTAAAAGACCAAATATGATAAATTTATCCTTGTTAAATATGTCGTGTTATGTCCCCGTCAGGCCGCTGACGCGCGGCATCTCTCCGTCCCTGTCGCAGCTGTACCTGGAGCTACCCCCCGACAGCCGCCACTTCACGCCGCGATCAGCGCCCTGGGGGGCTGCGCCTGCGTTGAATTTTCACTCCACAGGTAAAACACTACTGTTATGGAGAACTACCTTGCATTGCAAATATTTTAGTTAACACGGAATTATTCACGTTTAATTAAATCTAATCTGTCATAGTATACAGGGTGTTAGTTTCAACACTGTTATCCTTCTAGGATATTATTGTACGCATCATTATGAACAACTTTTACTTTTACTTTTACTATATACTAACTAACATTAACTATTTGTCCAAGATCGATGAACGTTTTTTTATGGAACAGCGATTTTGTTTTTCTTGTTTTCAGGGTTGGCCCTGTAGTAAAAGTTGTTCATAATGATGAGTACAATGATATCCTAGAAGGATAACGGTGTTCAAACTAACACCCTGTATTATGCACTAAGGGGATATAGCCCTTTGTTAGGACATAATGTTGTATGAAAATCTCTTAAGATATATTGCCTTGCTTTACGTTGAGATTGCCTAACATTTAATTTAAGCAGGTGGTATGAAAAATATCTTGGACATGTAATCGCGGCGTAACCATTATAAAATATTCAAACTAATAAAATGAGCAAAATAGCAGCGAAGCACAGAATAAATAATAGTACTACTGCTGGCGCCAGTAGGAAGTGGAAGGAAGAAAAGAAAGAAGGAAAGAAGTATCGGAAGTGCCAAAATGTCTTGGCTCCGAGTCGAGGTCTAGTTAGCAGTCAGGCTCCAATTCCATTACAACTACAAAATGCATGGGGCATGACCTCCATGACCCCCCCCCCCCCCCCCTGGATCCGCCCTTGTCAACAGCTGGAAGACGGCCACTGCTGAAGAAGGCCTCCCCCTTAATAAGGAGGTGTTGCCATAATCCCCATGTTTGGCAGGCGGCTTGGGGATCGTAGAATGCACACTACCGATAACCGAGAGAATGCTGTGCAGCACGGCCTGCGGTGGTTCCGGGTGCAGTTTTAGGACATACCCTGGTTACCAAAAGCACCCAGGATACCAAAGATGGGTTCCTCAAATCTTAAATGTAAGTTTCATCATTTCAGATTCGTTGCTATTCAACGAGGTGATAGAAGAGGACGCCAAAGATGCCGAGGGTTTCTTTGATTTGCAATGTAACCAGGTACGTAGTAGCACTTGTTTATCTTATTGTGTTGTATACTACGTGGCATAACTAAGTATTTACGATGTAAATAGGTAGTGGATCTGGGCAGACCAGAAATTAGACAGACAGCCCGACACGTTACGATATAAACTTAAAGAGTGGGGTCTTTATTATAATAATACTATGCCTTTCTTTTTCTTTAATACAACCGACTTAAATTTCGACTAGCTGGATGACATCTTCATATTTTCCGGTAATTTTGATTTATTCCAGTACCTAATTTTGATTTAAAAAGCAATTTTCTGAACCGATTTCCATAAAATGTGTATCGGACCACCGCTGTAATATTACCTACCAAAAACGTACAGTCGAATTGGGTATACTGTGGAATAGTTTGAAGTCAGTTGTTTTTTTCAAACGACTTCAAAAAAGGAAGTTCTCAATTGGACTGTATGTTTTTTTTAATTTATTTTTATTTTTTTGGATGTATGTTGCGCGATTACTCCGCCAATAATGGACTGATTTTGATGATTTTTGATTGGTAGGTACTACTTCAGAGGTGGTCCCATGTAAATTTTATCGCAATCGGTTCAGTAGTTTGGTTGTTAAATCAATATTACTAGTAAATATGAAGATGTCATCGAAGTCGGTTGTATTTTTTTTTTTAAAGCGTTTTATTGTATTTGTCTACTTGGTCCTGGGTATGTCCTAAAACTGCATCCAGAACCACCGGAAGACGGGCAGTAACATCCTCTTGGCTAACTGCGGTGAGCATTCTGCGATTCCCAAGCCGCCTCCCAAGCGTGGGGATTATGACAACCCCTCTCTATTAAGGGGGAGGATTTCGTCCAGCAGTGGACGGCTTCTGGCTGATGAGTGAGTCACGTCATCAGCCATAAAACGTCCACTGCTGGACGAAGACCTCCCCCTTAAAAGAGGGGTGTTGCCATAATGATGAGTGAGTGCACTTGTTTAATATGAGTGTGATGCCCCAGGTGTTCATAGGCATGGTGACGATGCAGTACCAGGCCCAGAGCGACATGGTGGAACTGATCGAGCGGCTCGAGCGCGCCTGCATCCGGTTCGTGCACTTCAGCAAGGAGAACGAGCTGCGGTCGCGGGTGTTCAGCGAGAAGATGGGCTTGGAGTCCGGCTGGAACTGTCACATATCGCTCATGAGCGAGGAACCCTCCAGGTAACAGTGTCTGGTGAAGGTTTTACAATGCGTTTAATATATGATTAGTTTGAAATTTAAATAGCATACGTTAACTACGATTTGTATGAACTATCAGCTGCGCCCCGCGGTTTCACTCGCATGATGATAAAAAGCAGCCTATATGGCTATTTATTATTCCGGGAAGTAAGCTATCTCCATTCCGAGTTTCATCGAAATCCTTTTCAGTCGTTTTGGCGTGAAGAGGTAACAAACATTCACACTCACACAAACACACACACACACACATACACATACCGGCAAACTTTTGCATTTATAATATTAGTGTGTTGTAACACCTAGTAGCCCTGCGGTTCACTCGAAAACCTGCAGGAATCTACGAGCATATATAAGTGAGATTGTTTTAGTGTGCGTTTACACAAGCAGGAACTTGTACTGTTAGTGTAAAAAAATACTTGAAAAGGTGCCATGCGTTGTTTCCTCTGTAAAAAAGGCGTTAATCTGCTTACATAGTTTTCTGTCACATAAATAATGTAGGCATAATATCGCCATTGGCATCTCCAACGGTGTATGCTCGAAGTCACTCGCTCACAAACTTTCGCGTTTATAATATTAGTTTTAAGAGCGGCGCTATCTCTAGATACTAGATGGCGCTGCTCTTAAAAAAACTCTAGGAGTTCTAATGAATTAACAAGCTGATTTATATCTCGCTAATTCAGAATTGGATCCATTTTTTTTTGGAATTTGGTGACGAGACGAGCGAGTCGTTCCCCTGGTGGTAAGCATCACGCCTGCCCATAACAGTAGCAGTGCCAGCATTTTGAACTTGCGATTAAAATCCCGCGTCGCACTGCACTGAGCTCACCATCCTGAGATATTAGACGTCAAATCTGTTTATGCCCAGTAATTTCTCTGGTAACATTGCAAACATAATCAAAGCTGTTCACAATAATGAATATACCGTCCGCGTAACCCTATACAGGGCTAATTCTAATCAGTTAGCATCCTTTTAAATCCATTATTTTTTCGCGAAAAAAATATCAGCTGTTTCATACAAAAAGTTCATCGACCTTGGGCAAAATGTATGGAACGGCTTTTATGTGTATGCGATTTCAATGTTGGCCCCATAGTAAAAGTTGTTCGTTTTGATGTACAGAATAAGCCCTTAAAAGGATGCTAACTGATAACTAAGCCTGTAATACTTACGGTGTTATAATAACGTCAAACCGTTTCAAAGCTTAAAAGTTTGGTGTTAAGCTAATGATTAACAAACCACATAACTTGATGTTGGTGATTAATTTGTGCAAATAACACTCATATGCCATATCGACATAGAACCACGGATAAGATAGTAGATAGTACTACGTTACGTACAGAAAAAAAGATCCACACCCATACAAAACGCGTCTAAATCAAATCAGTCAAATGAACCGCAATAGGGAATATGCATGTGTTTTTTTATTGACTCACAAAAAAGCTGACTGGTAACAAAACAAATCATCGAAAGTAAAATTTTAATATGTGCGCAAATAACAAAGTTATAAACATTTTAGTTTCATGCTATATTAGGTTTACGACGTCATAGTTCACGATTCCAAACAAATTCTATACTATGCACGTATTTTGCTAGAAAGGGAGAGATGACTCCCTCCCAAATACTTTGAACGCTTATATTATTTTTTCAACGTAAGCATCAGATTCAGTTAAACTCTCCATTTATCCTAATATGTTTAATAATTGAAACACATGCATATTCATATTGAACCACAATATACCTAAACTACAATCATGTCATATTCAGTGCAAGCTAATGTGTACTTTATTTGTATTACATAATGTGTCGCTATTCCACTGGTTCGCTGAGGCGCGGGCACAGCCTGCCCTCCGCAGCCTGCACACTGCGCGTGACGTCAACGAGCCAAGCGCTGCAGTGGAAAATCAACACACTATAACATACAGATTAGCTTGCACCTAGCTGTAGACAGGAGACACAATTACATTTTAAATTAGATTTAATTTGTTTTTCCTTTATGTATTTTGAATACAGTGTTCTGTACAAATAGATTTGATGTTGTGTTTTCCCAAATATTGATTTGTAGGTCTTTTCCCTTTTCCACCTTTGTACTTAGTTGTTTTTTTTTTATATGGTCTTTTTTTTTTAGAAAGGTATTTAAGAGTTTTGGCGGGAACGCGAGAAAATCATGTCGCTGCATTGTATTATTTTCCAAAACTTGTGTTTTTTCGAGTGTTAATGCATAAAAATGGTGGCGTTTGGCATTTTATTCATTAAGTGCTGATTTACGAGCAAAAGTGTGGGCAAGTGATATAATGTAGTGAAACGTGTCTTTTCGTGTTGTTTCCAAAACTCCGAAGAAGCTTGTAGTAAAGTTGCCACTACTTTACTAGGGTATGATTGGACTTGACTGTGACTTACTGTGTGTGGCTTGGACTGTGACTACGACTCATTTAACTGGAGAAAGAAAGATCGATGAAGAACAATTTATTCGGCTCAAGGACTAGTATCCATGGCCAGGAACTATTAAAAACAAAAAAGGTATTATTAATATGTGTAAATAATATTTAATACCATATCGATCTAATATCTGCCTACAAGACCATATACACTATTTTAATAACAGTTTTTATTCTGGATTTGTTTTGCATTAGGTTTCCCTTGCAGATAGATTTGATGTTGTGTTTTCTCAATTCTCGATGTGTAGGATTCTCCTCATTTTCCCATATTTACTATAGTTCTGGCACTTTGGTTGTTTTTTTTAACGCGCCATATTACGTTCAAAAAGACAATCCATGATTATGATCATGTGCAAAATAATATTTATGACATACATACAACAAATTAGATTTATTTTAAATAAATGTTTAATCTTAATCTTAAATTATAGGTGTGTTCTTTACACATAGATTTGATGTTGTGCTGTCTCAAATCTTGGTGTGTAAGATTCCCCTTTTATCCCCTAAGTACTTTATGTCCTTTAGTTATTTTTCCTACCGCGCCATATGTTTCAAAGGACCATATCTAAGTAGTCAATAATACAAGATACAATACACGAGATCAAATAAGATAGTATTGAAGAGAAGGTGTAAACACATTTCGCAGCTCACTCATTTGTGGTTTAAATGATCACAGTTTGGAATTACTAACAGGTGGAAGTCACGAATTGCGGTCAAATTAAAATTAAAAGTTTAAACTTGCAAAATAATTCTCAGAGAAGTCTTACACCGATCGTATTTACATTAGTCGAAATAATTAAAAAAAAAATGTTATTGATAGATTTCTGCACTTTTCCTCTACGCCTGTTTCCTTTCTTAACTGCGTTCATAAGCGCACTCATCTTAGTGGAAACACATTCATAAGGCACATTGAACCTTAAAACTTTCGCGATTTGAACACATAATCGTGTATAAATTGTTTTGTGCTCCATTAAGTTAAAGTAAAGTGATAAACATAATTAAGCCACATTGTATCATACAAGTGATGGCAAAGCTGAAAGATCCATAAAATATCACTGAAATATGCACAATTTATACTGCGAATAACGGTAATGCGGTTGTTCCCAATCACGAATTAACAAACCGTAGGAGTTATTTTATTGTGACGCATCTGCACACCATTGTTTTATTTAGAAATATATGGCACTACTTAAATAAAAAAAACCCAGTGCAAAATTAAACTAAACATCTTAATCTTGAGCGTTGAGACAAAGCATACGCTTTTCGGAAGTTCAGGCTGTCTAAAAAAGTGCTAATGTCCGTTCAAGACATCTGGGCGGCTTCCTGCGAATAGTGCCGGTGCCGCTGTCCGCTCCGCTGGTTATTATGAAGATCTCTGAAAAGGCGTGGGTCGTATGGCTGCAATTCGTGAATGAAACCGAGTATTGTCGACAGCAAGGGCGGGTCTCCGGGGTCGGGCGCGCGCCGCTCGCCGCCCGCGAAGCAAACGTATGACGCGACACCGCTCGGCTTTTACTATAGGTTTGTTCCTGTCGCTCTATCGCGCACGCGCACCCCACTCGCACGTCTTTTGTCTTTGGTTCATTTAAACTATATTTTACTGTAGTTGCCAGCAGCAACCGCTACTGCGATAGGTTGAGAGAATAATAGATGAGGAAAATGTTGATTGTTGGGAGCTTTATGAAGCTCATTTCAAATAAATGTATAGTTCGTAAATGTTTTCTTTAATTTTTTTTATTAAATAGTTTCTAAAACCGTTTAAAAAAAGTATATAAAGTTATTGGGCCATCGGGGATTGGACCAGAGACAAAGTACGTTGATTGCTTTGCATAATGTTCTAACTTCTAAACCAATATGTTTTGTTTGCTTTGCGCTGTAGCTGTACTTGGCCAATGTTTCCGCTACTAAACAATGGTATGTTTGAATTTGAATCTATTCCATAGAAAAGTACTACTTATTACCTTGATTCATATTTTATTACACATGCAAATCTGAGATAGCTGTAGCTTAACATAATAGTATTAGTAGGACAATGTGGTCGATTTTGAAGGTTTTAGTTGAAAGAACTAAAATAACTAAAGTATTGCTGTCCTTAGCTAACATGTCTGATAAAAAAGTGACAGCGATATTTTAGTTAGTTTAGATCTGTCAACTATTGCCTTCAAAATGTACCATACTATCAGTTTTATTTTTAATTTTGATCCATTTTGTAGGTACTTAAAAAAATGATTTAAGCATTGAACATGTAAAGCGTTAGGTAAGGACCTGGGTGTGTCCTTAAACTGCAACCAGACCCACCGGAGGACGGGCAGCAGCGTCCTTTTGGTTAACGGTGGTGACCATTCTGCGATCCCCAAGCCGCCTGCCAAGCGTGGGGATTATGGCAACACCCCTCTATAAAGGGGGAGGCCTTTGTCCAGCAGTGGACGTTTTATGGCTGACGACGACGACGACGATGTAAAGCGTTTGAGCAAACATAACTCTTATCGAAACAACCAGTCTGGTCAATCTTTCTAAAGTTAGTATTTAACATTACTGAAACACTACTAGGTACTAAGTAGTAACTTTTCATTATCCAATCCGTAGACAGAGAATTCAAAGACAAACAGAGAGCTTCCATCGCCAATGCACTGTAATGAATGAACGAGTGACTGAAACCATTGGATGTCTTTCACTCATTCATTTCCTTGAAATAGAACTATAGGAGAACTACATTGTCATGTAAAGAAATTAGACAGACTAGACAGTATGATTTTTGGTCCACTCTAACATGGTTTTTTTCTCTTCCTCTACGAGACACGTTAATAATTTGTCTATTGCTTTCTCTGTCTACGATAAATTGACCGTAGGCCAATTCGTTGTCATAATTTAACCATTTGTAATGTCATAAAGGTCCAGTCAAGCATTGCATTGCTCTGCTGCGTCCTGTGCCGTCGAATATTAAATATTATCTCGGCGTAATAGAGTTGAACTGCTAATAACGTTTGGTCTGTACAATATAGCAACAACATGGTCACGTCTAAAGCCCTTTCGATGTCAGCACCCGGAGCTATAAACGTGGACCTGACGACCGTGAAGTTTGACAGCGAAATCAAAAAGGCGAGGCATTCTATCACCACACATACAGGGATGAAGGTGAGAAGAACTTCCAATGTCAGTTAGGCCAGTCGGGTTAGCATTTCACCCCGAAAACACTCTAGTCCAACATTTTATTTTACCAGACTTTTCCTGTACATTTATGCTCCAAAGTCAATAATAAATGAGATAATTCAATAATTACTTTTCCCCCTTAACTCTGAAAATAGTAATCGCACGAAAAAAATTGCATGAAATAAATTGTAGATTGTGTTATAGCGGGGCAGTGTGGCCACAACGCACCCCTCGGCAGACGCCGACTCTCTGTTAGACGAGGGCGAGTGCGGGGAGGAGGGGGAGGAGTCGCCGGCGGACGGGTGCCGCTCGCTCTCCTGCCTCACCGACTCCACCGACCACTCCGCGCCCGTCAACTTCGACATGAGCAACCGGGTATGTCATATACAATATCCTACTTGAATTTATACTGTCTTCCAAATCGCAAAGGTCTAGGCAGTATAAAACCACAGAAAAGCGAAAGCCCTACTTCTTAGGTTAGAACTATGCTTAATTACGATGCAATGTGGTTTGGTTTCCTACGCGTCTTATTAAATTGTCTTTTTGAGTATTCTCAGTCTAAAAACATGTATATATATTGTCATTAAGCGCATTTACACCTAATGCCGGCTAGCGCGGCCCGTCACATTTCCGTTCTATTTACTTCTCTCTTCAGTGTATAAAACCCTATCGCAAAGCTTTATAAGATTCAACAGGATGTTTCATACAGGCGTAACAATAAGGTCCTGACCGGAAACTTTTTTCTTTCTTAACAGTCTGTGTGTAAAAGATTGTTTTTGCCGCCGTCAAAACTTATTCGGCAATGGGTCACTTTTCCTCGAATTAAGCAAACAGGTGCTCTGAAAGTTATTCACATTAATTAACATTGTTTCTTTGGCTACCTAAAATATCCTGTAGATTAAACATTGACACTCTAAAACATCAACAAAATAGAGTACCTACTTATAAGCTGGAAGTACGCAAGCACGAATTAAACTTTATTTGGAGTTCGGTCCACGAAAATACTGTTTTATTGGTTTAATCGCTTGGCTCTAAAAACTTCTCATCTGCGGCCCTCGAAGTTGCTTTCCTAAACCTCATCTTGGCTTAGGTATAATTTTATTCAGTTGTCTAGTATGCTTCATCACCATTCACCAACAATCGAACGATACATGTGTGCAGGCCAATTTCCAGTCCAACTACATGATAGTAAAAGCTAGAACAGTGTGTGGATATCCTGAAAATGGCTGTCTTCGCATGTATTTCGTGTTGTGATTGCAACAGACACATAAAATCCAAAACAAGATCATTAGCGCAATTATAGCTACAATGGACCTGGGTTTGTCCTAAAACTGCATCCAGAACCACCGGAGGACGGGCAGCAGCGTCCTCTTGGTTAGCGGTGGTGAGCATTCTGCGATCCCCAAGCCGCCTGAGGAAGGCCTACGTCCAGCTGTGGACGTCTTCTGGCCGATATGTAATGATAGCTACAACCAGTCAAACAATATTAAACCTTAATGCGTTATATCGAGTATTGTTTTCAGGCAAAACTCCCGCGCGGCATAGAGAACATCCGACCGCACATAGAGCAGGTGGACAACGTACCGCTGCTCGTGTCTCTGTTCACAGACTGCACGCACCAATCCGTGCGCCGCATGGTGCAGATCATGCAGGTACCATAGGAAACCGTATCTTAACCACATAGAGACGAAACTCCCTTGCGACATAGATAACGCCCAGACGCAAATCAACTATATTATACTGGAACAAAAATCATAATCCCTTGTTGATTCTGGCCCGCCGCTTAATATTAAAAGATTTCAGTTCGCTAATACCAAACGAGAGATAAATAATTATTATTGTTTTCATTTGTTCTCGTTGGTATGTAATGGTTGTGCCTGCAAGTCAGTTAATAGCATTTAAATGGAGACTGAGGACTGATAGAGATAAGATTACCATCAACGTTACTAAAGAATACTCCGAGGTCCTTGTTAGTAAGATACTCGTTAGTCATCAGTCATTTATTCATAAGTTTCAGGTATAAAAGATGGTTACAAAACTATGAATACTCATAAGTATATTTGTCGATTTTTACTATTCAATTGAAGGTTTGCCTTTGACTACACAATTTTTGAGACACGCTTACCTAGAAGGAACCTATTTACTCTAGATATTATACTTTTCGGGGAAGACAGACTCTGGCATAGTGTTTCAACAACCTCGCTGTACGTTTTTTTTGATCGAAACTCTTTATACGCGCAGAATATCCACCAGGCGCCAGGCCCGGGGTTGGCGCATTGGTCGCGTTTGTCGAGCCATCCTATAATAGAAAAGAGTAGGTGGAATCAAGCTATGCAGTTCCCGGGCACACTCCGAAATGTATCTGCTAACAAACTGATATCCTTGTTTGATTCTTCTGCAGCTCGATTTCCATAGATGCCGTGAGAGTTAGGTACTAACTAAATAGAGTAAACCGTTACATAATATATGTTAACATTTTCCAGGATTACGGCGAAGTTGTATGCGTCATGGGATCCGCTGCTAATTGCTCGAACATGGAAATATTTATGCAAGCTGACGCGAGGTTAGTAACCAATATATAAGATACAATATTCACTATGGATTATTGTACTATGAATTAACAATTTGATTTGTTAAACATATGCCTGCGGTTTTCTTTGGTCCATAAGTATATGTTTGTAAAGCGCATCGACTTTTCTCCTCACAATACTTTAAATTTCAGCATAGCAGTGGAGCCTCTATATCCAGTATTGTGCCAAAAGATGCCCCCATACAAAGTACCTGAGAACTGCATAGGGCCTATCGACTTAGCGCGATCACTCAATTCCGTGCCTTGCTCGGTATCTGTAAGTCACATTTCTGCTTACTAAAAAGCTGAAATTATGTTTTTATGCTTAATTTTGTAAATAATAATTAACTAATAGCTTTGAAAATTGTTTTCACGCCGCCGCTAGCTGCAAAGCAAATGGCAAAATCAGCCGTACACTAAATACTGCACTCAAAAGGTAAGTACCAGTCTTTGGAGCGCCTTAACATCTTATTCGGACATCAACACAAAACACAATTAAAATAAACAATTTTGAAATAATACATAATAATTATGATAATTTGTTTTTATGCTGTGTTGTTGTTCGGTTTTTGTTTCTACGGGAATTTACGGGTTCATTCATGTTTCAAAACGCTAGATATTCTCGACTGTAATTTTAATCTCATCCGGTGACCTTTCTCAAGGAGTGAAAACAACACGCGTCACTCGTGCGGCCTTGTCTTGCTTCGCTTGCTTGCTTATTCCGGTCATCAGTATTAGTTACATAACCGGGAATAGATTTCATAACAGATTTCTCATCTCTCAACGTTTTGTAATAAGTATCATGCTTAGTACATTGAGTACATAAAAAAACCAACATAGTATTTTTACATTTTTTTTGCATTAAATTGTTATTGCATTGTATTAAAAAAAAAACAGTTTTTAGATATATTCATAGTATGTGATAAAAAAATGCAAGAATAATAATCATAAACATGTTTTACATCGTTTAAAAAAATACTAAATCGCGTTATTATTCACCGGCAGTTGCCTTCGTTAGCAAAGATAATATAATACTATACTAGGGCGGTTCCCGTAAACATTCTATGAAATAATAGTAGATTGTATCAGAGAATTGCATAAGAGAGCAAAATAATATTTTTACGGCGAGGGCGGTTTTTTGAATCTTTTTTAGTAGAATTCTGAACGTAGCGAGGGATTTAAAGTACGTCGCCCGAGCCAAAAATATATTTTGCGCCCGAGTGGTACACTCTACTTTTCATCACCCACTATGAGAAAATAAAAGACGCCTCATATTTTATTCACTGTCACTTGAAGAACTCATTTTTCAAAACAAACCATGAATTTCTAACAATCCTTGAAAATTGTCGAAAACGCGGGCTGTAGTTCGCGCGTTTTTAATTAGATTTGTTTTTTTTTTATTCAGCTGGCGGCGCGACTATGGGCCGTCGTACCAGCCAGACTTTATTCAAACAGTATTTGCGTTCGATTTCTTTGGCGCTGAACACTAAGATGTTTAAAATTCAAAAAGTGCACGGCAAAGATAATTGCGGCGCACTTATAAAGAAGATTAAAAACTCATTACTGCCCGCTAAAAGTTTCTTTTAGAAAACACCACCTTTGGGTGCATTTAAAGGCGAACCAAGTCGTCCTTTTCGAATAGATGGGATGAAAAACAAATAATCAACTCCCCCTTGTTCAAATGTTCAATGTTCAAGTGTTTTACAGATGTCCCGAGACTCCGACGTATCACTGTTCGCGCTGATCACAATGTCGCGCCACTTCATGATGTGCGTATGGAACAGCACGCAGTTCTGGATGTGCAGCGTCTGCTTCATCGCGCTGCTTCAGGTTAGCAGAAATAAAAAAATATGGAAAGTTTAATTCATCGAATAAGTGTAAGTTAAGAGTAAACAAGCCGGTCACTTCTCCATAGAAACGGGGAAATAATATTACTCCACTATGTAATGTTGTAGGTCCAAGACTAAGTATTAAATCAATTTGTCTCTTCATTATTATAAATTGATAAGAAAGTAAAAAGTTAATAAACATGAAAGTTATAAGCCACTAAACATCCTGTATTTTAGCTCAATTGTAAGGCCACTTTAGACGTAAATAAATAACATAAGGAGTACGAAAACTCCAAAATAATGATAAAATGAATTTAAAAAAATCTAGTGGCACAGTATATTGTCCATCAAAATTTCAAATAACTTTAGTTGGAATAAATTTGTTAAGTAGTTTATTCATGACTATCCTGTAGCCAAAGGTCGACATGAAAAAAATTGCGCGCTCATTTCTCTTTCTTTCTCCCTTTTCCCCACTCTGTTTGATGATGAGAGCATGCTTTTGAGCCACGCCCACCGATGAGTTCGAGCCGTCGGGCGGTGCATCCTTAAACGTGTTGTGTGTTGTGGCAGACGGGGTCGTTCTGCGCGTTCCTGCCGCTGTCGCTGAGCGCGGGCGGCGCGATGTGGTGCGGCGTGGCCACGTGTCCGCTGCTGGCGCACGCGCTCGCGTTCGCGCCACTCGACGGCGGCGTCATGCAGCGCGCCGCCACCCGCCCTGCGCACACGCCGCACCCACCCGGAGCGGTACTCTACCACTACAGACTAAGGCTCGCGCTTACTACAGCAGCAACGCACACAAACACACCGACCTCGCCGGCGAGGTCGAGGACTCACCAGATCTGTTAGATTCTCTCCAAATAGTCAACCAGATCAACCTACTAGGGTGCCAGGGCAAGTCTGACCCCACTCCCGGTGACGGCCAAGCCGAGGTTCGTACCGTCTGAGGTGCCCTTGTGCTAGTCGCCTATAAACTAAACTAGGTCTAGCGCCATTTGCGCTTGCCGAAAGTCTGGTGACGCTGTAGAGGCCGTCTGAGGCCAACAGCATAAGACATTAAAAAAAAATATTTAAAAAACAGACGCAACGCATAACACATCTCTAAAGGAAAATGCGCTCTGCGGCCCGGCCCGGCTGTAGTGTGCGATGGTTCATATAATATGTTGTGAAATGTGCTCCCGATATTTCGGCGCAGTTACATGCAGCATGTTCACGGACTATCGGGAGCTCATTTCACAATATAATCACAGTAAATATCCCGTAAATTATAATAGAACTGTAGTAAACAGCCGTGATTGTTCAAAACAGTGTTTTATATCTGATATAAGCCTCAAATATGAGGCCAGAGCAAAGTTCTGAATGGGTCAAAGACGATAGATGACACAAGAAACTTTAACTACGTTTTACCATCCACAGATGGCGCTGTTCATATTCTGGTGCTACGCGTGCAAGTTTCTACCCTCAGTCATATCAATATTAGTGTTATATTGGTTCACTCTACGTGCGTTCTGCGAGCAAATTGCTTCAGGTACAAAAATATTTTCCTTATTCGTCTTCGTCTTCATTTATGGTTAATTGATTTCGTGGTAGCCTAATCGGGAGACCGCTCGACTTGTAATCGTGATGTCACGGTTTCAAACCCAAGCCCGTACCAATGAGTTATTTCGAGTTTATGTACGAATTGAAAATTTGAAAATACTACTGACTTTTCGGTGAAATAATACATAGTGCGAAAATCTGCATATGTCCTGAGATGACATTTAATGGCGTATGTGAATCCACCAACCCGCAACTAGACCAGCGCAATCCTTCCAAAAAATGCAAAAATAAAACCGTACGATTTTCGTCTGTCGTACCGTCACTTCATACCAGGAGTATTGTGGTCAAAGATGGTAAACACACCTAGCCTGGAATAAGAACTGGCTCTCAAGTGAGGCTGCCGTATCATACTAGTAACTTTTCTATAAAGCATTGCATTAGACCGCCTTATATCTCCGTTGGTTGTTTGTCGGTTTGATAGTTGTATGGCGTGGGTTTAACTCCCACCCAGCAGGGCTACTACGCGCGTCAAGATAAAATGTTGACATGTTTTTATATCATGCGAAAACGAGACAGACTTATACAGAGTTATAGCCTTCTCCTGTTCTTCCTTGACAGAATAGAGAAGATATTGTCACGGTCCGCATGCTAGGCTTGCAGGACAAATATTTATTTATTTATTGGAAAACCCAACTGCTGTTGTAACTTATAAATATACAATATACATAATATTAATTATATATGTATAATATTTATGTAAATAATACATGTTTGTTCTGGGTCTGGGTATTGTATGTATTTCAAGAATGTAGTACAACAAATATATAAGTATTGTATCTGGTTCCCATAGACAGCTTTGCTTATTTTGGGGCTGGATGGCGCTGTGTGACATGTCCACCAATATTTATTTATTTATATTTGTTTCGTAGCGACGGGCGCGACGTCCTGCTGGCTGGTGTACCCGGTGAACGTGGGCAACTACACGGCGAGCCGCGACCTCACGCTGCGCAGCTGGCACGGCTGGGGAGACCACTTCTACGACGGGTTCTACGCCGCGCAGCACATCACGCTCGCACTCATCACCGCGCATCTAAGTGAGTCAACACACACTCATCAACACCCAGAACACGTCCACTGCTAGACGAAGGCCTTCCCCGCAATAGGGTTGCCATAATCCCTACGCTTGCCAGGCCTGGGGGTCGCATGCTCACCGCCCTTATCTAAGAGTATTCTGCTGCCCGTGCTCCAGTGTTTTTTGATGCAGTTTTAGAACATACCCAGCGCCACACACCACACACATCCTCTACCACACACCACACACATCCTCTACCACACACCACACACATCCTCTAATCTATGGGAACTGTAATAACCCTCTTCCATTGAGAATGAGAGAGGATCGTTCTCAACTGGGGTCTCCCATTATCAACAGGTGGCCCATCCAGCGGAGACATAAGGCACTATGATGGGACCGCATAAAAGAGTTCTGGCCCGCGCGGTACAGGGGCGCGGGGTACGATGTCAAGTGAAAGGGGATCGAGGGGGAGCGGGGCCGCAAGCGCGCTTATTTTAACGGTCCCACTATTATAGCACCTCCTATCCATGCTCTATTCTACGGGAAGCGTTGAGAATAGGATCTATTGCGAATAGGGTGTTTTAAGAATGAACGTTCTGAGAATGGGATCACTTCTACGATGGATTCTACGCCGCGCAGCACATTACGCTCGCATTCATCACCGCGCGTCTAAGTGAGTCATACACACTATCGAGACACTAGCATGGCCCATCCATCCTCTTTTCCACGGGAACCATTGAGCAAGGGTCTTTTTGCGAATAGAACATTTTACGAGCTTGGGCGTTAAGCTTCTGGGGAAATTAATTTGCAACTAAACTATATTTTTCCGAGATGCATTTTTGCATATATAATAACTGCTACTTGTTTCATGGTCAAAGAACGTATTTATGTGCGTTCATACGAACAGGAATTTGTTTATAATCGTGAAAGTTTACTGCTAAGTGTGCCATGACGAGTGTTTACCTCCGCAAAAAGCGGCAGAAAAATATGTAGCCAGAATATCGCCATTGCATTGGCATCTCCAATGGAATATGCTTGAAGTTTTCCATCTTGTCAGGAGAGAAATAAAGTTTTCGTTACAAAACTTTTTTGCCAAGCTACTGGTATAATTATGGTCAAAGCTGATTAGCTCTAAGATTTTGCTGATAACCGATCTATCTACGAGTGACGAGAAATTTTGGTAATCTATTTTTGCCTGATTTCTTTTTCATATTGTTTCAGTAATCATATCATTGTCATTCATACACCGACAGTCTTCGATCTGGCAGCGAGGCTTTTGGTCGAACAAAGTATGGTGTGGGACTGTTGTATTTTTGTAAGTAACTACTTTAGAAATTTATTTTTCCAGGAGGCATATTGATGCTTTGGCTGTGGCTGCACGGAAGGGTTTAGTGCCTATTTGTTTATATTATTTATTTCCATAAATTAATTTGTGATAGCTGTTTTTTCCAAATCACACAATTATATATTTTTGATAGTTGTATTTAATATGATAATTTTTATTAATTTATTATGTATTTTACTGTGACATTATTAGCATAGCATACCTATATAGCATAATCAGCCTCCTACTGGACATAATACGCTGATAACATATTTATTTAAAATAAGTACATACTTACTTTAATTTGACATATAAATAACACTTATGCAATAAATGAATATATTATAAATGCGAAAGCTTGTCAGTATTTCTGTGTGTGTATGTTTGTTACCACTTCACGCCAAAACGGCTGAATGGATTTGGATGAAACTTGGAACGGATGATTGATTCATTTCTGGAATATATCACCGGTTTTCATCATCACGCGGATGAACCCGCGTGGCGCAGCTAGTAATAATTATAAGAAACCAATCCAAGCTTTGAAGACAGCCAGATTGTGTAAACCTTCACCTACACCTTCAAATGTAATAGGGAATATGCATGTGTTTAATTGAATCTGATGTTTACATCGAAAAAATAATTGAAATCGGCTGGTAAAGCTCGGAAATATAAGCGTTCAAAGTATTTGGGAGGGGACCCCCTGCCAAATACTTTCCCTTTCAAAAACCTGTCCCTTTCTAGCAAAACACGTGTTAGTATAGAATTTGTTGGGAATCGTGGACTTTGATGTCATTATCCACTATGCCCTCCCCGTCTAACATGAAAGTACAATGTTTATAACTTCGTTATTTGTGCACATATTGAAATTTTATTTTCGATGATTTGTTTTGTTGCTAGTCAGCTTTTTTGTAAGTCATTAAAAAAAAACCATGCATATTCCCTATTCTGTTACAGAATAATAATCCAAAGCATATTCAGCGGCGTGATGCTGAGCGACAGGTACGGGTACTGCGAGGAGTGGGGGCTGTGCGAGCTGCGCTACGCGGTGCCGTGGCCGCTCGCGGTCGGGTACGCGGCCTCGCTGGCGCTGGTCTTCCTGCTCGTCGAGTTCATCAAGTGGCAAGAGATCAAGTGAGTACACCATACACCTGTATTGAGAGAGTGTGAACGAGAGGCACGAACGGCGGAACTAACAAAGCAGAGTAGAGTTCTGTAGTGGTACGACTCTGCTGCGGTCCCGCCTGGGAAAGTACCACACCTTTGCCAGTTATTCAACCGCCAAGCAGTGGTGTGCAATAATTACTGTGTTCCCGTTTGAAGGGCAATGTCACCAGATAAATTACTGGGAATGAAGAGATTTAACATCTAATATCTCAGAGTGACGAGCGCAGTGCAGTGCGGCGCAGGATTGTATTCGCAAGTTTACAATTCTAGCACTGCTACTGTATATGAACAGGCGTGACGTGACGCCATCACCAGTCGAACGTCCCGCACGTCTCGTACCTCGACAGCATAAAAAAACGTCGGTTTTAGTGTGTAGACGCATTTAAGTTGTCCACATACCAAAGCCATGCCGGCTGTTTGCGTCAACACTCTGCAATTACTAAATGCGAACGACACATGCCGCTGACGCCGCGGCTCTCCTGGCACCAACAAACTTGTTCAAGCTTGCAACGTCCTGAAGCCACCGGCTTTGGTCGCCGCAGTTCGGCTTTTATTTATTTAATAAACATACAAAACAGAATGCAAAAATGTAAGATTAAGGTTAGGTTTTTTTTTAAATATATTTAAGTGACGAGACGAGCAAGACCTTCGCCTAATGGTAAGCGTCACGCCTGCCTCTAACAATAGCAGTGCCAGAATTGTGAACTTGCGAACACAATCCTGCGCCGCACTGCACTGCGCTCGTCACCCTGAGATATTAGATGTTAAATCTCTTCATACCCAGTAATTTCTCTGGTAACATTGCCCTTCAAACCGGAACACAGTAATGCTTGCACACTACTGCTTGGTGGTTGAATAACTGGCAAAGGTGTGGTACTTCCCCAGGCGAACTCTGCAATAGAGTCATACCACTACAAAACGTTACGCGTCGCTACCGCCTGACAATGCAATATTTACAATATTACTATAGACACATAGGCAAATAAATAGTACCAATAAAAGTCAAGTGACGTGTAATGATGAGTAATCATTGTTCGCAGAGCGGACGTCCGCAACCAGCGGCGCGCGCGGCTCGACTTCGGCACCAAGCTCGGCATGAACTCGCCGTTCTGAACGCTACCTCCTCTTCTAGTCAATTACGATTTTTGAACGTGTTCTGTAACTTGTTATAACTAACTGTAACTCATCTCAGGAAAAAGATATACGCGTGAGATTTACATTCGACTTCAGTTTCTAGTATTTCGTCGGGTGTAGTTAGGCGTCATACTCGTCTCTATGTCGTAGCTGGATCTAATTAATTCGCCATATTATGAAGAGGCCGGTAATTGCAAGAAAAGCCAAATATTGAATTCTTAATGGGTTGGTTACTTATGACGTTAGGGCATATGGCCCGAGCGCAGCTGTTATATTTTTCACGTTTCCTCTATGATCATCATCAGCCCGGAGACGTCCACTGGTGAACGAAGGCCTCCCCCTTAGACCGCCACACTGTACAACAACCTGCCATTTGTATCCACCGGTTGCCCGCGACTTTTACAATGTCGTCGGTCCACCTATATATATTACATATATATAGTGGGAGGCCGCGCCTACGCTGCGTCTTCCGGTTCGCGGTCGCCACTCAAGAACCTTTTTCCCCATCGGTTGTCAGTTCTTCGAGCGATGTGGCCTGCCCACAGCCACTTCAACTTGCAAACCTTGCGAGCTATGTCGGTGACCTTGGTTCTTTGGCGAATATCCTCGTTCCGGATTCTATCGCGCAAAGTCGTTTCCTCTGTATGTAGGAAGAATTAATTATTGTATGAGCCAATATAGGCTATCTTATATTTAGGAGATGCGTGATGACGATGAACTATCTTTTCATAATAGAAGCTAATTTATGAGATCTGGCTAATACAGGCCATTAAAAAAATACTTGTGTTGTGATTATCAATACTAAAATGTGGTCTCCTATCTTGAATCACATTAAATAAATGGCTTCTAAATAATCAGTCCAATGAGTCCCAATGCTCGCTGCATGGTCGAGGCAAGAAACGGGCGAACAATCGTCAACGGAAAGTGTTTGCTGTACTTATGTCTAAAATTGTCTTACCGCAAGTCGGTCAGTGCCGTCTTTACCATAAGGTCACACGGGGCCAGTGCCCGGGGGCCCCGAAGGACCGACAATTTCTTTCACATTTATTCTCAAAACATTTTTGTCGGGCACAGTAATAAAACTTTTGTCTTAAAATTTAAGTCAACATTTTTTCGAATTTATCTAACCAAATTAAGACAAAATCTAGTCAAACTTTGCCTTTTTTTCTTTGAGAAGTATAAAATTTACATAACATTTGACTTATTGGCTTAGTTAGGATCGATTTAAGATTAAAAAAAGCCAGTAGAAAAATGTTAGTAAGTATAATTCGTTTTGTTTACTTTCCAAAGGGGCCCCAGATTCTTGTGTGCCCAATTTAAGACGGCCTTGAACTCGGTCTCAACTGCACGTTTTTTCTTTGGCTATCTGGTTATATGTGGTACAATTTTGAACCTACGGGAAACTGGCAACATGAGTTTTCCACATCGCCCGCGTCTTGCTTCGGCATTCCAGCTTTGGTCATAGTGTGCATTTGCCTGATATTTTATATCAATTCATATGAAACTATTGTAGTCCGTCATATCGATGTTTTAAGACTTTGAAAAACGAATGATACTAACCCTAACTTATTGTTAAGTGAAAATGTGACTATGTACTTAGTATGTACGTATTTTATACTTATTTATTCATTGTGGTACTAAATTTTGATGATTTTAAATAAATATATTTGTCAATTTTTCATGTTTTATTTTAAGCTTTACCATCCTATACAGTATAATCTCTCTAGTTCCTCCTATTCGATCTGTACTTTCATAGCTCATAGTCTACAAATCTTAAGTTTGCGGAGTTTCTGGAACATTTTGGTTGAATATTACATTTAGTGAAAAGAGGTACCTCAACTCATACATTATAATTAATAATCATCCCTTATAAACCACAGGAGTTGTTGCAAAAAATATACAGGTTTATAAGGCTTGGTACGTACCAAATCATCAGGTTTATCATTGTACCAAAGATAATAGTATTGTAGTCACTATGATGAATACAATGACCTCCTTTCGGCCCCCTCGGCTCAAGCCTTAATCCAGTGTAGGTAGGTACTCGACTCGGGGACAGAGCGCCGCGCAGCAGAGGCCATATAATATTATATATAGTTTTTTTTCTAGCGCAGAGGCTGCGGTGCGACTCTTATCCTCTTCCTCCTACATCACTTTCGTACATTTTATAAATATACGTAAGTGCATAGCTCACTACAGGCACTCATCGCATTTTTCCTTTACTGTAGCGTGCGTGTGCCTTTATAGACCTTAGGCGCATAGAGTATGGTGGGTGTAGAATGTATAACAAGTATGTTTTTACGAAAAAAAAATATATTTAAGTATTGTATCAGGTATCTGGTTTCCATAATACAAGCTTTGCTTAGTATGGGGCTAGATGGCGCTGTGTGTAAAATGTCCCCCAATATTTATTTATAGTACATTGCGTGAGTCGAGGTAGAAGAGTCAAGGCGGAGGCGCCTAGCACAGCCTAGGGCATAGAGTAACTTATATATACCGGAAATCCTAGGGTCTACGTCCGAAAACGGAATAACAAAATGGCGGCGAGTCGCGTCGGCTACACACAGTGCCCGCGCCTCGACGCCGCGGCGCCTGTTCGACCCCGCTCCTACCCCGGCGCCGCCTCTCGACTGTGCCGCAACGCGGAAATTCAGTTGGACATGTCAAAACTCGCGAAAGGGGTTCCTTTGGTATATTAACCTAAGGAAAGATCAAAAACATTAAAAATCAAACCAAGATTAAAACAATGTATGTAGGTAGTTTATTAAGACTAAATTAACTTGTGATGCAACAGGTTTAGTACCGACCTAGTCAATTTAAAATAACGAGTTGTCCACGGCTATTGTTCAAAGACACACACTAGCCGTAGAATCTAATGATTGTTAAGTGTGATTACAAACTAATGGTAGCACATTCCCTTATTTTATGTATGGCTTGCTGCCAATCTAGATTACTTCTTACCATTTTCATACAATGTTATTTCACTTACAAACTTTGATTTGGTGTCCACTACCAAATTTACTTGGGCAAAGAAGTTGAACTTGCTCCTACAATGCAGCCCTAGATGTTAATGACAAACTTATAATTACAGGCAAATCATTCCATAAATATTGCCACTTTTCTCGTTATACATAAATTAATTTGGTTACAACATTTTTAAATGGTTTATATTTATATAATCTACATGATTGTTAGTAACTAAACATTGTACTTTTAGGTACATAAAATAAGTATTCCTATTACTAGGAATCATCAGGTAAGTCTAATATTTCTTGGACAAATGAAGCCACGTCTGTGTCCTTTTCGCTGTGCTCCATACAGAACTGATGAATGAGCAGTGCATCATAGTTTGGTCTCTCTTTGTAGTCTTTTTGCAGACACTTCACTATCAAATCTTCAAACTCCGGTGAGTATTTACCACTAGGTAGTCTTGGAGGATCATCTTTAACAACTTGTTTGAGCTGCTCAAAAGGTGTGCCCCAGGTGTTGTATGGAAAAGTGCCTGTAGCAAGCTCAATCATTGAAATACCCAGAGACCAGACATCACTCCGAATATCATACTGTCCCGGGTTGCCGGTTGGATCGATTCTCTCAGGGGCCATGTATGGTTTACACCCAGCATCTATAGTCTTAGCTACAGAGTCCACAAGGTAACCTGAGATGCCAAAATCACACATTTTAACTTCTCCTTTCCTATTAATAAGTATATTTGATGGCTTGACATCTCTGTGGATGACCCTCAATTTCGAATAGAGGTAATGTAAAGCACTGACTACGGAGAAGGCAATCTTTCCTAGAATGTTCTCTGGGATAATACGGTTGTTCTTGTATACTTTAGTGTAGAACTTATCAAGGCTCATGTCCATGACTTCCATGCAGATCCATACATCTCCCTCACGGAACATGGCACCATAGAAGTGGACTGTATATGGACAAGCACTGGCTCTCATAGACACATCGAGGTCCATGAGGAGTCTCTTCAACTCCAGTGACTGGCTGCTGTTGAATGTAGCGGTGATTCTCTAAAACATAAAACATGCTAATGACAGAAATACAATAACAGTTTCACAAAGAAATAAGTGCTTCACTAAAACAATACCAGAATACATGCTTTATCTGGTTTGAGTTGATTTCATAACCTGTAATATGTTTCATTTAACAGTATCGGCCTTGTCAAAAAACTGCTACTTGTCTTGAATGGGAACTGTATTTTATTTATGTACCTTCACAGCCATTACAGTGTCACTTGGTATATGGCGCATTTTTTCAACAATCCCGTAGGCTCCACGTCCAAGGTCACATATCTTCACCAAGTCATCTGCATGAACAGTGAATGTTTTGTCATCCACAGTGATTGTAGTCTGCTTATCCAAGTTACCCGGCGGAGTTCTGTAAGACACAAAATATATTTCAATATACCACTAATGATAATGATCAGATTACATTAAGGCCAGATTACCACTAGTACAATAAATTATAGTAATGTATGCAGATTGTATAGCAAGACAATAGCTTCGTAATATTGTTTATTGAATACACAGTAGACAGATAATAACTTCGGACCGAGATGTAAAGCGATAACATAGATGTGCTTTTACCATATGATTTGTTGCCATGAAGTCGAGAGTAAACTTACACTACTTGCTGCTCCTGGGGTTTGAAGCTGAAGCCCGGCGGCTTTCTCCGTCCAGACATATTGTCGCCTAAATTGAAACGTTAGGCAAGTCTAAAATGCTAAGTGATTAACAAAATATTGGAGAGATTATCAACTAAACGCTCGCAAAGCGCCCGTTCTCGTAATCAGGTAGTAGTCACAAAATTTCGACATTAATTACCAAAAGATAGAATAGAACTATACAAGTGCTAGTTTTTATAGCATTATTTGCAGGGAGGAATATTATAACTACTTTGAAAACGTATTCTATTTCCAAAATTACAAAAGTAGGCAGACAAGCAGAGCAAACGCAAAGCAACAATTTTTGACATTCAATTCAAAATGTATAGAGTTGCCAACGTCAAATATTTGTTTGGGCGATATTTTTTTTCTTGTTATTGGCATCGTATTTCGTGCGATGTATGTTGTTGTATGTATGTTACGAGTTCTGATTGTATTTATTGCCAATAAACATAAGTTACACAACACATACACAATTACACATACATAATCACACAAGCTAGTGGCAACTTTACTACAAGCTTCTTCGGAGTTTTTCAAACAACACTAAAATACAATAAACCACTTGCCTAATAATGTATTGCAGCCAGCGACAGTGATAATGGAATGTACGGGCCCAGCGCTTACAAATCGTTCAAAATTAACAAGTCAACACAATCAAGCATACCTAGCTAAAAGTTTGCATATTACATTTGCCAGAAAATAAAGATAGCGAATCTAATTACTACATGACAAAAAGAGAACACATGTACAATGTACATGTATTAGAAGTTTGTATTGTCGTATCGTACGGCTCGTATGTCGCAAAGACAGAGTATGACTGACTCGAAAGGAGAGCCGGCGCTCAACATATGGTCTTCAAAATCCGTGCGCCCCTAGTTCCCGTCCATTCATTTTATCATTGTCGCTGATTGCAGCAACATAATTTTTTTCGCGTTCCCGTCGAAACTCCAATACCATGATTGTTTGTTAAGTTCAGCCGATGCGCGACTGACAATTTTATCGCCGATCAATACGGTTCGTGGTCGTACAGTACAGCGATCGCGGCTGAACTGGGCTGAACCTAAAGTGAATGGTTTTAATAGTCTACAGTATGAATGAGTTGTACCCAGCTCAGCTGCAGCACCTCAGCTCGCTGATCTGTTTCAGTTTATTCTTTACTTAGTTCAGTAAAAAAATATGTATCTACATTACTATACTATCATTAAAATACCATTATACCAAGGACAATACCATTATACCATGGATAATACCATTATACTAAGGACGATAATACTTACAATGTGTACACAAAAAAATTCAAATCAAATCAAAATGGAAGGTAAATAACGACAAGAACATTAGTGAACATATTTTTAACTATGATATATTTTACTTATTGTTACGTAGACGGATTTCAATTATTCTTAATACCTATTACCTACTAACAAAATGTCATGGAATCTTTGAGTGGCTGGTTATTATATGTATGATCTAACCATGTAATCATTTGTAGGAGAATCTGATAGCCCTCATAGCATCTCTTGCTTTTTTGGCAGCCTCTTCTTTCAGTCTATGCCTTTTCTCTTTTTCTGCCAATCCAATAACTTCGTCATGTTGTAGAGCACTCTTTACAGATGATTTGGCAAATAGCTTGCTCAAAACATAATCATCATCATTGTTTTTTGCATCTTTTTCTCGCTTATGTTTTTTCCTTTTAACATTTTCAATAGCCACCAAGTTCTCCACTTCAGTTTCTAATACAGAGTGTCTTCTTTTCTTGGCTTTCTTTTCTTTTTTGTTGGCATGATGTTCAGAATTATTGTTTGGTATAGATACTGTCTCTTTCAGTTCCTCTTTAATCTTACTTTCAATAGTATTATTTTTATCTGTCTGCTTTTCTATAATTTCACCATCTTCTACTTCATCCTGAGTTTTGAGTACTTCTTTAAGTAAATTCTCTTCATAATCTTTTTTTGAGTGCTTGTTAATAATATCAAGTTCAGACAAAATACTGTCAAATGGAACAGCTGTTATTTTATCATCAACCATATTTGTCGCCTGTACTTCTACTTTGGGAGGATTCAATAGAAACTCTCTTTTCTTTTTATACTCTTCTCTGGGATCTTTTTTATCTTCTTTGGGATTATTTACAACTTTAGATATCTTCTTGCTGATTGCTTTGGCCATTTTTTTCATTGCCTCAATTTTTTTCTTTTTTATTACACTTTCTTTTATATCATTGTTTTTATTTGTTTCATTAACATTAACTTTCGTATGCTTGAAAAGTGCTGCAGTCTCAGTGTCTCCTTCACAGTTAGGCTCCTCATAATTGAAGAGACCCTGAAGTGTACTTGTTGTTAAAACATTCTTTTGATTAGGATCAACAAGTATTTTGTTGCTCAAGAAATGTTTGAAAATTTGTCTCTGATATATTTTCTCTTCAATGGTGCCAGCGGAGAGGAGCCTGTATACAGTAACAGTTCTCTCCTGGCCGATTCTCCAAGCTCTCTCTTTTGCTTGATCATCAGTGGCTGGATTCCAGTCAGGATCGTAAACTATTACTCTGTCAGCTCCAGTCAAGTTCACTCCTAGCCCTCCTACTCTAGTTGTCGACAGGAAGACCAAGTACTCCGAATTTTCATTGAAGGTCTTTATTAAACTCTGCCTTTGACTAACCAAAACAGAACCGTCCATTTTTAAATATTTAAAATGTTGATTTTGCAAATACTGTTCTAAAACACATAACATAGCTCTCGACTGGGAAAAAATTAGGGCTCTATGTCCTTGTTTCTGCCAAATTTTCAGCAAGGAATTAACTACAGTCATTTTACCAGATCTCTTCCAATGCCCGAACTTTTCCTCGTCTATTGATTCCAAATCCTCCTGAGCCTCATACAGATACAAATCTGGATGATTACATATTTTTCTAAGAGTCGTCAAGGCAACTAGCATCCTCGCTCGCAATGGCTCTCCATATTTATTTTCTTTATCCAATATGCTTCTTACAGTGGCACTCATAAGATACCCCATGTATAGATCTCTTTGTTCCCTTGAGAGAGCACAGAACAGCACCTGTTCATTTTTCTCTGGTAGTTTTATATGTTCCTGTACCTCAGCTTTGGTCCTACGCAGCATGTAAGGAGTGATGATATTTTTTAGAGCCTTAGCAATTTCTAATGCAGTAGCCTCTTGGAATTCAGAGGCATTTGCATAACCACCCTGTGTAATTGGCTGGGCAAAATGTTCCATAAATGCATTGTACGTACCTAGTAACCCAGGCCTCATGAAATCAAATAACGACCACAGTTCTTGCAGGCTATTTTGCATGGGAGATCCAGTGATAAGCAGTTTATGCGGGGTTTCAAATTTCTTCACGAGTTTGCTGACTTGAGTGTCTGGATTTCTTATTTTATGACCCTCATCTAATATCATGTAGTGCCATTTTCGAGACATCAGATCTTTTGAGTATTTTACAATACCAGCATATGTGATGAGGAGTATTCCATGGGAGTCGTGAAGCTCCCGGATTAGTTTGTTGTGGTTTCCAGCATGTGATCCAGAATGGTGGAGAACTGCCACTCTTAGGTTAGGGCACCAGAAGTGAAAATGTGAGACCCATTGGTATATGACAGTAGCTGGTGCTACAATAATGCTTGGACCGAGTCCACCCCATGACCCCATATCAGTGTTGGATAGTCCAGCTAGAAATGCAATAATTTGGATAGTTTTTCCCAAGCCCATTTCATCTCCTAGTAAGCCACCTGCTTGTACTTGATGGAGTTCCCATAACCATTTAACACCTGTCCTCTGAAACTTGTACATTTGCTTCCAGATGAAATTAGGCACAAGTAGGCCATTCTGTAGCTCATGCTTCCCATCAGGATTTCCATTACCTTCTACTACATATTGAATATCCGCAGTTAATAAGCTACCATCATAGTTTGAGGAAGTGGCGGCGGCTAATGCATCTCGCCACTGTTTTATTCTGTCTTCATACATCTGCGCATCTCCATCATCTATTATTTTCTGTACATTTTGTCTAGATCGGGATGAAGAAGGCAGGAATGGATTAATATCTGGTACGTGCATCTCTTCTTCGTCTTCAGATGGAATGTACTCACAGTCATGACAGTCATCATCAGATACAGCGGTAGTATTAGAATTTTGAGCTGTAACAACTTCTTTTGTTCCCATCTTGGAACAGCTCCTTCCGAAACTTGCGCTTACTTGTTTTTTCGAGATAAGTTCAGCTGCGGTTTTACTTTTTTCTGACACTCCATCTTTGTTATTGTTTTTAAAGTCTCTTTGTTTTGCTAATGCTAGTTGACTTTCGAGGTATTTATTAATGTCGACCATCACGATTTACAATAAAATAATATAACCATAGAGTAAGTACATAACGTAAAATATAACATGAATATAACATTGAGCATTTAACCATAGAGTGAGTAACGCATTTAACTAGAAGAGACGGGACTTCCATACATCGAGTCAATTTAATCGAGTCAATATTTCATTTTTTTTAAGAGTTTGTGTCGCATCTTGTAGCCAATATAACAAGTAAGTACTTCATTCGCACCACATGGGTACCAACCAAACAAATGAATAGGGTTGTAACAGTCCAGCTTTAATCGATAAAATGTACCGGCTAATGCACAGACTAAAAAACCCTTTTTTATATTTTACCGGATAATCCATATTACTGTAACGTTGGAATTAGATGTAAGCAAAATGAAACGTAATTTTATATTCAAACTAAAATAACTATTTATCTAGGTAACATTAAAATACAAAATATAGTAGCCAGTCGCGCGTGTGAAATCCAAAGGCACGCACCCGCGCCATTTTGCGCCGCTTATACAATTTTTCAATACCAACACGCGACCATGCTAGCGCGCTATCTTCAGCGTACGCCCTGAAAGAAACAAAAACAATACATATTATGGGGTGGTGATTGTTCTTTTTATACGATTGTGTTATGGACGTGACGGCAGCCTCTCTAAAAAAATCAAAAAAAAAACTAAAATAATGTTTATTTTAAGCAGTATATATGTTGGCGTCATGGAGGATAGGGAGTTGTGATGAGGAACTTGCGGCCGTACCTGTGGATTTTGTAGACGGATTGTGTGACGTCACACTTATTTGGTCAGTCTGCTAGCGTTCGCCTCGCGTAACAGTCATTCGGGCTTACAAAACACACGTACGACTTTTAGTGTTTTTACTTAGTAAAAGTGAATATAAAATGAGTTGCTGTGTTTCTTCATGTAAAAACTATCGCGGCAAACATTCTGATGACATGAATGGCGTCTCATTTCATTCGTAAGTAATTTTATTTGTATTTTCTAAGGTTCGTTTTAGAAAATATGTAATGTTTCTTGGTGTTTTTAACTATTTCTAGAGATGGCGCCACTTTATTTAACGTTAACCATAAAAAAATACGTTTCAGAGCACTTTTTAAATTACATGAACTATTCTTGCTTAAATTTATTATTTTTATATAATGTGTTTTTGGTTTATTCCGGCTTTTAAACTAGTGGTTCTAGTTAAAACCTTTGTCTTTAGAATTTACGAAAGCGACATCTGACGAGAGAGTAAGAAACCTGGTGTTTATAAGAGTTCTCCACTTTTTTCGATAAAGCACTTCTCAAAAACTTATTCTGAATTCCGCTAGATGGTAGCTCCATGTGCGGACTCTAGCGCCCCTCCCGCGAGCCCTACACCTCTCCGCACGATCACGCGTCCTTCTATAGAAAAATCCTTTGATCGCGTCTCTGCTTCTATTACTCTGTGGTTGGCGTCTTCATCAGTCTTCGTTGAATTCGTTGCACAGTATTTCACTTGTGCTGGAGACGTTGATGTGAGGCGCAGGCTTTTCAATATAAATGTGTATATATTATTAGTGGGATAAATTATTATTTTCGGGGCTCAACAAGTCGAAAAAGGGTTAGATCTAGCCCGGAAGGGGCTGACTTGGCAACACTGTTTACGCACCCGAGTGTGGGCAATTGATTAACTGTTAATGTGTTAAGTGATTAACATGTAATTTCAATTTGTTTTCAAAAATCTGAAGAAGCTTGTAATAAATAATCCTCAAGCTTATGCTAACGAAAAATATGCTTAGGTAGAAATCTAGCTATAGTTATTATTATTGTTTGTTAATTATGTATGTTGTTGCTGTTGTCCCTATTTAATGATCATTTTTGGTGAACATTGAATCGAATGCCTATAATATAATTTACATCTCTAAGCAAAAAAATAATGTTTGGGCAATAGTAAAAATTCAGAACTTTTTTACTCTAATATCCGAGGTATAAATCTTTGCTGCTGGGCGCTGCCGCTGGATACAATTCGGGCCATGTCTATTGACCGAATTGTTCATGGGGTTTTAACAGTTCACTTTCATTAAATGCAATGAAAAAAAACACTATTTAGCACTATTACATTATTATTATTACTTTGAAAACGTGAGTAAGCCCGTATAAATAAAGCAAAAATCCTTTTCTATAAAAAGTATGCTTGCGTTTAACCATATATAATAATCACTAAATTATCGGTTTCTAAGTTATCGATAATTTTGGTACTTCACTATCTTTGTTTATTTAATGTAAGCAATCTTTTTAGTTCTAATTTATATGTACGTTTAGTGCCGTATGCGGCTACAAATTGTAATTTGATGCTTACCGGGCCTCATCCAAAGGAAACATGGCCATAAAAATCCATTTTTTGTTTCCGATGCGGCAGATTCTAATCCCGCAAATTTTGCACGTAACTCTCCGCGGTTTTGGCGGCATTTCACTCCAAGCTCACCTACACTCCTACACAGATTACAATATCAAGTTGTTAGATAGTTCGGGTAACTATTAAAAATGTAATTAAATTCACAAGCGAAAAATAAAATAAACAAACGGACAAAGAACGGCGAATGACTGGGAATGAGCGAATGAACTGATGACCGACGACGGGCGGATGGATCTACCCCCGTCCCACCCCGCCTGCAGGCCGCCATTATTTGCGACACAAACTCCATACAAAAATTCAATTTGTTCGTAGTGTCGTCAGCCTGACTAGACATTTAACTAGTTTTTTTTTTTGGATATAATATAGAGCCTAATGCACTTTTTTTTTGTTGTTGTTTTTAATAGTTCCTGGCCATGGATATTAGTCCTTCAGCCGAATACATATTTCTTCATCGAGCCTTCTTTTTGCAGTTAAATGAGTCGTAGTCACAGTCCAAGTCACACACAGTAAGTCACAGTCAAGACCAATCATGCCCTAGTAAAGTCGTGGCAACTTAACTACAAGCTTCTTCAGTGTTTTGGAAACAACACGAAAAGACACGTTTAACTACATTATATCACTTTCCCACACTCTCGCTCGCAAATCAGCACTTAATGAATAAAACGCCACCATTTTTATGCATTAACACTCGAAAAAACACAAGTTTTGGAAAATAATACAATGCAGCGACACGATTTTCTCGCGTTCCCGCCAAAACTCCTCGCCTAATGCACATGAAATCAGTGTTGCCAGCCGGGCTAAGGCAAAAAGTCACCTGAACTACATAAAAAAGTAACCTTTTGATGTGAAAAGTATGTAACCTTTTCCTTTGTTTATTTTTTTCAACATCTATTTATGCGGCTTAAACTCAAAAATAAAAACGCGCGATATTCAAATATTTTTACGTTTTTATCTAATTACAACTAAATCACTCATCGCAAGTACAAGAAAGCACAAAATATTTTAAATCGCAAGAAATTTTGAATTTCGCACGCTGCCGTTGAGGGACCCTTGCTAGACGATTGTAAGTCAACTTACAGAAATATTTGTAATTGACTTGTGTTTTCCATTTGGTGTTGCATTTTACCAGCTACTTTTGTTATAAGTTACAAGTTCGATTTATAGTAAATTGCCTGCAACTTCTGGAAAGTAGGTGTTTATAGATCTTCTCGCTCCACTTTTGTTCTACTTTCTAGTAAAATCATAGAACTACTAAGTGCCATTGTTTTTATTCTTCTTTCCACTTCGGAGGATTATGGCATCGCACTTTGTGCATTTGCCAGTGTTAAGTATTTATATATATCAAGTTTTTAATGATTTTCAAGTGGAATGACCCTTAGTCACAGTCAAAGTCATACTTAATAAATCACAGTCAAGTCCAGTCATGCCCTATTAAAGTCCAGGCAACTGTACTACACGCAAAGACAACGTTTCACTACCTACATTATCTCACTTGGAAAAATATTAAAAGGTGTTTAAAGGTGTCCGTTTACGTTAGTTTCATACGAAAAAATGGATAATTCTACAAATTTAAAAAAATACCTAATTGTAACCTTTTGAGTCGTGTAACCTAAAAGTAACCTGACGGTGTTAAAAGTTACCTAAAAGGTTACAAAAGTTACGAAAACGAGTTATTATGAGTTAAGTGAAAAAACCACGACTAAATCATGACAGTTTTCGCCATTGGATTGCACGAGTTCCTTATGTACTGACAACCAGTGAGTTGAAATAAATAGAGTAGTTATAGTCGAACAAAACTGCTTTAAAAACTGACTAGAAGTTGCCTATATAAATATACTTACGAATGTTACTATGCACTTTGTGAAGAAAGGGAAAGAATATGACCGACTTTATATGCCACACCTGTTGTTAAAAAGAGACAAATATCTAATTTCTCTTACGGCGTAATAAGCTACACAAGTTGATTGGCCAGAGCGAGCGCCCTCGCCGCGCCGGTGTGGCTCTCTTTCACTCTCTCACACAAGACGATCTATCTATCTCGGCCATCCATTTCAAAGTGACAATAGTCGCCTCACATAAAAATTTTTTTTTCCCATTGCAATAAAAATACAGTACTTACGCGTGAAATGAATTTTTTATGTCTCTCACAGTGCCTGTGTAGATAGTGCAGTGTCTAAATACACAGAAAGGCATTATATCACCATCTTTTTGCTAGAAAACATACGATTAGCGGCAGCGTATTACCGGACATTCGGAAGTGAAAGACTGGTAGCGATCACGGCAATTACCTTGATTTCGTCTAGTAAATATGGCGGGGGGGACAACTCATCTACAGGTAAAAACATCTTAGCTGACAACCTAAAAGGTAACGCAATAATTAGATCATTCTTTCAATTATCTACTTGCCAAATTACATTAATTCTTGCTTAGCTCGATGCACTCGATAATTAAAGAGATACTAATCTAAACCTAACAAGACTTCATATGGTCGATAAGCCGACCAAGTATCAAAGATCACCAAAGAGCGGCCGCACATTATACAGTGCTAGCCTTCTAAAATTGGTGGCATTGTACCTTGATCGGGGTGGTACATGTTCGTAAAAATCGTTTACTTGGTTTCTTATGCACGTTTTTTTTTCATACTACCTATAAGAATAAAGTTTGAGTAAGTATTTTTGTGTAAGTCGCCGACAACGTTTGCTACACGCGCTACACAATATGTTAACTTAGCCCAGCTCAACTGTTCCATACAAAAAGTTCATTGACCTTGGACAAAATGGATGGAACAGCTGTTTTATTTTCCGCGATTTCAGGGTTGGCCCGACAGTAAAAGTTGTTCATAATGATGAGTACATACGTACCCTTCAGTATTGTTGAACCTTTTTGTTACAGATTGTATAATAGACAGACTGATGACCTAATCAGTCATTCTAGTATAAGAAAATTAGCTTTACATGCCAGTCATGTTAGTTTTTTCAAGTTGAATTTGTTATTATTTTAATCATTTAATATAAAGTTTATGCATGAACTGCCAAGCGTGGGAATTATGGCAGCACCCCTCTATTAAGGGGAGGCCTTTGCCCAGCAGTGGACGTCTTATGACTGACGACGACACAGTGGCTGCTTCGATTATGCATGAACATTATAATTAGGAAAGCTAGATAATAATTTGTTACAGTTGCTTTTATAAATGAGTCAATTATTGAAACTGTGATTTTATAAGTACATAATATAAGTAGGTTTAAAAATAAACAACGAATTATTATTTTTATAATTCTAGTTTTTTTTAATCTCTTTTAGTTCTAGTATAGTGCCCTGCAAACATCTTGAGCCTAAAGCGACGTAGTGGGGGTAAGTTCTCGCATGTACACTTTTGGACATATTAATCGTCAATGTGGACGTCGAAATTTTTTAAAACTTACCGTCTTATGCATAAAGCACTAAAAAGTATTTCAAACCTATTTTAGTCATAAACGGCCTTACCTAAAATAATCTCGATTCTCTTAGTCACTGCTTAAACTTCTCTGTCCTTTTCTAGCACGTCCAACTTCACGTCAGAGAGAAGATGGCGGAACATCTTAAGCAGTGACTAACGGTTGAAAAGTTTTTTTAGGTAAGGGCGAAAGTGTTTTGTCTTCTTTCTTCAAACTCAATTCATAATTCGAAAGAAATTAACAAAACTCTTTTTAACTAAAATAGGTTTTATGAGGTGTGTTACCTCATATAAATAGAAACACGAGAAACTTCCAGTCTAGAGTTTATTCATTTTACACAAAAGTTCGTAGGTTGTTTTATTAGCGCGCGCGCTTCGTAGAGTTTAGACAACGACTGACTTGCGCGGTAGAGGTCGCGTCGCCGGCACTGGCGTACGGTATAAGAGACACCCTGCGTGGGACGCGCGCCGGTGCGAGCGAGACGGCCTTACGCGCCTAATCCAGAAAACGCGCGGGAACACGGCCGCGCGAGGCACGGGGTGGCAACACCTCCAAATGGTTTACCTTATGCTCCCCCTCTAGTTCAGGGGAACGTCCTCGCTCCTGGACTAGGACTTTAGCAGCTGGGCGTCCACGCTTCCTTTTAGGGATAACTGGGTTAGGCAGTGTGGTATCGTTACCTTTGTATGTAGAAAGGTCCTGGATGTGATATTTGCCCAGGGTTTCACTAGGATGGTCTACATTTGACAAGATATACGTTGTTGGACTTACCTTTTCTGAAATTTGGTACGGCCCGTCACGCTTTGGCGCAAACTTTGCAGTCAGATTCTTCCGGGCGCAGCTTAGCACGTGGGATTTAAGTAATACCAAATCACCTACCTGAAAGGTTTCTGCTGGACGACGAGATTGGTCGGCATATTCTTTGGTCTTGTCCTGTTGAATTTCCACACGTTCACGGATTGCCGAAAGTGAATTAATAAACTTCCTAAGATAAGGAGTTATTTGTGGTTCGAAATTATCTTTGCTCAAAATAGCACGGACGTCATGTGTAACCTCGGTAGGAGACCTCATTTCCCGGGCAAAGGTCAAATAGGCCGGAGACATTCCTGTTGTTCGGCATCTAGAACCGTTGAGGGCAAAGCGAACAAGCGGCAACTTCTTTGGCCAAGATGTGTGGTCTTCTTCCACCAGGTGTGCTAACATCGCCTTTAGGTCCCGGTTCTTTCGTTCTGCAGGGTTTGCCTGTGGGTGGTAAAGAGGCACGAAATTCTGCTTTACGTCTAGGACAGACATGCACTGGCGCATGACTGCAGAAACGAATTGGACCCCGTTGTCGGAAATTATTCGGCGAGGCAAGCCGAAACGCAAGAACTACTCTTCAATAAGGACACGGGCGCAGGCTTCTGCCGTAGCGTCTTGGAGGGCGAAGAGTTCGACCCACCTGGTCGCTGTGTCCTCAATTAGAAACACCCAACGCTCCCCCTGGCCTCCTTCTGGTAGAGGGCCGAAAAGGTCTATGGCGAGCACCTCATTCCTTTGGCTCATTACCGGAGTTTGTAGAAGGCCAGTAGGTTTGGCGTTCGATGCCTTATATCTTTGGCATTGAATGCAGGTTCCGACGTAATCAGTTATTACTCTCCGCATTCCTGTAAAATAAAATTGTTGCGCTACCTTTTTGTATGTGCGGTCGATTCCAGGATGGCCTGCTATAGGAGAATCGTGCAGTTCTTTAAGAATATGTACAACTTGATCGGCGGGAATCACAAGTTGAGGGGACTCGCTCTCCGAATCCGGATTGTTCCTATACAAGACACCCTGGTTCATGAGGTATTCTCGATCATACCACCGCCGGGAAGCGACTTCTTCAGTACCTTCGATATCTTTGATGATTTTGGTGAGCTCGGGATCGGACAGTTGCTCTTGTCGTAACTGGTTAGGAGACTTCGTAGGAAGATCACAGACTATAGAGCAAATACCACAATCGTTGACGGTTTCGCTTGAACAGATTGGTCTGCTGAGTGTGTCTGCTACGACGTTTGCCTTTCCCGGGGTGTACTCGAACTTGATGTCGAAGGACTGGAGTTTTAGAGCCCAACGAATAAGCCTACCTGTTGGCGATTTTAAAGAGAGTAGCCAACGCAGTGGTTGGTGATCACTTCCGATGATTACTGGCTGGCCATCGAGGTATGATCTAAAACGTTCGACTGCCCAAACTACGGCGAGCGCCTCCCGTTCTGTTGTCGAGTAGTTACGCTCTGCATCGTTTAAGAGTCGGCTAGCATACTCGATAGGGCGTTCCTGCTTACCTTCTCCCTGTAACAGAACTGCGCCTAGAGCGTAGTTGCTTGCGTCTGTACGCAGAATGAAGGGACTGTTGAAGTCAGGTTGAACCAGTATCGGTGCAGAGGTGAGTAACCGTTTCAGCTCGTTGAAAGCTTGGGATTGTTCCCCGCTCCAGATCCAGATTTGTTTTTTTCTAGTCAGACGTGTTAATGGCTCGGCGACTTTAGAGAAATTTGGGATAAATTTCCGGAACCATGAACACGTCTGAAGGAATGTTCGCAAATGTTTTAAATTGGCAGGTTCATTCATTTCATTCACTGCGCTTACCTTTCGAGGGTCAGTGGAGATACCGTCCTGGGTGATGATGTGTCCAAGATATCTTACATTCTCTCTCGCAAAAGCGCACTTTTTTCGGTTTACCTGCAGGTTAAACTCTTCCAGCCGTTTCATTACCAGCTCCAGGTCTTCCAGGTGTTGCCCTAATCCTTCAGAAATAACGAGGATATCATCGAGATAAGCTAGAATAGTTACCTCTTTTAGAGCTGCACAGGAACGGAGTCGGCCAATTAAACGCTGGAAGGTTGCCGGTGCGTTTTTCAGACCGAACGGCATCCTTTTGAACCGATAAGTGCCGAGAGGAGATATGAAGGCAGTCTTGTCTTTATCGGACTCCCTGACGCTGACCTGATGATAAGAGGAACGAAGGTCTAAAGAACTCATATAGCAGTTCCTCTTCGTTGACTGTAGGAGCTCATCGATGCGTGGCATCGGGTAGTTGTCAGACTTGGTGATTGCGTTGAGGCGTCTGTAGTCCACGCAGAACCTAATTGTACCATCAGGCTTTGGCACCATTAATGCTGGAGAACACCAAGCTGACTCGCACTCCTCAATGATCTCTTCATCAAGCAATTTATCTATTTCCTGCTTCATCAACTCCTTTTTCGCTGGATTGAGACGATACGGAGGCACGGCTATCGGTGGGTGATTACCTGTCTCGATGCAGTGCTCAGCGAATGGAGTTGGACCTCCCCCTGCTTTGAAAATATTCGCGTGTCTGACGAGGACTTCAGCGAGAGCATTACGCTCTGATGGACTGAGATGAGCACCTTCATCAATGGGAGTGACATTGCGATTTCATAAGTCAGCACTAAGTACAATCGCACGCCCTACTCGATCTGCTCGCCGAAATGTCTGGACGCTTCCTCCTTCAAGAACTACTTTTTTTCAACGTTCCTTTTATTTCAAGGGACCGTTCATATACCAGCAACTTGACTGTTCTCTTAACTTTCTACATACCTCACGATATGTCTGTAAGCGAACAGTGGTAAATTGGTTGCTTACACTAGGATACTTTGAGACGGAGAAGCTACTCGAAATTGTTAAATAATATTAAGGGGCCTGCCCGTTTGTCTAATTAAATCTAGTTCCTATAGTACTGTAATGCCCGGCAGGCCCCGCAAGAAAAAAAGTGATATCTTAAATGAAACATAATATATACCCCACCTTACAAATCTGTGTTTAATTTAATATAGAAGTACCCAATAGGCTAGATGACTGTTTTTTTTTTATTGTCCTATTAAAATGTGGCCCATAAATAAAGCTGATTCGTGAAAAGAAAACGAAAACTTGATCAAAAATAAGCTACTTATAAGCATTTTAATATCATGCTAGACAGAGAGAAGAAACAGCAAATCGTGACGTCACTTCTCAGTACGCTATAGAAATTCTATTCTGACAAGTAAGGCGTGACGTAATTTTTTGTTTTGTGGGAAAGGGACAGAGTTGTCTCTAACAAAAACTTTAAGCGCTCATATATCAGAACATTATTAACCGATTTAAATTATTTTTTCAATAAACATACTATATTTACTTAAATTCTTCATCAAAGCTATTGGTTTCAATGATTTAAACATCAGTCATCTACCCTATTAAGCTATGTTAGCTGTACCAGAATTCGTCCAGATCTGTTCAGCCATTTTTCCGTGATTGACTAATAAACCTCTAAAATATCTAAACAAAAACTATAAACTTTGACATTCATAATTTTGGTAGGATAGTAAGATTTAACCATACAAACACACACATATACATACTGAACCTTTGCTACTTAATTATCTCTATTCCCAGTTAAACTCTCAAGGAGAAATAGTGTGCAGATTTACTACTATATATAATACCTATTAAACACAATACACTTACCTATTATATCATACATACCTATTATATAATATTATACATACCTGTTATGCAATATACACCTATAATGAATATTTTACATTCCTATAATTATATACACATATCACAACTATACCTCACATATACAAACACTCACGCACAAGAATTACCTACTCACCCTAAGGCATCTCCCCGAGCAACTGCATGTACAATCTCGAACAACTCGCTCTTAGCTTATACGTTGTGCCGTGAAGTTGCCTCACGCACACAATCAGCCTCGCACCTTGTTTCTACACGCTCGCGGGTGTGCTAAGCTCGTGCCTTAGGAACCATATTTTGTCGCTGTAGCTACCCTCTTTTTATTAGCTTATTTTTAATTTAACTTAAACTTAACAATAGTTATATAATCTAAGAGATTCCAAACTACTATTCTAAAACTGTATTTTTTCCTATTGTTTTTAATGTATTCGGACCTCACCAAAATTTTATCAAACTAATTATCTTATAATGCTATGTTTTCTTTTTCTTTTATTCCTGTTGGTTTTGTATTACTTAACTTTTTAGATAAAATTTAATTACAATAAGCACAAGGAAGGCACTGAATCTCACAGCACAGGACTCACCTAGTGTGAGATTCAGGGTTCACCACCGCGTAGTATGTACAAGTACCTACCCTCTAAGAATTAAAATATATACTTGTTAGTTTCATAAGATTCACTTGTACTTACTCCAACCTTGTAAACTGTTCAAATAAACGTTATTATTATATTATTATTATGTGGTCGTGAGTACTTCCATGTTCCGTACATGACCGTCAGCAAGCTTGATTTGACGCATCGAGGGAACGAGGGGTTGACCCTTTCGTAGAAGGAGAGCATACAGTGTGTGGCCGGCGATACAATGCTTCGCACCGGTATCTATTAAAGCTGTACCACTAACACCCAAGATTTCAATTTTAAAAATTAGACGAATTTCGCGGCATGCAAGGGGCCTCTCACGACTGTTCCCGGACGTTGCAACCTCTCCACTACATATACAGTCATCAGAAATACCACTCATAGCAAAATTAGTTACATTAGGATTTTCCGTTAACATTTTTCGAGATTCCTGAATTTCACAGTTACATTCTTTTTTTGTAACACCCCCATGACAAAACATGCTTTGGCTTGAACACATACTATGGGGTAATTTTTTTATGCAGTTAGCTCCCGAACTATTAATACTAGCGGGTAATTTTTCTGTGCAGTCAGCTCCCGAACTATCTACACAGACTGGTAAATTTTCTGTGCAAGTAGCTCCTGAACTATCTACACAGACAGGTAATTTTCCTGTACCATTGGCTCTCGCACTATAACGTGTCACACCGTCGATTTTGTGACAACAAAAATGTTTTGGCTCGGCAACACATACAAAATCGGAGTCAGTGTTTTTTTCAGAGCGAGTACATGCAAGACATGCGTTATTATGCGGGACCCAGTTTCGATAACACACATTAGAATTGTTTTGAATGTTGCAAGCATTTGCCGATGGACAGTTCGTATTTTGTGATTTTGGTTCTAACGTACGCGCATCCCTAAGCGGTAGGCAAAGGTCGGAACTGCGGGGGTCGGAACTATTTTCCAAATAGTTACTGCAGTTACTTGCAACATTCGTAACAGGTAAACATGAACACAAATAATGGTTAACAGTATTATCAGAATTTTTGGTATTATTACTAGTGTTCATTACGTTCAAATTATTATTTGACAAAGCACCACGGTTAGAACGTACGCACTTGTTACCCGAATTTACGCACTCATTTTTACTACGCGAATTACGGAGTTCGACACTATAAAAGCTCTCTTTACCCTTATCACCATTATCACACACTTCCGCAGAAAAGTTATTTACGTTCGACTCACCTCGACTTGCCAACTTACGGCACTGGTCCCGGGTGTGATTGTAACGTTTGGAGTATGTACATTGCGGGCGTTGTTTCTTGGGGCCAGTGTAGTCTGTATTCGCAGCCGGCGATGTAGCGGTTGTAGGCGGGGTAGCAGTGAAGACACGTAGTGGTTCGTGCGCGGTGCGGGGCGGGAGCGGTACGGGCGCAACATGCGATAGCCGGTTTTGCGCGGTTGGCGCGACCGGGTTCGCCGGGATGTTCCGGGTGTTCGACGACTTGGAAGCGGGCGGGGGGGCGCGCGTGGCGATATCGGTTCGCGCGGTTTTTCGCTCTTCTTCACAGGAGTCTTCTATATCCCTGGATAAACGTAACAGCTGACCAAATGACGAGAATTCTTCCCTTCGGAGCTTCGCTTTAATTCTTGCGTGTAAAAGGCCGTATGTTATATATCCAATTTGGCATTTTCAGATAGATCGTTTTTTGGCAGTTTAGCAAACAACGCACGAATTTTGGAAACAAATAGATCCGTATTTTCGACACGTTGTGGGTTATCGAAGATATCGATATATATCTTGTGGGGCGGTCGGCGGTCACCAAAGGCACTAATTAAGTTTTCCTTCGCCTCGGCCCAGTCGATAATTTGTTCTTTCAGACCCTGCCACCAGACAGCGGCGTCACCTTGCAGCAGCATAGATAGGCCTTTTAGTACATTCGCGTCTGAGACTTTACAACAGTCGATGTAGCTGTCAACACTGTCGATAAAAGCAGTCACGGACTCTGATGTAGAACCGCTGAAGCTGGCTCGGCACCGAGCTAAGGTCTGGGAGTCGCTGACACCAGGGGGTGTTCTCATCACTGATTCTAAGATCTCGCGGAAGGCTTCGGTTTGCGACCTTTGTAATGTACTTAGAAGAGCTGACACACTGGCCTGCGAAAACGTTTCCTCGGAGGATCTCGGAGTCGACGTTACTGGTGCGTTGTCGTCCGGCACGCGGCGGGGGCGCTGCGGTGTCGGCTCGTCGTTGCGACCGGGTGCGGCGGGTGTGTTGTCTTCTGGAGTCGCGGTCGGGATAGCCGGTGTGGCAGTGTCCGTACCGGCGGCGTCATTTGCGCCTCGCTGACTCCTTGTATGCATTGTAGGTATCGCAAAGGAGACTTCACTTCACTCAAAACAAAACACAGTTTGTAAGTTGTAAGTATAGAATCACGAACGCAGCGCGGGCGCTATTCTTTTAATGTTGGGCGCCACATATGAGGTGTGTTACCTCATATAAATAGAAACACGAGAAACTTCCAGTCTAGAGTTTATTCATTTTTACACAAAAGTTCGTAGGTTATGTTTTATTAGCGCGCGCGCTTCGTAGAGTTTAGACAACGACTGACTTGCGCGGTAGAGGTCTAGAGGTCGCGTCGCCGGCACTGGCGTACGGTAAGAGACACCCTGCGTGGGACGCGCGCCGGTGCGAGCGAGACGGCCTTACGCGCCTAATCCAGAAAACGCGCGGGAACACGGCCGCGCGAGGCACGGGGTGGCAACACCTCCAAATGGTTTACCATAGTTTGAAATACGTTTTAGTTTTTATGCTTAATACGGTTAGTTTATATAAGTAAAAACCCAAAAAATATATATTATTTTACTATTTAAAAACAACTTACAACCCTCGAGTTAAATATCCGTGCGTTTATGTTTTGTTTTGTCACTGATGACGTTTTTTGTTTGCATCTGCAGTCCTTATTATCCTTATCCTTGCTTCATATCAAGTACACATCATATACCAATTTTCTCGCTTGTCTCTTTGTCCAAAAAATGTTTGGGAAATAACAAAAATTAGTAATAACAAAAATATAAACAAACAGAAATACAACCAACATTTGAACAAAAAAACAATATTAAAAAAATATCAAAACGCAAGTGTCGTCAGATGCTACCGGGACGCGGGCGGAACGCGGGAGCCGTGGCACTGCTTCCGGCCGGCTGATTGGCCAATCGCGTGGACGCGTGGCGTCGGAACTCCCCTCGCACACCCTTCGATCCGCCAAAGAGACCGTAAAATCGTTACTGCGCAGCCAAGGTTGGCTCAAGTTGTTTGCCAGCTACTATACAACCCTAGAATCAGGCGGCGCCAACTCGCCTAACATAGTAGGAACAAAGGTACATACATCCAAATGAATGGGGGGCAATTAGGGGAAAATGAGTACGACGATGAATTTATCAATGATTCTTCATGTTTCTGTCTCTCACGCTCTAAAACAGAAATCTAGAGACGTTCCATCATGGAACACAGTATCGATTAATCGATAAACGTGGCTATTCTTTAACATACGCCACGATGCGATTCATCGAGCCCTTTATGTATATTTTGATTGAAGGGATATATTAGACGAAATTCACGACTAGTTGACTCCGTTTTTGGTATATTTGCAAAATTAGACTAATTTTTTTTTTAATTTCCTTTAACCCTCTTTAGGATATGAATATCTCAAAGGCAGGTTCTTAGTACGAACATACAACTAAGTACTTCACAAAAGAAAAGTTCTGGTAAAATTTCACATACCTGGCTTCAGTAGCTTTGGCTGTAGTTTGGGTGCTTACGCACTATAAAGACGCGACTATAACAATAAAAGTGATGCTTCATCACTTTTATATTACATTGAATGAATAGAATAAGATTATTTGGGTGCTTAAAGAGATTTTCGAGGCACTTTATCTTTTCAACCCCTCACCCTGTTCAGCGGTATATGCGACCCAGCGCTTATGTAAAGTGGTGAAAAAGCTTCAAGCAAGGTCGAGCTTAGGTTAAATGACGTATACGTCCACCGATGAGTTCAAGCCGTCGGGCGGTGCATCCTTAAAATAAGACATAGGACACAGTATTTTTCCTAGGACTAGATTATCGTCAAAACACCCTCATCAAGAGCAGATAGATATTTTACACAACGATTAGCAAGAAAACTTGATTTTGCCACATCCGGACCACCACTGGCACCATCTGTGAAAAGTTTTGCCTGTGGAACCCCATTGATTGCTCAGCTCCATGGACTCCGGCGTCCGGACTCCGCCTTTTTTACGAAACTATAATTTCTGTCAACAAAAAAAATCGGTGAAGATTTTATCGAACCAAATCGGTCGATCGTATGAACAGCCCTAATGTTGTTAGAAATAGAAAGAAAAACAAAATGGCGTCACAGTAAATGGCAGCCGGCGTTTTTATGTTTGTTGTTGTTTTCTTCTCTTGATATAATTTGTGAATAAGTTCAGTAAATACGTTGAGTCGAGCATCTTGTTCCTCCGTAGGCTAATTAATGAGTGTTCCAGATGACATTGAAGTGTTTTGTTTGTGTTGAAGTTGAACTGAGATAGGACTCCTAAGAATATTTTGGACTTCATATTAAGTGAACTTACTGTGTGTTGTTTAATAATATTGTGTATTCATAATGAAAGAAAATTTAAGAAAATGTGCCGTGTGTGGGATGTCACCTGCAACTGACCCCAACATCACAATGCATCGTTTTCCAAAGCCTGGGACCAACAATATGTCGCGGTATGTACTACGCACAATGATTACGAAGTATAATGATATTCTCTTTCAGCAAACAAACAGTGGTAACAGTTTTTAAAGTCTGCACTAAAATTCCAAAGAACACAAAAGGGATCAAACCAATAACCTCACAATTGCAAGCCAAAACTACTCCCAATAGGCTACCACGGCTTAGATATCAACAACAGAGATACCCTAAGATTTGGCCCTAGTGAAGCCATATGTAACGATTTACATGTATTTAACAAAATGTTATGCTATGTCACAATGTGAGCAATTAATTAATTTATCTCAAACCAAAGAATGTCATCATTTACACGCTTACAGCCGACGAATTGCAACTTTGTTTATTTTATTGCTACTTATTAAAATAATAATAATAATCAAAACTTAATTACAAACTTACAGTTCACACCCATGCAAAATTTTTGGGCATTTCCTATCATTATGCCTATTATATTGCATTTATTAAGTTATGTCATTGGAATTCATCTTTTGAGATGATTTTGTTTACCTTTATAATTGTATGAAAACCTTTATTTTATTTCCAGCTGTGAATCATGGGCAAAATATTGCTATCCCAATGAAGCATGGTCATCCCGGAATTTTCATGAGCAATTATATAAGGATCACCGAATGCTTTGCAATCGTCATTTCAAACAAACATCCTTTATCAGTAAAAGGCTTATGAAATTTGCAGTACCAGATGAAGATTGTCATGAGGTGAGTGTAGCAGGCAGCGATAAATCAGTTATCTATCACAATAAACATCTTATTTCTTTTTGGGTGACGATCATAAACAATCATATAAACGTTATGATCGACAGAGTTAGTTTAAGACAGTGTTGTATTGAAATTGTGATTAATCTTATTATAACAGTAAATGTATTTTACAGGAATTTAAATCAATTCACAACAATACACGGGACAAAATAATTACAATATGTATATAATATAATTACAATATGTATGCAGCGTGGGTATGGTTATATATCGATATTATAATTATCGTCTTCATAACGACACAACTGAATCCTAAGTTGAACGTATTTAAAGTTAATTGGGCCATAATGATTTTAGAAGATCCTTACTTGCACTGCAGAACCACAGGAGACATTATAGGGGTCTTCATCCAGCAGATGTCTTTTGCCTGATGACGAGTTAATAATGATGTTATTCCTATATTTTCAGATTCCAACCCTGGACATAACAATAGCAGGAGGGCGGGAGCCCTTGTCAGTGAAGTCTTTGAATACAAATTTCGAACCAATTCCGGGGCCATCGCATGCTGCACAATATCAGTGCCCAAAAGCACTAGTTGAAATTGAAACGGATCGCACTGCAACAAAAGAAAAACTAAATGTCGAAGAAACAGATAAAAATTTGATAATCATAAAGAAGAAGCAAAGATATCTTTACTTAAAATGCCAGAAGCACCTCCAAAAAGTAGGTAGATTGGAGAAAACCATGAGAATGTATAAAAACGAGGCATTTATGAATGCCTTGGTGCAGAACGAATCAGTCAATAAATTACTCGGAACCAAATTATCTCCTTCTTTTGCTCTTTTGCTACAAGGGCAAATAAAAAATTTTAAAAGACGTTCTAAAGGACGTAGGTGGAACACAGACTCAAAAATAATTGCTCTGCGGCTATACAAGAGATCACCTACATGCTACAAGTTATTGAGAAGACTCATATGTCTCCCGACTCCTAGCACATTAAAAACTCTACTCAACAACCTGAAACTAGATGTTGGAATAAACCAGCAAGTGTTTAATGTAATTAAAAAAACATTAATAAATCAGAAAGAATCAGATAAAGAATATATATTAATGTTTGATGAGATGTCGATAAAAAAAAATGTTATGTACAACAACAAAAAAGACGTCATTGACGGATTTCAAGACCATGCAGAGCAAGGAAGGTCTCAACAAGTGGCGTCCCATGCTTTGGTGTTCATGGTGGCTGGCACCAGGAAAAAAGTGAAGCAGCCAGTTGCTTACTTCTTGTCTGGCAGTTCTGTGACGGGAGATAGACTGGCAGTACTTATTAAACAAGTGAGTTACAATCAGTTTTATTAGATACGTTGGTTTATACAATGTATGTAATTCATCTACAGTAATCACTTTACAATCCATAGTCAATGAGCCACAATGCCAGGAAGTGCTCGTCAACGTACCATCCCACATGGCGAAAATCTCATAAAGCTAGATATGAGCAAACTCGGCAAGTACCTTGACTTACCTCATGAGATAACCTCCATGTGGGATGTTGACTCAACGATCATTGTCCTGATAGTTATCTTGGTAAACGGCCTTATAATGAAGCCACTTTAAGAGCCACTGTTGGCTCAAGGGTCAGATCCAAAGGTAGTGATCCCTACATAGCACTCATTATCATGATGTGCCTCACTCCGCAGCCCTAGCCACCTGCAACTTGAGTCCTGTCCTGTTGCAGGCGGCACCCAATTTTTTTATATTATGTTATTTATTAAAGTAAATAAATGGGTATGGAGACACTAATATTTTAATTGTGTAAGCTTTGTTTTTCACTTCATAAACGATGTACTAGATATGTATAATGAAATCTTCATTATGCAATTTTTTATCCTGGTAAAGTCAGTCTGAAGAGTAATTATTTGTATTTTATTAACCATACATAGTTCTACTTATTTATGTGCTCATGCTATAAAATATTTTTTCTCATATTACAGGTCACTGGGAGCTGCTTTGATGCAGGCATGAATATAGCTGCAACAGTCTGCGATATGGATGGAGTTAATAAAAGAGCACTGGGTATCTTGGGGGGAACTGCAGAGCATCCGTGCATTACAATTCATGAAAATAAAATTGTGACACTGTTTGACACTCCACATTTATTAAAATGTTTCCGGAACAATTTTATGAAACATGATATAAAATGCGCAACTGATATAACATCAAACAAAAAACAAGGAATAGGTAAGTTTAAACTTTTTGAAATGAGGCTGTTATAAAATCATAACTATCTCGTTGGCATAGTTACATTCTATTTATGTATGTTCATTTGGTCCCTCGTATCACTTAAACTACTAATTATATATATATATATAAAAGGCTCTGTCCTGACTGATTGACTGACTGACAGACAACGTACAGCCCAAACCGCTGGTTGTACTTGAAATTTGGAGGGTGTATTCGTCTCGCTACGCATCGGGTGTACTAAGAAAGGATTTTTCGAAATTCGACCCCGAAGGGGGGAAACGTTTGTATGAAAGTCCTTTGTTTTTGGACTTTTAGTCACGAAAATGTGGATTTGGATAGTTCATTTAAAGTAAAAAATGCTGTTTTCAATAATTTATAAGTATAATAATTTATATTTGGGTAGTTCATTCAAGCGGGGGTAAAAAAAGTGATGATTTTTGGGAGCGGGCCGAATGTCTTCCGTACGCGGACGAAGTTGCGGGTGACCTTACATAAAAACCTAAACCTTAAAACCTTATACAAATTTTGTGGGCATCGTGTTTTAGTGCCCCATATGTCATATTAGAGAGGTTAAATTTCACGTCTTGTCTTAAACCCTCATGGTGCTTTTGTGACATGACGTCTTTGTAACGTCGTTTGTGACGACTTTGTACTTTTAACTTACAGGAATTGCTAAATGGAGCCACATTGAACAATTTTATGAGATGGATAACCAAAACCCCAACTTCGTTTTTGCTCCAAGTCTAACAAAAGACCACCTCAAACCTAATACAAAACAGAAGATGAAAGTTAAGCTGGCGGCTCAAGTGTTGAGTCATACTGTTGCGGCAGGGATATTTGCCAAAATAGCTCAAGGTAAAGAGATTTTTATACCACATACCCAAAAATAGTTGAATGTAACTGGTATCATTAAAATCATTGTGTTGAGCAGAGTTTCAAAGGCTAGGTGAATTGAAATTATTAAAATATGACTATGAGATATGAATGAAACTAGACACAAATTAAAACTCTCTGATACTGATGGCAGATAGGAAGTGAAGTTTAAAATAAATTTTACGTTAAGAGTAAAAATGTACACACAACATGTTTCTTTATTTAGTCATAATTTTAATACATGTCGTATTTTTCAGGAGAAATAACTGCAGAAGCTGCTACTACAGCAAATGTTTTGTCCAACATGGATAAATTATTTGACAACCTGAATGCAGCGTCACCAGATTTGAGAAGAGGGAAACCCTACGCCACAAATTTGAAAAAAGGTTCGCTGCACTTCGAACACTTCAAGAAAATGAAAATATTTTTCAGAAACTTAGAGTTCATTGGATGTAGGAGAGCACCACCTTTTTTAGAAGGTTTCGTATGGACGCTTAATGGCGTAGAGGAATTGTGGAGTAGTCTCACGAAGAAACACAATGATGTTAAAAGTCTAGCAACTCGAAGACTGCAGCAAGACCCATTAGAAAATTTATTTGGCTGCATTCGTGGAAACTGTGGGTCAAACACAAACCCCACTGTAGGGCAATTTGTGGCTGGGTTGAAGACGGCGATTTTAACAAACTTGCCACAGCTCAGTGTAGGAAATTGTGAAACAGATGACAACGACACCATACTGGACAATTTCAAAACCTTGCTGACACCGGCAACAAATGCTGACAACAACTCATGCAGTACTTCAGATTTAGAGGTCTCACCAATAAATATTGATGAAGATTTTGATGAAAATGTAATGACTGGTGAAGTCCAAGCGTGTGCATATGTCTGTGGCTTTATTGTAAAAAATAACCAAACGCAGTGCACAAGCTGCAAAAAAGCTTTTGTCAGTGAAGTGCGACATGACATCCACACTTATATTGATTTTAAAGAGTATAATGATGCAAAAAAGGCACTTGTGCACCCCTCAAAAGCTTTAACTATGTGTGTTGAGAAATGTGCAACAGTAGTAAATAACATTTTAAAGACTGATGGACATCACCTAAAAATAAAGGAAAAAATAACAGCATTAGTTAAAAACTCAATTGACTTTGAATTTTTAAATAATTGCAAAATACACAAAGAATCTAACATAGTACATATAGTTAAAAGTGTTTTTCACATATGTGTGAAAAGGTTTTGTACACTGCAAAATCGAAAATTTTCAGAGGAAGCATCAGCGTCGGCTTTAAAAAAAAAAATTGATATTTTAAAACACAAATAATTCACATGACCATTAATCAACAAAAAATAAAACTTTCCCTGGAGTAATATTTTAACTATATGTGAAGTAATATTTTAATTATATGACCAACAAATGAATAAATAAAATTATATGTATATTATATAATATATATTTAAATTTTTATTGGAGGTGCACGAAAGAAAGGGCTCCTCTATTATTGTTCCGTGGTTAAATGGTTTGTGTTTTGCAGTATAAAAATTCTAAGTCAAATTTAGTTTAACCAAAGACTTATTCTTATCTCTAGTTGATGTCTTTTAAATGTTTGATTGTGTAAATGAGTTAAATGTTAATGTTATTTATCAGTGTTGTACATTTGTTAAGTAAAATAATATTACGTATATTGTAGGTGACAAAGGTGAATTTTTTGTATACTTACCAGCATATGCATACAACGCTAAAACGTATTTCAAACCTATTATATTATTAGTTAAAAAGTGTTTTGTCAAATGTCTTTCCAATTACGATTTGACTTTGAAAAAAGAAGACAAAACACTTTCTAAAATAAGTTTAAAATACTTTTTTGTGTTTTATGCATAATAGTAATTAATATAATGTACTAGCAACACTGCTGTATGATCTAGGAAGATGATGGTGCTGAGATGAATTCAGCCACTGGCGTGATTAACCATGCACAGTACTGCAAAGAAAGACAAAAAAGAAAAAAAAGTATGCTGGTTTGAATTTTGCCAAACTATATTGTTGTTGCAAACCTCGATAGCTCATTTGGCAGTAAAGGGTAGTCATTAATTGCGTGCACTTCTTAGGTGCACTGGTGCACTTTCTTTACCATCAAAATAAACGAAACTCGAAATTAGCTGTCAAGGATCAAAAACTTGAGTGTAGGAGAGTATTGACTCTTCAATTTACTCACACTGTTTCCACCAGCGAAATGTTATAGGGAAATCCTTCCTCCGAGGTTTCCACCATTTAATATTAATAGTTATCTTTTGTACACTTTACACTTTTTTTAATTGTGTGTTGCTTAGTTAAAAAATATGGCTGTTATATCAAAGCAATTAAAAGTAAATGTTTAGTTTCTTACATGATTTAACATCTATGATTATGATTGTAATTTGTAATTATATCAAACATTACATTTTTTAATATATATTGTATATCTACTAAAACGTGTATTTTTATTTTCTAGCTATACATGGAAGTCTGCGTCACGTGAAGCTGTGGGACCAGAAAGTACTGTAAACAAAAAGTACTTTTTGTTTACAGAACTTCAGAAGTCTGTAGCTTCATGTGACGCAGGATAATTTGTGTAGGTAGGTACCTTTCTTATTATAAATTTAAAAATAGCCTCCTAGAGATTCAAAAAATTCCCGCCTCGTTTGAAGTACCTTTGAGTTTTAGGGGCATGGCGATAGATGGCGTTAGTTTCTTAAAATGTATGGAGTTGGTGTTCTTCTCCTGAGTAATAGTATTCTTTGCCTAGAATATTTGATGATATTTGAGCGATGGCGTTGTCAATATTTCGCTCCGATGTTTCGATTAGTTGAGCTGTGGGAAAAATTTGAAGTACCTAATGCAATCGTGAATCTCGTTCAGGAAGTTAATGACACAAAATAAATTGCTAAGGTCGTCTCGCGCTCTTGCCTCCGTATTCTAAGCCCAATCGGAAAGGTTTTGATTCAGAAACCACTCACTATCTGTCTCTGTGATTCTTAATGCTTAAGACAGAGAGAGATGGCGAGATAAAGTTTTCGAATCGAATCCAAATCGTATGGGTTACAAGGAAACAAATACCATTCGTTTTAGTTTTTTATCAATTCAAAAAAAATATGTAAATAAACAAACAAATTCTATTGATTATAAACTAAACCGTCGTTGTTTTTTGTCACTCTGTCATGATTGTGTGCTCACATGCACAAAAGCATAGAGTAAGTAAACCTAATACAAAAGTATCGGTACAACTCTATAGATTTTAGAAGGCTAGTGCTAGCACTATATACCGCGCGGCCGCTTTTTGATGACCTTTGATACTTGGCCGGTTTATCGACCATTTGAAGTCTTGTTAGGTTTAGATTAATATCTCTTTAATTATCGAGTGCATCGAGCTAAAATTTGGCAGATAGATAATTGAAAGAATGATCTAATTATTGCGTTACTTTTAAGTTGTCAGTACATAAGGAACTCGTGCAATCCAATGGCGAAAACTGTCATGATTTAGTCGTGTTTTTTTTCACTTAACTCATAATAATTCGTTAATTACTTACATCACACAAATGATACTTGGCGTGACGTTGTAAACAGTTGTAAGGCATACATTGACATTGAAATTTAGACTCTAGGCGATATATATTAAGTACTAGAACCTAAAAACCTTGTTTTATGAATTATTTTTTTTCTTCCAAACGGTGTTGTTTTTTCGGATTCTGTTTGCGCAAACATTATAAACAAATTAATAGCAATATGTGTAAATAAAATCATAACTGTGCGCCTAACCGTTTACGAGATCCAGCAAATGCGCAAACGTTCCCCCAGCAAAAACTTGAATATCTCGGAGGTCTTATGACAAACAAATTCTATTCTAGCACAAACATTTACGAACAAATATGATCTAATTCGTGGCATACTTTTTTTTCTCGAAAGTCCTTTCTTTAAAATTATTATTATATTATTTAGAAAAAACTGCCGCTGGGGGAACGTTCCCCTGGTGGAATCTCTATTTTGCAGATATCTCAAAAATGGCTGGATGAACAAATTTCAAATTAACACAAACATTTACACGACGTCATGATCTAATTATTTGCCATAACCAAAATTAGATTTTCGATACTTTTCCGCCAGGAGTACGCACACCTTATAAGTTGCTTATTTTTGATCAGATTGTCATTTTCTTTTCATTAATCAGCTATATTTATGGGCCACATTTTAATAGGACAATAAAAAAAACCAGTCATCTAGCCTATTTACCGTCGCTCATTATAGTTCCTATACAACATGTAACAAATAGGTTCAACAATGCTGAAGAGTATCTATGTACTCATCATTATGAACAACTTTTACTATAGGGCCAACACTGAAATCGCGAAAAAAAACAGCTTTTCCATACATTTTGTCCAAAGTTTTAGGTTGTCAGTACATAAGGAACTCGTGCAATTCAATGGCGATAACTGTCATGCTTTAGTAATGTTTTTTTTCATTTAACTCATAATAACTCGTTAATTACTTACATCACACAAATGATACTTGGCGTGACGTTGTAAGCAGTTGTAAGGCATATATTGACATTGATATATTTTAAGTACTAGAACCTAAAAACCTTGTTTTACGAATATATTTATTCTTCCAAACGGTGTTGTTTTTTCGGATTCTGTTTGCGCAAACATTATAAACAAATTGATAACAATATGTGCTAATAAAATCATAACTGTGCGCCTAACCGTTTACGAAATCCAGCAAATGCGCAAACGTTCCCCCAGCAAAAACTTGCATATCTCGGAGGTCTTATGACAAACAAATTCCATTCTAGCACAAAAATTTACGAACAAATGTTATCTAATTCGTGGCATACTTATTTTTCTCGAAAGTCCTTTCTTTAGAAAAAAGTGCCGCTGGGGTAACGTACCCCCTGGCGGAAACTCTATTTTGCAAATATCTCAAAAATGGCTGGATGAACAAATTTCAAATTACCACAAACATTTACACGACGTCATGATCTAATTATTTGCCATAACCAAAATTAGATTTTCGATACTTTTCCGCCAGAAGTACGCACACGATTTGATCGCGTAATAATTGTGATTTAGTCGGATTCGCGATATTATTACTTTTAGCGCATAACGGAACGCAGCATATGTTGAAACACATAATTTTACTTGACACTGGCAGAATGCACAAAGTGCGATTCCAAAAAAGAAGAAAAAATATATTCTTTAATGTCAAAATGACATAAAAATTAAAAATATCAAAACATGTGTCGGTCGGTCGTGTCGTGAATCGTAAAATAAAAAGCTCGATGCCCTTTATTCACACGTGTTCTAAAAAACTTTCGGATTTTATATAGCTATACAAAACAAAATAGAATAAAATCGCTTAATTATAGAACGTAGCCTTTTGTTTGTTTAAAATAGTCTATTTTTCTCTACCCATATAATTTTATTATAACCTTCAATGATGCAGAAATTTAAGAGAAAAACGGAAGGCATTGAAGAAGTATCCCCCAAGAAAAAGAAAGGGAATTTCGCTAAAGACGACCGTAAAAATAATAGTGATGAGAAACAGAAAACCTTCCTGAAAAGCAAGAAAGATGGAAAAAGTGAGAAAGGAAAAAATAAGTTCAATAAAGAAGAACAAGTCGTGAAAAAATTTGGTGACAAAAGCTTCAAAAAAGATTTCAAGAAGGGCGGGAAAGATGCGAAGAATGGAAAACCAGGTAAAGGGAAGCCCTTTACCAAAGAGCAGCAAAGCGGGGAGAAGCCAATATGGTCAGAAATGAAGAAAGAAAAGAAAGAACTCAGGCTAGTGAGGCGCAAAGCTAAAGCTACAGCTGAAGTATTTGAGATTTCTCACAAGGCAAAGCTATTAGCTACACAGATACAGAGGTAAAAACATACCGTCGAATTTAGAATTTCCTCCTTTTTTGAAGTCTGTTAAAAATGTATAAGATACATACAATACAACTTTATTGCAAACCAGAAATATAGATAAACTTACAACTAATCAGGTTACACTATTTTGCAGTACAAGTACGCGGCCTTAAAACCTTAGGTGATTTCTTCCAGGCAACCTTTACACAAAAGAAAAACAAAACTAAAAAGATACATAAAACACAGATAACACTTTTACATAAAATATGTTAAAAGTTCTATGTAGTGTGATTCAACTATTTACTCTACTGTTTGTCCTCTGCAAAAAAAAAGAAAGAGAAAAAGGAAGAAGTAAATCATCGCTTTATTCTCCATCATTAAATGCAAAGTTCGACTTCTGATTGACATTTACTATCTTTTCCGAACAAACAAGTACCAAAATGTTTGCATTAGCTAATTTCATAGCATCCAATAATATTCGATCATAGCTTTTCATTCTATTATCAACAAGAATTATTCTTCTTTACTGTCTTCACTTTCTTCTTCACTTATAGTAATTTTTTATTTACTTAACTGATTATTAATTCACACCAATTAACAATAAAATTGATTAAAAAGAAAGGACGAAGACGGATGCAGCAATTGGCAGCGCTGCATTTGTAAAATAATTATGACACAAATAAAATATAGTTCTTGTTTGCATGTTCTGTTCTGTTGTTGTTGTTCTGTTTCTATATTCCCTTAATTTATGTTGAAACAAATTTCAGGAAAGTTGCCAAAGAGGAATTCAAAATTAATTCATGTAAAGAGCTCCACGGCTTGATCAAAGGGCAGTACAAGTCTATAGCCCTAACTCATGATCTCAGCCGTGTAATCCAGGTCCTGCTGAAGCATGGCCCTGAAGACATAAAGACTGAAATTACTGAAGAGCTACTAGATATCATATTCCAAATGGCGCAGTCTAAATATGCCCACCATGCTGTGAAAAGGATATTGAAATATGGAACAGATTTCATTAGACACGAAGTTCTAAAGAAATTTGCGGGTCATATTGTGTCGTTGGCATCACATGTTATTAGTGCGCCATTGCTTGATTATGCATATAACGAGTTTGCTACAAAGAAAGAGAAGATGCATATGCAACAGGAGTTCTACGGTGACATATACAAAAACGTAAATACAATCTAATATTGTAATGTACTTACCAACTGATTCTTACAACAGAGGACTGCGTTCTAAAAATTTGTTACATAAATACTTTTATATTTTCAGTCTAAGGATGATAACGTGAAAACCTTGAGTGATACCTACAAGAACAGTCCAGAAATGAAATCTGCAATGTTACAGTCATGCAAGGCAAACATACAGAAAATACTTGACAAGAATCTGCATGACGGAGAGTAAGTTTTTAAAACAGGCTACTTATCCTATTTTCTTGACAGGACAGGAACTTGATCAGGAAAAGGCAGTAAGATTAGCACTGGGAATGCCTGGTCTTGTGGCGGACCAAGGCAAGGCCTTCGTTCCGCAGAGGACGTCTTCTGGATAATGATAATGAGAAGACATGCTTTATTTATGTGAATAAAAACTGAAGTACTGAAATATTTCCATTGTGATTGACTCTTCTATTTCCCCTTTCTATATAATTTAAGCTGTAGAAGATTCTACATCTTAAAAATATGGTTCTGGCTGAAATGTCTTCTATACTACTGCTTAGCATGCCATAAAAACATACCCAGAAAAGTGAAAAACTTATCTATTCAAACTTAAATTCTTAATTGCTACTAACAATATTTATGTACCCGCAGGCTCCTTCACTCAGTGCTGTATGACTACATTCGCGAGTGCAGTGCAGATGAGCGTGTGGAAATGATCAGCACATTGAGCCCCTTGATCGTACCACTCAGCAACTCCCTGCCCGGTGCCAATGCTGCCAGTATATGTGTTTGGCAGGGCACTAATAAAGATAAGAAGGTAAGATTTGGTATTACTTTTTATTCCAAAAATGTATACATTACAATACAATTGTTACCGGTCACATTTAGCGGAGCACAAATATGGCGGTTACGCAGATTCGTGCGTATCAAACTTCGATTTTTGAAGATTTTCTCAGATTACTTGAAAAGTATAGAAATTAATAACTATTGAACCACAGAATGCTCTGCAAACTATTAACTATTAACTTATAATACATTTTTTTTTAATGTGACTATGTGCTGTAATTAGGACATAAAACTGAAAATGGTTTAAAAATAGACACTGTTTCGGTATTTTTTTCTATCGAGGAAAGTATAATCAATCGTGTTTTCAACCACAAAAGTTACTAAGACGGATGTTCTTCTGTAACATTTTGTATTTTAGGGCTAAATATAGTAGTTTGACTAAATAAATTTGATTTTGCGAGAGGCAAATTTGGAGAATACAAGCCTTAATAAAAGTAATTATTCAAAAAAATATGTTAATAATCTCTTATTTTAAAATAAGTTTCAATGTCATAAAACAAATTCTCTTGTGACCACGCTCTCAGCTCGTTTTTGAAGCACCCGGTGGAAGGAGCATCACGAATGGACGCTGGTATGCGGTTATAGATCGCGGGCCCCAAAATATTCACTGACCTCTCCGACTTGACGAGACGGTGCGACGGGGTTATTAATTGGTCTTTCTTTTTATTGTTTCGTAAATGTAATGCGCTGTGAACGCCCCTACGTTGATACTATACTGTTCTTGGAGGGCTTCAGGTGAAACTATGGCATGTTCCTAGTTTTTCTTAAAATTACCTGTATTTTCAGACTATACTCAAGGTAGTAAAAGAGCATGCAGTTCCTTTGAGTAAGCACAAGACAGGCTATCGTCTCCTCATAGCTATTTTCGACTCTGTTGACGACACTGTATTGGTGAAGAAGGCTATAGTGTCCATGCTTGCTGACAACTTAAAGGACATTGCTAAAGATCACTGGGGCAACATGGTAAGTTACTGTTATAAGTGGTGTTGTTGCTAGCCTGTAGAGTTCCAATGATACGCAAAGGCATCCTGTACACAATGCTGAGTTCTATTGCTCTTTATTATGCGAGTAAGAAATTATTTAAAAAAAACATTTACGATTTACCAATCCAGGACACAATAATATTTGAGAGCTCATAGAAATGTCAGATGACGAAATGATGAAAAAAAATATTTTATAGGATATTTTGTACTAAAATTATTTGTTTACCTAAAATGGCTTATATTTTTATTTCTAGTGTATTTCCGCTATATCACATATCTTATTTTATTTATATTAAATAACATATTTCAGACACTTCATTGGCTTGTGAAGCCCAGAGACTCCGCCGCGTTTCACCCGACGTTCATAAAGTTCTTAGAAGAAGGGATCCAAAGTGGGACTTCTAAGAAAGATGCCGAGCTCAGAGTGTCGGAGCTTAGGGAAGCCATCCTGCCAGCTCTGAAGAAAGACTTACAGTCTGAACCAGAGTTCTGGTTGAGTAGCAAGACAAACATGCTGCTGGCTATTGCTGTCTTGTCTATAGGTAAGCTGCTGGTGGTAGTTATTAAAGGGCACTAGGATGAAATTACCGACATTGCTCGCAAGGTTTGCAAGTTGAAGTGGCTGTGGGCAGGCCACATCGTTCGAAGAACTGACAACCGATGGGGAAGAAAGGTTCTTGAGTGGCGACCGCGAACCGGAAGACGCAGCGTAGGAAGGCCTCCCACTAGGTGGACCGACGACATTGTAAAAGTCGCGGGCAACTGGTGGATGCAAATGGCAGGTTGTCGTACAGTGTGGCGGTCTAAGGGGGAGGCCTTCGCTCAGCAGTGGACGTCTCCGGGCTGATGATGATGATGATTATGAAATTAGACTAAGTTAAGACACTAATTTAGCCTATACAGACTTACTTAGTTAAGACATTACTAGAATGATTATTTTTACTGCCCCAAAAATCTGATCATGAATGGAGGATCAACGAATAAAGATTAAGAACTATTTCAATCTCTGCTTGTAAACCTGGGTTGGATCGAGGGGGGGGGGGGGGGCATGGGATGGTTGTAGGTCGACTACAACTATAGCTTTTCTAGTTGTAATGGAATTGGAGCCTGACTGCTAACTAGACCTCGACTCGACTATATGACCCCCCCCTGACTTAAAAGTTGGATCCGCCCTTGTGCAGAGCCCCCTATAGATACATATGACATCAGTTCTACGCGCGCGTTATTAATGCTATGCTAATACTAACTTTGCAGGTAACATACTGAGCATCTCTATAAAAAATCCACTCAACCTCCACCAATTAAATTTAGGCGCTTTTATCTCAAAAGTTTGTCAATTTAAATTACTTTTCTAGTACAGCCCTATCTTTTTACCAAAATAAATGCAAAAGTGTGCTTGTTTACCTCTCACATTCCAATAGTACAAGACATCGTCATTATTTTTGATATAGGCCAAAAAATCTCTATAATAATAATATTTTTTATAGCACAATATTAATCTAATTTGTTAAAATTATTCAACAGATTCCTCAAAAGAGATATTATCGGCACTTGCGAAAGTCATCTGCACGCCAGATTGGAAAGTCACTGCTAATGGAAAAGAGACCCTGGCAATTGAAGATGCTGGCATTCACATGTGTTTAAAGAAACTTGCGCTTCTTGATAAGGGGAAAGATAGCACGCTTGGAGAGGCAGTGGCTGAGCATTTGGAAGGTGATGTGGTAAGTCCATGTAGTACATAATATGTACTAACAATTTTAAACACCTAATGCATAGTTTTATTTTTCTATATTATTAGGTACCTACACTAAAAGTTTGAGTTGGCTGAAAGCCCAGCCCTAGTATCAGTTAGTGTGGCGCCCGGAGCCTGTGACTTGAACGTTGTTGTATAATTTCTGAATAAACAACAGAGATCGACTGGGGATCAACACTGCGTTTTTTTTCGCTAGGTGGCGCATCGTCGATGCGGCCAGACAATTACATATATTTTTTTGTTTTTTGTATTGTTTTTGCAAACAACATTTAAAGACTCTGATTACCAGGGAGAATCTGCATATACTGGTTTGTATAGAAATCCTTTGCCTTGCTAATTAAAGCTCTGTCCAACATAAAATGTAAACAACTACCTAACCTACAATCAATTTTCAGGCCGTCAATAGCTGCATAGATTCTTAAAATAAGCCACAGTATTTTCTAGATTATCGACAACGTCCTCATCAAGAGCTATAAGCAATGATTAACAAGAAATCTTGATTTTGCCACATCCGGACCGCCTGTGGCGCGTTATCTGCGAAAAGTTTTACCTGTATCATTTGAAAAAGGGCCTAGCTTGTGCACCAAACTCCCTCTAAAATAGCACTGATGGTTATTTAACCAAAATTTCTTTTATAGGTCAAAATGTGGTTGCCAACAAATAGAGGATGCTTTTTCCTTTTAAAACTGATAGAAAACAACAACGGCAACACAGCTCAAGCTCTCAAGAAGAAAATCAAATCTCACACCAACTTGTTGAAGCAAGAATCATCAGAAGGAGCTAAACTATTGTTACAGAATGTCCAAAATAAATGAATATTTCATTACAAAGGTATTTTATTTACATTTAGGATTATGATTTCCTTATTGCATAGTCATTGTCTTAATCAAAATTATATTTAAAAAAAAAACTCTTATAACAAACAGAACAAATTCGAGATGTCATATTCTAATATTTTTACATTAAGTATTAATTAATATTTATCATTAAGCACAGCTCAACTGACAATGCAAAAATTATGCTATGAAAAACGTTCCTTTCACTGTAACCCCAACACAGGCTTTGTGTATAGCATGTGGCTAATAATAAGTACATTGTTATTATGTAACAGTTTATCTAATTTTCACTACAAAAAATATTTATTATAGCTACTCATTATTTTTTACCCAAATTTTACCTAAAGGCTTTTCTAAACTGCTTTTGACAACATGAATTGACTTATCTAGAAGTTCCTTTTGAACTTCCTCAATGGACCTGCAATAATAAAAACACTTATTAGGGTTTCCACCAGAATATGGTACAACGGGGGACTGGCAGCCTGACAACACTAAAAAAAGGAACTAAGGACAAAAAAAAACTATATTAAGCTAGGCCGATCTGTAACTATATATATGTATATAGGATAAGTTGGAACACCTGTATGTTTTCTTTCAAGAAATAATCATGCATAATAATTATATCAAATACATTTTTTTCCCAGTTATTTTGGTTAAACCTACTGAATCGATTTAAATGAAATTTCTATGGGACCAATGTTAAAGTATATCCTTTCAAATTCAAATAAAAACGAATGACTAATGACGGAATTCTTACTTAACAAAGATAATAAAAAGAAAACAACCCAATTGAGAACCATCTCCTTTTTAGAAGTCAGTTACAAATAGAGGTTTTGAAGAATTATTGTAAAATTACCTGTCTGCATCCAGCACTTCCCAGCTATCGTCCTTTAATTTTAAATAAAACTCTGATACCTTTTTCTGAAACTCTATTACTTCATACCTATACAAAAAGAAAAATATGTTAGTTCTTAATTCATCTTTTTCAGATTCTTTGCTGGGCATAAAGGGCGATTGGACCATATTCCACATATATATCGCTTTTCACAAGCCATATATGCCAATGAGTTCTCCAGACTTTTGCGGCTTTTCTCAGTATGTTATAATAACCAAATAACAGTGTATGAGTTCCAATATCCAGCCGCTCCAAGCCTCTTTCAGATTCATCCAGGTTTTACAGGCTAGCAAATAATAGACATTAAGTTTAAATTACATAAATGTAATGTTTTGTTACCAGGGTGGCATGTTTGCATTAGCGACAAAGCCCTTTATTTAAGAATTAAAAAACCTAACAATTGAAAGGTGTATTTTTCTCAGCTGGGTAATAATTGTATTTCTCAATATAGACAGCATTATATTTAATGGGCAGCATTCAGGTGTCATTGAAGATATTTTTTTTAATTCTTCAAATGAATGTTCTGAATGCAATCTCTGTTGTATATAAGCCTCATGACCTTGCCTCGCCAAGTGAGTTGCCAGTGCTATGTAATATGTTATTTTTTTCTCTATTATAATAATACTTACCAACCACTAAAATGATACCCACCTTTCTTTCCCAAAGCCATTTCTCCGGAGAATGTTTTCAAATGGCATAGTAAAAAAGAAAACTTTGTCTGGCTTAGGAAGCCCCGTGTCAGGTGACTTGCACCAATTTATATCAAGCCCTGAAAAGAAATTTAAAATACTCTATTTGATAATCTAATAAAAACCCTATCTCTCAAGGGGAAATTATGATCATACGTAAATTACCAAGTTCCTAGAAAGTAACATCACTTTCTTCAATGGCAGTAATGGGACATTGGCCAGCTTGCTAGTACATTACTACATGCTAGTGTGATTGGTTAAGCTACTTGAATACTGCCATTGCACATTAGGATATGTGCTGTGACTTTCTAATGACTTATTGGTGATGTATTAGTTATGTATGTTTTACCAGACTAGATTTTAATCAGTACCTCTTTTTAGTCAATAGATATGATTTTCTAATACAACCTGGAGTCTAGAGAGGATAGATTTCTTCTAGATCAATATGTTCGTTCCTCGGCTACACTGTTAAAATATATGTTTAGCCGAACACTGCATGCAAAGTGGGACGAAAGCAGATTTATTAATGTGGGACGATCTTTCTCGGGACGAAAATGGCATGAATCCACTTAACACCATGCAACTACTTTTGACAGGTTTTTCATAAAGGTCAACATGTCCTGACTAACTGGCAAATACTCACCCTCTTATAATTTAAGTAGTCACTTAATAGTAGGCTTCTTTTCCATCGAATTAAAAACATTGAGTAACTATTTCAAGTACTTACATACATTTATTGATAAAGGAGTGTTGTTTCTGATATGGAATTCTAGCAAATTAAGAGTAAATTGTACCACAACATGACTTGTGTTGTCTGATAAGGCTGTAAATAAATAGCTGCAATTATTTAAAGATTTTTGTACCTTTTGAAGCTGAAAATGCCACTCCAGAGTAACAGTAGCGGTCAACAACTAGCGTAGTGCCAGACTCTAGTTTCTTGATGATATAGTTTGCTCGCTCCCAGCGATTAGCAGAGAATAAAAGATGGATCACCTCATCAGAGAGTTCATTCTGAAAGTATTTGAATAAGTAGAAAGCAAAAACGTTGTGCTTATCCAAGAGAGCATAAAAGTAATGAAATTACCTTTAAGGTTAAGTAACCATTAATAAGTTTCCCGATTTCGGTTTCTCGGTTCGGGAAGTTTGTGTATTCAGCTGGGATCTGCCGCTTTTTCAGACTTTCAACTAAAACGAATTGCGTTACATATGGATTGCATGATCGGCGTCCAACCAACCATTAAATTTACTCATCAATTTAACTTAGCGTGTTATCTAATTACCTAGATTTTTTGCTTGTGTAGACTTGCCAGTCCTGTCCACACCTTCTATCACAATCAGAGCTCCTCGCTTCATCGTGAATGCAATTAAATCGAAATAGATCGTAGACAGAAAAAATATGATTTTAATATACTTTCGGCATACCCCAGCCAATTTTTTTTTTGGGAATAGATAATTTTACTGATAAGATATGTAAATCTAATCTAATTTTACGGAGTTTAATTTAGAATTTTATAACTTTCCAACTCAATTTTTTTGTTTTTAGGATGAGACGATCGATACTGTTTTGCAGGGTCTTTTGTATGTGAAATTTCCCCAGATCACATTAATTTTTTCCCCAAAAAGATACTATTTTAAAGAATTTTCCTCAAATATTTTAGGTTTGTATTTAACTTTAACTATAACTATGTATAAGTATAGTAATAATAATATTTTATATAAGTAGTTATAGTTTTTTCTTTATATCTCGGAATAACATAATTGTACAATGTGTATAAATAAGGTTAATGTATACTGAATGGTATGAATGTACTCATCATTATGAACAACTTTTACTATGTGGCCAGCCTTGAAACTGCTAAAAAAAATAGTTGTTCCATTCAAAAAGTTCATTGACCTTGGACAAAATGTATGGAACAGCTGATTAGTTTGTTTTCCCCAAACTTTCCCCAAAAAAAATCTGTTCCCCAAAACTTTCCCCGCAATTTTAATTTCCTCATTAGTTCCCCAATCTTTTTATTTTCCCCCAAAGTGGGGAAAAAAACCCCCAATCTGGAGACCCTGCTGTTTTGGCGCGTAAATTGACATTGATTGATGTGAAAGTGAATATTGGAGTTTTGGCGGGAACACGGAAAAATCATGTCGTTGCATTCTATTATTTTCTTAAACTTGTGTATTTTCGCGAATTAATGATTAAAAATGGTGGTGTTTTATTCATTGAGTGTTGAATTACATGCACGAGTGTGGGCAAGTGATATAATGTGGTGAAACATGTCTTTTTGTGTTGTTTTCAAAACTCCGTAGAAGCTCATAGTAAAGTCGCCACAACTTTACTAGGGCATGATTTGGACTCGACTATGACTAATTTCGTGTGACTGACTGTGATATCATTACATATTTGACTTGATTTTCATATAAATACTTGAAAAAATCATATACTTGACACTGGCAGAATGCACAACGTGCGATACCAAGAACAAAGAAAAAAAAAAAAAAAGTGAATATTTGTTTTTTGACAGCAGAGTTTGACAGTGACTTTTTTTTTTTTTTTTTTTTTTTTTTTAATAGGCATAAGCCTTTATTAACTACAACAAACTACAATGACTACTTAGCCTTTTTTTGTTGGTTTTGCGTGTGCACGGATTGTATAGCTAATAATGAGTTTTTGGCGGGAACACGGAAAAATCATGTCGTTGCATTCTATTATTTTCTTAAACTTGTGTATTTTCGAGAATTAATGATTAAAAATGGTGGTGTTTTATTCATTGAGTGTTGAATTACATGCACGAGTGTGGGCAAGTGATATAATGTGGTGAAACATGTCTTTTTGTGTTGTTTTCAAAACTCCGTAGAAGCTTATAGTAAAGTCGCCACAACTTTACTCGGGCATGACTTGGACTCGACTATGACTAATTTCGTGTGACTGACTGTGATATCATGACTTATTTGACTTGATTTTCATATAAATACTTGAAAAAATCATAAACTTGACACTGGCAGAATGCACAACGTGCGATGCCAAGAACTAAGAAAAAAAAAAAATTGCAAATAATCCGTGCACACAGCATAGTAGCTTTAAACTAATGGAGTTGCCATGAGATCCTATACGTACATCTGCTTATACAAATATGAGTAAAATATGATACAGAACGTGAAATATAGCTTAGTCTCTTTTTTTCTAATACGGAATTGTGTTTGCTATATGAGACAACAATAGTTTAGGATTTGCTCATTTTGGCAACATTTTGTCGTGACGCCATGACAGCTGTAGGTAAGTGCCACAATCCGCCATCTTATGCGCCAAGATCGTGGTTGTTGAACCAGTTGACAGCTAAAGTAGCTGTCAACTGGTTGTTTGTGTTTTGTGTTATTCAGATTTACAAGATAATTACGAACAATTTACGAGTAAAATTACGTGTGAATGTTAGGAGACTGAAATGCATCATGCCTGTATGTTGTATTGTGAAGTGCGGTCCAAGAAAGAATAAGAATCAACCATAATTGACTCTTCACAGGTTAGTACCCGGTTTTCATGAAATAGCACTTATATGCTGCGTTCCGTAATTCACTAAAAGTGATAATATCGCGAATCCGACCAAAATGACAAGTATTACTCGATCAAGTCAAAGCCCTTATATTTTGTGACTATTAAATTTGGTCGGATTCGCGATATTATCACTTTTAGCGCATTACGGAACGCAGCAATAATTGCTCAGATTTGATGGAAAAATTGTTGTACGACCACGCATTAATAACATAACATAACTTCATTATTTATTTCGTAATTTGTTTACATTAATGCAATGTAATAGTGTTGTGATAAAACGCTATTAACAATTTAACGTGGCTTAACTCTTAAAGATAACTAAACTAGAAACAATATCGAAGGTAAAAGAACATGTTGACAACTCACACACATTGAAGAACACATTGAAGAACAAATGGTTAGAGGCGAAGTGCGTGAAGAAAATATTAACCGTCGACTTAAGGAATGGTACCTCTGTTCACTGCACTTTGAAGAAAGCTGCTTTAATAGAACACTTGTTGTGATAAGATTCCATGACAACTCAGTTCCCTCAATATTTTCAGTAAGTGTAATAGGTAATAATTTAATTCATTGGAGACAGCTACGCATTTGACCACCAAAGCGTAGCGTAGCCTTCAGGAGTCGGCGAGACTGTGGCCGATGGTGAAGCATGCATAGTCTGAAATGAATACACAGTTGGATTCTTGGCAACAGCTTTTCAACATGAAGATGATAGCTAGCCAGCCGTACACTAGAAATGCCCTACCATCATGCTGTGGTTTCCTTACGATGTTTTTTTTAATTGGCTGTTCGTCTCCATGTCCAAGTTAGTGCCCACCTCTCCCGGCACGGAAATCGACCGCACCAATCACTGAGCTATCATCGCTACAAAAATGAAATAGATATATTACTTCGTACAGTCTTACTGTTGCCTGATCTAAAATATTAATTTATTAAAATACAATTATTATTATTTTTTTGCTAATTATATGACTACCTATCCTTTCTTTTCAGGCTGATGGCACCGGCGGTGTATAACCGGCTGCCGAATGAGGTGAGAGACGCGCCTTCCAGGGATCCTTTAAAACAGGGGTCGGCAATCTTTTGCTATAGCAGGGCCACATATGTTGCCAGAGTATCAGTCCGGGCCGCACTTCACACATGTATTTTTAATATTTGAAATAAAACGCATATATATTCATACAATCATGTCTATTTAAATTGAATTACTATACTAACATAGAAGTAAGAACTAGTGCGATTTTTGCGGCTGCATTTGACTTGCAAGTTTTTTAACGTCTGCTTTCATTTTAGTCGTAGACACGCGCAGTATCGCGTCTAAATGTTCATCCGTTAACCGCAAACAATTCTTATTTTTGCGGTAGTTGAGAATTGAAAAAGTCTGCTCACACAAATATGTACTACCAAACATAGTGATTATCTGCTGAGCAAACTTTTCCAATTCTTTGAAGTTTTCAGAACTCAAACCTCCGTAGAACTGTACCAAGTCAGTGCTTTCCTTAAATGCCGTTTTAAGTGTGCTATTACTTTGCAAATCTACTATGTTAATTTGCAAATTGCTCGGTACATCATTAATATCAATTTCAAAAGGGTTTTGGAATATTTCCATGTTAAGAGAGATCTTTTTAAAGTCGGTGAATCGATTTACAAACTATTTACTAACTACTATGCTATTTTTTTCTTACGGACCTCAGGCTTGCGGGCCACACCAAGATAGGGCCGCCGGTTGCCGACCCCTGCTTTAAAAGGAAGCTAAAAACCTGGCTTGTTGAACAGGCACAGGAACAGGCTCTAATCTTATTGTCTAATTGTATTGAATAATATTCATATCTTAATAATTTATTTATTCAATGATAATAATTTAGTTAATGTTATGACGTTTACGTACCTACTGTGTATTTTTTTTTCGAAGTGAGATTGTCAATTTTTTTTTATCTGGTGTTAACTAGATTTGTATACTTTTGACATATAACTATAATTGGTTATGAATAAAGAATCTGAATTTAAATCATGCTAAATATTAGACCCGTAGCATACACTCGGATTATTGGCTGTACCAGCAGGCTAATCATGTAACAGCACCCTTATCATGGACGTTCACGATTCCGATTGCGATAGCATGCCATCCTGCCCGTACCAACCAACTCGCGCCATGCGCCCTCCTGCTCGCGCACGCTCGCAATCAGAATCACGAACGTCCATGATAAGGGTGCTGTTTGGGATCGCGATTCGGATCGCCATTTGTCATAAATGTCACTTGTCACTGTCACAGCTTCACAGTATCACGGAGGGATTTCTCTCGCTATCGTTATCGAACGAATGCATTGATTTCCTTAATTAAGTTAAGCAAATCTGTCGGTCTTGTGACGTTTCTTCCTGCCCTGCAGGGTCAAATGAGTTTTGGCAGTGACAGTGACAAGTGTTAATTTTTGACAACTCGTATCCGAATCGCGATCCCGAAAAGTTACATGATAGCCCCGCTGGCTGTACAATATTGGCTGTAAATTATTGTCTCACACATATTTTTTAATTCGTTTCCGTACGTACGGGTGTCTATAATGTACAACATGATATTTGGAGTTTTTGGCGGGAACACGGAAAAATCATGTCGTTGCATTCTATTATTTTCTTAAACTTGTGTTTTATCGCGAATTAATGATTAAAAATGGTGGTGTTTTATTCATCGAGTGTTGAATTACATGCACGAGTGTGGGCAAGTGATATAATGTGGTGAAACATGTCTTTTTGTGTTGTTTTCAAAACTCCGTAGAAGCTCAAAGTAAAATCACCACAACTTTACTAGGGCATGACTTGGACTCGACACTAATTTCGTGTGACTGACTGTGATATCATGACATATTTGAGTTGATTTTCATATAAATACTTGAAAAAATCATAAACTTGACACTGGCAGAATGCACAACGTGCGACGCCAAGAACTAAGAAAAAAAACATGATATTTGCCGACACGACAATGTACGGTATGATATTGCACGGCACGATATTCGATGTACATGTACACCAATTATCATGCCGTACATTAGCTGTGTCGTACATTATTGCCCCCCCGTATATATTCGTATTCGTAGTTTTGAAATCCCATTTGAAATACTGTATTCGGTGTTCTCGACGCGTTTCTTTGTTTTAAGTTTTTATTAATTTGTTGTAATGCTGATTAATTGTGTAATAACACAATGAAAAAAGGATACAAAGTAACTGACGTGAATAGGGAAAAGAAGATCGGAGTGGCCGCCGAAAACCTCGATGAGTTATTACAGAAATCTTGCTACAAATTAGGTGTAAGTACCTTAAACTTATTATCTGCTACATTTCTGAGTATTTTACTTCATTTGTCAGCATTTTGTAGTTTCGGGACGTGTTTCATAAGCATGTCAAGATTGTTTATCCTTGAATCGTAAGAAGTATGTCATGGTCGTAGCCGTGACCTATATTCGGTCGCCTTGACCCGTTTCTCCCGGTTTTAGTTCAATGTCGGGTCTGCCGAGTGCCGCCTGTTCGTGGCTGAAGACGGAACGCGTGTCGATGATGACGAATACTTGGCAACGCTGCCTCCGCAGACATTGTTCATATTGTTGAAAGAGAAAGAAAAAATGGTAACTGGTATGTTTTGTTATCCTTTAAGCATATATAAGCTTTAAGCATATATAATACTAGCTGCGCCTCATGGTTTCAGCCGCTATTCTTGGGATTTAAAGTAGCCTATATGTTATTCCATGGTGTAACAAATTTCATCGAAATCTGTTAAGCCGTTTCAGCATGAAGAAGTTACAAACATACACACACACACCGACAAACTTCGCATTTATAATATTAGTAGGATGTAACTGGAAGTAGGCATCTAAGACAAAAGCTGTGATCGAGCTTTTGGAAACGAGTTTTGATATTTTAGGTTTCATAAGCTAGGCTAGACATTTGAAGTAAAGGTGTGGGACATTGCATTTTGGCCTAGTTGGTACAAAGAGGTATGGGAAAGTACCACTAGGCCACATGCAAATGTGATAACAGTATGTTCTAAGGCAGGGGTCAGCAAGTAGTTTTACGTGGGGTCAGGATACTGTGTAATTTTTTTAATGAGTATCAGAAAAAAACCAACTGATAATAATTCAGTTCTACCTATTTATTGTATGGTTTCAAATATAATTCTGAATTATAAAACACAAGACCTAAAATTAATGTGAGAAACTGCACCAACAGTCTTGTATTAATGTATACTTGGTATACAATACATTACAATACTTGAAGGTCCGAGGTTCAACCTTTCTCGGTCTGCAAAAGGATCGTGGCCACCTGTTGCTGACTGCTGTCCTAAGGCCTAAGCCTTCAAAACACCAATATTAATAATATATTATAAATGTATAAAATTATTGAAATGTTTGTTACTTCTTCACACTGTTTGGCTCAAGAGATTTCTTTTGAATTTGTAATGCAAATGGTTTGTACCCTGGATGACATCAAAAGTATGGCTTCTGGGGGGTGCATATTTTGATCTAGGTTTGCTAAGTTGGAACTTGTTAGAGTAGGGTTTTACTATTGTATTTTATAACTGTTAATTAACGTGTAATACACGCAAATGCATGTTAAGCAATGACAAATAATGTTAAAAGTATTTAAATTCTACTATTGTTTGTTATTTATTGTTATATATTTATATATTGTTTTATAATCTAGTCTAGATTTAAATTCAAAAATTTCATCAAAATGTCGGAAAATATTTCTATGCAAATGGAATTATTATTCCACAAGTTCAAAGAAGAGTTAGAAAAACAGACCGAAGTCATAACAAGAAAAGTTAAGAATGAAATCATGGAGTTGGTGGACCGAAAAATAGACCCCGTTATAAACGAAAACAAACGACTCAAAATCGAGGTGGAAGCTTTGAAGATAAAATTTACTAACTTAGAATCAAACCAAAAGAGAAACAATCTAATAATCCAAGGCTTAGAAGAACATGAACATGACCCACAAGAGTTAATGGCGATGATAATAGAAGTTATTGCCCACACCAGTGTAAAAATAGGTGCATGTGAGATAGATAGATTTCAACGTCTAGGACGCAAGCAACAAAACCAAAAACCTAGACCAGTTGTAGTGGCGCTAACAACCTACTCAAGGAAAATAGAAATACTAAGAAATAAGAAGAAACTACCAGAACACATATACATAACAGAAGATTTTACAAAAGAAGTCTTAGAAAAAAGGAAGTCATTGTTACCACAGTTGAAAGAGGCTCAAGAGAATGGGAAATATGCATACTTACGACAGGACAAACTTATTATTAGGGAAAAAGGGAATGATAAAAGGAAAAGATCAATGACAAAGTCACCTCGGACACCAAGCCCTGGTCGCTATGCGAGTGACACAAAAACAGCTAGTGCACCAAATAAGCTTACTAAGGTGGATGCATTTGCTTACATGAGAGCGAAATCGTATGCAGCATCTGAGAAAAACACTTATTTAAACTGAATAAAGACATCGGCTACCGGCAAGACAAAAGTATTAAAGTAAAAGAGAAAACATTCCCCAAGCCGACTGGTCATCGAGGGGAATTAGACCACTACCTTCCTGGGACAATACAAACAACCTGTAAAAACCAAAATAATAATAACAGACAAGCTCTCTATATCGGAGCTTACAATGTAAGAACATTACGAGAAGATAAATCATTAGTAGAACTTGAAAATGCTTTGGAGAAAATCAAATGGGACATAATAGGGTTGAGCGAGGTCAGAAGAAATGATTGTAAAATAGAAGATCATGGTGACTATATAATGTACTTCAAAGGGGAGACAAAAGGCTTATATGGTGTGGGTTTTATGATAAAGAGAGAACTTAGGAGTGCTATAGAGGAATTTCTGGGCCTGTCGGAAAGAGTAGCAATATTAAACATACAGCTTCCTGGATATAAAGGAAAATGGTCAATTATATAGGCATATTCACCAACAGAACGCGCCACATGCTCAGATAAGGACCAGTTCTATTCAGATCTAGATCATGCCCTAGAAATATCCCACAGAAATATCATACTTTTGGGAGATTTTAATAGTACATTCGAGAAGGGAAGTCAAAAATACCCGAAGGTCATAGGAGAATACAGCTCGGGAAATAAAACTAACAAAAACGGAGAAAGGTTAATAGAGTTTGCACTAAAGCACCAATTACGAATAATGAACACCTACTTTAAGAAGAAAGTTAGCAAAAAGTGGACCTGGATATCTCCGAATGGTTTCACAGATGAAAGGGATTTTATAGTTACCAATAGACCGAGGATATTCAAAGATATTAATGTACTTAATAACATCAACTTTAACACTGACCATCGGTTTGTTAGAGGGGAAATCTACACACAACATCCAAGAAAAAAAAGGAAACATATAATAAAGCAAACAAGTTTTTTCCCTGTACTCCCAGAAATATGGATAGAAGAACTAAAACTGACACTAAAAGAATTGGACAAATTACCAACCGTCCAAGAAAAATACAATCACATAGAGAAAGAACTACAGAAAGTTAATAATAAGTTGATACCAACCACCAAGAAGAAAGACAAAATAGGACCAGATGCAAAGAAATTAATTGCTCAACGGAGAGAAATGCTAATTGATAGGAAGAATAATAGAAGAAATATTTCAAAAATAAGCAAATCTATAAGTACGAGCATCAGGAAATTTAGAGAAAACTCTAGGAAAAACATTATTAATGACTGTATAGAGAAAACTGGCGGTTTGAAACAAGCTACAAAAGAACTAACTGAAATCAAAAACTGGATACCTGCAATTAAAGATAAAAGGAGTAATATTATTACCAAACGCTTTAACATACTGGAAACAGCCACAGACTTTTATCGAAACTTATATGATGATGACGATGATGTAAATGAAGCAAATCAGGTGATATGCAGTTCAGGGGAGACAGTAGAAGAAGATACAGCAAAGATTCTACAATGCGAAGTAGAAACAGCAATTGCATCACTGAAAATGAGAAAAGCCCCCGGAGATGACAAAATATCAAATGAGTTTCTCAAAGCTACATCAGAAGCCATAATACAGCCAATAACTGACCTTTTTAATGCTATTCTAGATTCAGAAGACATACCAAACCAGTGGAACGAAACTACAATTGTTCTACTACATAAGAAAGGAGATAGAGATCAAATTAACAATTACAGACCTATCAGCCTGATATCAACGTTATATAAAACTTTCTCCAAAGTCATATTAAGACGTATGTCAGGCACCTTGGAAATGAACCAGCCAAGAGAACAAGCAGGGTTCAGAAGTAATTACTCTACAATAGATCATATATTTGTAATAAGGCAACTAATTGAAAAATACAGAGAATACAACAGAGATTACTATCTAGCGTTTGTAGACTATAACAAAGCATTTGATTCGTTGAAACACCAACTAATATGGGAATCTCCACAAGAGCAAGGTGTCCCAACTAAATATATCCGAATAATAAAAAATATATACTCAAACAGCACATCCAAAATACAACTAGAAAGAAGTGGTCCAACATTTGGAATAAAGAAAGGTGTCCGTCAAGGAGACCCAATGTCTCCCAAGATATTCTCAGCAGTTCTGGAGAGTGTATTTAGAAGACTTGATTGGGAAAAATATGGTTTAAATATAAATGGGTCCTTGCTAAATCATCTACGGTTTGCAGATGATATAATACTGCTAGCGAACAATTCAGAAACGTTACAGATAATGCTGCAAGAACTAGTTATAGAAAGCAGGAAAGTTGGACTGAGTATGAATACCAACAAAACTAAATTGATGACCAATAAAACAAAGGAACCAATCATGGTAGAAAACAATCAGATCGAATATGTGGATGAGTATAAATATTTAGGCCAGATAATATCTAATGAGAAACAGATGGATAAGGAAATTGAGGAAAGAATTGGAAACTCTTGGCGCAGGTTCTGGTCAATGAAGGAGATTCTGAAAGAAAAATCAATTCCTCTCAAAAACAAAATTAAAATATTTAACAGCTGCATTCTTCCAGTTCTATCCTACGGCTGCCCCACATGGTCCCTAACAAAACAAAATTATGGGAAAATCCAAGTATGTCAAAACAACATGGAAAGAAGTATACTCAACATAAAATTGCAAGATAAAGTCAACCTAAAGAAAATAAAAGAGAAGACAAAGACTAAAAACGTATCATATGTAATAAAGCAACAAAAGTGGCGGTGGGCTGGTCATATGCTGAGGGATAAGCAAGGAAAATGGAATAGGGACATATTAGAATGGTACCCAAGAGAGGGAAAAAGAAGCAAAGGAAGACAGCAAGCAAGATGGGAGGATGACATTAAAAAAGAAGCAGGAACAAATTGGAAACAACTGACACAAAAAAGGAAGGAATGGAAGTCCCAGGAAGAGGCCTATGCCGGAAGGCAAGCTGAGAAAAACATAAACCAGAGAAAGCTGAATAGCCGATGTCAAAAATATAAATATATTGGACATTTAAATAATCAAATAGGAAATATCGGACATTCAACAATTTCAATAGCAATAATTTGACAAGCCACAGCAGAAAGGGCTATAATAATAATAATAATTGTTTGTCTGCCATTGGTTAGTGAAGTTAGCTGTCATTACGAGTGGTGGCGTGTTGTCTGAAGTTAGACATGTTGGCTTTTTAAAAGCGATCGGTCGACTCGAAAGTGGCTCTCTGTGCTTTCTGCTTTCTGTGGTGCGTTGGCAGCCAATCGCTTATAAAGAGGCAACACTGACTAACTTCAGACAATGTTATAATAATCACTAATAAATTCTGACTGAAACTTGTCTCGGTTTCAGATTTTGACCACTTCTATAATCTGATTCGTTCCCACAAGAAAGACTACATTGATACTGGAGAGGCAGCAAAAGAGTTCCTCACCACAAACATCAAAGAGAAATTCAAGGTGTTCCAGAAGTATATTGCAGCTGCCGATGATACCAAGACAATGCTCAGTGAGCGAGCACAGGACCCTGATTGGTTCAAAGGTAATGACAATAATAGGCTAGATGACTGGTTTTTTTTATTGCCCTATTAAAATTGGTCAAAAATAAGCAACTTATAAGCATTTTAATATCATGAGGAGAGGAGATTATGACGTCACTTCTCTGTACGCCATATAAATTATATTCTGACAAGAACAAAGCAAGGTGACAAGGCACAGAGGCGTAACGTAATTTTTTGTTTTGTGGGAATGGGACAGAGTTTTATCTACCAAAAACTTTAAACGCTTATATATTAGAAAATTTATAACCGATTTAAATTATTTTTTCAATAAATATATTATATTTACTTAAATTTTTCTTCAAAGCTATTGGTTTCAATGATATATGCTGCGTTCCGTAATGCGCTAAAAGTGATAATATCGCGAATCCGACCAAATTGAATAGACACAAAATTCAATCAAAGCCCATATATTTTGTGACTATTCAATTTGGTCGGATTCGCGATATTATCACTTTTAGCGCATTATGGAACGCAGCAATAAACATCAGTCATCTACCCTATTGTGCTCATTATAATAATGAACTGACTGATGGACGATTTATCATTGGTCTAAATTCTGCACTGAATTGTGCTTGTCGCCCTGGCGTATTAGCTGTTAAATCTTTTTAACTCGTAATTTCACAACATCATATGTAGTTCAATATGGAATATAGTACCTTATATTGTTTTGTTAGTATAATCAGCCTTTTAATTGTCCACTACGTTCGAAGGGCGAATGGGATATATTCACCACACTGGCCCAGTTGCGAGTTGGTGAATCCACATATACCATTTAATTTCTTCTCCGGATGTATGCAGGTTTCCTAACGATGTTTTCCTTCACCGGTAAGCCAGTGGAATGAGTATCCATACATAAACTCAAAAGAGCTCATTGGTACGGGCGTAGGTCCGAACGAATGGTCTCCCTATTAGGTTACCACAGCTTACCACGTTTTGTTAGTAGTTGGTATAATCTTAAAGAACAAAAAAAGAAAGGAAAAACTTTTAAAAAGTGGCGCCCAACACGGAGCGTGTCACTTACTCTCATACATTGCCAATCATACCTAGTTTTTGCAACATTTCTTTTGAATTTATAAATTATACCTAATGCATGTGCCATAAAAAAAAAAAAAAAACGAAAAAGAGCCCATTAACGATTACAAGTCGAAAAAATTGGTTAACACGATTTTCGACCTTATTGTCATTTATTGTTTAATTTGTTTTTAGGGTTGCGTACCTTAAAAGGAAAAAAGGAACCCTTATAGGATCACTCCGTTGTCCGTCCGTCTGTCTGTCTGTCTGTCAAGACCCTTTTTCTCTGGAACGCGCGGAGATATCAAGTTGAAATTAATATCAAAATACGTAAATACCACGGTCCCTTGGAGCTGTAAGAAAATCAAGCTTGTAAGTCGACACAATAAAAAATTAAAGCCATTTTTGAATCATAAAACATATGTTGCAAAAATGAGGTTTGATTGGCAAAAAAGTGTAAAAAATAAATAGATTTTTATTTAGGTAACCTGTGCTGTGTTGTCCTACTGTTGGGCAAAAGTCTAATGGTGGTGTTATATTAATTTTATTTTATTTTATTTAGGAGGAGTAAGTGGACAAGCTTTCGCTACTGGTATCACAGAATAAATAATAGTACTACGTACAGAAAGTTAACTCCGTAAAGGAATTGCAATAAATAAGTACTCGTATCTACTAGGCAAAAAGGAGCAATTCAACTCGCACAGCGTTGGATACCGCTCGCTATATTCACCTAGATATACCGCTCTCTTTCTATCACGTATGTTACGTGCGACGAGGCTAGCGTGCAGGCGGCGACTGACTTCTGACCTATCCCTACCGGGAAGAATAGCTTGGTAGGGATAGGTGTACCTGGCCTACTAAACTAAGCTATTTATTTAAAATCGACCTAAAATAGCCATATGCTATTGCTGTATCATTCTATTTTTGTTGTATTAAAGTTAAAAGGGTGTAATGATCCAATAACCCATCCAACCTGGAACCGCTTTGATCTAAGACTATATGTGAAATGCTGCTATTAAATATAGCGTAGATCTCCGCTCGAAAACGGGACCGTCGAAGCAAAGCATAACATTTTGTTTATACGGGCCAGCGGCGAGACGAGCAAGATTTTCACCTGGTGGTAAGCGTCACGCCTGCCACTAACAGTAGCAGTGCTAGAATTGTGAACTTGCGAATACAATCCCGTGTTAGATTAGATTTGATATCAGATGTTAAATCTCTTCATACCCAGTAATTTCTCTCAAGTAACATTGCCCTTCAATTTCTCTGGTAACATTGCCCTTCATAAATAGCGTAATATGCCTTGTTTTGCTCTCAATCGCGTGTGACTGCGCCAATCGTGTGACGTGCTACTATGCCGAATGTTTTACAACACTATTACAGGGTGTCAAGGTTCATTATTTAAATGAAACAATATCCGCTTGTAGACAATTTTTATATTAGCTGGAGAGGTATAATATCTGTATAAGTAAGCTTTGGCGCGGGGAAACTGTTGAGGTTTGATTTTCATAGAGGCTGTGTATCTATAAGATATTTGATTTAAGGTGTATTGTGTGATATATACATGGAGATAATAAGAGATAATAAACTAAGACAACATAACTTTGTAATTTTCAGGTTTAGAACCTACCGAGAAAACTAAGGAGCAGTCTATGTCAAAACGCGTCAAAGAGCGAATGCGCGGATACTTCTACAAAACAAAAACAGCTTTACAATCGTCGGACATCTATGTTCATTCCAAACACGGACGCGGTAAGAAACTTATCGACCAGTTGCTAGTTGATCTGCGGAATCTTCTCGATTCGCACAAATATAACGAGGCATACTTCAACCGTAAAGCAAAGGAAGATGAGCGACTTTGCAATAACAACGGTACTTTTGAATGCGGTGGCCTATGGAATAACGCGAAATGTTTATATGAAGGAGAACACATCATCAATCCTTACAGAAGCCGTGAGGAGCGCATTATATTCCAAACTTGGAATTTGGACCATAACATAGAATTGTCAAGGTCTATAATTCCAAAAGTCATTGATGCTATTCAAAACTTATGCAGTGGTGATTTCAAATGCATCGCATGTGAAAAGGGTAGTAAACCGGGGGGTGTGGAGCCGGATAGATATTATTTACAAATATTTTCTCGGCAGAATTTGAAGTTGGTGCATATTGTGTGCCATTATAAAGGCAAGCATGATTCCAAATCAGATTTATACACGGTCTGCAAGAATTGCTATGTTGGTCAGAGTGTTTATTAAATAACCATGATTCTAGTTATGCTTCAAAGTCTAAATTGAAAAGGACAACACACTCATAGAATAAAGCAATTGTTATTTTGCAATCTAAAGCTCTTAAATATTTTCTGCGTCTACATAGATAACTCGGCACGGTATTTTTACAGACATAGAAAAGTTACACTGACCCTATTTCATACATATTTAAAAACAGCTTCATATTTTGTATGCACCATACAAAATATGTCTATCTATATATCTATATAAAGTAAAATATGTATACAGTTTATAAATAATGTTATTGTGTCTATCTTTGTGGTAAAGTGTAACCAAGTAGCCTTTGAAGTAGTGATTATTTACAGTTTTTAATTGGTGTTGTAATAGTTTATAGAGTTTTCTATTCCTTAAATTGATCTCCTCTCCCTTCTTAGTATAGGTGTAAGAGCAATATTGTTGTTTATTGACTATTTGTCTCATAATTATAAAGGTTGTTTCACATATTCAGGGTAACTGATATTTTCAATTAAATTTATAAAGATTTAATATTCAATTTTTAAAATGAAGTGCACATGACTCAATATAAACAATAAATAGTTCTATAGAAAATCTTTGTCCTCCCTTTTGATATTTTCAATTAAATCTTTTTTTAAATTATTATTTGGTATTATAATGGTTTAAAGATTGATTGATGAGAAAACACACACATTTTAAAGGTTTATAATCCTCATTAATATGATTAGTGGATATGACACAATAAAATAAAATAAATCATGCATAAAAACTGTATAATAGTTAGTATGTTGGTAAAAACAAAATTATAATTTGTTTTATATGGCAATTTTACATTACTTGCCGTTTTGAATAAAATTATGAAATAATACATACAATTTATAACTAAACCTCATAGTATAAACAGGGTTATTTACATAGTTGAAAAAGATGAAGATACAATTCATCAGTTGAATTTTTTATGTTAATTAACTTTTCAATTAAATGTTTTTCCACACTTTGGGTATTTCTATGTTTTTAAAGTTTAAACTAAGAAAAATTATGACCTCTGGCAGGACTTGATCCTGCATACGAGCAATCAATGCGTTTCCTTCCCAACTGCTTTCACAATTAAGCTACAGAAGTGGCGACAGAAACCCATTGATTGCTCGTATGCAGGTTCAAGTCCTGCCAGAGGTCATAATTTTTCTTTGTTTAAACTTTAAAAACATAATATTTAAGGTAAATAACCTTACCCTGTTATACAAAATAGCTTTTGGTGCATGGATCGGAACTTATCTTTATAACGTTACTTATTCTGGTGTTAAACACTTATATCGAATTTCTTAGATCAAAATGACATTTCTTAAAGAAATCGCTTATTGTTATTAAACAGCGTATTTTCGTCACTGTGTGGCAATTAGTTAATTTTTACTCTTTATATTTTAGATAGGTTGTTTATTAACTAATGTAAGGGACATTTTTAAGTCAATGCATTAAGTCAATTTGGAACAGCTGTGCGAATCATATATTTAGTATATTTTAGATATATATATTCCACTAACTAATCCTTAAAGTGATTAAATAGGGTAAAATTTTCATAAATCGGTATCGAATCTCGAGCGCAGACATGAAGTACAAACTAAAATCAAAACTTTAGTTTTGGTTTAGGCTTATTAGGCCTTCCTCCAGCAGTGGACTAGTGATGGGTTCCTCACACATTTTGAAAGAGGATGCCTCAATGCCAAATGAGGGCGTCGTCCCAAATGAGGTGAGGTACATTGCACTTAAGATCGTCGCAACAAACGGCTCTCTCCTCAAGCGACACTCCCTCGCTGCGGCGTTGTCGCTCGGCTTGATTTGGTACCACGCAAGAAAAGGAGTGCCTTATATTACACTTGCTAGGTGGCGCCGCGCACAGGCTTTTCTTTTCCGCTTATTTTATTGCCAACAAAACAGTGTCGTTGGAATATGTATCCTATTACTATAGCGATAGAGATCAAATCTTTTTAAATCATTATATAGAAGTGGGAGGGAGGCGAAATGAAACAATATTTTATGTTACGCGAGTGAACGAGGCAGCGACACAGCAAAGCATTCGTGTCGCGATGAATGAAGTGAGGTGCGTCAACGATTTTGTACGAGTACCTCACTCATTTCGATATTTGAGGGCCTCGAACGAAGTAAGTCACGAGTGAGGAACCCGTCACTACAGTAGACGTCTTCTGGCTGATGATGAGGCTTAGATTAGTGGAATATATTCCTTAAGTCTTATGTTTATAGGATGAATTTACAAAAATCCTTAGTGCTTACCTTTGTTATAAATAGATGGCCAACTAAGTAGTTATTTCGATCCTTTTTCGACTGGATTAGGCATGTGCTAGTACCTGGGGTACAAAGCTTTGCTCAGTTTATTTTTGTTTTACAAGAAATACCAATATCTATAGGTAAACTTAAAAAGCAAAATCTAAATACAAAATTTCATCCAAATCGTTACAGCCAGCCGTTTCCAAAATATGCGAAATATTTTTTTATATGTATGTACAAGAATTGCTTATTTAAGTTACTAGATTTGGAAAAAAAATATTGATGTTAAAGGATTTATCTTTTATGTATTTTTTAATGGATCGAAGTGTCCCAAAGTACACTATACCAATGTATTAATTTATATAAACATACAAAACGGAATGCAATTGAATACTAAATATAATAGTTATAATCTTTTTATGACTCAAATTATGTATATTTTAATTAACTGTGTACACCCGAATACGAATGTTAAGATATAACCAAATGTCATTTCACTCAATGTTGATGCATTGAACAGATCTCATATAGTAATAAGTATTCATCGGACGGGATATACTTACACGCGTATCGCAAAGACCAGACCAGACCACCAATATACTGACCATATAATATTGTCGTGTTATATGTACAGAATGCCCGGTGCCAACTCTCCTCGCCGGACACTGGCATCTTGGTGTGAATGCCCGCCAAGATGCCAGTGTCCGGCAAAGTGAACCTAACATAACATTTATGTGATTTTAATTAAAATTTAAGTAAAAAAATACTGTATTTGTAGGGCTGCGACCAAGTTTACGGCTTGCTCTGTAGCTAAAAATGCCAAAAACAACATTTGGGTTAAATACTGTAATAGGCTAGCTAGATGACTGGTTTGTTTTATTGTCCTAATAAAATGTGGACCATAAATGTAGCTGATTAATGAAAAGCAAATGAAAATCTGATAAAAATAAGCAACTTATAAGCATTTTAATATCATGCTAGACAGAGAGGCGAAACAGCAAATCGTGACGTCACTTCTCTGTACTATCGCTCCATATAAATTCTATTCTGACAACTAAAGCGTGACGTAATTTTTAGTTTTGTGGGAAAGGGACAGAGTTGGTTCTACCAAAAACTTTAAACGCTTATATATCAGAACATTAATAACCGAATTAAATTATTTTTTCAATAAACATACTATATTTACTTAAATTCTTTATCAAAGCTATTGGTTTCAACGATTTAAACACCTGTCATCTACCCTATTAGACATAATTTTTTCTCAAACAAATGTCAGGTTGGATTAGCACAGTGGCTCCGCTATGTTCTGTGTGACTTGGCCTTTTCATGTCATTGTATGCAGGGTTGGGTTCGGGCGCTATGAAAACTATGGTATATTTCAGCAAAAAATATACTATTTGCTTCAGTAACATACTACAGCACCATGGAGCTATTTTCTGGCAATTATTGTTTACCCCTCGTCGATTTTTAATAATTTATGGTGACATTGAATTCGTTAGCATTATTTTAGGTCATTAAAGTCATCGTAATGGACAACTTTTACTACGAAATGGACGTGGAAATCGTGAAAAGAAATCAGCTGCTGCATACATTTTGTCGTGCGTATAAATGCATTTTTTTTGTATGAGACAGACGATTTTTTTCGCGTCGTCCGGGTTGGTTTCATGGTACAAGTTGTCCATTATGATGGGTTAAATTTGAATGACCCCCTTAGATAATGTCAATGAATTAAATGTCACCTTTATATAATATTATATAGTCGGATTTCCTATTAAAACGCCCTTTGTGCTGCGATATGACCATGTAATGGCCCTATTGTCGCTTATTACTTTTCCGCGAAATTTTTTTTTCTAACTTTATATGACAAAAGTTTATATAGTCGTAAAATAGAAGTCTGTTATTGTTGATTAGTAAAATGGACTAATAAACATCAATAGACTTGTATTTTATTTTACGACCAAATAATATTATACTTATTTATAATTATAAATATTATACAGTTTCTTGTCTCTCCAGCGGCGCGAGTACCGTTCTTCACGATCGTTATATTTGACATTTAAATCGGTAAAATTCAGTATATTCTCAAATAAATCTGCTATACCGACACGTCAAATTTAGCGACATAGAACGGTACTCCCGCTGTAGCAGCGCGAGTACAGTTCTTGACGATCGTCATTATATTTCGTCGTATAAATCGTTAAAATTGGATAAAAATCGGTATACTCCTAAATAAATCAGCTATACCGACACGTCAAATTTAGCGACATAGAACGGTACTCGCGCTGCTGTAAAGTTAGAAAAATCATACTCGCGATGTTGTAATATAAGCGAAGCTATGCTAAAATTATTACTACTCTCGCGTAGTATCCTGACCTTTATTAAATACTACAATCATGAAATTATGGTCCTAAAAGTATGATTGTATTGTACTACGAAATCCAACACTGATTGTATGGTTTATGTATGTACTTATTGTAATCCAAACTCAGGTGTTTGTGAGTCAGTCTGGCTTATAATAAGAAATCAAATCCTATTTTCGGACAATCGTTTATCTATTTATGTAAGTACTAAGTAGGTATCTAGCGCGTAATCTAGAATAATATAGCAATATTAGTTTTTAAGGCGCTGAACAGCGCGGTAGGAGAACCGTTGCGCATTATGTAGGTAGTAGTTGCGGTTGGGTTGTAATTGTATTTTTGTCAAACAGACTAGTCATTATGTAAAAAGTTTAAAATTAAAGTTCAACGTAATAGATTGAAGTGGGATTGATCCGCCATTGATATTAGCAGATAGTTTCATCCAAAAATTTACGAAAATTTGGTCAAGTATAGAAATGCATGCCCATACTTAGAGCTTAGAGCGTAAAGCGTATGCTAGACAACAATTTCTGGAATCTTACCAAGGTGACCTTTGTAATTTCTTATCGTTGTCATAGTAATACGATTATATATATATGCTGCGTTCCGTAATGCGCTAAAAGTGATAATATCGCGAATCCGACCAAATTTAATGGTCACAAAATATAAGGGCTTTGATTTGCGCGCGCTAATAAGGATAGGTATAAGCTCGCGGGCAGAAAACGGAACGCGGGCGGCGAGGTATCGCCGGCGTAGGTTTTGTAAACAACAAACTGCGCGTCGTTCTAACCGGACGAATATCATCAAAATAGGTCCCTATAAGCAGATGGTCGCTTTACCAGAGTCGTTATAAACGGATAATGTTTCCCTAGTAAATCACTATAAAACCAAACTTGAGTTTACATCGTCGTCGCTAAAAACGGTTCGCCGTTATATCCGAATTCTACTGTAGTATTGTACTATGTAACTTTTTTATTGTTTACACAAACTAAAGTCACTTCGGTAAGCCGTATATCGCCTAGCTTGAACATAATTCTAGAATAGGGTATTTGACTACTATTGGGAAATTTATATATTATATATAATTAATAATAATTATATAATTTATATATTATATATAATTAATAATAATTATATAATTTATATATTATATAATATTATACAATTTCTTACTATATTTAATGCACACCACATCAATATTTCCTTGAGATCTGTCGTATTTTCGGTAAAACCGATCTGAAAGTTTGAATGAAAAAAAAACGCGCCATAACGCAGTTTGGATCACGTGACATATCTGACGTCACACCAAAGTAAACAACAAGCGAAAGAAAGCGATCAAGGAATCATCATCATCAGCCCGGAGACGTCCACTGCTGAACGAAGGCCTCCATCTTAGACCGCCACACTGTACGATAACCTGCCATTTGCATCCACCGGTTGCCCGCGATTTTTACAATGTCGTCGGCCCACCTATATATATATATATATATATATATATAGTGGGAGGCCTTCCTACGCTGCGTCTTCCGGTTCGCGGTCGACACTCAAGAACCTTTCTTCCCCATCGGTTGTCAGTTCTTCGAGCGATGAAGGAATATATCTAGTAAAAAAAGGGGTTTATGTAAGAAATATCTGTGGTAACTCACTTGAAAATAGCTTTATTTCACTGTAATCGTGATGAAAATGCACGTTAGATCTCGTTGTTTACTTCGGTGTGACGTCACAAAACTTGCCACCAATCACAGTGTTTCGCAGCACGTGACCAAACTTATTTTAGTCTAAAAATAAATAGCTATGCTTTTTTACCCTGCAATTTATTAGGATTATATCAATTTGTAGCATAATTTTAATAGAGTCAAATAGCCTATTGTGTTGTACTTACTAAGACAAAGCATTTTATTTATGTTTAAGGTTTACATACAATCATATAGTCAGGTTTTTGGTATATCTCTTTTTTGTAATAGGGATAATTTTACAACCCAACGTCTGCATATAAATTGTAAAGATCTGCTGTCGAACTGGTCCAGGTTTCTTTAGCTTAATGCATCTTTATTCTAAAGATGCATAATCTATTTAGCCTGTTTATTATACTTAGTGGTTTATTTTATAATAGAAACGAAATTAATATATTTTTGTCTACGAATCCATGTTTTAGATAATAAGTACTCTTTGTATTTTCTTCTGCATAAGATTTAATAATGTAGATATGTACTTGATGCTATAAAAATATTTTTGTATAATTTTGGCAGATTGATAAGGCTGGTAGTACACTGGGCACCTGATGATGTAGTTCACAAATTATATATGAAAAGTTTAAATCATCATCACCATCAGCCAGAAAACGTCCACTGCTGGACGAAGGCGTCCCCCTTAGTACGAAGGTATTGCCCATTGACGTATGTAGTTCATTACTCTAACTAAGGTATTGCCATAATCCCCACGCTTGGCAGGCGTCTTGGGGATTGCATTTGTAGGACATACTAGGTCCAAAGCTTCAAATTGATTAAAATAGCCATAGAATTCAAGCAAGATTAATGCTGGGCGGCATTATAAATTGCGATACATAATACACGCTTACATATTGTATGCGTGCTCCATCCTAGACCGCATCTTTGCGTACCATCAGTCGGAATGACCTACTACAACGTACAACGTAGACCTACTTTGAATAAAAAAAGTAGGTACCTTCTAGGTCTGCATGCTCCATCGTCGACCTCAGCGTCGTTTTCCATCAGACGAGTTAGCGGTCAAACGTAAACCTAATTAAAAAAAGGAGGGGCACAAAAATTTTAAATGTGTAATGTGCTTCACGCCAGAATCCTCACCACTGAAAACGTCATGAAAAACGGTTTTGAAAATGCAAATATTTAGTCATTAATTAGTCACCAATGTGAGATAATAACGGCCTTACTATAAAACGCCGCTCAAAGCTTAGTCACTGTTTAATATGCTCTGACAACTTCTCGCTGACGTCACGTCAGCGAGAACGTGTCACGTGCCACGTGCGAGAACAAGACAAGAGAAGTTTAAGCAGTGACTAAGTTTGAACGGCGTTTTATAGTAAGGCCGTTATAGTACCGGTGCCAGATAAACACGCCAGGTACGCCACAACGAATAACTGAATAATGCTGTTCATGTCCTGGACCTGGGTTAACTAGGTGTCCTGAATCTGCACCCAGATCCACCGGAGGACGGGCAGCAGCATCCTCTCGGTTAACGGTGGTGAGCTTTCTGCTATCCCTAAGCCGCCTGCCAAGCGAGGCCTTCGTCCAGCAGTGGACGTCTTCTGGATGTTAATGTGCTTCATGTAGTATAGAGTATCCTGTGGAGATCGGGAGCCAGTGTACCATCAGTGAGTTAGCTGGATCCGAAAAGTGAATAGCAGTAGACGCTTCAGATTAGCTTTATAGGCTACGCAGTAGTAGTATTTTAGTACTTGTAGTTATCGGTATACAGTATTATACCTTCTCCTATTGTCCAAGTAAGGGAATATATCATTATTTTATTCAATGTGTATTAGTCTGCTGATATAGCCGTAAGGAAAGGTTTCCGAATGTGTTAACCATGGAATTATAATGCCAAAGAAAGGAATTGTTGATGGAATAAAGATTACAGTAAAATATAATTTGTTTCAGTATATTACCCACTGTTTTTAGCCATTATTTGTTGAAACAGCAACAACGTGTTTCCTTTATATTCGGTTTTAGGGTTGCTTGGAAGATGCTTTACAGAAACCCCAAATTATTTTTATTGTACTTTTAATCTATTGAGGTAATTATTTTTGTTAGTATGTACAATCGGGTTGTCTTTATAAATTACAAAACATTATAACGGGATTTGTCTAGAGCATGACATGAGTCCAGTATCCAGATAATTTCGAAGGCGCACGCCTACTACATATTGCATGGTGGCGCATAATTTAATTTTCCTATATTATTACAGAACGAGTAAGCTGAGAGCCCAGCCTAGTATCAGAGTTAGTGTGGCCCGGGAAGCCTATGTTGTGACGTGTGCGTTCCTCTGGTGGAAAAGTACCGAAAATTTAGTTTTGGTTCTAGCAAATATTTAGATGATGACGTCGTGTAAATGTTTATGGTAATTTGTTCATCCATTTATGAGATATTTGCAAAATAGAGATTGCGCCTGGGGAATATTCCCCCAGCCGCACTTTTTTCTAAAGAAAGGATTAACTAGAAAAAAAGTATACCAAAAATTAGATCGAATTTGTTCGTAAATGTTTGTGCTACTATGGATTTTGTAGTGTTATAAGACCTCCGAGATATTCAAGTTTTTGCTGGGGTGGAACGTTTGCGTATTTGCTGCATTTCGTAAACGGTTAGGCGCACAGTTATGTTTTATTTGCACATATTGTTATCAATTCGTTTGTATTGTTTGCGAAGACAGATTCCAAAAAATTATTTATATCACATTTGCTCAAAAACTGCATTTACGAAGCCTGTATACATCGTTCAAAAGTTAAAAATTACACACCATACAACGGAGCGTGTGGAAAAGCCTTTACCGCACACTCCCTTGTATAGCGCCGTGCGTAAACTTTACGGTATTTTTTTAATTTCCATAATAATTTAAGAACTCCACCAAATATTTTCACATTACGAGAATAAAATAAGCTGAATGATCGAAACTCCTTGGAAACGCTTTTGCTCAATACGTTCGTTTTAATTTAATACTAAACAGAAAATGTGACGAAAGAAATTCTCACCACTTCTTTTTTTTTCTAATTTTCACCACGCGCACGTAGCGCCATTTGTTAATTCGCGCCATTTCATCTTTCCTCCTAGGAGGATTATGGCGTAGCCCTTTGTGCATTTGCCAGTGTCAAGTATTTATTTGTATCAAGTTTTTGATAATTTTCAAGTCGTATGAGTCTAAGTCACAGTCAAGTCCAGTCATGCCCTAGTAAAGTCATGGCAACTTTACTACAAGCTTCTTCGGAGTTTTGGAAACAACACGAAAAGACGCTATATTAGAAATGTTTTAATGAAGCCGAACTCAAAACGAAGTTTTTTTTTCTTCTTGCCCCTTAGGAGGATTATAGCATCGCACTTTGAGCATTTGCCAGTGTCAAGTAGGAATTTAATTAAAACCATCCAATATAATAAAAACAAAATAATCAAGTTTGGCTCATTATCTGTTGTAAGTACTTCTGTTATCTGTTTTCTCGCAAATGTGTTGTAAAACGTTGTATGGCATTCGTGCAGTATTGGTTTTTACAAAATCGTGACTATGGTAAGTATGGTTACATTCGTCTACTCGTTTGTAGAAACCAACTTACTGCACGAGTATCATAAATAACTATAAAAGTTAAAAATGCAAAAAAAAAACATCACGTGATTATTGGACGGCCCCAAATAAAAACAAGACATAAAATTTGTACAGGTCTATAATTAAATAGGACACTTAGCAATACCCTGGTATTGTGCGCCTAAACTCTATCTCCTTTTTCTGCCAACAGCTTTCCCTGGAGATCGCTTGCCCTGTCCACCTTTAGGTTTCTTTGCTGTGAAATTGGTAGCATTGCCTTTACCACCACCTTTGCGCTTTCCACCAGCTTTTGAGGGTCTCATTGATTTCTTCTCTTCAGACCGACTGTAAATAAAAAATCACATTTAAAAAAAACTGAAAACGAAACCTTTCATACTACATGAAAAATAAGGTTTTATTTTAAATAATCAGCTCTTATGATTCCATGATAGAATCCATCATTTAATTATACACTAGCTATGCTCTGCCGTTACACTTGTGATGAAAAATTGTAATGATGACGTTTCAATGACAAAATGTAGCCTATATCCCTTATTTAAGAATTTTGGTTATCTCTGTACCAAACATCAATATCGGCCAAGCCATTTGATTGTAAAATGGTTAAAGACAGAGAAACTACTATTTATATCAAGTTAGGATTTGAAGCCAACTAGCTCTGGTGTCGTCGTCAGCCATAAGACGTCCACTGTTGGACAAAGGCCTCCCAATAATGTTGGGTGTTACCATAATCCCCACGCTTGGCAGGCAGCTTGGGGATCGCAGAATGCTCACCACCTTTAACCAAGAGGACACTGCTGCCCGTCCTTCGGTGGGTCCGGTTGCCGTTTAAGGACATACCCAGGTCCAGCTCTGGTGTAATGGAGAAAAATGCTTACTGTGATTGCTCCTCATGAACATGCTTTGCAACAGCCTTGTCCATATCAATTTTAGGTCTCTTATTCAATATACTGTCAAGCAGGTTCAAGTTATTTTCTTTCTCTACTTGAGGCGTCGGCACAGGCGCCTTGCGCTTTCTTTCTTTCCCAGGGATAAGTTCGTGGATGCCCTTGCCTCGGGCTTCTTTCTCCTTTGGCAGTTTGTTTTGAAACTTGCCAAGGGAAGCTGTAGATGCTTTGGCAACTACTGCAGCTGTTGACAACTGAAATAAAATTGTTTTAATAAATTGCATGTTTAAAATTGTTTTAGTAACTTCATCGTCAGCCATAAAACGTCCACTGCTTGACGAAGGCCTCCCCCTTTATAGAGGGGTGTTGCCATAATCCCCACGCTTGGCAGGTGGCTTGGGGATCGTAGATTGGTCACCACCGTTAACCAAGAGGATGCTGCTGCCCGTCCTCTGGTGGGTCTGGTTGCAGTTTAAGGACATACCCAGGTCCAACTCAGGTTAGTAACTTGCATGCTTAAAATTGTTTTTATAAATTGCATGCTTATATTTGTTTTTATAAATTGCATGCTTAAATACAAATAATTTAATACATAATAACTATAAAAAAGTAATTTAGTATTTATTGATAAAAATTACCTGTGTAGCAGATGCCTTATCCGAAGTAACTGGCAGCCCTACTCTGGGTATTTTGACTTTCTTGGCTCTGGCAATATTTTTCAGCCTTTGCAAATCATTCTTGGCAACCTTTTCTGACTTCTCATTGGCTTTTTTCTCATACATATCAGTCATTGGATCCACATTCTGTGGTACTTCTATAAGCCAATTCTTCTCTTTCTCAGCTGCTGCTTTTTTGAAACTGCAACCAAGAATTAAACACATCATTTATAGTAACATAATATATTTAAATACATTTGTAATAAAGCAATATATATTTTATTAAATATGCATGTTTGTAATTTTTTGTATGCAACAGTTGTTATTTATATTTTAAAGTGTTGTCAATGTTATGGTATTTTTTGTGTGCTATAGCTTTTAGAGCCTAAAATTACAAAGCCACAAAGCTGCAACCTCTAACATGTTTACCCATGACATGTTTACATCCATGATGGGTATCAAGTTACATGGTGATGTGATGTGGTGGAATCTGTGATTAAGGTACATTGTCATACATCACTGCCAATCACACTCGCAATACTAGAACTAGGAAAATGTATGGCGCCACTTCCGAGATCTGTGACAGACACGTGTGTCCGACGACTAAAGCTTCGTTCAGATATAAAGACATTGAGCGTGTCAGGCACGTGGCATGGCAGACAAAATAATATTCTTTCATACACTGTATATAGTTGTATTCATGTCTAGCGGAAGGTGTCTGCACAGACACTGGCCAGCATTCTCAGCAATAATGTTTCGTCTGTGCTGGGGTGTCTGTATGTGATGGTAGATGTGAACGTAGCTTGAAGTGGCACCATATATTTTCACCATTATTCCTTAAACTGCATTTTTGTTGCAAAATGTCATTAAGATCTTTTCAGTAGTTTAACCTTGACAAGGTAACAGAAAAAAAACACATTGAAATACTGTAAGGTTAAGTTACTGAACTCTTAGTTCGTTTTCACATTCATTATTATTTATTATACGACAGCCTTATAGCTCAGTTGGTAGCATGTCAGCCTTCAGAGCTGTAGCTGTAGGCAGAGTGTATCGTGGGTTCGATCTCGACCCAGGACAAAAAAATTATGTGACGAATATAGATGTTTGTTCTGTGTCTCGGTCTAGTATGTATTATAAGTATGTATTTACGAAAAAAAAAATGTATTATATTTATTCTATCAGCTATCTGGTTTCCATAATACAAGCTTTGCTTAGTATGGGGCTATGGCGCTGTGTGTAAAATATATATACGTAAATTAAAAAAATAAATGTGTGATGATTTGAATAAACTTACCCAAACAACGGCACCCATTTCTGCAACTGTTCATCCCATTGCAGCTTATCTTTCTTTTTCTTGGTGATCCCCTTTGCTTTAGCAAATTCTTGCCATTTTGTCAGAGGCTTTGGTTTAGGTACAGGCTTGGCGCGAGGCAGGTGGGTGGTGGGCTCGGGGAGGCGAACTACGATAGCCTCCTCTATTCGCTCAGTAGGAAGTTCCCATACCTTGTTTAATAGCAGTTGGGTGTTGTCACGCGCGAGAGATCGTAAGTACTCGTCTTTCACTGATCTAAAATTAACATTACAGGAGTTATAACAAAATTACCAGTAACAGAATACATAACAAAATGAATTATTTATTGTCAAGAATATTACCTTCGTATTTTCGTTAGAATAGACAAAAAAAAAGATTATTTGTCAATGAAACAAACTAGTTTTGCTTAAAAAAATACAAATTAGTCTTACTTTATTTTTTTTGTATCCAAGTCATTAGTATCCAAAGCGAGCAAGGTTCCTATATCAAACTCTAATTCCAAATGCTTTTCGACTGAGATAGCCTTGTATTTGTCCGCTTTATTTTGCTCTTGCTCTAAAATTTGATTCACAATATCCATTGTATTTTATTTTACAAGCACATTGCTACTTCACAACTTAAAAATAACCTCCAAGAAACACGACGACAACGACGTAAAAGTACTATTATTTATTTTTGTTGTTTCTAATAGTTCCTGGCCATGGATACTAGTCCTTCAGCCGAATACATATTTCTTCATCGATCCTTCTTTCTGCAGTTAAATGAGTCGTAGTCACAGTCTAAGTCACACACAGTAAGTCACAGTCAAGTCCAATCATGCCCTAGTAAAGTCGTGGCAACTTTACTACGAGCTTCTTCGGAGTTTTGGAAACAACACGAAAAACACGTTTCACTACATTATATCACTTGCCCACACTCTTGCTCGTAAATCAGCACTTAATGAATAAAACGCCACTATTTTTATGCATTAACACTCGAAAAAACACAAGTTTTGGAAAATAATACAATGCAGCGACATGATTTTCTCGCGTTCCCGCCAAAACTTACTATTATTTATTCTGTGGCAGTGCTGCCAACATGACGTCATAAACTGATATTGACAGTTGTTGTTGTTATTAATAATTCCTACCGACTTGGCAACACTGACTAGCACTAGCTAGTTTGTTGTTTTTAATAGTTCCTGGCCATGGATACTAGTCCTTCAGCCGAATACATATTTCTTCATCGATCCTTCTTTCTGCAGTTAAATGAGTCGTAGTCACAGTCCAAGTCACTCACAGTAAGTCACAGTCAAGTCCAATCATGCCCTAGTAAAGTCGTGGCAACTTTACTACAAGCTTCTTCGGAGTTTTGGAAACAACACGAAAAACACGTTTCACTACATTATATCACTTGCCCACACTCTTGCTCGTAAATCAGCACTTAATGAATAAAACGCCACCATTTTTATGCATTAACACTCGAAAAAACACAAGTTTTGAAAAATAATACAAATGTTTCCAAAACTCCGAAGAAGCTTGTAGTAAAGTTGCCACGACTTTACTAGGGCATGATTGGACTTGACTGTGACTTAATTAGTAATGTGTCGTTGCGGTTTTTTCAAATAACGCAACGAAACCGTTGTTCGTTGGCCAACAACGTTTAAATAACTATTTGTTTCTAGCAACTATCTATTTCCAAATTTTTAAATGCGATACTTTACGGTTTAACGTAAATGCGTTTACCAAACGATGATCATCCTAAATCCATTGGGAATAAGTCACATTTTCGCAATCTCTAAATTCAACTCAGCCCAACGTGTATAGCTATCCTACTCGCACGCATGGTAACGCTCGATCTGGCTTATTCGCTTCAACCCGCTATGTCGATAACTTCATATACGCTATAGTTTGCGCGAATTTAGAGCGTTGTGAAAATAACGTTGGTTTCGTTTCATACATAACAAGCGATGTTTGTGAAACAACTCGTTATTGAAATAACTAGTTTTGCTATGGTTGGACAACGAGTGATCGTTGTGTAGCGCGATAGATAGTTGTACAACTATCTTCGTTGGACAACGCTCACCACTAGACTTAATGTGTGTGACTTGGACTGTGACTACGACTCATTTAACTGCAGAAAGAAGAATCGATGAAGATATATGTATTCGGCTGAAGGACTAGTATCCATGGCCAGGAACTATTATAAACAACTTCATTTTCATTTTATTTTCAATTTCAATTTTTCAATTCAACAGAAGAGACGGATCAGGCTGACGCGAGTACGAACAAATTGAATTTTTGTAAGGAATTTGTGTCGCAAATAATGGCGGCCTGCGGGCGGGGTGGGACGGGGGTAGATCCATCCGCCCTTCATCGGTCATCAGTTCATTCGCTCATTCCCAGTCATTCGCCGTTCTTTGTCCGTTTGTTTATTTTCTTTTTTGCTTTCAAGTTTAATTACATTTTTAATAGTTACCCGAACTATCTAATAGCTTGATATTGTTAACTAAGAGTGTAGGTAAGCTTGGAGTGATATGCCGCCAAGACCGCGGAGTGTTACGTGCGAAATTTGCGGGTTTAGAACCTGCCGCATTGGAATTAATAAAAGGTTTTTTATGGCCAAGTTTCCTTTGGATGAGACCCGGTAAGCATCAAATTACATTCTGTAGCCGCATACGGCAGTAAACGTTCATATAAATTAGAACTAAAAAGATTGCTTACATTAAATAAACAAAGATAGTGATGTACCAAAATTATCGATAACTTAGAAACCGATAATTTAGTGATTATTATGTATGGTTAAACGCAAGCATACTTTTTATAGAAAAGGAGTTTTGTTTTATTTATACGGGCTTACTCACGTTTTCAAAGTAATAATAGAGCTATGAAAATAAATTTACTATATAATTATGTCAGTTCTGAATATCAATTGAAACGGCAGAGAATACGAAATAACTCAAAACCGAGTACAATTAGTTTAATCGGCGGTGGAATATGAACAGGGCATGAAATAACAGCTAGCCTACTTATGTAATAACGCTTCCCCTCCAAAGTATTGACGGGCTTGCATGACGGAAGGAGGCGTGGCTTGGACTGCTTTGGCGCGCTCGTGGAGAGGCCGCCGTCACGTTGGTAACAAAATCGTATAAAAAGAACAGAATCACCACCCCATAATATGATTGTTTTTGTTTCTTTCAGGGCGTATGCTGAAGATAGCGCGCTAGCATGGTCGCGATTCGGTATTGAAAAATTGTATAAGCGGCGCAAAAAGGCGCGGGTGCGTGCCTTCGGATTTCACACGCGTGACTGGCTATTATATTTTGTATTTTAATGTTACCTAGATAAATAGTTTGAATATAAAATTGCGTTTCATTTTGCTTACATCTAATTTCAACGTTACTGTAATATGGATTATCCGGTAAAATATAAAAAAGGGTTTTTTAGCCTGTGCATTAGCCGGTACATTTTATCGATAAAAGCTGGACTGTCACAACCCTATTCGTTTGTTTGGTTGGTACCCATGTGGTGCGAATGAAGTACTTACTTGTTATATTGGCTACAAGATGCGATACAAATTCGTAAAAAAAAATGAATTATTGACTCGATTAAATTGACTCGATGTATGGAAGTCCCGTCTCTTCTAGTTAAATGCTCAATGAGACGGATCAAAATTTTTTTTTGAGACGGATATCCTCGGTAGAGTATATATTGTATTCTTTATCGATATCTACTTTCCTCCCCAACGTAACTGGTATGTATTAAAAGTTTAAATAATGAGAGAAATATTAATTGTTGCCTTGCCAAACGATTCAATGTTTCCAAACATAAGTTTGTTTTTTTGTCAGTTTTTGTGTCGCTTACATTTTCTCGGATATTAGCATAAGGTTGGTACGCTATTGAAAACCAAAACTGGTAAAATCGTGCACTCGGATTTTTCAATGCTTGCACGCTTGCTTTCCCTATTTACATGGACGTTATGAAGTCTTTCTTTTGACTAGTTCAAGATATCTCAGTACATTTTAGTCTCTATGCAGACAAAAACGCGTTACACGTAACAAATGTAACGCTTTGTAGCTAATTCTATCGCATTTGCAGATAATGGAGCCTAAACCAGATCAGCTGGTTTCATGCCCTTTCAACCCGGCTCATCAAGTGGAACACTATCGGTTTCAGGTACCTACTTTAAATTCTATTTTTTACTTAATGAAGCTGAGATGACCTTTGTGGGTATGTCTCAGATATACCTACTATTCTACACCACTACAGCATGAAGTGATCATACAAAAAAAGTATAGGTATATCTTTGTTTTAAGTTCCATGATTTATTTCTCTCATCATTCATGTAGTCTAAACCAATTTCTTGGAATCTTATTGTAAATGTTAGATGTTTAATACACCCAGGATTTTTTTACTTTCGCTGCTTTTAGTTCTGTCATGATGGTGTTTTATTCCAACTTTAAGACTTATTAGGATTTCAGATAAACACTAATATAAACTTTCACTAATTGTGAGTAGGTGTACTCTGATGAACACTATAGCAAATAATTAATCCAATCAAGTCTGTCATATAACGCCACAACACATCTTCTTGTTATTTTTCCTATGCTGTAATTTGTATCTAAATAGTATGTTACAGAGGCTTACTTAAGTCGAGAGTATTAAGAGTATTCTATAGTACACAAAACGGCACTTAGTCATGCGTCTCCGTGTGAGTAGGCCACTATGCAACAATAGACTACTTACATGGAAAAGCATGACTTGGGTGGGTGCGGTTTAGGCCACACAGCACTATAAATCATCATCTGCCAGAAGATGTTCACTGCTAGACGAAGGCCTTTCCCGTAATTTGTGTTAAAATAAATAATTTTGTATATGTAATAGGGAGGGGTTGCCATAATCCCCATGCTTGGCAGGCGGCTTGGAGATCTCAGAATGCTCACAGCTGTTAACCAAGGAGATGCTGCTGCCCATATTCCGGTGGTTCTGGATGCAGTTCTAGGGCATATCCACGTCCATCAATGTATATCTTTATTTTACCTAAAATGTTACATTAAACTATAATATAACACGAAATATGAATCAAAAATGTAATTAATTGTGCAGTGACATCATCAAGGCAGGCTAAGTGAGCCTGCACCTGTAACATTATTAAGATGGTCAAATTTCACTATAAGTAGAATAAGAAGAGCTGAGTCTGTTGTGGCGTTTTCTAAGAACTGTAGTTACATTAACCTTTGTCTGCAGGCAGAGGGAACTGGATTTTATTTCCTACCAAGTAAGAGTGACATCATCAAGGTGGGCTACATAAGCACCCCACATGATAAACAATGTTATTTATTATTCCTATTAGTATTTATGGACTTATGCAGGTATTGTACCTTAAAAACATCACCAGTTTTTATGACTAAATATGAGAGGTCCGTTCGATGTTGTTATAACAATGTTGACTGAATGCTTTATTGTGACATACCAGGATTGTTTTTTTTAGGCATTAGCTTTAATTAACTACAACAAACTACAAAGACTACTTATCCTACTACACAAAAGGATTGTATCCAGACCGATGAAAGTCTAGAGACAATCCAAATGCTCAAACCCACTACCAGTTGGCAGCGTACCCAACGGATATTCGTCGTCAGCCATAAATCCCCCCTCCCTCTTAATAGAGGGGTGTTGCCATAATTCCCACGCTTGGCAGGCGGCTTGGGGATCGCAGAATGCTCACCACCGTTAACTAAGAGGATGCTGCTCCCACCGGAGGACGGGCCTCCGGTGCGTCTGGTTGCAGTTTGAGGACATACCCAGGTTTCTTCTTTCTTTCTTGCTGAATGTGCACTAAGCTTTGTTTTTCAGCAAAACTCAAATCTATTATAAAATTATTCACAGGTTCATTTGGCAAAGTGCCAGAAACAGTATCCTGAAATGCGCATCGCACAGTGCCCATTCAATGCTACTCACTTCGTGAAGGCCGAAGAACTTAATGTATGTATTATTTGTATCTAACAGTTCCCAAACTTAAGGAGCATGTTCAAAAAAATCACGTGCAGTCATAGCAGTTTTTTTTACGGTTTTTATGAGTTTGTGTTTTTCGCAAAAAAATAATTGTATCTATAAGATGTGAGAAGTGAGGTGACACCATTGTAATCTTTCCTAAAAAAAAAGTCAAAAAAAACTACAAAACACCTCTATTTTTACACATTACAACAGTTTTAATCATAAAAAAATTACAAATTTAGCACGAAAATTTACTCACTTGTAAATTATATAGTTTGTCACGATTTATAGCTTTTAGTTTTGAAAAAATATTTATATTATGCTTGTACATAATAAATTAAAATTGGGTAAAAAAAAACGAAAATCGAATCTTGACACGCACGAATCTGCGTAACTGCCATATTTTTGCTACGCTTAATGTGGCCCTATCTCATTCAGCTTTAGAATAATTATTGATCGCAGTAAAAAATGTGCTTGAAACATGGATGACGGCGGCCTTGAGTGAATAAAATAATATAAGACACATCTCCATTTAGCCCCAAACTAAGCAAAGCTTTGTATTGTTTGAACCAAATCTTACAACAATATACAATCTTCCTGACATCCATAGCATCTACTCACTTAAAGACTACACTAGAGCAAGTAGACGCCATAAAATTCTTCTGCAGTCAGCTCCATCACAGATCAACACTGCACACCACATCCTCGGCAATAGATTCGTTTATAATTGGAACAGGTTGCTTGAGGATATAATTTCTTGCAAATCCTTAAACGCATTTAAGAACAGTCTGGATAAATGGATAAAAAAGGAGAAGATAGAATTTAAACACTGTTTTGATATAGGCACATCAGCATAATGCTGCTCGCCTATTATTAAATAAATAATAATAAGGGCATGTGACATTTTGACCTAGTTATTTTTTGTGTGGTTTTTTTTCTCGCGTCGGAATGTGAAACCTATCCATACCATCGAATTTTTATGCTCTATCGATATGTAAAGGTTTTACTTCCGCCGCGAGTAAAAATATAATTTCGAACAAATAGTGAATTTTTAATCGACAATAACTCGGAAATGGAAACAAATACAGGGTTAGTGCTAGAACATTTAGGGATCGCATTTTTATGCTCTATCGATATCGCCGCGAGTAAAATTTTGTATTTTATACACATAAAACACCAACCAAAAAAAAAGTGTGTGTCCTGAGTGGGAATCGTAGTAAACTACAAAATCTACAATGTCTCCATGTCTGTCAGTCCATTTGTATGATTATTTATTCAGAGACTATAAGGACCACGGCTTTGTAACTTAGTACATATAAAGATGACATTATCCGTTACCAAAATATTGAAACAGTATACTTTTTTGGGGTGGCTATGAGAAACGAGTATGTAAATAATAAGCTTTTAAAAAAAAATACAAGCGACTTCAACTACCTGGATGACATCTTCATATTTACTAGTCATTTTGATTTAAAAACCAAACTACTGAAACAATTTCGAAAAAATGGGACCACCTCTTAAGTATTTACCTACCAAACAAAAAAATAATCATCAAAATCAGTTCATAATTGGCGGAGTAATCGCGTAACATACATACAAAAAAGAAACAGTCGAGTTGAGAACCTCCTTTTTTGAAGTCCGTTGAAAATTTATACCTACCCTAGAATGGCAGACACTCGAGAAATTATAAAAAAACAAAACGGTCGGTCGCCATCTTTGTGACGTCATAACGACCCCCGTCACCACTTCTGTTCTGCGTCTAACGATCAGCATACAACAAGGGACTACACACACATACACATCATGCATTCATACATACTGGTTGTAGGTACATTAGAGTGGTTGCACATTGATTCGGCACGGCTCCCGACAGGCGCCGGACCGACCACAACACACTGCGCAGAATTAACTGGTGCGAGCGAGACGGGCGTCTCGAGAAATTTCTTACGGTGTGCGGGACTTAGTACAAAATGTATGCACGGAGCGCCTTCGGGCGAGCTATGAGATTTCGCAAAATGGGTTGATTTCCTCCTTACTTAAGTTTCATTAGACTATCCTTACTCTATTCAAGTAATGTTTCCATTCCGTAGCACCATGTGACACACTGCCCGCAGCGTGGGATGCTGGATACACAAATGTACATCACCGATGACGACCATCGGCCGCGCGTTGATATCCACCAGGCTCAACAGGACTTTGCGTGCTCAGAGAACTGGGATGATGTGAGTATTGAAAGCATACAATCACTTTATTCAAACCACAGTGGTTGTATTTATATAATGATGTTATTTAGTGATTGGCGCGTTAGGTTCTCAAGCCGGACACTCGACTAGAACTCCATACAAACGTTACGTTGTAGTTATCTATTACACAGATGTCGTTTTCGTACACGCGCGTCTGTGTCCGTAGCGTGTAGGGTTTCCAATCGCCACGGTCGGCCGCTAGTCGCGCGTTGTCAGTCGACTTAATTCAGTACTGTAAACAAGGCAGCTCACTCATCAGCTGCTGGACGAAGGCCTCCGCCTTAATAGGGAGGGGTTGCCATAGGGAGCACATTTGATACAAATTGAAATAGTAGAAGTGGTTCATAATTATATGCTACCTGCATAGTATAAGTATGCACCTTCCAGATGTACTGAGAGTCATCAGTATAATATATTCATACATGTCGCATTGTTTGACAGGACAATGTGGAGACGTACAAGCCGCAGGAGGCCAAGAAAGGCGCGCTCATCTACAACAAGATTAAAGGCGCCACCAAGTCGGAGAGGAACAAATTCCGTTATGAGAGTAAGTAACACAACACTAATGAGGAATCACTTCCAGAAACCGTACCATGAACGCTCTGCGTCCGGGACCGAATAGGGTCTGCTGCCGACGCTACAAATTCACACAATATGTGGTTGCGCAGTGTCGGCAGCTGAACATATTCGGCCCCGCAATAAGCGCTCACGGTACGGCGGCCCCTGGCTTGGCTGCAGGGACCGCGGAAGTACCCCATGACGAGGGGGGCAAACAAAGAAACCTTCTTTGACAGGTATTAAAATTGGAGGGGGCTTTTGGCCCTCTCTGCCCCCCACTCCCGCGGCCGCTGCTTGGCTGGGCGCCCTGTCAAGTTGAAGTATTAAGGGATTTTGGCGGGTACGCGGAAAAAATCGTCGCCGTATTTTATTATTTTCTAAAACTTGTGCATTTTCCGATGTGCCGATGCCGCCGATTTATGTGGGCAAGTGATAAAATGTGGTGAACAATGAACATCCTATTTTTGTGTTGTCTTCAAAACTCCGAAAAAGCTTGTGGTAAAGTTCCCACTACTTCACTACTACTAGGGCAAGTAGAAGTAGTTCACGAAGAACGTACGACTTTAAAATAAAAATAAAATATTGTGCTACTGCAACCCACAACCACGCTATGCACGAATTCGTGGTCGATGACGTCATTAAAACACGCGCGTCCTGCTCTGATATGTCGCCCACGCAGCTCAATGCTGCGCAAGCTGTACACGCGGCCCACGGATGCTGCGTAGGATGTGCACGCAGAGGCTACGCACGCGTAGCATGGATCTAGCTACGTGTGCCTACCCTCTACCGCAGCACATGCGGCGCACGAATGTTGACCCACGCAATCAACAGGATGATTGGCAACATTGAGCTGCGTGGATTAGTGATCCAGATCGTGGCGTGCGTGGCGTATTTGTAACGTGGGCGTGCATAGCGTGCGCCGCAGTGGAGCAGCGCCTGTACAGCTAGCGCGCGCCTCAGTAGCAGGCGGCCGCATCGAGCCAAGCCAAGCGGTATGGTCGCTTGGCTGCACGCGCAGCTTACCTAGATAATTATATTGTCTATTCTTAGGCCGAGAACGTGGTTACAAGAGAATTTGTTTTTGTTTCATTGAAGCTTATTTAAAAATAAGTGTATATGTAAATAAGGTATATTATTATTGCTTGCAGATAGCATCCAATACTCGCAAGCGTTGCACCAGTCGTCGAGCGGCCAAAATGAGAACAAACAGTAGGAAACAAGGAAAATACCTCGACTCAGCTGTTCGTCCATCCTTTGTAAACGTTTATGGAGTCACATAAGGCCGGCCGCATACCACAGCCACATGCCACATGAACGTAACACCTACAACTTGACAGAAAAGTCTTGTTTTTTTTTCCTCTTCTGACTATACTCTAATTATGATTTATTCTAAATACTACCAATCCACTAGGCCTGGAAGTATTTAGAATAATTTGCAGTAATGGCACCCCTATTAATTTCCACTATTTTTTTGCAAAGTTCAATGTCGCTTCAATATTAGTTCCACATCAGCCGGGAAACGTCTACAGATTGATGAACAAAGACACAAATCCACACAATAACTAATTCAGAATTCGCATTAGCCGCTCGAATATAGGCTATATAGAATATACAGAGGCGCCATGAAGCGAATTCCAATTTATTGTGGCGTTACAAGCAAATGTATCAGGAGTGAGGTGAAACAGACCAGACGGGCTATATATTAATCAATCATTATTTTTCTTGTGATCTATACCTCGATCAAATCGACAAATATTAGGTTAAACAGAACTGCTATGCTAAACTGAAACTGTGTTGAAACCATTTTAATTTCTATGGGACCGACCCTGACTTAGAACATTTTCTCTTGACAAAATGTGTAAAAAAAATTTTTTTTGTGATTTCAGCTTTGGTGCCATTAGTAGAAGTTGTTAACAAACATTATAAAAAACCCTTTTCAGTTTGGCTTAGAAAATCTGCCTTGCGCTAAATATGTTAAAGTTCTCGGAAGTCGAGCAGTTCCTTTACACCCGGTATGCGAATTGTAAATATCTCTATTAAGTTTTCAGATGCAACTAAACGCGTCGAGTCATTTTGTAACCTTCGTTTATAAAAAAAAAAACAACATTTATAATTAGTCTTGAATACAATTTTAAGATATTATCGGTCTTACCTAAAATAATCTCGATTCTCTTAGTCACTGCTTAAACTTCTCTGTCCTTTTCTAGCACGTGCAACTTCACGTCAGAGAGAAGATGGCAGAGCATCTTAAGAGTGACTAACGGTTGAAAAGTTTTTTAAGTAAAGCCGTATATCTCTAGAGCTACCGTTTTGTTTGTATTTGCCGTCCTTACGTTGATCTCATAAGTCACTAGTGGCTCCATCTCAGGACATGTTCACCATGTTCATAATTATACATGTCGGAGTGTAATTTGACGCTAGTTTTGTAAGAGGAAACCACAGATGAATACTAAGATAATAAGTAATTTTTTCAAAAAAAAAAACAACTGACTTCAAATTAATATGGGACCACCTCGGAATGATACTCTTTTAATTAAATCGGTCAACAATTGACGGAGAAATCGGTAAACATACATTTAAAAAAAAACATACCGTTGAACATAAAACCTCCTCCTTTTTTGAATTCGGTTAAAAACGATTATTATATCCTAGGCGGAACGTATTTTTTTACCAACAATAAAGGAAACCGCAGACATTTCGGTGCGCCGCCGCACCTTTCGTCGGTAACGCGATATCGTTTTGCAGCGCAGTTTTTTGTGTATGGTGCCTTCATTTATTATATATTTTTAGTTTTGTCTAGAAACAAGTCAATAAACAAAAGGCGCCCAACCCTAGGCCCGCAGCCAGAAGTCAAGAAAATGGCCCGCTGGTTAACATGACGCGACTTGACGGCTTATATTTAGTGCTGTGTTCCGTAATGCGCTAAAAGTGATAATATCGCGACAAAAAGCTCTGTGGGTGCATTGCCGTGTGAGCTTGGCCTAATTACCTAAGTTTCACAAAAGTTACCGAACAACTACCTAGATAGCTAGAGATAGGGTACTATAATACAGTACAGCCAATCCTCGAGCCATTAGTTGAAAGATCTATTCTATATAGCTTTGTCTTATTCATTGCAGTTTAAAAGATAAGGACTGCAACATTTTGATTAAATTAAGATTATGTCAACTAACGCCTCGTTAATTGGCTGAAATATCTATGTTAGCTATGTTAATTTTTTTTTTTAATGTATGTTGTTATGATACGAAATGTATCCATCTGAAAGCATGGATTGGATATAATATTCGGTCTATTATATTCTCTGAAATATTTTTGTAAGTACCTACCTACTCTGTTCTGGAATTGTATTTACTGTTAAATGTAAATAAAGTACATAATTGATATTTGTTGTACTTATTGTTAATTACTTCCACATTCATGTAGGGCTTTCGCTTTTCTGTGGGATTTGGGAATGTTGTGCTAAAACTGCATCCAGAACCACCCGGGGACGGGCTTCAGCGTCCTCTCGGTTAACGGTGGTAGCTTTCTGCGATCTCCAAGGTTGGCATAAAACAGAGGTAGGAACATAGAGAGTTCCTACCTCTATGGCATAAAATTACCTAAAAGGCCTTTGTCCAGCAGTGGACGTATTTTGGGTGATGATAATATAATGATGACCTCAGCTCGACATTTTGGGGTGGGTTTTCTTTGTGGTTATTATTTTTGTCAAACATCATTTTAATTAGAAATGTTTGCAAACAGTGCTGCCAACTCAATACTTTCAGTGGGCATGATACTTAGATCCTCCAAGGCATGATAGGACCCTGTGACAACGTTTGACCGAAAGAAAGATCGATGAAGAAATATGTACGGCTGAAGGACTTCTATCCGTGGCCAGTAATTATAAAAACATCTTGACAGCGGCCTATCATTGCTGCGTTCCGTAATGCGCTAAAAGTGATAATATCGCAAATACGACCATTTTTAATTTTTACGGCTTTTATTTGATGGAGTAGTAACTGTGACTTTGGTCGGATTCGCGATATTAACTTTTAACGCATTACGGAACGCAGCACATGAGCATGAATGACGTCTCTTTGTTTACATTTACAACAAAATCGACAATAAATAGAAATTAATCTCATTTTGCTTTGTTGATGTGAAGGTTTAGACAAAATACACGTTATTCTGAGTTTTGATTTAAGCTTTAAGATGACTGGAGAGTCTGATAAAATTCCCTGCTTCAAAACAGAAAACAAATTCATAGTAAAAAGTGGATGCAAAAAGCGAATGTGGAGATCACTGAAACAAATATTGACGGCTGAAAGAGCTCTACCATGGCCCAATGAAGCTGTTTTATGTAAGCTACTCAAGGATTATACCATAGTCCTTGAAATAGCCTTAAAAAAATCTAATCTGACTTATAATTCTTTCAGATTATTCTATAAATGCACCGCCCACATTCAAACCAACAAAAAAGTATTCAGATATATCTGGTCTTCCAGCCCCTTATATGGATCGCCACTCTAAGCTTTTCTACAGCAATGCTGAAGAATTTGCAACGGTGAGAAGCTTGCCAATGGACATAACTGCAGGATACTTGCAACTTAGAGGTGCCAATACTATTGTAGGATGAATTGTAATAATGATAGTCCATTTGCTGAATGGATGGATGAGGACTTTTAATCTGACTCTGTAATGAAATAATAAATATGAACTTCCAGCATTCTGGAAACATTCAAATAGTTATTGCTCAATACAATGACATTAAACTTTGATCCACTTAATTTCCTTTATTTTTACTTTACCTTACGTATCTTTACGTGGTTCTTTATAGTTTTCTGATACAGAGGTACAACCAAGGTTTCTGTAGCAACATCCTGCAATTTCACTCACTATCGGGGAACTGTTATTACAATATAAAAAGTATTATTTCTGTTACTCTCAAGTTATAAAGCCATTTCTACTAGTAAAAACTCGATTTATTTCCATTTGGAATTTCATTCAAATCCATTGTGCTTTTACAGTATGAAGAAGTCAAAAACATATGTATACCATATGTACTAATATATGTATACTAACTCACATACGAAGCACTTGCAGCATTATGAAATTAATTAGATGCTTTAACATGTTAGATCTGCATCCCTCTTTTGTGCTTTTGACCCGGCGAGCATAAGGTTGTGTAAAATTCACCCAAGCCAACTGGAATTAAATATCTAAGAATTAATAAGTGACCGGATTAGCCAGCCGTTGCTTGTTGAGGTATAAGATGGTATAAAAGTTCTCACTGGGATGAGTATTATCCACCAGGAACTCGGGTTAACTATTTTTCAATTTTCTTAAGTAAGTACTTTGAGAGTGGCTGTCGCTCTTCGGCTCGGTTGTCCCATATGCGAACCTCACCTGCATCTGTGGGGCGAGGGTTGAAGCAGACAGGCACCGGCCTAAGCGGTACTTAATAAAAATTATATCCTAAAGCGTGCTTTTGTGTCAGCTGTGGAGTCCTACTGGTAGTAGCAGGTGTAATTATTTTAGTACACTAGACACGAGCTTTGCTATCTATTGGCGTCGTTATTGGTAGCTCAACCGTAAAATTGGTGTGACTCATAGGGATAATTTTGGTCCCAAGTAGTGTTTAATTTCTCTATGTTCCCGGCTAGTCACACTGTAACACTGAGTGTGACAACTGAAGGGGACAAATTTTTGAAAAAAGTTTCTTTGAGTAACAGTGTTACTCACACTGCGTGCAGCTGGCATGTAGCTGGACACAAGGTTGATCAAAAAAGGTTGCTAGTGTTTAAAATGATTTGTGATAGTGATATTTAATTCCTATTATTTTTTGCATAGCTAAATTTTGTGCAAAAGAATACAATCTAATGTTCAGTATTCTTCAAAAGAATAGACATAGTGTTTATATATTATCTTTGGGAACAGATTTAAAAAGTTTTAATAAAAGGTTACAAGTGAAACATTCCGATTTAATAACATCGATGAAAGTACTGAATTGTTTTTTTTTAAATAAAGGAAGCATACTATCTGAATAAATTGCGAGACTAGCTAAGAATATTAGGTGACAATAAGGCCAACCTTAGGTGTTATAAATTAGAATTTTACACTCTCGATGTTACCACCACTTTGTTTGTGACCTACATAAAATCATTACGAAGTGGTGCACCACTTCAGTCTTCCACTGGTTCCATACATCTCATCACATGGGGATAAGTACAAAACTTTGTAAACACAAAAAAAAGAAACAATACTTAGTACAACTTTTATTAGTAGATAGTATTATGATTTAATGCTAAAATTTACAACTAGCAGTCCATTTTTAGCACCTACCAATTTAAACCACCTTCCTGCTTTGTGTTCTTGACCTACAGCAGCATACAGTAGCTTGCCATCTCCTGTGAACTGCATGCTGTTTACAACACCATTAACTTCTATACTAAAAAGAGGTACTATTTTTCTATACCCATCACTGACTTTCCACAATTTTATTTTATTGTCATAGGATCCTGAAGCAAAAACATCTGAGTTTAACAAAGTAGCTAAACTTGTAATCCACCGAGGCACTTCATACTCTGACCCATGAGCTTCTGCGACTGTACATAGAGGCTTTTTCTTCATCAAGCTCCACAAACATAGTGAGCCATTATCACTGCCAGAAACAAAATGTTCCTCATCTAAAAGCTTTACTTCATCTAAGCTTCCAACTGGACCGTTGAATATCAACTGCGACTCTTCAGATATCTTCCATATCCTGACAGTGCTGTCCCTACCCCCAGAAGTGATGGCTCTCTCTCTGGTCAGGGCATCAATGGAGGTAATAGGAGATTGGTGACCGAATAGTGTTTCTACATATGCCATTTCATCCAAAGACCAAATTTTGACAGTTCTATCTTTACCGGCAGAATAAAGATCATGGGTGTTTTTTCTAAAAATCAAACCCGATACAAATTCTTTATGTCCTCTGAATGAATGTAGGTGCTTGAGAGTATTAGGGTCCCACACCTGTATTGTTGGTGACTCGTCTGATGTGACCAAAAATTTTGAATCTGTAGATATCGCTATAGCCATGATTCCTCCTTTCAGCAATTTGGGATGTGTTTTATAACTAAGAGTGCCGTATTTCTTCTTCTCTTTGATACCCCATTTAATGATGGTTCCGCATTTACTGCCAGAAAAGACGAAGTTGTTATCACTGGATATACAGACACATGTCAGCGTTAGCCTATGTTCTTTAGCGCGAACTAGTCTCAAGTCGCTTTCACTGGGTGCGATATAGTTATCGGCTACTTCAACACGTAATTTACCTTTCTGTTCTAGATAGTCCTTCTGTAAGCGTTTTTCTACCGCATCGTCGAGTTCCTTATCTTCGGCTCTTTTCGCCTCTTCTTTTTCTATTTCTTCCAAGTACTTTTTAGCTAACCTTAACTTTTTTTGCTCGGCAGTTTCGTGATCACTTTCAGACTCTTCTGCATCAGAGAATTTCTGAAGATCCAATTCACTATCTGAAGATTCTTGACCGTTTTCTAGGTTAGGATCGATTTGTTTATTAGGTTTTCTTCTTTTGATTTTCTCACCTTTCCGCTGATGTACCTGCCTTGATTTGCCTTTCAGGAAAAAGGATGACGACATCCTGAATGTATTGAGGACTACTTTTTTGAAAAATCGTTAAAATGGCTCTAATATAGTTAATAAACATGCACAAACGCACGTTGGTTGGTTTGGACGTCTCGGTTTAGTGTTGCCAGTATTGATTGGAGATTTAGAACGCCAGGATGACTGAAAAGGAATGAAACTCGAGGTAAAGAAACGCAAACAAAAATCATCATCATCTGCGCGGAGACGCCCTCTGCTGCACGAAGGCCTCCCCCTTAGACCGCCACACTGTACGACAACCTGCCAGTTACATGCACCGGTTGCCTGCATTTCACAATGCGCCCACCTACAATTTGCCATTGCTACTTCAATTTGAAAAAACTGAGGGCTATGTCAGTGATTTTGGTTCTCTGGCGAATATCCTCGTTCCGGATTTTATCGCGCAAAGTAGCTCGGACCGCATTTAAAGACCACGTATCAGTACCATATCTGTTGCGAGGTTCTTAGCACCCCCTGCTCCTAGGCCAGGAATAGACGAGCTGCCAAGGACTGAGGGCCATGGGCTATGTTTGTCTGCCATATTGTTAATTGAAAGGACGCTGCTGCCCGTCCTCCGGTGGTTCTGAATGCAGTTTTAGACAATCCCACTACCCAGGTCCAAAACAAAAATATTGTTCTATCTATTAATCTATTTTTGTAGATATACACCAAAGATTACGAAAGATGCGTTTACGCGTAATAAAACAACGCTTAAAAATGTCTCCCGTGCCGTCAGTGCTGATGAATGTACTAGTATGGTTAGATTTATGTTTACGAGTTGCGCCGGAGTAAGAAAAAAGATAGCACTTTTATGAGAGCAAAAGGTTGGGCCGTCTCTCGCATAGTGAGTGCAGACAGATAAGAGACAGTTCCTGAGGCCGTTTTCACGGGGCCATATGACGGCGCGATATGACATATCCCCTTGCTTATAAAACATTATGTTAGTTAATTATAAACAAGCAGCAGGCGGCCAACATGTTTTTTTTTCGCAAATCATCACTCACACAGCACAGAATGGGGATCCACACTGCGTTGTTTCCGCTATTTGGCCCATCGTCGATGTATTCATAGTCAACTGTCAATCTCATACATTTTGTTGTTTTTTTTCTACAATATAATGTTTTTTTTTTATTAGACTCGAATTACGCAGTGAGAATTTGCATATTATATTGCATATGATTTGTAGGTACAGCAATCCTTTGCTTTGCTAATTAAAAACTCTTTCCAACATAAAATGTAAAAAAAGATCTATCCTACAAATATATTTTCAGACCGTCAACAGATGCATAGATTCTTAAAACAAGGCAACACAGGTTTTGACAACACAGTTTTAAATTATGCAAAATGGTCAATAGCTCATGGGATAGAAGGACGATCCAACTCACCGTTCCATCAGCTCGGGTGCCTCCTGGACGGCGCCGTCCCTCATGTGGGTACACTTTAGATGCCACACTTATTTTGTACGAGCACGATCGATTTTCCGGGATATTGTAATTATAATATATTTGCGAGAATAAAAGTAATTGGTTGTAGTTCAGAGTAGTTCCGAGATGTATTAATTGCGAGGCGATCGTCGAGACTGACTGAAAGCGTCGTGGCGAGAGGTTACGTCGCAAACTACCTTCATTTTGCCAGTAACCATTGCAAAATAAAATGTTTTCGTTTCTACCCGAAAAACTGTCGTTTCTTGCTAAAAATAAATATGAGGCTGCAACACAGAGGTATTCAGTATTTTTCTTTGGACTAGATTATCAACCCTCATCAAGAGCAAATAGATTTATAAGCAACAATTAACAAGAAAACTTGATTTTGACACATCCGGACCGCCGCTGGCGCTATCTGCGAAAAGTTTTGCCTTTGGGACCTCATTAGTAAAAGCTGTAAAGAGCCATTTACATGCTCTGTACTGGGCCATTTACACGGTCCGTCCGTTCTACTTCCGACAAGCGTACGGTGAAGGGGGCGCGCGTGTCTCGGATACCGCTGCAGCGAGAGGTTACCACGCGAGAAACGTAATTTTTGACATACTCTTAGGTCATAACAGGCTAAGGAACGAAAAGAAGAGAACGCATGACCATGAAATAGAACGCAAAATCTCCCAAAAGGAACGATTTGGCAACTCTGTGGGTCGGTTGGCCGACTGTGATTGACAATGACAGACATGACTTCTCGTTATTTTTTTCTTATTGGCATCGCACGTTATGCATTCTTGCCTTTGACACTGTGCTTTCTGTTAATTTTACCTTGTTTTTTTTTCTATTATTGGCATAAAACTTTGTGCTTTCTGCCAGTGTCAAGTATTATGAATTTACGTGTTTAAAGACTTGTTTCACCACATTATCGGCCTTACCTAAAATAATCTCGATTCTCTTACGGCCTTACCTAAAATAATCTCGTTTCTCTTAGTTACTGCTTAAACTTCTCTGTCCTTTTCTAGCACGTGCAACTTCACGTCGGAGAGAAGATGGCAGAGCATCTTAAGCAGTGACTAACGGTTGAGAAGTTTTTTAAGCTTACTTTTCACTGCTTGAGATGTTCTGCTATCTTCTCTCTGACGTGAAGTTGCACGTGCTAGAAAAGGACAGAGAAGTTTAAGCAGTGACTAAGAGAATCGAGATTATTTTAGGTAAGGCCGTATAAGAATAAAACAAGTTTGAGTAAGTATTTTTGTGTAAGTCCCCGACAACGTTTGCTACACGCGCTTATGTTAACTTAGCTCCAGGTCAAATGTTCCATACAAAAAGTTCATTGACCTTGGACAAAATGGATGGAACAGCTGCGTTTTCAGGGTTGGCCTGACAGTAAAAGTTGTTGTTCATAATGATGAGTACATACGTATCCTTCAGTATTGTTGAATTTGTTACAGATTGTATAATAGACAGACTAGTATAAGAAAATTAGCTTTACATGCCAGTGTGTCATGTTAGTTTTTTCTAGTTGAATTTATTATTATTTTAATCATTTAGGTTTAGGGTTGTGCGCAAGAGGTTATTTCTTCTGTGGCATCTATCTTCATTCCCAGTAATGTATCTGATAACATTGCCATTCAAACCGAAACACAAGGATATCTTAGATGAGATGACTACGAGATTTCTCTCCAAATGAGCCGCGATTTCCTCCTAACTAGCACCCTTATCATGGACGTTCGCGATTCTGATTGCGATAGTATGCCATCCCGCTCGTACCAACTTACTCGCGCCATGCGCCCTCCTGCTCGCGCACGCTCGCAATCAGAATCACGAACGTCCATGATAAGGGTCTAGGTTATATGGGACCAATCCTGAATTAGCGAAAAAACTAAAGTTAGTGGCCTCGATTTCGTGATTGGCCCCATAATGTAAGTTGTTCAATAATGTTCACCAAGTGCAATAGTATGGCAAAAAAAAAACACAGTTCACTATAGTAATTTATTCAAGATAAAGTTAAAAACTACACAAAATTCACTGTCATCTCTTCATCAGCAACGGCCGCGTCTCTCGATCGTTACAAAATAGTTGTGACGCTTTCCTGTGCAAGTAATGACCTAATTCGGGAAATAAAAATGTAAAAAATGTCTTAAGAGTTGATGGGGCAGGGTGGGCGTAGTTCCGCTTCGTTTACCGATTAACCTAAACTCGCGTGTATCTGCAAATCACAGCAATCAGCACAGGACAGGACAGGACTGGCCAGCGGGCAGCACCGGCCTGCCAAACAAACGCATATATTAGTCCATGGTCTGCTGTCCGCCGCATACCGCCTTCCACTTCTTGTGTATAAGAATGCTTTCTATTTATCAACTTTTTACTGAAACTATATATCTCACCTCAGATGGAAGTAGACAGAATTATTTAAGTTAGTACAAAAACTGAGTGGTTCAAAGTGGAGAAGAGAATGGTGGATATTTTTTGCTTACGAAATGCGTGTCTCCTTTTGTCAATAAGTATAAAATTTTACTCATAACTTATGCACAGCAACAACAGCAAATTCAGCAGTTGTCAGCAATCAGCAAACCCCCCCGCCCCGCATACTGCCGCGCTCCGCGTACGCCACACGCCCTGAGCATACCAACATTCACATTAATGTTACAGTCATCAATACATAGTCATTTTATTATATAACATCAAAGCAAAAATAAGTCTTCATAATCTAAAAGGGATTGGGCGTTTTCACACTGCCACGACACGACACCAACACGATATCGTCGGACTGGTAATCTACTAAACACTGTGTTGTTGTCGTCCACGATATCGTCGCCGACAATTATTATCTACAAAAAGATCCTGAACGTTAAACCCTCTATCTCCCGCGATAGAATCCCCTCTTTCACACATATTCTTTAAGTTATTACTTTCAATAATTTGACGGTCGCTAATATTAGCGACACAGTGGCTATATAGCCACCACAGCACTCCGATACAAACAAAATAAGCCCCTAGGAGTGGCACCTATCATTGCTATCAGTGTGTTCTTGTATATAAATGTACTGAAAGTCGCCTGTTGGGATATTGGATTTGATGGTTTCGTTATTGGGGATTCTGTTGTATCTACAATTACTCTGATTGGAAATCCTGATTAAAATACTCAACAAGATCTTTAGTGGGCCAAATGTGTTTAAGGTAGACCATTATTTCATACATGAAATTTACCCATGCAGTAAAAATATTACTCACAGTAACACTAGATAAGTCGAACAGATATGCCAACTATAAATCTGGCATATTTATTCTAAGCTTTATCATTGTGATCAATAATGCTCCCGTGGTCTCACATTAATAACTTTACCCTCCCTGTAATTTAAATAATAGCACATTGGGCATAAAGTACGATACAGTGCGGGGTGAAGTATATGCGGGCGCCCCGCCGGTTAGCTGTGCGTGGAAGCCACCACCCGCCGCACCACCAAAATAAGCTGTTTGTTACGGTCATGTCACATATCGGTATACTCACGATATCGTGCCGCCTGAGATCATTTTACAAGTCGTGTCGTGGCAGTGTGAAAACTAATGGTGTAAATATGGGCACAAACAGCCAAAATTTACACTGTCAAACTAACATTTTACTAAAAGTGTATGTGCCCTCAATTATGATTACATTTTCTTTTTAATACCTATTTCTTTCTACCTTCATCATTGTACAGTATTAAAAACTTGTGGTATGAATAGAAGACATTGTTAACATTGAATGTATAGAGGGATAATCATGCTTTGTTACCAAGTTGGAGGTCCCAATTTTTTTCCCAATTTAGCCCAATAATGCCATGTGGTAGGGTCGTCAAAATGGCTTTCTAACATCCTGAAATTTAATCTAATTACCATAGAGAGTTCCCATCTATCTGTTAATAATTTTTAATCACATTTACACAGTAACATGTTTACATTTAATGATCTAGAAATTGAAATACATCTTTTAAGTATCAGTTTTACATTACTCATACAACAGTAAAAATCAATTACAACTAAAAATACTCTAATAACTCTAAGACAAAGCTTATTGTAGCTGTACTCTGCGCTCCATGTGTTATAATTTCATTGCAAATGAATTTGTCTCATAGGATGAGCGCTCACCATAAGGGTTGCAGTAAACAACAAACTAGTAAAAAATACAATGATGTTCTAAATAAAGTAAAAGGGAGACTTATAGATAATTTGTTACATTCAATATTGCCACTATGTAAGGCATAGTTAGGTCTGTATGGCATGAGAGTAACTGATGAGAATAGTACCTGGGCCGAAGGCTGCTCAAGCGCATACCGCACAGCACTTCAGTTCACACCTGGTACCTCTCACCTGCAAATACAAGAATGCACTAATTAGAATCATTACATTATTATGAGCTGTGCTAAGTAACACTAAGTTTATGCTAGAAAACCATGCGCCTCTCAAGCTTTATTGTTTAACAACAGCATATTTATTGACTTAGTTCCTATTGTTGTTCTTCCTTGTCCAACTGCCCTAGCCTGGACTCCTTCCAGGCTAGCAGGTTAGCAATTTTTGCAACATATTACACCAGGTTTGCTGTGATCAAATGCCTAGTAGGTTGACCAAAATAGCACCAACAGATTATGAACATTTTCAAAAGACTTTGTCCTTAGATAAAATCAGTTATTTGCACAAAATAGGTTTGCATTTGACCACACAGATATTTTTGTATTGTGGAAAAGTAATATTTCCGATATGACTCATCCTTATGCAATCAGTCCTTTTCAAATGTACAGTGAAATTACTGGGTATGAAGAGATTTAACATCTAATATCTCAGGGTGACGAGCGTAGTGCAATGCAGGATTGTGTTCGCAAGTTCACAATTCTGGCACTGCAACTGTTAGCTGTATGACGCTTACCACCAGGCGAACGTCTGGCTCGTCTCGTCACTCGATTGTATAAATTAATTTTAAAAAAAGTTTCAGAATTGTAAGCAAGAGGCGAGTGTATGTGTAACTTACTCAGCACTTCAATGCCTGGAGCGGGAGCGCGAGTGGCTACGCGAGCGGGAGCGGCCGCGCGAGCTCTTGGAGTCGGAACGGGAGCGAGAGCGCGAGCGGCTGCGGCTGCGCGAGTAAGAGCGCCTGCGCGACCGCGAACGGGACCTGGTACGACGACGAGACCGTGAACGGGAATTGCTAAAAGAAATACCATCACACAAACTATATAAATCGTGCATTACTATCGAACTTGCCATCAAGCGTGGTAGTTGTGTACACATTCTTTAGCAAATGAACAAGGAAGCTCACTTGGTTGTGAATTCAAATACATAAAGCACAAAAATGGAAGACTGATTCCATGTAAAATCATTTTTGTCAAATCACAAATTATTTTACATGGAATCAGTATCAGTCACTTCGATTTCCTAATAAAAATTAAAAGGTTTTTCTTTGTTTTATTTCATTTAAGTTGTCTCGAACAGACATTACCTATCTGGGATGGCATCTAGAGTTACAATATAAGTCTATATTTGAGGTCTAGAAGTAGATTAGGTCATTTTTCTGAGAGCAAAAGTAGATACTATATTTGGTTAAGATTTTATATGATTGAATAGTTCACTTTGGTTGATTAAACGGAACCCTATATTGTACAGCCAGTAAACAGAGTACATTTATCAAATTGGTTAAACTGCTATACAAATGAACAAACAAGGACATGTACACGGATTACTGGTTATTTATCATTTACATTATCATCTCCAGATTAAACATGGGTACATTTGTCTTTACAAAAAAAGGTATCTTGTTTGGCCCACTTACCAAGGTGACCTTGGGAACGCAGCTGATAATATTGTTGTAGCCCAAATTTTACCATAAAGTATGTAATATTAAACTTCCAATACTTTGATAATGTTAATACAAAATACATAGCGTACCATGTTCAAAAACAAAACTCACGACAAATATGTTAAATGTGATATTTTAAGTGTTGTAGGTTACCCTTGTCTCGGTAACGGTGAAAAAGATTTGGCTGAAATTTGGTACAGGGGTAGATTTTGCCCAGAGTTTAAGTAGAATAGCAGGTGAAACCAAAGGGGTGCTTCTAGTAGAAGAATATATACAATCAGTTTCATAGATTTTAGAATGCAGTGCTTACTGAGAGTTCAAATGCAGTTATTCTCTGTTGGTCTCATTATTAACAGATTTTGTTCAGCAATAGGATCAGGACTCCCAAGTTAAATCCAACCAAGCAGACAGACAAAATGTTTGTGCGCAAACATACCTGCGGCGACGATCGTGACGGCTCCTGTACGGTGATGACGGTCGACCGTACCTTGCCATTTGGACGCGCAGCTCCCTGCCGTCCAACATGCGCCCATCAAGAGAGTCTAGCGCCTCTTCGGCATCCCTCCTGTCATAAAACCTGTAAAGGCGGCAAAAATAACAATATGGTCTTCTAATTTCAGAGAACCGAATCCGATCTTCTGGAATACTTGGGCAGGGTCACATTCTAATTATTTAAAATAATAGCCAGTAGAACCTTATTTTAAAAGCATCTTCAATCAATTAACATCTCTTGGTGCAAATAAGCCTAATACCGGTTCCCATGACGTCATTTACATGGAAATAACCTATCGACGACTTCAATTTTTGTTTAGCTTTTTTACCTGACGAATGCAAATCCTCTGCTTTCTCTTGTATAGCGATCTCTTGGTATGTAAATATCGCCTACTTCTCCACATCTTTCGAAGACGCGGCGCAAATCCTCAGGCGTCGTACGATAAGTGAGGTTGTCGACTTTTAACGACACCATGCCGTCTATACGCGGCGGTGGCCTTCCGTAACTCATGTTGATGTATTATTTCACGGAATATTAATAATTAGTACCACAATCAAATGGATAAACCGTCACAAAAATTAGCACACGCACGACGCTTGAATCCGAAAGATGTCCGTATTCAAAATGGCGTCATACGTACATAACTTAACTTCATAATGGCGTTTACGGAACCGGATATTAATTTTTTTTTCGTCCTAGTGTCACGCATTGTGCACTTGCCAGTGTCAACAAAAATCCATAGACGTAGTTATTATCTTAGTTATTGGCATCGCACGTTGTGCATTCTGCCAGAGTCAAGTATATGAATGTTCAAGTTTATGTAGTATTATCACGTCAAACATGTCATAAAATCACAGTTAGTCACACAAAATTTATCAAAGTCGAGTCCAGTCATGCCCTAATAAAGTTGTGGCAATTTTACTACAAGCTTCTTCGGAGTTTGCAAACCACACGAAAAGACACGTTTCACTACATTATATCAATTGCACACACTCTTGATCGTAAATCAGCAGTTAATGAATAAAACGCCACCATTTTTATGCATTAACGTTCTAAAATACACAAGTTTTGGAAAATAATACAATGCAGCGAAATGATTTATCGTGTTCCCGCCAAAACTCACTCGCGGTTGCGTAGTGTATATATATATTATGATATCTCTTAGGCGGTTGCCATGGATTCTTTGTTTACGCTTCTCTCGGCCGAAGAGAATGTAATACTACGTTTACTAGGCAGAATCGGCAGGCTTCGGTAAATTTTCTTTAGTTTTGTGACCCCGTACCTAAATATAATGAGTTAATAAGCAGATTACTCACATACATTTAGGGAAACTAGGGAATTAAATTATTTTGTATTTTGAATATAATTTTCCAAATCCTCTACGTAATGTCTGGCGTGAAGCAAGTTAGGAATAAAAAGCTCCTTCCGAACCTAAGTAAGGAAGGTATCTTCACCAAGGAAATAAACCTCGCAACTAAAGAAAAGCATGGCTGTCCGACGGGAGCGAGATTATACTCGCATCACACATTAGCGAGTGTGAGAAGAATGAGTTATTACCACCCACTGTAGTAAGTTTCTATCATGTTTCTTACGTAGTAACGTAGGTACCTATACCATAGATGCTTACCTAAGTACCTATTATTACCCATAGCCCATAGTCTGTAGCCAATGTGCAGAGTCTTTTCAACCGACTTCAAAAAGTTCTCAATTCGACTGTTTGTTTTTGTGTGTATGTTACGCGATTACTCCACCAATTATAAACTGATTTTGATGATTATTTTTTTGTTTGGTAGGTAATACTTCAGAGGTGGTCCCATAGACATTTTATCGAAATCGGTTCAGTAGTTTGGTTTTAAATAAAATGACTACAAAATTAGAAGATGTCATCCAGGTATTCGAAGTTGAAGTCGGTTGTATTTTTTTTTAAGCGTATTATTATTCACTGGGTTTGTTTCGATACATACGTACCTGTACCCAGTACCCACGAGCGTAGCTAATTAGCTATAGCTTTCGGTAGGGGGGTGTCCAAATTTTTTCAAAGATAAAACGGAAAAAGGCAGAATTCTATACGCTAATCTCAAGTCATTTAGATATTACAAATACACGCAATCACGCAAGTTAATTACTTTAAGCACTATAAAATTTGTCACCAATATAATGGAGATCCTGGTCTCCAACAGAGACATTGATAATATTAAATTTAAAGTTTTGTTCCTTTCAATGGCAATTAAAAAAGACATTGCAATTTAATTTAAAATCTAGTAATAATTAATAATTATTTTCTTTTACAACATGCTTATATGCTAGCTTTAATTTACTTTTACCAGTTAAAAAAAACCAATTCTTACTTTGCCTTGTATAGGTACCTAATCCTCTAGTGTATATACTTCTATAATAATAATAATAATTATTATTAATTAAAACGGCAAATACACCACTTACATTAATTAATTTAACCTAACAATACAATTGAAAATATTAAGATTTCATGCAACTAAGACATACATAGTGTAAGGATGTAGAACAAATCTATAAAATGTAACTTATGAGGTAGACTTAAATTATTGCATTCTGATTTGTATGTTTATTAAAATAAATAAAACGGCGTATGCTATGGGGGGTCTGGACCACTACCCCCCCCCCCCCCCTTATTTATGCCCATATATGCCAGTATCTAGGAAACTACTATAGTAGTAGCGTTATTTTCCAGCCTGCCGAAGGACAGTCTCGACATGGTGCTGGCGGCCACTTACAACCACTCCACGGAACGGTTCCCAGACCGCGAGGACCTGCACCTGCAGCTGGAGACGCTTGGCTGCGACACCTGGCGCCGGCTCCGGAACACCTTTGATAAAATACCCCCAGTTGTCATACCTTTGGTAAGTCTGACCCATAAGAGATGGCAGAAGTCAAATACAAGGAGATCAAGGCACTGACAGAAGATAGAGAAAGATGGAAGTTACTCCCGACAAGAGCCGGACTTTGAAGTCTGACCCAAAATGTGTGCACACTCTAAAGCCGTATTATACCTAGGTAGTTTCCCAACACAAAAAAGGGCAGTTCAGTTTTTCATACCTTTTTCCGTTGATAAGGGAAAAATCTCCCAGATATGCATATGGCATGGCAGGAGGGATTTGGGATCTCAGATGAAGCGCATCCCTAGGACTCTCCGCACCGATCAGCTCCTTCCAGTACGGCTGCATGCTGTCCCCAGAAATACCGCCGCCTACGACAATGCGAGCAACTCGACGTTGTCGTGTCGTGCCCAGGCTCTTAGGGTTGACGGAGCTCCAATCGTTTATTATACCTATTGCAGTTTCAAAATCGCGTGTATATCATCTGTAACGCAGTATACCTATTACCTACCTATCTTTACGTGTTTATACACTACCAAACTATACAGTTACCATAGAAATGGTTAACAGATTTATCTTTCTTCCACCTTTAAATCTAAGGAATAAATGCAATCGGCCTCTATCAAAAAATTTGATACCTAGGTAGGTATACTTATCGTGGTATTGCTTAGGTACGTGTATAGTTTTCTAGAAATATACATTTTAGGAAATCATAGTTTGGAAAAAACTAGTTTACCTACAACTAGATTTTTCTATATGAGATAGGACAAACTGGATAAGCTAAGACCAGTGAACGTACCTAATAAATGTAATAGGTAGGTACTTATTCCGACTCGTTGGTTGATTTAACTCTGCAGTGCTGATTGTTTTAGACCTGTTTTATTTACAGGGTCACCCGATGAAGACCGGCGGCATTAAGGAGCGCTTGTCACTAAACAGCGTGAAGCTGATGAACTCTGGTGTCCATTCTTCGCAGACCAATCCGGGATACAGCAGGCAGCCTGCGGGAGGCGCTATATTCTTCTACTAAACTTCCCGTTACCGACACGCTTTCCATCATATTATAGCGCGGGTTTTATCTACCGGGTGCATTGATTTAGGAAACAGAGGATATCGTTATACAATCAAAAATATGGGTTATTTAGCATCACTGTATATACACGATTGCGATTTACGAGTTTCTTCATACTGAATTGCAATCTATCTACAGGCTGATTCAAGCTTAAGAACTTAGACGGAGACGCTGCGCAGTAGCAAAAATTAGGCGTGCGGTGTGAGTACAATCGCAAAGTCTCACCTGCAGCGCACTTCACAGCGCCTTTAAGTTTGACTTTAAGTTTGTTTGATTAGTCTATACCTACGTAGTAAAAAAAATATTTTGTATAAAATATATTCTGGTGCCATCTCTTGGCAACTTAGGGCTGGCACATCTACCTTATATTCGCAGGAAATCAAATTTAGTCCCCGTTGAAAATGACCAATCATGTGATCACTTTTGTATAGGGAATAAAAAAAATATACCTACCGACTCGTTTGAAACAACCTTTACAATAGCTCGGTTTGATCATACTTTAAACTACTGTAGCCTTAGGGCAGGCAAATAATGCCGTATGGTATGTAAGGCGAACTTCGAGCAGCTATCACTCCATGTGACTGTGAGTAAAATTGTATTCTTTAAGCTATCAAAACTGAAGGCAATAAAATCATAAATTTTAGCTGCTTTATAAATTTTATTTATGTTTACAATGTGGATCATTTTGTAGTGGTCCTCATTTAATGAATTCCACAAGACTGATTTTGACTTTACATTTCCATGAGACTGATGTTTGGTTATTACTAAAAAAATATTTTTGCTAACTAGTGCGTAACTTAAAAAAAACATGGCAAGTCGAACTATAGTCACAAAGAGTATAGAACCCAAAGAGAACTCTGAGATAGAACCTAATATATGGGGAATACATGAACAATGGTGCTAATTAATCGGCTAGGGAGCGGTCGTGGGCATGTTGTATACAAGATAACAAACAACTTACATTGAACGATTTTTGAAAATTTACGAAAAAAAAATCAGCTGCTCCATACACTTTATCATAAGATTTATGAACATTTTGTATGGGAAAGCTGTTTTTTTTTCGTGACTTTTCAAAGTCGTAGAACAAATTTCAAAAATCGTTCAATGTAAGTTGTTTGTTATCTTGTATACAATATCCTCACAACCGCTTCCGAGCCGATTAAAAAGCACCATGTATAATGGGGAATATGTATAGTTACCTATGTATGTCTATGGGAATATGCTTAAAATGTACCTAGGAACATTATAGTCATCTTATTATTTTGTCTGTTCGAATTACTGACATTATCTACTGTTATTTCCCTGTATAATTATTCTTTATCTTGCGTTAGAATATTTTCCCTCGTTACTTGTTTTTTTTACTGAATTAATAAATCCTGATTCGAAACCTAATATTTTTTTCCTACATTTAATCCGAATTCCAGAAATTTCGTTTTGCCAAAAGAAGGCCTGAAAGATTGTAGGTTTACTATAGGTTTATATACTTATATTTTATTAAATAGATTTTCGGAAGAGTCAGCTTTCTATCTCAAAGCAGTAAGATACCATAGTAAGCTTTAAAGATTGATATTGTGTTGAAAGATCTTTCTGTCTCGGTAAGCTGGTCGAAAGATCGATGTTTTTTGTAGAGACTGGCGTAATTATGGTAGAAGGGGAATTCCCTTTTTCTTTTTCAAAGAATATTCAATTTATACCTACCTAAGATTATTTTCCTCCCGCTGGGAGTCAGATGATTTTAAAATTATTTTGGAGCTAAGATAATAATAATAATACATTTTTATTTCAGACCAATTACATCCATATACACAAATTACACATGAAAAAAAAAATTGGATTAGATTTAAAATTCGGTAGTGTCAATGTCAATCAATAAACAATCAATAGTCGAAAAAAAATAATTATAATTAAAACAATTATAAATCAAATAATTAAATGTCAAAATAAAAATAAATAATATGACTAAATACTTAGCTAGACAAGTACTACATAAGAATCCTTCATAGAAAACTAAGGACTGGCAGCATAGAACTACATAGCAACAAAGAAATTTATAGCACAGCAAGAATAATTCCTAATTCTAATTGTCAGATTTATGTTCTGATAGCCTGACAGATTGTGATAGGTGTACATTTTCAAATTCATCAAAAATTATTTTAATTAAAAACGATGTAACTTTCGTGTAAAATATTTAACAAATTAACGAAGCTTAATCAACAGCGTTTGGATGGATTTCTTGGATTCCTTCGGTAGGTAGAATAAAACATCCTAAGGTTATGCTAAGGACCGGCCAGAAACCTTGTGGTGGAACTCGACAGCCATCGATACTTCTATAAGTTTTAGTACAGCTTTAAGTCGATCGGGAGCAGTCACATTTTGTGACACTCGCTTGTGTCTCTCCATGACGCGTAGCGGTTACCTAAAGTGAGAGGCCGTGCATCAGTAGCGAGTGTCGGCGTTTCGTGTGACCAATGTCGCAGATACTGTTTTTTATGGTTGACAGCAGACAGGCTTGGTAGCCGGTGGCAGTGAAGTGCACCATGCTATGGTTTCTTCACGGTATTTTTCTTAATCAGCAGCTCAAGCTCAAGGTTGGGATGTGAAATCACGCCCTGCATCTTGCTTTATGGCTATGTGTATTTTTTTAACAGTAATGATGGTAAGAGATAGCGCCTGCAGTGTCCATGTACGCACCAGTACAGTGCATTGACGCACCTAACCTAACTCCTTTGATTTAAGCACCATTGTGTTATTTTAGATGTGGATTTATCAAAATATAAAAAATCGCGCCGCGTGCGCTCTTGGTACCTTTACGAGCAATTCAAGTCTCTAGAGCGCAACCAGCTAGATGCCGCTCGTAAGCTCAAGAGCCGATCCTACCAGGATAGAATCTTGCGACAAGAGCTCTCAGAACGAAAAGCTCGTCGCAAGTTGTACGACCAGTTCGGACACAGTCAAAGTGAGAGCGGAATCGAACCCAGCCTCAAAACAGAAGCAACAAAAACTTCTCTCGACGTCAGTTCCGACGATTTCTTTGAAAGCTTTCACGAGCTCCAAGACGATGAAGAACTGATTAACATAGGTGACCACGATCACGATCATGATGACGATGGTAACCTACATGATTGTGCATGTGAGAAATATCGCAAAGAAGAATTTAAAAGCGTTGATGATCAAAAGGACGATCAGAGTTACACCGAGAGCGTGGTCGTTGTTAAATCTGAGGAGACTCTTACGGAAGATATAAAGAACTGCGCTGTAATAGAAAAGTCGTCTCAGCCTCAGCGCATGCCTCCATGTCACATGGAGTTGAATTTCGATGTGGTCAAGGAGAAATTGCAATGCTTGGAGAGATTGGCACATATGCAGGACATCGATAAGTTCTCTGAGAATGACAGTCTGCATTCGATGGAGGACGACGAGTTGAAGCATATTATATTGCAAGACAAGAATGTAAACACCTCGGATAACAACGTTTACTTCATTTGGTCTAAGTTGGTTTCGTTTGCCTATCAAATCATGGAACTGAATCACGGTAATTTAGATCGATTTATTTTTATCTCATTTAGTGTTTGCGTAATTAATTTTTTGTTACGTTGTAGGGAACTGCTATTACGATTATGGTTCTCAATTTTTAACTGCAGTGCTGGCTTGCGACGTTCTTCGGAGAGGAATCAATAGAGTGTGTAAGTTATTTATAAGTTAGGATGTATTTATAACATGCCTTATAGTTGCCATTAAGTGCATCCTTCGGAGATTGGCTATTTGTTTGTATATTAATTCTAATGGCATATTATTAAAGCATTTTAGGTCATTTTTTGCAGCCCTACGTTTCTCCCCTAAAGTACAGTACTGATTCGGATTCATCAGACAATAACTTGAAAAATAATCAAAGAAGAAATCAGAAAAGATCGAAATATACCAGAAATAATCACGATTATAAGGTATTTTTCAGTTTATACATTTATTAGCCATTACATTTTCGTCATCACTATAGGCAGAGGCCTCTCGTAAAAGACCAATTTTCAGTTTTTCGCTTCCAGCCACTGCCAGCTGTCTTACGGATATCGTCACTCTTTCGAGTCAGACCGTCCTGCGTTACGTGTACCGATTCGTAGTCTCCACCCTAGAATACGTCTACGCTAGCGGTTATTGGTTCTGCGACAGATATGATCGGGGACCGCGGGAGTACTTAATGTGGGGACAAAGAAACTTTTGCCAGGTATTAAAATTGGAGGGGGCGTAGCACCCCCCGTTTAATTTTAGGGGGGACATTTAGCTACCTGTGCCCCCCACTTCCTTGGCCGCTGGATTGATCAGACCACAGTTACTTTCATTCTCAAACACTGAGCTGAGGTGTTGGTGACTTTAGATCTCTAGCAAATTGCACAACTCGTATTACATTCATAAACACAGTACCTAAGTTTATATTCAATTTCAGCGGCGTAACTCAAAAAATGCGTTAAATGCAATCTCAGAAAGATATTGTTCCGAAAATTATTTGGAGCATTCGACGCCGTTTTCAAAAGAAAGAATTAACGGGAGAAAATATCGTCGGGCGAGCGAACCAGGGCGGCGGCGGTTTCCAGCGAACAGAAGGAATCCAACCACGAAGTCATCGTATACTATTTGGCCGAGCCTAACCAGTGATGATCATCGCACTGTATGCGTGAAAACTTGTACGTGTTGTTGTCACAAAGTCGTAAATCCTATGTTACACATATCTCGGTACATGGACAGAATAATGAGGGATATCAACGATCCCCGATTTGTTTAAAATTTTCATGTGTTTTTAATAAATTTAACCACAGTAATTTGTTTGTTTTACTTAATCTTGCATTTGCTCGTAATTTTTTTACGAAGGCAGGTTAGCTGTAAACGGAGATAATAACTACTATACAGGTGACATTGAATTCATTGGCGTGATCTAAGGGGATAATTCTAATAATTAACATAATGGACAACCTGTACCTTGAAACCCAACAACACGAAAGAAAAATCGGTTGTCCCATACAAAAAAAGAACCAAAAATAAACATTTACGCACAGCAAAATGTATCAAGCAGTAATTTTTTATTTCACAATTTCCGCGTTGGTTTCGTAGTAAAAGTTGTTCATTACGTTGATTTTAATGACCTAAGGTAATGCCAATGAGTTAAATGTGACCCTCTATACTAGCCACTGGGCGAAACTTATCTACTATAAACAAAAACACCGATATAACAAATATGTAACACTTTATTACACTGGTCGCCTGTACAACAGCGAATTTAAGTTCGTTACCATATTTTTTATATAATATAATGGAGTTTACATAAAAAGATCATAAGATTGCACCCCCTTCACCTGGAATTCCTATATAAATTAATGCTAATGTTGCCAAGGCCATATATTTTAGAATATTTTTGGGCTATTGTACAGATATTATACTTTAAACAGGCGTAGACGTTGATTATCTTGTAATTATTTTCGGAAGACACATTCGTTATTTTTTCCAAAATTGAAAAGAAAAGACGGATATAATGTTAATGATCTTAATTTAGAAAAATTATGACTGATTTTAATCTACGCCAAAATAGTATTATTTGTTTTCTTTCAATCGTTGGTAGCGCCATAAGCCGCAGTTACACTGGCAACTTTTCATACGGGCGACATTAAGCAACAAGGTATAGCTGTACCAGAAAGAGTAGAAATAAATTGGGGGCGCTACTTTCTATGCAAACTCTTCACAATGACGTATAACTTGGCAACACTGAATAATATTTTGTATTGAAAACTTTTAGTTCCATTTTATTTAATTTCTACTCTTTCTGGTACAGCTATATATAATATGCAGAAAAAAATGCCTAAAATGTCGCCCCACATTGTAATTACCAGCAAGTAATTACATGGCGATTACTGCTGAAAAAAAAGACAGTGTAACCACATCTTTACGGTTTGGCTCAATGAGCGGTGCGATAAAAGACCAAAGTTTATAAAGTGTAAAGTAGGACACAATAATGTAAAGTTTTCATATGGATGCAATTTTAAGAAAATTTATTCCCTACCAAGGCGGTGACTTTTGTAATTTCTTACGTGTGGACTGGTAAAATCTTACTTTTATCCACTCCACTGACTACAGAAACTATTATCACCTAAACGCATTCTCGTTTACCACACGCTTTATTGAGCCAAACTGTAACGAGTGAGGAAAAAAGCTAAGGTGCGCTTGTAACATTATATAACTACCGCCAAAAAAAAACTAGCAATGTTAGCATGCTTTATGGTACTTATACTTATCGATATAAGAAACAGAGGACAAGCACGCCGTAATTGTAACGCTTTATTACATTTAAAAAAAGACTTTATTTCTATAACCTGAATGTTTATTTTTAAATTAGATGTTACAGGTACCTGGGATCACGTTTAAATAAAAAAATGCAATAAGCAAAAAAAAAACAACCGACTTCAATTTCGAATACCTGGATGAAATCTTAATATTTTCCAGTAATCTTGATTTAAAAACCAAACTACTGAACCGATTTCGATACAATTTATATGGGACTACCTCTGCATAAAAAAAAAGAAACAGTTGAATTGAAAACCTCCTTTTTTGTAGTCACTAGCGATTTAAAGACACCCAGAATGTAATTATCTGGAAACACTCGGTCGAGCAGCATGTTCCAGTGTTTAGCAGAATGAGTGTGGAATCAAACCATTTCATTGGGCTTTTTGGCTTTTTGGTATATCATTGATTGATTGATGTCAACCATGAAACGCTGTCGCTTTTTCGAGCTTGAGTCTGTGTGCCGCGGTCGTGGCTGATGCAAATCCTCTCTTTCTTTAATCGAAGTACTTACTAATCAAATAAAGTGGATATAAGATTGTTTTTTTTTTGTTTAGCCTGTGTTGTCCCACTTCTGGGCAAAGGTCTCCCCCAATTTCTTCCAGCTGTCTCGATCCGAGCGTCGTCCAATCTTATTTTAAACTTCCCGAGTTCGTCGCGCCATAGTGTCGGAGGGCGACCTCGGGGTCGACTGTTCAGGGGCACCCAATCCGTAGAGACCTTTGCCCATCTGTCCGGGTTCAAACATGGTTTTTAATTTATTGTTTATAAATATCCCATTATCAATCACGGTAATATAATATTGTTATAAACTATCACGGTTGTTTACTAAAGTTCTATTATTATTAACATAATCACGGCAAATATTCTGTTAATAATAATATTACTTTAATATAATATTGGTAACCCTGTACTTATGTATTTAAAAAAAATATTGAATGCCTCTACCAAAAAGACCAAGCAAATAAATTATTTAAACATAGGTTATTGGGCATTTTCAATGGGTTGTAACAGATATAATTATGGTCAATATATATGATGCAAACTGGCTAATGACTGACTGACTGACTGCCTTGTCTAAAAGGTTCAAAGATTAAGTTTCAACGTTACCAATAAGTATACAGGTTGTCCCAGAAGTCGATAATAAGCCGGAAACGGGATAAAATCGTAGTAATAATCATAGTTATTAGATACAAATCTCAATTTAAATGAAACATGAAACGTAACATATTACAGTAAACTTTCGACTGTAAAATGTTCTGATCACAATTATAGTACATCATATCTTAATATTCCATTTGTTTCACTGGCATGCAGCCATAAAATACTTGAAAAAAATATAAGTCGATTGGTCTATGGTAAAAATATATACAAAATCATAGAAAGCGCATTATACACATTACTAAAGCCCGGAACAACCGCGCGCTGCTATCTCCCTTGCGCATTCCAACATTATTGAAGATATCAAATCACTGAATATACAGGGATACGCGTAACGGCATTACTAAGCCGAAAGGGGGCTATTTTACTCATCTATGTGAACAACCTTTACTATAATAATAAGTCCGTATCAATTAAATTATTACATAACCAACCAACGGGACAAACACTGGATTGCATGAAATTGCTCATTTATTTTTTGCGAGTTCAGGAAGTCCCATGGTTAAAAGTTTTTTGGAATGATGAGTACACTGAACTCTTTTCTACTTATTAATACCGTTCCGCATAACCCTGTAGTTATGAAAAATAGCAATTGTGTAGTTGCCGAGAATAACATGACAAAGGTTCAACAAAAATATCATTTTGTTCAAACAAGTTTTCAAGTATAAATGGCGTTTTATGTTTTGCGCAGTTTTATAGATAAAAAACTTACATAAATAAAAATATTTTAAGATGAGTGTTTACAATAATGATTAAATAATTGACTAATTACGGTAAGCTCAGCAGCACATGCTGTTAACGGGACACGAAAACAAAAATAATGTCATACTAGGTTTACAGTGAATTAGGTACTAGGCATACCTTTCAGTAAGGCTGAGGCCAAAAAAACGTAATTTTGTGAGTTGAGAGTCGCGTTTTTTGTGTAATATTATAGCTGCATTCATTCCGTTTCATTCGAAGGCTCAATAATGAAATATCTGCTGTTTTGATTATTACGCGGTGCATAGCTCACTAAATTAAGCCCGCTCGGCCCCGGTTTAAACCAAGTATTTTAATTAAGTCAATCGGTACTAGCAATCACTATCACGCCAGTTTGCTAAAGTCAAGGGGGCGAATCGGACGACGTGACAGCTATTGTAATCAGGCTGTAGGTGAGTAAACCTTGGCCTTGATGTGCAAAAATAACCAAAACTAACCAAGATCATCATAAGTTTATAAGTTTAAGAGGCGCTAATGGTCCTCGAGTTAAAAACATTTAATGTATGAATAGTTTGATTTCCAAAAATTGCGCGAAACTAGATAAGATGAGCAGAATGAAAAAAATACTGTTTACTAAAGACATAGGACATTTTCCATACACAGGTGGCCTAGTGGTACAATTTTCCCATACTTCCTTGTATGAACTAGACTAAAATGTCACACGCCTTTAATAACAGCTTTGTGTGAAGGTAGATTGGGTAATAATTATACATACTTATTTGAGATAAGTCATTTAGTACGACAGTGGTTTTTTGCACCGAGGCACGCATTTGGTATTGGCGTCCTTCCTTTCCTCCATTAAAGTTTCAAGATTTCTTAAAACTCACAAATCAATGGAAATTTCGTTAGTTTTTTACAGTCATGGTGCCTCATTCGGGGCACCTAGGCTTGCCCCCCTCCTCACCCATAGATCCGGGGCTACTGGTACTATTATTAACGGCACTTGAAAAAACAGCAGTGAATTTGCTAACTTTAAACTGAGCTTACCTCTAATTTACTGCAATTCTGCCACCACTAGTTTACGATACGAATATACGAGTAATATCAAGCGAAAATTTATGGAAGAAACTTTTTCATTTTGATTTAACGAAAAGTAGTCCTAAAGTATTATTCGGCTAGCGGCAATTGGTACCACTTAAGCTAAAGGACACCTCGCCATTTTGAGCCTACAGGTCATTGTCCATAAGACCCTCTCAAGCCCGACAGCTTAAAACATAACAAGGTAACGGGGCCTAATACCTTAGTACGTTTACCGTAAAGCAAAATTATATCGTTTAACCTGTGTAGTGTCAGAATTGCAGTAGGACGTATATAAATATGCAAAGGAAGAACTTTACAAAACGACTCTTTCGATACAGCTATTTACAGGATATTAACCGTGATTATGGTTTAAAACAGCGTTTGAATCTTTCGATATCAGCAAGATGCGCTGTAGTTTACGCAGGTACTAAACAGCGTAATAATTATATAAATATTTCATCGCGTAGACATGTACTTATGAAAACTCACGTGGTCAGGGTACATGTTTTCACTTCATGAAAAAGGTCACCAGATGTGATCGATTGGAGCATCCGACTTAATTAACGTATTAAATAAATATAAAACAAAAAGCGAATAATCATATTTGAGCTTTAGTCAAGAGTTCAAATATGAATACTCACTTTTTTCCAACATTCACATGCAGAACAACGCCTCGTAACAGGGACCTTATTCTTGGGCACTCGAGATTAAGCTCTATCGCTCTCGCACATTATGTGAGAGAGTGATCACGACAATATCAAAAATAAAAAGCTTTGTTCCGATGCCGATATAATTAGAAAGAGTCATTTAGCAAAGTCCCCCTGACAATAGTACAAAGGTGCTTATCTAAAATTGAGCTAGGTGTCGCTAGTTGTCCGGCGGGTTGTCGAAGTAGTCTATTTTGGCCTCGGGCGGGGCTTGCTTGGGCTGGCTGCGCGCCGCCCACGCGTTCGATGACGTCAGCGTCGCCCATCCGCCTCCAGACGATCTTGAGACAAAACAAGCAAGTATAAGGCCCGAATTCCTTTGTCGTTGACGTCGGTCGCGCGAATGTACTAACATACGCGCTGACGACGTCGTCGTTGCAGTGTGGTGCTCTATCGTACCTAAATTACATTAGTCTCAGCATATGAGGAATAAAGGCCCAAGACATAACAACAATTGCTTGACCCCCGCCCCGTATTTTGCATGTTTCGATTCGAACACTTACCATGACTTTTTATTTCTCATCTTCTCACCATCTCTCTCTCTCTCTTCTTTTTCTTTGTCTTTTATATTAGGGATAACAGAGACAGTTACACAGTGAGTGACAGAGTGTAGTCTGCGAATCGAAACCTTTGTAATTCGGTTCAGAAAACGAAGGAAGCAGCGTCGAAAAAAATAGACATACAGCGCGATTTGAGTCTGACAACGCGAAGGACGTTCGGGCCTATACTCGTATTCATAATCAAATGGACTAAACTGACAGATTGAAATGTCACTTTTCAAAATAATGCTGCCTGCTAAGAAACCGTAGTGATGGATATTGTTAAGTTCATATCGTTCAAAAGATTGATTGAAAAATTATTAAGTGCCGTTAAGCATTTAAAGTGCTGCCAGTGGAAGTGTAGGTAGAAAAGGGAAAACATATTGTATTAAAAAGTTGTTTTGTGAAATTTACGGAAATGTAATTATTTGCATGATTTATGACCTTGGAAAGATTGAAATCGTACATAAGTAAGGAACTACATACACCTTTTACAAAGACTAATATAAATATATCGAAGCAGTTCTTTGGAGTGAAATCATTAAGTTTTGTTAACATAACTTCATCAGTTAATAAAAATATTAAGCTTCTTAACATAATATGTTAATAAACTTATAATACTTTTATCCCAGCACTAATTAAATTTTGCCAAAAAGTAGCAACACTCGAAATGTCAGTTTAGTCCGTTTAATTAAGAATCCGAGTATGGAGTTTTTGGCGGGAACACGGAAAAATCATGTCGTTGCATTCTATTATTTTCTTAAACTTGTGTTTTTTCGCGAATTAATGATTAAAAATGGTGGTGTTTTATTCATTGAGTGTTGAATTACATGCACGAGTGTGGGCAAGTGATATGTGGTGAAACATATCTTTTCGTGTTGTTTTCAAAACTCCGTAGAAGCTCATAGTAAAGTCACCACAACTTTACTGGGGTATGACTTGGACTCGACTATGACTAATTTCATGTGACTTACTGTGATTTCATGACTTATATGACTTGATGATAATAAATAAATGTAAAAATTCATAAACTTGACACTGGCAGAATGCACAACGTGCGATGCCAAAAACTAAGAAAAAAAAAAACCGAGTATGGGGGGTCTAGACAAGAACCACTTTCTGTTAGCGTTAACGACTGCGGAAAGATAAAATTGTATGAAAATGACATTAGCAGTCACGTGACATTTCTCAAGCTAATGTCAACGCTAACAGAAAGTGGTTCTTGTCTAGACCCTCTGGTCCGAGCTGGTTAGGCTTAAGGGGAAATCCGCATCTGGGTAGAAGGATACTCACTTGTTGGACGCGGTAGCGGCCGCTGCGGAGCGGGAGGAGCTGAGCGCGGAGGGCGGCGCGCGCAGCACGGGCCCCGGCACGCGCCGCTTGCCCGCCTCGCGCGCCAGCACCTCCAGCACACTCATCGCGGGCAGCCACGACTGTAACACGGACCTTCATTAAAGGCTACACAGGTCTACACCACAGAATAAATAATAGTACTACGTACAGAAAGTTCACTCCGCAAAGGAATTGAAATAAATAAGTACTCTATCTACTAGGCAATAAAGTAGCAATTCAACTCGCATAGCGCTGGATACCGCTCGCTATATTCCCCTAGATATACCGCTCTTTTATCACGTATGCTTAGTTACGTGCGACGAGGCTATTATGCGGGCGGACTGACTTCAGCCTTGCATTGCTCCCGGACGGAGTGCCGGCCGAACATACCTAAACTGCGGAGTGACATCCCCCTGTCTACACTATGCCTCCGGTGTGGGCCGCCGGCTTTTCGTCGCGCAGGTTTGCCGCCGGCATCAATAACCTTTGCCGCTATAATGACGGCTCATTGGCGTGGAAAGATCGCCGAGTTGGATACCTGGCGGAATACCGCCTTAACATCCAAATAACAACAAAAACGTTAAAAAGTCTGGTCCTTGTTGTCTGTTCCATACAAAAAAGTTTACTGACCTTGGACAAAATGTATGGAAAAGCTGGTTTTTTTTCGCGATTTCAGTGTTGGCCCTATAGTAAAAGTTGTTCATAATGATGAGTACATAGATACTCTTCAGCATTGTTGAACCTATTTGTTACATGTTGTATAGGAACTATAATGAGCGACGGTAAATAGGCTAGATGACTGGTTTTTTTTATTGTCCTATTAAAATGTGGCCCATAAATATAGCTGATTAATGAAAAGAAAATGACAATCTGATCAAAAATAAGCAACTTATACGCATTTTAATATCATGCTAGACAAAGAGAAGAAACAGCAAATCGTGACGTCACTGCTCAGTACGGCATATAAATTCTATTCTGACAAGTAAGGCGTGACGTCATTTTTTGTTTTGTGGGAAAGGGACAGAGTTGTCTCTAACAAAAACTTTAAACGCTCATATTAAATTATTTTTTCAATAAACACTTTACTTTTTTATTATATTTACTTAAATTCTTACTCAAAGCTATTGGTTTCAACGATATGAACATCAGTCATCTACCCTATTGCTAATAAAAAAATAATGCGTTCGAAAGCAGATCATTGTACTTGTGAACAACTTCCATTACGATAGGTATATAAGAATAGGACGAATGCTTAGCTCTAGAGTCGTCTTCTTTTTGCCATTCTGCCAGTTCATACTGGGGAACGAGTGCGAGCGGGACGGCTGTAGTGTAACGTTACCTTCTCTTTGTCGGCAGTAGAGACAACGTTCCGGTTGGGCTCGGCGTCGTACGCGACGCTCTCGCAGCCGAAGTGCTCCGACAGCTCGTGGATGAACTGGCGCTTCTGCCAGTTCATACTCGGGAACGAGTGCGAGCGGGTCTTCTGCTTCGACTGTAACAATCATTCGTATTATATTGGTTTACATTAAATGTGTCAAAGAGACATCGTCTTGCGCCGCCCAAATTATCCGCAATTGCATATTTATGCCTCAAATAGCATATTGCTAAAAAAAAAACTTCATATCATCTGCTTGTAGTCATAAAGACTGATCACAAGACGGTAAAAAAAACACTTCCTTTCTTAGTTGGTCTTTTTAACCCGGAAGATGCGGTTTGATTCCACTTTTATTGTACGAACGTCTAAAAAGTGGAATGCGTTGCTCGATCTGGTGTTTTCCGATAGATAAATTTTGAGTGTCTTCTAGCCATCGTTCTAGGCAAGTATACTTTATCGTAGATCGTCTTTTCGCTTAACATGAGATGCATATTAGGCCGACTTACGAAGACGTGAATAAAGTAAATAAAATAAATTCGAATCCTCTGTCTGTCTGTTTGTTACCTTTTCACGATAAAAACACTTAGTCAATCTTGATAAAAATTTGGCATAGAGATAGCTGAAAACCTGGAAAAGGGCTTAGGTACCTTCTTGGCGCGCTGCACGAGGTCGGTGAGCGCGTCGTGTATCTGCTGCGCGAAGGCGGGCTCGCGCGCTGCCGTGGCGCGCAGGGTCTCGTTGTACCGCGGCGCCAGCTTCGCCGACACGTCCGGGTTGCGGATCTGCAGCGCCAGCGCCATCTGCCGCGTGCGCGCCTCCACGCGGCACTCGTCGTCGCACTCCAGCCTACGATAACAGGAAACAGGACCAGTTAGGCGGACATAATGTTTTCACAAACATTTTATCGATTATGTAGTCTTTTTATAAGTCGCTGCAATATAATAGGCATGATGACTACTATTTTTTTATTACCGCATAAGAAAGCTGATCATCAATAGAGCATATCAACGAAAACAAAATTTAAAATAATTTAAAAATAAATAATTTCTAAGTATTTTAATTTCAAGCGAGACAGAGAGCGCTGTATACTGAGCTATGACGTCAAGCCTCAGGCGCGGCATACAAATGCTATACTAACACGTGCTTTGCGAGAAAGGGATAGAGTATCCCCTCTCTATCCCCACCTAAAACTTTAAACGCTCATATCTCAGAGATTTATCAGCCAATACTATTATTTTTTTCAGCATGTGTAATGTATTTAGTTATATTCATCACTAAGCTTGTTATTTGTCATAAATTAAACATTAGGCCACACGCCTATTCACTTGTTTTTCATAATAAGTAACAAACCAATATTTGACACAAATATTGGTTTGTTACTTATGTCCAAATATGACAAACTGCGTGAATATGTTTGTCTCGTTCTTACAGAGTGACAAGAATGGCTAAAAATAAAAAAAATTTAAGTCCGGGCTACTTTTTTCAAAACAATAAACATGCAATTCTTACGTTTTAAGCATGTTCGTGGGACGTTGGACCTCGGAGAGGTCGACGGATCCTCCCTCTTGCATTTTTGTCGCAACTAACGTGCTCATCATTCTGCAAAACAAAATGAAATTATTCGATAAATTGTGTGAAAACGATCACGCGGCATTGCAGGAGCGAGGCTAAAGGCCAAATCTTTAATATATGCGGAGAATAAATTCAATGGCATGTTCTAGCACATTACAAGTTGATGCTATTATCACCACTGAGACATCGTTCAGAGAGATGCGGGGCGTCAAGCGGCGCGTGCAGCGGGGCGTTGCGCGGTCAAATCAAACATACGCCAATATACGAAAGCGTTCACGTAGAAGCACATTCACGCGCATTTTGTTTGATATCTAGCGTTACTCGCGGCAGAGCACGTTGCGGCTCCCACTCACAACCCGCGCAGACGCGACTGTTGTTCCCCACGCGCCACCACGTCCGTTGTTCCCCACGCGCCGCCGCGTCCGTTGTTCCGACGCGCCGCCGCGTCCGTTGTTCCCACGCGCCGCCGCGTCCGTTGTTCCCCACGTTGCAAATTGGCATTTCGAGCGTTTTATTACAAATGCGCGACACCAATTATTGGCATTTTTTCGTCGTAGTTTCTATGCAAATAAGTGTGAAACTGGCTACAGCGGTTTTCCATACAATTGCTTTGGCAGCCGTTCTACTACGAAGTAAGGATTTCGCTTTTCTGTGGGTGAAGTGTTGAGGTGACTCACTTGGCGAGGTCGCGCGCGTTGTCGCTGCAGGTGCGGTCGGCGTGGCGGCGGCCGCAGGGGCAGGCGGCGCGCACCAGCCGCCGACACGGCGCCGCGGCCGGGCACTCGCCGCCCTCGCTCGCGTGGCACGGCGCCGCGCACGGGTGCCCGCACGACGGACGCTTCTCCATGCAAGGCTGCGTGCATCTGTCAAATAACAATACATTCCTTTTGAAAAGTTTTTATTATTGTCAACAAACTTCTTCCTAAGAACATTGTAAGCGGTTGATAAGGTTCAGCTTCCTGGTGCATTGCATAACTAGGCAAACCTGTGAGATCAAATTCAAATCAATCTTTTTATGAGGAGTCATACTTCGTAATCTATGTACAGACGCTTAACCGAGTAGGTCTCTGCGGTAGTGGAGCGGTGTGTTTTAACTGAATGCTCTCACCAAAGACGTGTACCAGATTAATTCACAATAATTAACTAACTAGCTGACATGTGTAAATATAAATATACTTTGGTCTTCTTTGTTCTTATACATTGTCTTGATTTGACTGCCTTATAGTTATAGCTCTGTGTCAGTTGGTAGCATGTCTACCTTCAGAGCTGTAGGGCGTGGGTTCGATCCCCACCCAGGGCAAACATTTATGTGAAGACCATAGATGTTTGTTCTATGTCTGGGTGTAGTATCTATTACAAGTATGTATTTACAAAAAAAAGTATATATATATATAAGTATTCTATCACCTATCTGGTTTCCATATTACAAGCTTTGCTTAGTTTGGGGCTAGATGGCGCTGTGTGTAAAATGTCGACCGATATTGATTTTATTTATTGTAAAGGAAATTGTGGCACTAGCTTATAAGGTTCTTGTTTATTTTTTCTATTGTTTTTTTGGTGTAAGTTTCTATCTATCTATCTATCTAAAGGAGAGGGCCAAAGTAGTACAAGGAGGACAAGGTAATGGCAGAAGACAGAGAAAGATGGAGAAAGAAGTTGCTCCACCGACAAGAGCCGTGCTCTTAAATAAAAGATGGCGATGACCGCGTCATGACATTTTCGTCTTACGATGTGTACCAGGTAGAAAATTAAACGGTAACCCAAGTAGTAAGGATGGTCCCTTAATATGGTCCTACACTCACTTGGCAGTGTCGCAGGGTCCCTTGTGGCAGGTCTTGATGCAGGTGTGTTTCCCGCACGACAGCGGCTTGCCGCACGGCAGCCCGCACGAGAACTCGTCTTGGGAGCACGGGATTGTCTTACGCTCCTGGAAATAAGGATTAAAATTACATACATGATGAACAAGCTAGGAATTGGACAAAACATAACGCAAACTTTGAAACTTTCGGGTAAGTATGGATATACCAAATAAAATAGCATCAAAATTAATTCATAATTGGCCGAGTAATCGTGTAACATACACATAGAGCTAATATCTAAAGAGTCAAAATCTCTAAGTGAAAACTGACAAAAAACCGACTGCCGTTGTACACACCTATACGTGCATTATATAGTTCATAATTGTTCGAATTTAGACGTTATGTCGCTTGTTTGTTATCATAGTTCAAGTCGTGCAAAAAGTCGGCGTGCGAGCAATGCGTAGGGTGCGCCGACTTTTTGTGCGGACATTTTTTTTTGCACGTTTGTGACTCTATAGATATTTGCTGAATACATAAACATACATACATAAAAAACATACAACACTTGAGTAAAAAAAACGTACAACCCCATACAAAATTGAGAACCTCCTTTTTTCCTTTCCTCTTCCCCCTGGACCGCTGAGGTAGTCAGACGTTAAAGCGAAGACTCCATGTTAATTTAAATAGCGAAAATTAAATAAAATCGATTCAGTAAATCCGATAACAAAAATAGGAGCGCATATACGGCGAAGAGCTCGGAATACCGCCTATCGTCGCAACATACCGTGGACAAGTGAGTCATTAGTGTTATTACATTAGCTAATGAGACGCGGGAGTGCACGCAACACCCGACTGGCTAGCGTCCTGCTCACTCTTGCATACACCGCTCACTGATAGTGGGTGGAGCTTCTAATGAGCGCCGTGCTTACTCCTCGTGGCTTCTGATTGCCTAGTACTTTTGCTGAATATCGGTACGCTGGCTTTTGCGTGTGATTTTGGTCTGCTTGTTGCTTTGAAGCATTTTTGAACCTCTCTGTGGTTCATAACAGCCTAGTACAATGGAAGGTAAAATGGACAGATCGTACTCGGATCCAGACGTAAGTCAGACAAATTACATCGATAAAACTCCTACGGGTTTCGGTATGTCTCGCTGTAAGAGAAAGAGGCGTGATGAAGATTTTTCTGAATTTAATAATTTTAAGGAAGAAATAAGAGCCATGATGCTCAGTCTGGAACAAAAACAACAAAATCAAAATAAAATCCTGAAAGATATTCAACTGGGAAATCACAACATACAATCATCTATAGATCTTCTGACATCACAAAATGAAGAGTTTAAAAAGAAGATACGCGAACTAGAGAATGTCACACAAGAAGATAAAAAATATATAGTATTATTAGAGGATAAAATTGAAGATATGCAGATGGCGAGTCGTAAAACAAATTTTGAGCTAAAAAACGTGCCAAAAAAGCAGTCTGAAACAAAAGAAGACTTGTTGGATATGGTGGCTTCTTTATCGAAAAATGTTGGCGGAAACTTGAGCAAAAATGACATCAAAGATATATATCGGGTGCGCACTAAGAAAACAGAGGTCAAAAATACCCCAATTGTTGTGGAAACTACCTCCACTCTGCTAAAGACTGACTTACTAAAGATGTGTAAAACCTTTAATGTCAAACACAAGATGAAGCTGCGTGCTCTTCATTTAGGCCTGCGGACGTCCGAAGATACCCCTATTTATATTTCAGAGCAATTGACAGCAAGGGGCTCTCGACTGCATTTTCTAGCACGAGATCTGGCAAAGTCAAAGAAATATAAATTCTGCTGGACTGCTTATGGTAAGGTCTATATAAGAAAGGATGAAAACTCGCCCATAATTGCTATAAAAACTCAAACTCAAGTACAACAGCTGTTACAAGAACAATGACTAGGTTGTATCGAACTTTTGAAGAAAATATTGTCACTACTTTTTCTTTTCTACTTTATGTTCAATAACTGTCTTAATTTGAGTTATTTACTTACGAGATTGCCTACTACCTACACTACAAATGCTACATTTTACACACAATTCCACTTACACATTGAAATACTACACACAATCAGAATTCAAAAAACTATGTTCATATTATCTGAAAATCATGACTTACCTCCAAATACACAGTTAACTAGCCAGTGCAAATTAAATTTATTGGTTTGCACAAAGCACAAGATAAACACTCGCAGTTTCTTTATATTTTGTTATGGATAGCTCTCTTTCCACATTAAATGAAATAGACGAGATTGAAGTTGCACTAAGCTTTCAATGTGATATTGAAGATCTCTCCCGGAAAGTACCTATTACAGACAATGGCCTTAATGTTTTCTGTCAAAATATTAGAAGCGTTTATAGGAATATAGATGATTTATTTATAACTTTAAGTACAACCGATATAGTTCCAGATATAATTATTTTGACCGAATGTAGAATAAAAACGGATAAACCAATTCCTTCTATAACAAATTACACATCCTTTGAAACTAGTCATCATCTAAATCAAAATGACGGAGTTGTGGTGTATATAAAAAACGGAACTGTAACTACTAACATTAAAGAGGTAAAATTAAATCATGCATCATGTGTGCAAATAGATACCTATAACAGTTCGATTTTGGGTATATACCGATCTCCTTCGAACACTAATGCTGATATTTTCATTGACTCTCTTAACTTACACTTAGAATCATTAAAACATTATAAAAATATAATAATAGCGGGAGATATTAACATAAATCTAATTTCAAGGGATGCTGAACAAGGTTTTGAAAGGACAAATAGACTAAGTTACTTAAATATGCTATCTTTGCATAGTATAATGCCAGGACATGTACTTCCAACAAGAGAAAGTAACTGTTTAGATCACATTATGTTAAAGATCGAGAAAAACAATGCGTCTGCTAGAATCGCTGTTTTAAACACTACTGTCACTGATCATTCCATGTTATTCTTAAATTTATCTGGTCAATCCACTACTAACCAATGTAGCAAAACAAAAACAGTTACTGATTTTAATGCAGCTTTGATAAGCTTAACAAAAAAGAATCTAGCAGAACTTATATATTGTGATGACCCCAATTCTTTGATAGAACAATTAGTAGATAAAATCATGGAATCTTTGCGAGAAAATACCAATACGGTACAAATTTCAAAAAACAAACGTATTATAAAGCCCTGGATAACTACTGGAATTTTACGATGTATTAAAAACAGAAACAAACTACAACAAAAGGTACGATTAGAGCCTCAAAATGAAATTCTAAAGATTACTTATAAAAGGTATCGAAATTTCTGTAATAATTTGATAAAAAAACTAAAAATAAATTATGAACGCACGCAATTAGCAAAATCAACGAAAAACTCTAAAACTCTTTGGAAAAACATTAGATCTATAACACATTTAAATAAAACTAAAACAGATAATACAAAGTTATTAAATATAAAATCTTCTCCAATTGAGTCTGTTAATTATGTAAATCACTATTTTGCAAATATTGGAAAAAAGCTAGCTGAAGATATGTTAAAATATCATAACATATCAAAATTTTCAGGTGACATTCATAACGCTCAATCTAATTCATTTGTTCTCTTAGAAACTGACTTCGAAGAAGTGCATAATGTGCTCATGACCCTCAAATCAGATAGTGCTGCTGGTTGGGATAACATCCCAACTAGTTTCCTCAAGCTGGCTAAATATGAAGTAATCCCAATTATTTGCCATTTGTCTAATCTTTGCTTTACACATGGAATCTTTCCACTATTGTTAAAAAAATCTATTATAACTCCAGTGCACAAGAGTGGTGACTTAGACGATGAGAATAACTATAGACCTATATCGGTGTTACCTTGCATTTCAAAAATATTAGAAAAATTAATAAATAACAGACTAACAAAATACCTTAACAAATACAATCTAATATCTGACTCACAATATGGCTTTCAAAGTGGAAAATCCACAGAGGACGCTGTAACAGCTTTGACTTCTTTTATTGTAGACCAAGTAGATCAAGGTCAAAAATGTGTGGCTGTATATTTAGACCTCAAAAAGGCCTTCGACACCGTCTATGTCCCCGTTCTTTTGCAAAAATTAAATCACATTGGGATTCGAGGTACACCTTTAGCACTTTTTCAAGATTATTTGAGTCATAGGAAACAAAAAGTCAAAATAGGTGAATACACCAGTGACGACGCAGATATCACCTTCGGCGTTCCTCAGGGAAGTGTCTTAGGACCTACTTTATTTTTAATATACATAAACAATTTGTGTAATCTTAAACTTGCAAATGCAAAAATATTCTCCTACGCTGATGATACTGCTGTAGTTTTTTCAAATGCTACCTGGGACAAGGTACGAGAACAAGTAGAAAAAGGTCTTGTTGAAATTTCTCATTGGCTTAGACACAATCTTCTTACCCTAAATGCTCTTAAGACCAACTACATGTGTTACACTATATATAACAGAACCCAACCCAAAACTGAGTTTAATATTAAGCTCCATAATTCGGACACCATACACAATAATGACTGCAACTGCACTATCTTAAATAAAGTAATTACAACTAAGTATCTGGGCGTTCAGATTGACCAAAGATTATCTTGGTTTCCTCAAATAGACGTCATTAGCTCCAGAATAAGAAAATTAATATGGATTTTTAAAACGTTACGACATGTGGCACCAGAAATGCTACTAAACAAAATATACATCGCCTTAGCTCAATCTATTATAAGTTACTGTTTGCCAATTTGGGGCGGTGCCGCTAAAACCAAATTTATAGAGGTAGAAAGAGCTCAACGAATTTTATTGAAGGTTATGTATTTCAAACCCTATAGATTTCCTACTACTAAATTATATTCATTATGTCAGTTACTAACCGTGAGAAAACTTTATATCATACATTCAGTCCTAAAGGTTCACAAGAATCTACCATTCGACACAGACATTCTCAATAAAAGAAGAAAAGATAAGGCAGTTATGATCAAATCAACTAAGACTTCATATGCTAGTAATCAATTTGTTAATAAGTCAACGCGTTTATATAATGTTATAAATAAGAGTTTAGATATTTATCCAAAGAATTATCATGATTGCAAAAAACTTATAACTAGCTGGATCATTCATAAAAACTATGACGAAACAGAAGCACTGCTAGGAATATATACTTGAATAAGCTACAACATACTGTAAACAATCTACGCTAGACATCTTTATTTATGTTTTACATGTATAACATATGAACATACATGAACACGAATCACCCACCCGCCCACAACCACACCCACACACACACACACACACACACACACACACAAACACACACAGACACGTACACACAAACACCACTTTCAGGCAAATTGCATAAGTTGAAGATTTACTTTAATATATAAGAAAACTTAAATAAACAAATACTTAAATATATTAAATGTTAGTAGGTATATGTAGGTATACTAACTATTTACTTGTTTAATGTCTGTAATCATAAAATGAATGTAATGGTTATGGAAGAGTGGGACTTTCTGTTACAAGTATTTTATACTTACTAGAAGATCCCAACCTACTTTTTGAAGCGTAATCTTGGTTACAGAAATAAAAACATTTTTCATTTTCATTTTCATTTTCATTTTTTGAAGTCTGTTGATAAGTGTTAGTGTCCGTAGTCCGTACCTCGTGGTCGCCGTAGCAGCGCTTGGTGGTGAGCACGACGCAGGGCGGGCAGTCCCCGGAGTGGCAGGAGTGGTGCGGCGCGTGGCCGCAGGGGCGCGCGCGGCGGCACGGCGCCTCGCACGCCGGCGGCCGCGTGCCGCACCGCACCGGCGGCAGCACCACCACCGCGCCGCACTCGCACGTCAGCTCGGAGAAACCTAAACACAAACTCATATGATACCAGGCAAGGGCGGATCCAGGGGTAGGGCACAGGGGCAAGTACCCGCTCCTCCCCCCAAACGGATATTACTAAAAATAAACGATTATTATTATAACAAAGAACTGGGAGATTTATAAGATACCGCTTTATTTTACGCGGGAGCCGCAACATGCTCTGCCGCGAGTAACGCTGATTGTGGGTGGTGGGTACTCACTGACGCGCGGGCAGGGCGCGCAGTGCCCGGTGTGGCAGAAGTCCTCGCAGCGGTGCGCGCCGCACGCGAGCGAGCGGCCGCACGGCACGGCGCAGCGGTGCGCGCCGCCCGCGCAGCACGCCGCGCGGCACCGGTGCCGGCCGCACGACAGCTTCTACGCGACAAGAACAAATATTTTTGTAGTGGTAGGACTCTACTGCAGAGTCCGCCTGGGGAAGTACCACACCTTTGCCAGTTATTCGACCGCCAAGCAGTAGTGTGCAAGCATTACTGTGTTCCGGTTTGAAGGGCTTTGTTACCTGAGAAATTACTGGGTATGAAGAGATTTAACATCTAATATCTCAGGGTGACGAGCGCAGTGCACTGCGGCGCAGGATTGTGTTCACAAGTTCACAATTCTGGCACTGCAACTGTTAGTGGCAGGCGTGACGCTTACCACCAGGCGAACGTCTTGCTCGCCTCGTCACTAGGAAGTATATATTAAAAAAAATATATATATGTGATTGATTCAGGCGTTCATTTGCGGCAGTCCATTTTGACCAAAATAGATGTAACAATTTATTTCTAGTGTATTTCCGCTCTAATAAAATCTGTAATAAATTAGAACGGAATTACACTAGAAATAAATTGTATCGGTTCAGAGCTGAGGACGGTAGCAAATACACATGCACTATCACGTACCTGGGACTGCTCCGGTCCTCCGATGACGCCTTCACTTTAACCACGGTTATTTTGATTGTCTTAAGTTGAATTTCGATCGTTTTGCACTATTAATGTAGGTTTTCTTGGTGTTGCGCGCGCGCCGGTAAGATGGCGGTTTTCGGTCTAGTATCCAGAGCTCCCATTCGACGAGTGCGTGGTGCATGACAGTTGCTGTCAACTGCGTTTCACTACTTCCGTACAAGCTCTGATTTTCGTATGATGGATGTGTTAAGAAATAGAAAAAAGAATACAAAATGCGTTTCGTATTATACCGCCGGTAACGGTACATACCGCCCACCAAAATGCCTATGGTATTTTCTGGTCAAAAGAATGTAAACAAATTGGAGAACAGTTTCCATAGATTCGGTACGCTTAATATAATACAGATGCTACTTATGATTATGATGAAAGTTACGAAAGTATTCGATACGTTTAGATGATACAATAAAAACTAATAACTAATCCTATGTAGTTATACAATGTTTAATGAGAATTAAGTTAATCCTCTACAGGCAGAGGGCATAACTTAACCAACGGTCGTTTGATCATGTGATTGTTGGCGAGTTTAACTACTGCGCTCCGAGCGATCCCATCAGGGCCGACCAACAAGTCCACTACTCTGGCAAGAGACCAGTGTAGTGGTGCGCGGTTGTCATCTTTGATGATCACCATCGAACCGATTGATAACGGTTTGGAATCTTTGGTCCATTTGGCGCGTTGCGTTAGGGAGTTGAGATATTCGTGTTTCCATCTGGACCAAAAATTCTGATGAAACGCCTGTATCAGCTGCCACCGATTAAGCCGACGGAGGTTTACATTGGAAAGATCTTCATCGGGGACAGCTGTGAGGGGTTCTAAGGTGAGGAAATGTCCTGGCGTTAAAACTGACAAGTCGTTAGGGTCGGAACTGATTGGGCACAAAGGTCTGGAGTTTAAAACGGCTTCGATTTGAGCGAAGAGAGTCGTCAACTCTTCGAAAGTGAGAACTTGGTCGCCGACTACGCGGAGTAAAAGTGATTTGGCGGCGCGAACCTGTATCTCCCAGACTCCACCGAAATGGGGTCCCGAAGGGACGTTCATTTTGAAATCGATTTTCTCTGCGCTGGCGGCATCTTGCATTAGAGGCAAGAGCTGGTTCCTAGCACCGACGAAATTAGTTCCGCAATCGGAATGGATAACGTTACAGCGTCCCCGGCGAGCTACGAAGCGCCGGAGCGAAGCGATAAAACCGTCAGTCGATAACGTGGAGACAACCTCCAGGTGGCAGCACTTGGTGACAAGGCAGAGGAATAAACACAAATATGCTTTATCGATTTTAGCGCCTCTGTGTAGTCCAAGTTTGATGCGAAAAGGTCCGGCGAAATCTACGCCAACCACTGAAAATGGCTTCACTTGATTAACGCGAAATGACGGAAGGTCGCTCATGAACGGCTGCAACGGTTGAGGGTTTGTTCGATAGCATTTAATGCATTTAGCGAGTTGACGACGGATTGTGCGCTTAGCAGCGATGATCCAGATCTGCTGTAAGAGCAGGAAATGTGTTGTGTTGATGCCTGGGTGTAAGTAGTTACGATGGATGAAGTCGATAATTAGAGATGTAAGCCGGTGATCACACGGTAAGAAGGCGGGATGCTTTTGTTCATATTCTAGACCTGATCGCGAGAGTCTAGTCGAGCCTACCCTGAGGACACCTTGACTGTCGAGAAATGGGTTTAGTTTTCGAAACGGTTTCGATAACGGTTTCTGTGATGTCAGATCAGTGATTTCGGTTACAAATGCAGTAGCTTGAACGTGTTTAATGATTTTTAGTAGCGAGTTATGACGTTCAACGTTGTTAAGAAATTTGGTGCGATTGGCATGATTTGGATTGCGACAATTTTTTATGAAACGAAAGATGTAAGTCACTACATTGACAAGTTTTTGCAGAGACGAGAATCGGTTTAGCAGGTAGTCGAAAGAAGCAATATCGACTTCCTCAGCTTCAGTGGTGGCCAGAACCACCGATTTGCGCATTTCAGTGTCTGCTATCTTTTTGTGTTCGGGAGCGACGGGGCTTGAACTGATAGGCCAAGAGTCGTGCTTATCCGACAGCCAATGTGGCCCCGCCCACCATAGCGTATTGTTCAAAAGCTCATTAGGCATTTGGCCACGCGAACATATATCTGCGGCATTGTCGCCCGAGACGCAATGATGCCACCACTCGATTGGGGTTATATCTTGAATGTGGCTGACACGGTTGGCAACGAACGTGACCCAACGAGAGGAGTGAGAGCGCAACCACGAGAGCACCACAGTGGAGTCAGACCAGAGATAGACGGCATCGAGTTTGATACGAGAAAGGTAAGTGTCACGCACAAGCTGATATAGATCAGCGAGTAGTACAGCGGCGCATAATTCCAGTCGAGGCAGCGAGATGCGTTTTAGAGGCACAACACGAGCTTTGGAGCATACAAAGAAAATGTGTACCTTTTCTTGCATATCGGTAACGCGAAGATAGAAAACAGCTCCATAAGCGACTTCTGAGCTATCACAGAAGCCGATGAGCTCATATGATACGCTGTCTGTGCACGTGACTTGACGTGGAATTTTTAGTTTCGTCAGCAATGTTAACTGATCACGATATGTGTTCCATGTACGGATGATTTCATTTGGAGGGGTCTGATCCCAAGTACAACCGAGAGTCCAGAGTGTCTGGATTAAGCATTTTGCTAGAATCGAAATCGGGAACAAAAACCCCAATGGATCGAAAATTCGAGCAATTTCGCTTAGAATTGCACGTTTAGTACATGGTTGGTCCGATGGTTTGATTTCGAATAGGAACACATCCGATGTGGGATCCCATTTCAGACCTAAAACCTTCAGCGTACGCGTTTCAGTGTTGTCGAGAGAAACGGTGCCCGTCAAACAATGATCGATTGGAATGTCGGTTGTAGGTGAGGATTGTTACTAGCCCACTTTCTCAGTTCTAGGCATCCACGAGTGAAAAGAGCAATGAGTTGTACCTTTGCTTCTTGAGCGACATCTAATGACGAAAATCCGCAAGTAACGTCATCGATGTACATCTCCGATAAAACGATTTGTTTTGCAAGTGGATACGAGTCTCCTTCGTCCTCAGCAAGCTGTCGCATTGCACGACAAGCGAGGAAGGGAGACGAAGCTAGGCCATATGTGACCGTATTCAAGCGGTATTCTTGGAGAGGCTCACTTGGTGAGGCGCGCCAGAATATGCGCTGATAGTCGCGGTCTTCGGGAGCAATCAAAACTTGACGATACATTTGTCGAACGTCTGCCATGAAAACTACGTTGTGTTCTCGAAATCGCAAAAGAATCTCTAAAATAGGAGGTTGTAATTTTTGTCCGATAAGCTGAACATCATTAAGCGATACAGAACGAGAGTCTTTTGCCGAACCGTCAAAAACTACGCGAAGTTTTGTTGTAGCTGATTCAGGACGGGTAACGCAGTGGTGAGGTATGTAGTACAGGCCCATTTCCAGCTCGTCCGCTGGAACTGATGACATATGACCGCTTTCGTTATAGTCAGACATAAAATCCGAGTATTGTGAGCGTAAGTTAGGGTCACGTGACAGTCTACGTTCGATAGCGTGAAATCTACGTAATGCTACATCGCGTGAGCCGTTAAACGTTGGTTCGGAGTCATCTTTGAATGGAATACGAACCACATATCGCCCGGACGGATCGCGATAATGATCTGATATAAATTTTTGTTCGCATAATGATTCGTCTGGAGTTAGCGCTGATGAATTCGGTAAGGAATCTAATTCCCAAAAACGTTGAACTAAAGAGTTTAACTCATTATCAATGTCTGGTAAAGTGTGCAGTAGGGTAAGCGATGATGTCGAGTCTAGGCACGTTTTGCCTAAAAGGAGCCAACCAAAGAGAGAATTAAGCGCGGTAGGTTGGTTGACACCTCCCTTGATATGCTGACCGAGCAGGGAGTCAGCGAAGACATCTGCAGCCAACAGTAGGTGGATCGGGCCTGGAATATCAAAGCCAGGATCGCCCAGTGGTAACGAATTAATATGTGACCAATCCGATGTGTTTAAATGTGCAATAGGTTGATCGCCACATATTTTTGAGATAACGTGCATGTTGAGATTAAATAGAACACTATTGTTTGTTCCTATGGAACAAGTGACGTCACCAATTATAGGAGCTGCCGCTTCTCCCAGTCCTCGAACGTTAGCGTTAGTGATGTTCACGTCTAAATTCAGTTGCTTCACGGCGGATTCACATATAAAATTGCTCTGCGAGCCGCTGTCAAAAATCGCACGATATGACTGCATATTGCCTGAAGCATCCTTGACTTGCACGATAGCAGTCGCCAATAATACGGTAGCATCCGAGCGAGACCTCGACACTAAAGTCGATTCGACGGAATTAGGATTGTTAGGAGGTCTACAAATTAAACTGTGATGTTTCCTTTTGCAGATTTTACAAGAAAATATCGATTTGCAGTCCTTGAGCTGGTGGGAAGGCTTCAAACAATTATAGCACCAGTTTTTCGCAGTAGCGACGGCCATACGTTCGTCAATAGATTTTTTAAGAAACGCCTGACATGAAAATATCGAATGTGATTCATTACAATACGGGCACTTGCCTGCATATGCATATGTGCTCATCTTATTGTCACTTCCGGTTTGTAGTGTATCGGGTGCCGCTACGAGAGTGTGTGAGAGTGAGTGGGCACTACGCTTCGGCTGTGGTTGCGCAGGGGCAAACTTAGGCGCGGACGCAGGGGTAGGGTTAGACGCCTTGCTTGACTCGGAAAAGTGAGTGTCTCGCAACAACGCTTCACACTTGGATCGTAGGAAACATTTTAATAAATCATATGTTGGTAGTTCAACATCCGAGTGTTTTTCTTCAAAGTCGCGACGCAGATCCTTGTCTAGTTTCGATAAGATGTGATAAACTAATACAAAGTCCCATCTCTCTATCGGCAAGTGAAGTGTTTTTAGAATACTTAAGTTTTCGTCAAACATATCTAACGATTTTTGAAACTCCCGCGGATTATTAATCTTAAACTCAATATTTAAAATGTCCCGCCAGCATGTAAAAGCTAAGGTACGTGTACTTTGATAGCGCGCAACCAACGAATTGTATGCATCGTGATAATGTTCATGAGTCATGGGATAAGTCTTCACTACTAGTAACGGATCATCAGTGAGAGACGACACCAAGTAGTGAAACTTTTCCGTGTCCGTAAGTCTGTCTGAATAATGAATTAAGGCGTTAAAGATATCGATGTACTTGGGCCATTCCTTAATGATGCCGGAAAATTTGGGTAAATCAATTTTAGGCAACTTTATGTTTGATGCTGACGCGCATAAACCACTGCGAGACTGAGACGAGTCGCATTTCGAGAATAATAAGCGATGAATCGATAAAACCTGGAAATACGTATCATCGAATTGTTGTTGCATTTTATCATCTTCATTATCTTCGGTATCAGATGATTCGGGTTCACAAGTTACAAGTTGAATAATCGCAAAGTGCGCGCCTTCGAAGTTCGAGACGATTTGTTTGATTTCTTGATAATATGATAAGAACAAGTCGCGCTGCGATGCGTCACTCACAGATAAGTTACCTACTTCTAAAGCTTTAGCTATCCGTTTGTATGCGATAGTACGCTTCCGACGCAATGCCGGTAAATCCTTAGCTGAAAACTCATCTTTAGATTTAGATTTCGTTAAGACACCTCGACGAGTGGACGACCCTTTAGCTAGTAGTGACATGATTAATTAGATAATTAATATAATATCAAGAAAGTCGAGCGAATAAAAGATAGTAGAATAAACCGTTAGACGTTAGAACTGATAAGCTCCGTCGATTCCAAGTAACTTCGTATATCTTTCGTCCAATTCCGACCGTAACCGTACAGAAATAAGGCTTACGATAACAACGTACAATAGGCACTTCTCACTTACGCCCTTTGGTTACGGCAGTATATCGAGTGAGTATGCGCTTAGCCCGTACGAAGGAGGAAGACAGAATGAAACGATGAGAACCGAACGTTAGAACGAAACGGAACGAATTGGTCAGAAACAGAATGAAACGTTGTGTTTGACTTGAACTGCGAACTACCTTCAACTTGCAGATTTAAAATGAGTTGCGAAGATGATTTTACGATTTTATGAAAACGTGCCAGTATGTTTCTATGATGTAGTTATGTAATAAGTGATGTAACAAAATAGGTTGATACAAGAAAATATGAATATTAACGATTTTGATGAAAATCAAATGATGATGATGAGATGATTTTGAAATGTATATTTATTGTAAGCCGAGATATTATTTTGCACCGAGTTTGTTTGAGTGATTGCAAAATAATTAGTAGGTAGATTGATCTTACAATAATTTTCGATAATTGGTGATTTTATTTTATTATCAAGTTTTTGGATCGTTGATGTGATGAATGAATTATTGCAAACCGACGAAATTATTATTGTGCACCGATGTGGTAGGTTGTATGATTGCACAAAAATAAGAAAGTACTTAAATAGATTTTACAATAATTCACGATTGAACAAGTTGTTTTGTGTTCTCGATGTTGGATTAGAATAATTACAAGCCGATGGAACTAAGCACCGATAAAATAGTGATTGCTTAGTGAGATCTTGCAATAATTCCCGATTGGTACGCGAAAGAAATTGTTCGATGGTGATGTTTGTGAACGTAAAAGATGTGACACGTAGGTAGTAGGTACAATGGAAGGATGATGCAATAACTTAGAACGCAGTATGAAACGATTTTAGATTACGATCGATGTAGATATACGTACTATGAGCTAGGTTATTACGATTTATGACCAGAAATACCACACGCATCCGATGATTGATATGATCTAAAGTGAAAACCTCCCGGGTTTCGGCACCATAACGAAATATGTATCGGTTCAGAGCTGAGGACGGTAGCAAATACACATGCACTATCACGTACCTGGGACTGCTCCGGTCCTCCGATGACGCCTTCACTTTAACCACGGTTATTTTGATTGTCTTAAGTTGAATTTCGATCGTTTTGACTATTAATGTAGGTTTTCTTGGTGTTGCGCGCGCGCCGGTAAGATGGCGGTTTTCGGTCTAGTATCCAGAGCTCCCATTCGACGAGTGCGTGGTGCATGACAGTTGCTGTCAACTGCGTTTCACTACTTCCGTACAAGCTCTGATTTTCGTATGATGGATGTGTTAAGAAATAGAAAAAAGAATACAAAATGCGTTTCGTATTATACCGCCGGTAACGGTACATAAATAGTTATAGCAATTTGGGACAAATATTTGGGTAAGGCACAGTATAAAAGGTAAAAAAATAATACAAATTGAAATTATGGTACCACCTCGAGAGCCACGTCATCAGCTAGACGAAGTCCACTGCTGGACGAAGCTCCTCCTTAATAGAGGGGTTTGCCATAATCCCCACGCTTGGCAGGCGGCTTGGGGATCGCAGAATGACCATTAACCGAGAGGACGCTGCTGCTCTGCTGTGCTGCTGTGATGTTGCTTATTTCATATCAGTATTCGTAGTTACCTTGTTACATTTCTTCTGGCAGAGCACGTTGTTGGACATCTCCGGTAAGTCGGCGCAAAGGATCTCGCGGCTCGAGTGTCCGCAGCGGCACTGCACCAGTGTCTTGTCAGGGCAAACGGGGCATGGCCCTATTGCACAATAAATAAATTTAAAAACATAATCAAATGTTAAAAAATTAAATTGCATGTACAGTTTACAGTACAGACTACCACCCAAATAGTAAGACTTTTCAACCGACTTCTAAAAAGGGGGTTATAAATTCGATTGTATGTTACGCGATTACTCCGCCAATAATTTTGATGATTATTTTTTTGTTTGGTAGGTAATACTTCAGCGGTGGTCCCATATAAATTTTATCGAAATCGGTTAAACAGTTTGGTGTTTAAATCAAAATTACTAGAAAATATGAAGTTGTCATCCAGGTATTCGAAGTTGTTGTATGTATTATTTTTTTAAAAGCTTATTATATAATATATATTTTGTATTTATATCTCAAAGATTAATCGAAAAGAGTCGAAATTATTTAATTAATTTCAAAATTAGGACTGTGTGGGGCCATCCTGCAATTCTATTGCAGGATGGCCCCAAACTCGGCTCAACCTTTTGGGGACCTCACTAACGCTAGTCCTATACAATGTGCATTGTACAGGGACTGTGACTTAACATTTGCAAGAAAAAACTCGCTGTTACATACATTTTGGGTAAGCTAAACCTACTTTTTTAATCTCGCAAATTCAATAGCATAGAACGTGTGTGACTGTGTTTTTATATTTGTGTGCACTGTCACGAGTGTGAAAGTTCTTTGATATGCTGTATTAGAGTTAGATTAGAATACATTAATAATTCAAGAAAAATTTAATTATAGACAATAGAAATAGAGAAAAGGGGTATTATGTATATTCTAGTGCAAGAAGTTTACCTTCATGGCAGTCGAGCTTGCAGAAGTGCTTGTCTCCGGCGGGGCCGCACGACAGCGGCTTGGCGCAGATGTTGCCGCACAGCGGGATCGGGTCCGAGCAGGACTTGCGAGCTTCGGGCTCTAGTCTGTATGAAAATAACGAGGTGATCAACACCTCAAGCGCTAACACACAGTTGAAGGCACAGAAGCAGCCAATCATAATTACTGGTCGAAAACTGGTCAAAAGCGTAAAAACGTAACATAAATACGACGACGTTGTTGTAGTGGTAGGACTCTATTGCAGAATCCACCTGGGGAAGTACCACACCTTTGCCAGTTACTCAACCGCCAAGCAGTAGTGTGCAAGCATTACTGTGTTTCGGGTTGAAGAGCGATGTTACCAGATAAATTACTGGTCATGAAGAGATTTGATATCAAATATCACAGCACAGGGTGACGGGCGCAGTGCAGTGCGGCGCAGGATTTTGTGCGCAAGTTTCCATTTCTGGCACTGCTACTGTTATGGGCAGGCGTGATGCTTACCCCCAGGCGAACGTCTCGCTCGATTCGTCATTACATTGCAATAAAAAAAAAAAAAAAAAGGTGTACAACAAACATCTACACATGGAATAAAAAGAAAAAAGTAACTTGTGCTGGACGGTGCTGCTGAGAACTCTCGCGTGGGCGCGTGAGATGCAGGATGGCCGAATTGTTGGATGATTTGACTTAACCGGTTGTCCCAGCTCTATCGACGTGGGACATCACTAAGGGGACTTTGCGCGCACGCCGCAAGACGGATCTCTTTTGTTTCTCAGTCAAAGAATATTGAAAAAAAAATGGTATTACTGAAAGTCTGTATTACTGGAAAAAGTGAATCCTGACAAGACTCGTTTCTAATTATAATCGATGACATATATTATCTACAGGGGCCTGACTTATTTTTGAATCGCACGCCAGAGTTGCGCATGCGAGCGGAGCCGACCTTCGACCTATATTGTTTGAAATAAGATTCAATATCGATCGAAAGACGGCTCCGCTCGCATGCGCAACTCTGGCGTGCGATTCAAAAATAAGGCCCCAGGATGGGAGGAGATAGCGTCCCTCCTACCACTACCTTACAATCACTTCATCTGAATTTTGGCAGGAACACGGAAAAATCATGTCGCTGCATTCTATTATTTTCTTAGACTTGTGTTTTTTCGCGAATTAATCATTAAAAATGGTGGTGTTTTATTCATTGAGTGTTGAATTACATGGACGAATGAGGGCAAGTGATATAATGTGGTGAACCGTGTCTTTTCGTGTTGTTTACAAAACTCCATAAAATCTCATAGTAAAGTCGCCACAACTTTACTAGGGCATGGCTTGGACTTGACTATGACGGATATAATTTCGTCAGACTTGATGATACTATAAAACTTGAGAATTCATAAACTTGACACTGGCAGAATGCACAAAGAGCGATGCCAACTAAGAAAAAAAAACAATCACTTCATCTTCTCGCTGAAAAAGTAACAAGTTTGCTCACTTCATCTTGCCGCAGGGGCAGGCCTTGACGGCGTCGGGGCGCAGTGCGCAGGGCGCGCAGGGCGGCGGGTGGCAGGACGCGCGGCACACGTGCGCGCCGCACGCCAGCACGCGCCCGCACGCGCCGCCGCACGAGTACGCCGCGCCCGCGTCCGCCGTGCACGCCACTGTGCGCGCCGCGCTCGCCGGGCAGTGGCATACTGTACATCAAACATTTACGTAAGGATGCTATTTTGTTAAGTTTGTGTCATAAGGTTCTTGTTGTAACTTTTTAATTCACTCACTCTCACTTGAATTGGCCTCAGTGAAAGATCAGCGCTGTTTGATAAACAGGCACTATGCTGAGTTGTAGCCATTTTTGTGACATCACCCCAGGATTGTTAATTAATTGCTGTTGCCTTGCTGTTGTTACAATATAAATTATATTTCTTTCTAATTGTTTTTTTGGTGTGCACATTATTCACATTAATGAGTTTCAATCTATCTATTTGACAGATATAATTCACAGACTTTGATCGAAATAGATAACGTCTTCGCCTCAATCTGTATGGCAACCCACCGCCACGCTGTGCGGCGCGCGTAGTGGTGCTACTTTTTTCTACTTGAAAATAAACATATCCCTTATCTCGGCCAACCTTTTATGTGAATTTTGCTGCATATTACGGCACAATTCGGCATTTTTTAAATTTCTTTTGGTGTCCGGTATAATAACGGAGCGCAGATAAATAAAATTTGTTGTGTGCGTTGTGCAGGGAGTGCGTTGCACTCCTTTCGACGCTACTTTTGACACGAAAGTACATCTCGCGTCATCTATTCCGATCAATGTCTATGATATAATTGCTAATAATATGATCCATTAACCACCAAGACATAACTCTAGATAAAGGGTTACATTTAACTGCCATGTTTTCGTATATAAACTTGACACTGGCAGAATGCACAAAGTGAGACGCCAATAACAAAAAAAGTTTTCGTATCCTTAAATTGCCTCCGGCGCCAACATCTGTAGGCAAGGTTTCTCACTCAAGCTGTCATGGTGTTCAACTTAAAATTACGTGTATAGCGCCTGGACTATCCTTCTTATGACTCATGAGATTACGGTGGTGCTGCCTAATGATGACGCAGGTACAGTTTTTTGTTTTTGGAAAATGTAGCTAAGTCACCAATATTTTATTTGCGAGAGTTAGATTTAGAATAGGTAGAAACGTTAATTAATTTGTAACTGAAATCTTAAGGTATTTTTTTTGGAAAATATTACAGGCATGTATGTTTAATTTAGTTACGTTTTCACTTATGAGTAGCCAATATTTATTGCTGATTGGGCTGAGGAGCGTGGCTGAGATTGTGCAGTGATGATGATGATTTATCGACATTATCTCACAATCGATAATTATGTTTTATTATCGATTGTGCATGGGGCTGTAAGTATTTATGTTTGTCATTACTTCACGCTGATACTGCTCAAAGGATTCGCTCACTCCAAGTACAAAGTGTTCACTAACTTTGTTCGACAATCTCCGCGCAAGTATCGCAGGGTCCCTCGTGGCACTCCGTGGTACATGTGTGAGCCCCGCACTCCAGCTTTCTTCCGCACACGCGGCCGCATACTTGAGGCAGCTTGCTGCTGCAGAGGATCGAGCGAGTTTCCGCGCCACAACCGCATTGTCTGAAAGTTGACGGTTGTAGCTCAGAACGTTTCAGAGCAAAAATAGAGATATCTGAGGTGTGTTGTATTTTTTTATGTTCGAAGTCACATCATAATAAATTTCATCGTGCCGGGCGAGCGACAGTTAGCTATAAGCCTCGCAACTTGCGTCGCAAACTACTGCGACTATGTTAGCCACATGGTCTAGGTATCCGGGGGTATATTACTGGGGCTTAATCAAGCTCTCAGGTATGTTGTATGGTTAGGGAACGTACCCATACTAATGACCCGTTCAGGGTCTTCAAAATACTACGCTTGGTCACAGGACGGGGCGACGGATTAGGTTTTCGAATTGAAAAAAATGGGTCATGTAATAGGGGTACGTTCCCTTAGAGTCTTTTAATTTAATGGTTTTTTTAAGTTTAAGTTTTTTAAGTTTTTGTTTACGAAATTTTACCATAGTTTCTAACTGTTTGACATGTTGGTAAAATTTCGTGCGGGAGTAAGAATGCCTGCTGCACATAGCGACTGTGATAATGGAATGTACAGGCCCAGCGCTTGCAAATCGATCACAATTAACAAGACAACACAATCAAATATACCTAGCTAAAAGTATGCATATTACATTTGCCGGAAAATAGAGATAGCGAATCTAATTACTGCATGGCAAAAAGAGAACACTTGTACTAGAAGTTTTTATTGTCGTATCGTACGGCTCGCATGTCGCAAAGGCAGAGTATGACTGAAGCTAGTGGAAAGCTGGCGCTCAACATAATAGTCTTCAAAATCCGTGCGCTTATTTCCCGTCCATTCATCTTATCATTGTCGCTGGCTACACATAAAAAATTACCTGGTGACAGTGGCCTGGCAGGGCGGGCAGGGTCCCGGGTGGCAGAGCAGCGTGCAGGGGTGCGGGCAGGAGCGCGCGCGGCGGCACGCGCGGCCGCACGTGTGCGCGCCGCCACTGCCGCGGTGGTACTCCGGCGCGCGCACCGCGCCGCACATGCATCGGTACTCGATAGGGATAGTGTCGTTCGAGTTCTGGCAAGCCGGACAGCGCCATTTACCCTCTGAAATGTAAAAATAAATTAACATAGGCAAACAAACTCATAGTCTCTCTATAAACTGCATGATATAACGCTTTATGGGATATTGGGTGAAAGAGATAGCTAGATTTAATGATTAGGCTAGCAGAAGAGCATCATGTACTGTGGATGCTGAAGTCGATGGGTGTGAATAGCAGACAGTATATTCTACAGAAACATGGTGAAACCACATGGGTTTCCATTTTCCGAATCGGAGCTGCGAATTTTTCGAGTATTAAATATTTCCAATGCACTGCATGACCTGTAAAACTGCATCCAGAACCACCGGATAACGGTTAACGGTGGTGAGCATTCCGCAATCCCCGAGCCGCCTGCCAAGCGTGGCCAGGGGGGTGTCACTCCACAGTTTAGGTATGTTCGGCCGGCGCTCCGTCCGGGATGACAATGCAAGACTGAAGTCAGTGGCGGCACATTAACTCTGACACTAGGCTGGCCACTCAGCCTATACGAACTTACTTACTTTAGTGGCCGCCCGCACGCTAGCCTCGTCGCACGTAAGTAAGCATACGTGATAGAAAGAGAGCGGTATATCTAGGTGAATATAGCGAGCAGTATCCAGTGTTGTGCTAGTTGAATTGCTACTTTATTGCCTAGTAGATAGTCTTGGTTTATTTCAATTATTTTGCAGAGTGAACTTTCTGTACGTAGTACTATTATTTATTCTGTGGCGTGGCAACCTCTCCCTATTAAAGGGGAGGCCTTTGTCCAGCAGTGGATGCCTTCTGGCTGTTCTTGTTGTTGTTGCACTGCGGGAACTTTGTCAGGCTATAATAAATCCCTCTGCTGGGCATTGTCTACCCTCAAGTATACGATAGATTAGCCTGTCACTCACTTTTCTTTGTCAAATAGATTGTGCCAACTGTTTAGTATTGAAAAGGTAACAAACGAACATAAAAATCCTGATGAAAGATTCCACATTTTCATGTCATTTACTCACCGACCATGCTGCTCATAGCCCACTTCCTTATACACCTCAGATGCAGCACATGGTAGCAGTTGCTGCACGACCACACTGGGTCTAATTGTTTCACTCTATCGCAGCACACGAGGCACTCCAGGGTTCCTTTGTCTAGTTGCTCTGCTAGTCTCTCTCTTTGAGTCATTTCTTTATTAACTGAGAAAGAAAAACCATGTTTTGTTGGAAGTTACATGTTAAGCTGAGTCCTATTTTGACAACATTTCTTTTATGCTATAATGTGCAGTAGCCTTAAGACACACATCTTACACAAATTGAGAAAATAATGACACAACATTGGTAAGAAAAAAGAACAGTAAGAGAATAGGGAATATGCATGTGTTTTCTTAATTGACTCACAAAAAAGCTGACAACCATTGAGCTAATATCTATAGTCACAAACGTGCTAAAAAAATATGTGCGCGCCAAAACTCCAAGGCCAAGACTTTTTTAACGACTTGAACTATGGTGAGACACAAGCGCTCAAGCATACATTGAACACTATACAAGCGACATAATGTCTAAATTAGAACAATTGTGAAAGATAATGCACATATAGGTATGTACGACAGCACTCGGGACGTTTTTGACTGTTTTCACTTTAGAGATTGTGACTCTATTAATTTAACAGTTGGCATAATATTTGCAAGGCTAATAAAACAAAAAATGTAGAACATACCTTGGTCCCCTTGTTTGCTTTTAAATCTAACAGGACTAGCGATATTATGTGCTCTAGGAGCTCTCTCTTTTTCAAACTTTTCTTCTTTTTGAGGCACGTAGTTGCTGGCATACTGTTCATCTTCCGTGTTGTTCCTGTCTGACCCACGCAGTCTTTGACTTCCATTCCAGTTTTTATTTCTACTCCCCTCACCCCTTCCCCCCCGAGCATCTTGATCTTTTGGCATAGAACTATTGTAGAAAGTACGGTTGTCTGACTCTTTCCCTTTAAATTTGGAGTTGTTTCTTGGCTGGTTTCTTCTTTCGTTGCGAGATTCGTAGCCACGAGAGTTTGAGTCTTGATTCCTAAGGTCTTGGTTTCTACTAAATTCTTGATTACGAGTATTTGATTCATAATTTCTACTGGTATTGCGACTACTATTGTCATAGTTTCGACTTTGACTTTCTTGGTTTCGACTGTGGGAATCTTGGTTTCGAGTATTAGGGTCATAGCTATTGTTAGATTGATTATTACGACTGCTAGGTTCATAATTGCGACCACGGTTATCATTATTACGACCATTCGTTTCTTGACTATTTGATTCACTATTGCGATAATTTGATTCTTGAGACCGAGGTGTGGATTCAGTTTCTCTATTACTAGCTTCTTGATTTTTATTGTCATTATGCCTGCCATTACCCTCATTATTACGATATGTATCACGATTACGGGTATTGCTCTTAATATTTTCTTGTGCAATACCATTTGAGACAGGCTTTTCTTTTACTTCATTGGGTTGTGAGTTTTTTGGTCGCTCCCTCCAATTTTTATCAGATGAGCTGCCCACTGGTTTTTTATGATAACTAGTTTGAACTTCATTTGCTACATTTTGACTGATAGGAGTTTCTGGTATATTTGGAACAGTTGATGAAGGTTGTGCAACAGTTTTTGGCACAAACTCAGTTGCTGTTGCAGTGAGGTTAGAATTTAATATCATTTCACTATTGTATGAGTTTGATTCTTGTGGAGGACTGTATTGACTTGGGGCATTTTGATAAGTGTTCACTTCATTAGGGATATTTGCAGGCACTGAATAGTTATAGTTGTTAGCCTGAGTTTGGGAAGTAGACGGCACATTTTGGTAACTATACTGCCTAGCAGGGTAGGTTTCATACTGTACATTGTTGTAGTTAGTAGCGTTACCCGGCACAGGGTTACTAGTCTGCATCTGATTCAGGAACTCGTTGAAGCTAACATATTGGGTACCTCCTTCCGGTCTAGCATAATATTGACCCTGATTGACGAACTGAGCGTTCATATCGCCGTTCCAGTTGTTAGGACCTTGATACTGGTTGTTGTATGCGTATGAATTGTTCCACTGAGACATTGTGATTGTGAGTTATATTACAATGTTGTGAAATACTTATTGAAAGGGGTGGTGTTATGGAACGCTGGATTTGGCAATTTTCTAGTGACTGGTTGCCACTGTTAGGTCGTGTTGACCACAGGCCGAAGCCTGAGGCCTCGAATTTAACTAACAATCAGACCTGAAATAAATTTCAAGAGTTAAACGACTGCAAATTAGAAATTACTGACATGTGTATGTAAGTTATCTACGAAATTATAAGTAAAAAAGTACTTACCACCTGTTTTTTTATTGTCTAGTTTCTTTTATTTGTAATTTACTATAAATTAACGAAAAATAAACTAAAATAATTTAATAAATTACAAAATTGCACTAAAATAATGCTATGACAAGAAAGGATGAATCGGAATCTGTACGAGAGAATGTGAAGGAAGGGGTGAAGGGAGGAGGAAACTTCGACGTTTCAACTTTCGATTCGACATTGACAATACTATAATGACGTATTATAATAATGACGTTGATTTTTTTTCTTTCCTCCTAAGAGGCGGCGGCTTCGCACTTTGTTCCAGATTCAAGTATTTTTATTTATATTCAGTTTTTGATGGAATTCAAGTCGAATGAGTCTTACTCTCAGTCACATTTAGTAAGTCATAGTCAAGCCCAGTCATGCCTTAGTAAAGTTGTGGCAATTTTTATAGCTTTTTCGGGGTTTTGGAAACAACCCGAAAAGACATACTTCACTACGTTATATCGCTTGCCCACACACGTGCGCGTAAATCAAAATTTAATGAACAAAACGCCACCAATTTGGTGCATTAACAGTCGAAAAATCTCAATTGTTGGAAAATAATACAACGCCATTATTATTTTGTGTTCCCGCCAAAACTAATTTATTCTCCATGGACAGACCATATTGAAAATCATATTTTTATTAGTAACAACTTTACTAACCAGTTTTGGCGGGAACACGGAAAAATCATGTCGTTGCATTCTATTATATTCTTATACTTGTGTTTTTTTCGCGAATTAATGATTTAAAATGGTGGTGTTTTATTCATTGAGTGTTGAATTACATGCACGAGTGTGGGCAAGTGATATAATGTGGTGAAACATGTCTTTTCATGTTGTTTTCAAAACTCCGTAGAAGCTCATAGTAAAGTCACCTCAACTTTACTAGGGCATGACTTGGACTCGACTGTGACTGGTTTCGTGTGACTAACTGTGATTTCATGACATATTTGACTGATAATACTACTTAAACTTGAACATTAAATATACTTGACTCTGGTAGAATGCACAACGTGCGATATTGGCAAAGAAAAAAAAAGGGTTTGGTAGGAGCCTGAAAAAATCATGTCGCTGCTTGTAATTTGTAACCTTGTAAGTATTATTCCTCGGCTTCGACTCAGGAGACCAAAGAGACAGCGTATAATACTTATGCACAGGAGACAATATACATCAGGCTTGTATAGTGTATACGGTCACGTGGTGTGTAGGTATGTGATTTTACGTGCCGCTGGGGGAGAAAGTGGTTCTTCCTTGCGCTCCGCGTAGCGGGGCTAAGAGATTGACAGTTCTTGCTAGACCCATAAACTTTATGATACAGTATGGATAAAGTATATAGGCGAAGTCCTAATATATTTGTAATCAAAGATTCCTCGTTATTTTAAACAATGTTTAACAAGAAGGTTCAACAACACTGAAGGGTACCTATATATGTACTCATCATTATGAACAACTTTTACTATGGGACCAACATAGAAATCGCGAAAAAATACAGCTGTTCCGTAAATTCTGTTCAAAGTCAATTAACTTTTACGTGCCGACGGGGCTGAAGTATCCACTTTAGCCCCGCAGGCACGTAACGCGTGGAGCGAAAGGAACCACTTCCTCCCCGCAGCGTCACGTAAAATCATATACATACCAAGTAAAGAAGCCTCAGATGCTGTGATAAATTATATGTTTAGATAGACTGATGGATCCTAAATGCGTCGAAAAAAATAGTGGTTAACTGTTAGCCTCTTATGCACGCACACTATAATAACGACAATGGTGCAACGAGTGTGTAAGACATGACTGTCACGCACACTAGTATAATAATGTTGGCCAGTCGTTTTTAATTCATAAATAGTACGAGACTCTATCTAGACATATTATTTATCAAAGGTCATAATATTATAAAATGTGTAATGAAATCGATGAATCAATAATTCAGGATCTACAACCCACGACGACTATGGTATGGCAATCATGATAACGATCGAGACGACTGTCCGCTACACGAGCGCCCGAGATACTGATTACTGAAACTGAACGAAGAATTAGGGCTTTTTAGCGCTCGTGTGAACAGAAGTATGGAGTGCCGCATGTCTCATTCGCAACATAACGCTCAACGCCCAGCGCTCGAAATAGGACACTGTGCGATAAAAAATCGTCGTGGTAAAAAAGCGCTGCCGTGTGAACAAATACCCAGGTATTCGTTTGTTCCATTTCAACGTTTTTTAACACGCGTTGAAAAAGCGCCCGTGCGGACGAGGCCTAACCGCCTAGATCAGGGCGGGCCATGGAGGATAAGGAGTTGCGATGAGCGACTTGCAGCCGCAGATCCTATTTTGCGGACGGAGTGTGTGACGTCATACTTATTTGCTCAGTCTACTAACGTCCGCCCATAGAGTAACTTATATATACATAGAGTAACTTATATATACCGGAAACGTCCGCCACGCGGAACGGTCATTCAAAGTTACATATTAGACGTACGATTTTTTATGTTTTTACCCAGTAACAGTAAAAATAAGTGAAATAAGTTGCTCTGTTTCTTTATGTAAAAATGACCGAGAGTAAAATTCAGATGACATGATTGGCATCTAATTTCATTCGTAAGGAATTTTATTTCTATATTTAGTGATCCGTCTATAAAATGTCAATACGAGTGACAAGTATTACGAAATTATGTGTTAATTCAGCTAAGTGTTAGTTCACTAGTTCGATTCTCAAAAACTGAATACCGCTAGATGGCAGTACAATTTGCCACTCCTCCCGCGAACTTACACCTCCCCGCACAGTCACGCGTCTTTCTAAGGAAAACTCCTATAATCACATCTCTCTGCTTCTATTACTCTGTGGGGCGGGCGACGGGCGGCGGCCGTTGCCCTAGCAACCGACATCGATTGACGGCGGCGCATCTTGCAATCTGCACAACACGGCGAGCCAGTGGCTCTATATTGGACTACACATCGAGAATATCGTCTTTGTTGCAGGCTGATGTCGTCGATCTGCATCGATGTCGTTCGGATGTTTGAAGGATTTATTACATGGTGACACTAGTATAGTCACTTTTTAGGGCATACCCTCGGAGGAAGGATTTCAATTTCGCTAGGCATACCTGATACACATGAATAGGCAAGACGCATTGACGTCATTGACGTCTTCTTCTGATAACGACAGTTACGTACCCAGTAGCATCGAAACTATTCGACTATAGTATACTATATAGTACACACACGTACTTATATAGGGTTAGTTCTAATCAGTTAGCATCCTTTTAAGGGCATATTCAGTACATCAAAACAAACAACTTTTACTATGTGGCCAACACCGAAATCGCGAAAAAATATCAGCTGTTCCATACAAAAAGTTCATCGACGTTGGGAAAAATGTATTAAATTTGTGACTTTGACGGCAGTAGATTGAAAATTATTTCTTTTCCTTTCTCTTCCATCTGCAAATTAGGGTCTCCATTCTCACTGGACAATGTCATTTTCACTATTTGTAAACTAAAAATAAATTACGGCACTCAATACAATAGAGAAAAATGCTAAAGATTTCGTGCCAATGCCTTCTTTTTTTATTTATTTTTGTAGCCTTCTTCTGTAGCCGCAACGCAATGCACCTCGATCGCGGCGGCGATCTCTTTGGTAAAATGATGGAATGCATATTCTACCAAAGAGATCGATTTTAGTTCCATTTTCAAAAATAAATTTATTTTTATTAAACAGAATTAAGTCAAGTCTTTTTTTATTATTATTCTACTTATGAATAAAAACTTTTTAGTTTTTGTAGGCTCGTTGGTGTTACATCAAAAATAAAAATAAAAACTAGTTTTTCCCCTAGAGCGAAATTTTACTTTAGCTCCTAGAGCATGATATGCTATTTTAGCCCCGCTCTGGTGCGCTATGACGGACTTTTTGAGCAAGAGGAGTGAAAGAATTTTTTCCATGCAAAGTTTCACCCACCCTTTAAGCCATACCAGTAATATTTTTTTGCAAAATAGCATATTTTTTTTGAATTATCTATTTAATTGTCAATATTCATCACTATAGCTTTTAAAATGAAGAACGTTCCATAGGAAATTTCATCCCCCATTTCACCCACACAACGGACAAAAAAAAATTAAATCTGCATTTTTTATGAACTTTCCAAATACAAATTTCACCTCTTTACCTTTAAGATGTCAAAAAATATTTAAAATACCATATTTTTATGTTTATTAAGTACCCAAATACCAATTTTCATCAGTATAACTTCAAAATAAAGATCTTTCCACACAACATTCACCCTCCAAAAAATAATTGAAAAAAAAACCATATACAAATTTTCGCGAGTAAAAGTTCAAAAAATAAAGAAGTTTAAGAAGTTAAGAAGAAGAGTTAGTTAAGAAACAAAAGTTTTTACCCGTTTTTACCCCTTTGGGGGTCGAATTTGGAAAAATCCTTTCTTAGTATACACCCCTACGCATCAAGACAAAAACACCCTCCAAATTTCAAGTCTGTATGTACGGCCAGTGGTTTAGGCTGTGCGTTGACTGTCTGTCAGTCAGTCAGTCAGTCAGTCGGTAAGTCTGTCAGTAAGTAAGTGATTCTTATAGTGGCTAGGCTAGTGGCTAGTATTATTTATCTACTAAGTATTTTTTGATAGTTTTTATGCTATTTTTTTGTGTTTTTGTCCACAGATTATAAAACGAACCCTGGGGAGCTTCCAGGAGCAAGCACTCTGTACGGAGTACATGTAGTGACATAGGAGTGCGCTTTGAAGCACCGCGACGGACAGACGCGCGAGTGGGATTCAGCTAACTATTGCTGTACTTTTACTTAATAAATAACGTTACTTTACAAAAAAAAAAAAAAAAAATATGTACGGAGTACATGTAGTGACATAGGAGTGCGCTTTGAAGCACCGCGACGGACAGACGCGCGAGTGGGATTCAGCTAACTATTGCTGTACTTTTACTTAATAAATAACGTTACTTTACATTTAACTACTTTCAATACAATTCAATATAGTGTCTCAACTGGGACGCTACATTTATGGTCCTTCGAGTTTGCATTTAGTGTGTTTGTGACCTTAAGTTGCGGAAGCGAATCGGTACCTGGCCTCCCACAAGCGGATCTCACCAGGCTATTGAGAAGGCGCATAATTCCGTGGCAGCAGGTTACAGGGTGCGCTGAATGCTCAAAGGACATTCAAGTGGAAACGGAGTTCTATCGTAAACTGCGAAGAGCAACACATACGCTTGAAGAAGCCCAGGAATCTACAACACCTGGTCTTCGTGTCCTGAATCAACACCTACCAACTACTACTCAACTGTACCCGCTCGGCACTCCTTAATCAACGGCTAACTGGCTGTTGATTACTTTAACTAAACATGGAACAACTAACTAAACAAGTAAGTGTTTTTGAGAGCATAAAAACTTTGTGCTCCAATTACAAAAAAGACAGTATAACTAGAAAAACTGTTGACTATTTAAACTCACGTCTATCTACATTAGAAAGATTATGGGTAGACTTTCATGACACGCACGAAACTTTAGTGCAAACAATTGAAGATAAATCTGAGAGCAACTACTTTTCTTCAAATACTTACGGCCGAACTAAAGAACTTTATGAAACTACAAAGGAGAATATAATGGAACTCTTGAATTCTCACCGACAAAACAAAGAAGAGAAGCGGCTATCTAGCATCGAATTCGATCTTTCAGGAATTTCGGACGATGAATCTCACGATGAAACTAAACTTCCTGGAAATAAAACGAAACTACTTAATCACCAGAAATGCAACTTCAAGGCTTTAGAGAGAGCTATGACAAAAACGAAAATTGAACTCATATCCGAGAAATGGGAAATTGAAGATTGTCTCACGACCTTGAAGGCCAAGTGGGATGGGAAACTCCACTGGCAGCTAGAAGATGCTCTAAAAGGTTCAAACTTGAACACCGACTATAACGCTAAATATGAGAGCATTGAACTTAAATACGATGACTTGAGAAAACAACTTAAAAATAAACTATGGTCAAACATGCACTTCCAACAATCAACTCCGAAAATCGAAATACCGGTATTTTCCGGTGACTACATCCGCTGGATTTCATTTAAGGATCTTTTTTACGCAACTATCCACAAGAATCCAACTATTTCTAAATCGCAGAAGATGCAACATCTCAAAACAAAACTGAAAGGTGAAGCTGAACGTCTAGTACAACATCTCACCGTAAGTGCCGAAAATTATGACTCGTGTTGGGAAATACTTACCCGTCGGTACGACAATCGCCGCCTTCAATTTGCATCTTTTATGAACGCGATGCAACAACTGCCCGTCTTTCGATATCCTGACATGGAAAATCTCAAGAAAATACATGACGTCATAACTGAGTGCATCAACGGCCTAACTAACATGGGTGTTGAGGTAAAAAGCTGGGGCCCGGTTATCGTGTACCACATGACACAGAAATTGGACTCCGTGACTTTCTACGATTACACCAAAGAGATCCAAAACAGCAGAGAACTTCCAGACCTCGCGGAGTTCCTATCATTTCTGGAAAGCAAGTTCATGGCCTTGGAAACTCAACAAAATCGCCAAAAGGACACAATTGGCATCCAGAAACAAAGCGGTAACTCGAACTTCTATAAACCGACAAACAAGTTTAACAACTATAAAAACTTCAACAACAAGCATAACTTTGCTAAGAAACCGACCTTATTCACAGATAATAAGGAATACTCTAGTACATTCTACACTGCATACGGCAATTGTCCATTGTGTGACGGAAAACATGTACTCATGCAGTGTCAACAATTTGTCGACATGGACATTCCGAAGCGGAACCACACTGTTGCGAAACTGAAACTCTGCAAAAACTGTTTATACACTCACGGAAACGCCGATTGTAATTCAAAAAAGACTTGCAAGGAATGTAATTGGAGACACCATACTTTGCTACATATGGAAAAAAGGGCGTATGAGCCAAATAAAACTGAGAAGACTAGCTTTTGCCCTCAACCTTCAACTTCCAGGCAGCAAAACTCTCATAATCTTACTACGATGAATATGGAGGTACTTTTGACCACCGTCCAAGTAAAACTGAAGGCCATAGATGGCACTTTTGTGACCCTCAAGGCCCTTCTCGACCAGGGGTCACAGGTGACCTTGATAACCGAAAACGCCGCACAGCTACTGCGACTCCCACGTACTAAACTCAACGCCACAGTGAATGGGGTTGGATGCGTATCCGGAGAATGCAAGGGTCGTATGCAACTAACATGCAAATCAATACACAGCGACTACACTTTTGAAACTCAAGCTCTAATACTGAAGAAGCTGACGAACAACTTACCTAACTCAAATTTCCAAAAAACTAACTGGCCACATCTGCAAAACTTGAAACTTGGAGACCCAGACTACAATGTTAGAGGCTCTATTGACCTGCTCTTATCAGCTGAGGTCTATGCAGAAATCCTAATGGACGGAGTCCTAAAAGGAGATCAACACTCCCCAGTTGCTCAGCAAACAAAACTAGGCTGGATTCTATGCGGAAAATTGCAAACATTTAACTGCCACGTCAACGTTGTGGATCTAAGCGAGATTACAAAATACTGGGAGAGTGAAGACATAATTCATGGTACCGAAGACATCAACAAAGATGACTACTGTGAAAGTTACTACAAAGAAACTACTAAACGAGGCACTGATGGCAAATACGTCGTGGAGATGCCAATGATGCCAAACTTTGAATCCGAACTCGGAAAATCAAGGCCTACCGCAGTCGCACAATTTTTACAAGTAGAAAAACGACTAACTCAAAATAACGAATTATCTACTATGTACAAAAGCTTTATGAACGAGTACTCTGAACTAGACCACATGAAGCCAGCGTATCCAAGGACAACCACGAGTGAAGGTCCGGAATGCTACCTACCTCACCACGGCGTCCTCCGGAAAAACGCTTCTACAACAAAACTGAGAGTAGTTTTCAACGCCTCTCACAAGACATCAACTGGAAAAAGCTTGAACTCGCTAATGGAAAAGGGTCCTAATCTACAAAGGACACATCGATATGCATCTCCTCTCGCCAGTTAATCTGATACAACAACTCAACGAGATATCGGGGAAACTGCCGAAAACTTTAAGTTTTCCTGTGGAAAATATTCAAGCAGAGATAAAGGATGTTTACAAATTACTTTACGTGAAGGCTCGAGTTACAAACGAGTATTTCATGTTTGAGATTCACATCCCACTGACGAGCGACGAAGACTACACTCTCTATCGAGTCATCCCTCTGCCACTGAAAACCAAAGATCGAAATGTAAATGCATCGTACATCCATACATCAGCCAAATACATTGCTGTCAATTTTAGACAGAGCACTTACATGAGCGTGAATGAAGATGAAATGAAAAAATGCATCCAAAGAAGTACTAACAACTTTGTGTGCAGTCTTCACTTACCAGTAAGAAAACTGGAAAGTAAAGACGCACCTTGTGAAGCTAAGCTATTGGGACATCAAACGACCACGCCGTGCAGTCTACACAAATCAAAATGCGAAGCCGCCTGGATTGAATTACATTCCACGAATACCTGGCTGGCAGTGTGTTGCGATTTATGCATATTAAGATCTATCTGTGGCAGTGACGTCACGTCTCATCAAATAAATACATCAGCTCTCATAACTTTGGAACAAGGATGTACGATGCAGAACGAGGACATGAACATCTACGCTCATAATTTGTACCACAGCGACGCGAGCGCCAACTTGTACTTGGCGAAACCACCTAAGCTAGACAAATCAATAAACAACATCATCAGCTCGCAGCGTACACTTCAACTACAACTACCAACCGAAAATGAAAATTTTGAAAAAGTTTATAAACTGCTAGAGCAGCAGAAAACAAACGAGCTTCATCTCCCGGCTACAATAACTTCACACGACATACACCAATACACCATCTGCTACATACTTTTAGCAGTCGCTGTTATTGCTGCCTTTTTCTGGGTTGTAAAGAGGCGAGGTTTGTGCACCAAGACGACTACTTACGTCACCTCTACAGCAGACCTCCCGAAAACTGACAAGAAACTGCGACCTCGCAAGCCCTCTTTATCTAAGAGATCATGTCGACTTGTAAGGTCGGCTTCGGTCGGGGAGCGACCACGGGCGCGTAACCATGACTCGCAAGCGGCACTAGCACAACGTGAGCAGACCCGGTCACAGCCTGCGCTCCAACATCTCAACGACGTACAATTTAGTTTTGAATATTGATTGGAATTACACTTGTACAGCCGGATCTCACTCTCCCGTTTAATCCTTTTTTGGGTTGGGAATATGTACGGAGTACATGTAGTGACATAGGAGTGCGCTTTGAAGCACCGCGACGGACAGACGCGCGAGTGGGATTCAGCTAACTATTGCTGTACTTAATAAATAACGTTACTTTACATTTAACTACTTTCAATACAATTCAATATAGTGTCTCAACTGGGACGCTACACACTCACTCTGCTCACGCATTATATTAGTGCTTTTTGAGAACTAATAAAATAGCTCACAATAGATAGTAATAATCATAATCATAATATATAGCTCGTATGCAGGTTCGAGTCCTGTTGGAGGTCTTAATAATTTTCTTCCTGTTTAAGCTTTAAAAACATAGCTTATAATCAGTCAAACATTATGAGATTTTTTTTAAAAAAAAGTTCAAAATGTTTGCAATGATCGTTTGAGAATTTGGTGAATGTTTATTTCGTACATAATAATACGAATAATTCGATGATAAATGTAAAAAAAATGTGAGGAATATTAGGTAGATCAATAAAAATATATAGGTAGAGACGCAAAAAATTTAATCTCATAATACCTATTTTACTCAGTAAAATATGAGTAATTTTCCTTCAGATAAGAACATACATCCTGGCAGGCATTTTTATCCGCCATTCTTGACACCCAGTTGGAATTTAATTTCGCTGGCTTGTGATCTCAAAGATGTTTAGAATATCCCTCTCTCTCGAAAATCTTCGGCCTGGCTAAAATAATTTTATCAAGAGGCTTCACGTCGAATAATTCTATGAAGCCATCGCAAATCTCACTCCACTTGAATAATATCTATAAATAAAAAGCGAGTTAATATAATTAAAAAACGATCTCGAAGTGTTGAGTATTGTGCTTACATAAGTACTATAAAGTTGACTGAATTGGTAGCGGTTTCAAGTAGACTTAGTAAAAATTCACATAACATTTTCAACATATTCTTAGTTATATTGGTATTTTGATTATATTATTTTCTCGCAATCGTTGTGAAAAGTAGAGTCTAACACACGACACTTAAACCCATTATAACTCGGTTTCTTTAACTCCCTCGTTACAGCTTGGTCGTAAAAACTACATCGTATATAATGGATTATTTTAGCTCCTTGTATGACAATCTACTATTGTATTGAAGTTATAATGATGTTATTGGTACATTGACTTTTTAAAACAATAACAGTAATATTTTTCGCTAGCGTTGATCTAAAGTGGTGAATATGGGGAGAAATAAAAAAGAGCACCTAATTAACTCATCGATCGGTATGGAAGATATTTGGGAGCGGGGAGAATAAAATTTCTACCGTACGCGGACGAGTCGCGGGCAACCTCTAGTATAGTATAGTAGTATAGAATTCGATAGAACATTTTATGAATGTTGGGACAGAATGTCGATGAGTCTACTTTTTTATATTTTTATCGAGAAAGTATACACGGTTAGTTCTAATCAGTTAGCATCCTTTTAAGGGCATATTCAGTACATCAAAACAAACAACTTTTACTATGAGACCAACATAGAAATCGCGAAAAAATGATCAGCTGGACAAGCAGGCAGTAGACGCACATGAGAAGCCTTAAACACCACTATCACAAGTGCCCACGATTTTTTGCTCAGGTTGTTACCCGAGACTCAATCAGGAGACGGTGCCTGATTTGACGTAGCCATATTCGAGGCACGGGTGCCGTTTTTTATGAGTTCATAGAACGTTTCGTGGGTACGTAGGTACCTGCACACAATTTTATCTCTGATCGACTCTTTACTTGGAATTTAATGTTTGATTTTGAATACATTTTGTAGTCATATAAAAAGTATTGAAAACGCCTTCTTTCAAAAATAAACTAACAGCTTAACTTATAGAAAAAGCATATTTTACAATACAAGAGTTGTATGGACGACGGGTAGTAGAGGCCAAAGTATTCATAGGACTGTCCTTAGGAAGCTTTTGGTATAGGACCGTGTATGTTATTAATATTGTGATATTACTAATATTTAGAGTACTCATACAAGATACAAATAGTTAGATTATATATTAATGATGAATATGACATACTACCTACATGTACAATAATTTCTCAAATAAGAAGTGTACTTGCCTACTAAAGCATAATTATACATTATTTTTTATATACATTTATTTACAGTCATGCAAATATTTCCAAAATTGTATTTAGTGCCCACTGGCCACAAAATTCTACTGATAATGTATAATTTTAAGATATCGCCTAAGTGAGACGTAATGTTTCTTGTGATATTTCAATAAAGATCTTTGAACCTAGATATAAATATAATAATTATTATGACAAGCTATTGTTCCGCCCTCATTTTTTTCTTTTTTTTTTCTGTTCATTACAATTTGTATATACATTATTACTTCATATAAGTATCTAGTACCGAAAAAAACACCGTGGTTTGTCTCGGCACCAATCACATCGCGCTGTCAAATAAATACATAATTTTGTAGTTGCAAAAAATTGTTTACCCTTACAACATACCTGCCTACTACAATAAATAATAATAATTGCAGCGCCCTAACGGGGTCTATGTACTCAACTGCTAACTTTAGTCAGCGACAATGATAAAATGAATGGACGAGAAATAAGCGCACGGATTTTGAAGACTATATGTTGAGCGCCAGCTCTCCTCTCGCGTCAGTCACACTCTGTCTTTGCGACACGCGAGCCGTACGATACGACAATACAAACTTCTAATGTTCTCTTTTTGTCATGCAGTTATTAGATTCGCTATCTCTATTTTCTGGCAAATGTAATATGCATACTTTTAGCTAGGTATGCTTGATTGTGTTGTCTTGTTAATTTTGATCGATTTGGAAGCGGTGGGCCCGTTCATTCCATTATCACCGTCGTTATATAACTTTAGTTATATAACTATTTGTTGTAAGTTCGCATTGTGCAATAATAAATAAATTTATACTTTAACAACGTTTGTAAGGTATGCACGACCCAAGTGTATCTAGAAAGAAAGTGAGTGTAATAACTTGTAACGATTTGGCGGCGAGCCAAAACTGAACGCTCAACTACAGCGAGTGTCTTTTTATCTTTTCTAAAACTTTACCGATCTACTTTACTCACTATAAGTACACCAAGTACCAACTAATCTGTAGTAAAATCTCTCCAAACTGTGAATATAAAATGGTCTGAATTATGCCTTAATAAAAAGGTCGATAATGACAAAACAGCTCAGCGGGCTCAAGAGTGATTTCAAAGTGTTTCAAAGTACTATAAGAACAACCATCACATCGAATCAGTCCCACATACCCTTCTCTACAAGAGTTTGATGTAACGTTGGTTGATGTAACGTTGGTTTCTTTCTTCTTTCTCACATCGTTTTTAGGCTCATAATCCAAGATATTAAACATGCGTGCTTTTTACTTTAATCTAGCTGTACCTGCGGCTTCGCTCGCGTGGACCAAATAGTTTTATGCGCATGACCTTATTTTACTTTAAATAACAAAGTAACGTATAAGAGGGTTTAAATTCGGCTGATCATTTTGTAACGATATCTTCATGTAAGTATAATAATATGTTGTATCTCGCACCATCTTACACTGGGACTAGACACTTTACACTTTAGAGAGCTAAAGATAGATACTTTCATTATGAGGGAATGCAGTCTTATGTTGTATTTTCTAGATAATCAGTATTCTAGGTCAGGTAGATGGGATATTCGTGTTGGTTCCGTGGCGACAAATGGCCCGCGCACGCAACCAAGAGGTATCACGATTTGCAATTCATCAATGTAATCGCAGAGCCTAATAAGCCAAGTAGCCTAATTCGGGACCGATGAACTTCAAATCGTGAGGTCGGGAGTTCAAAACCCGGGCCCGTACTTAATGATCTCTTTGGCGTTAATGTTAATGTGTGTGTTTTGTGTGAATCCACTAACCCGCAACTGGGCCAGCGTAGTTGGTTATTCGCCTTTCGAGTATAGAACTAAGTCCAGCAATGTGGTGTCCATTGCTGGACTTAGCCACTATAAGATTTTCATTCAGCAAAAAAAAACTACTTTCTCCAATTAAATATTTAACAGCAATTCGGAAAACTCTTGGGCATCCGGACTCTGCCTTCTTTGGGTCCTCATATTAACCGTGAGATTGCATCTAATTTGGTAATAACGGGCAACGTGTTTGACTTTTTAGGCAGGCATTTATTTCATCACTTCTTCTGCCTTGTGATGCAATAGGTAATACGATCATCATGATAGCCCATAGACAGCCACTGGTGAACGAAGGCCTCCTCCTTAGACCGCTACTCTTTACGACAACCTGCCATTTGTATCCACCAGTTGCCCGCGACTACCATCATCATCATCAGCCCGTAGACATCCACTGGTGAACGAAGGCCTCCTCCTTAGACCACTACTCTGTACGACAACCTGCCATTTGCATCCACCAGTTGCCCGCGACTACCATCATCATCATCAGCCCGCAGACGTGCTGAACAAAGGCCTGCCCTTAGACAGCCACACTGTACGACAACACACTGTATAGTTATAGTTAAGTTTGTCCCGCACTGCAAGTTATATGTATACGTATCGAAGCATTCTTAATTTAACCGGGTATTGCCGTTTTTTTTGTATTACCAACAAAAAGTTTTTATGCGGCTAAAGAAAATGCTACACAAGTCTGTTTTTTCCTCGCAAGTGTAATGAAAAACGTCGCATGGAACGCGTGTGCATTGCTCATTACACTCTTGGCTCCCTTATCGCACTGACCTATGGCTTGCGCGCATAATACCGCCTCGAGTGTAATGACCAACATATCACACTTGTATCATAACGTATTATATGCCCTATTAGTGTACCTAAATGTGACTGATAATGTTAGGTGTCTTTATCTACTCTTTCAGACTACTTTATAGAGGACTCTTAGTAGCTAAAAATAGATTTAAGTAAAGTCGTCTAGATCCAATCTAAGTAGCCTATCGTTAAACCTTAGTACGTGTCTGGGGGCAACATGACCTAAGGCCATTCAACCGAGTAGACTCATTATGACGTTGGCCCAGACTTGATAGCAATAGAATCGACAGCTAGTTGAAGTATTTTTTGCAGTTTTTATACAACAGTTTTTTAGTTAATAGATAACTTTCCAGTTTCATATTTACCTAATTATATTTATAATATATTTATTGTATTTATAATACACTAGAGGTCGCCCGCGACTTCGTCAGCGTACGGAAGAAATTCGACCCGCTCCCAAAATTCACCACTTTTTTTCACCCCCCCCTTGAATGAACTACCCAAATATCAATTTTCATGACTATAATTTCAAAAACAAAGAACTTTCCATACAACATTGCACCCCCCCTTTCCCCCCTTTAATCGACCCTATCAAAAACATTTTAAAACAGCATTTTTATTTCAAATGAACTATCCAAATGCAAATTTTCACAACTAAAAAGTCGAAAACAAAGGACTTTAATACAAAAGTTTTTACCCATTTTTACCGCCTTAGGGGTTGAACGAAAAATCCTTTCTTAATACACCCCTACGCATCAAGACAAATACACTCTCCGAATTTCAAGTCTGTACGACCAGCGGTTTGGGCTGTGCGTTGTCTGTCAGTCAATCAGGACAGAACAAAGTAAAAATATTCCGTGGGGGTTATGGCTACCCCCTATTCCCCCCCTCCTAACCCCTATTAAGGGGTAGGCCTTCGTCCAGTAGTGGACGTCAGTGTGCTTGTTTGGAGGTCAGCTATCAAATATTCATCCACATTCGCGAGTGTGGCATTACGGTAGCTTTGTAAATGGGCGAGTGGGTAAGAAGTAACTTTGTCTGGTTATTGCTATTATAAAAAAATATCGTAAGGAATCCGTAAAGCCAGACTATTTTTACTTGTTGCTTAATTTTACTATGGAAGGATTCTCGCTTATATGTAAGTAGAGTGTAGGTATGTATTTATCTTCTATGATTTGTTTGATGGTACATAATATACCTTTAACTTCCTAGTCTTCTAGTACGTACCTATCCATAACTTATATATAATATATATTGGTAATATATAAATAAATAATATTATGTATATTGGGCATATTTAAAACTGTCTAGACATTATGTACAATCCCCGATTACTCACTTTGTCTGCAATACGTACACTATCTACATCTCACTACAATATAAGCTTAACATAGTTTCAACTAACTGCTGTGTAACTCTAACTACACAGCTTAAAACAATCTTTAGGCTGAATGGCCAGCCGTGACAGAGCCTACCTATCTTTTTTTATAGCAACAAGCCAGTGATTTAGCTTTTGATGATATCATATCAAAACGGACCCTACCAAAGACTGATGAATAGCAGCTATAGGTATCTAAGTAGGTTTCAAATATAGCTTTAAAAACGTGTCATAATAATTATGTAGATACTATTTGAATCTATGTCGTTTTCCCGCAAATTTTCTACGTAATTCTTTCTACACTGAGGCACGGTGAATCAGAGTTTAAGGGTAAATCTACCCCATTCCGTGAAGCGATACAATAATGAGACGCGATGACTCAAATACCTAATGAACTAAGGGTGGCCAGTCGTTTAGATTTGTCCGGACAGGTTAACCTTTAAAAAAAAAGTTATGGTTAAAATCTATGGATTCTTTTACTATCATAAAACTTCTTAAAAATTTGTATTTCATGGGAAAATAGCGTACAGGGTGCGCCCCTGTTCGCTTTTGGTGGGCTAACCTAGTAGCCCACCAAAAGCCACATTCCCATACAATGTGTAACAAAAAGGTTCTACAATACTAAAGGGTATATGTGTGTGCTCATCATTATGAAAACGTTTACTATGGGACCAACATTGAAATTGCAAAAAAATATCAGCTGTTCCATACAAAAAGTTCATTGACCTTGGAAAAATTTATGGTACAGCTTTTTTTTTAAATCGTGATTTCAGTTTTGGCCCCATAGTAAAAGTTGTTTATAACGATGAGTACTTACCTCGTAAAATTTGGCCTTGTACCTCGTACCTCGGTAAATTTGGCAAAATAACAGCTTACTATACGTACCTACCTAATAGCAAGGTACTAATGATATTGAGAATAATAATAATACTGAGTATTTTAATCATCATCATCATTTTATTATGAAAACTGACGTGGTTTTGACACATTTTTGTTTTATTGCTAAGTTTTAGTGCTAAGCAGGACGCAGCTGCATGCGCGTCGGGCTCTGTTTTCACTCTTTGAAAATGGTCACCGGATGTGATCGAAACTATAGTCGGAGTATCCGATTTAATTAAACGTGAGTATTCCCGTATAAATAAAATACATCATCAGCATCATCATCATCAGCCCGGAGACGTGCTGAACAAAGGCCTCCCCTTAGACAGCCACACTGTACGACAACCTGCCATTTGCATCCACCGGTTGCCCGCGACTTTTACAATGTTGTCGGTCCACCTAGTGGGAGGCCTTCCTACGATGCGTCTTCCGGAGTGAGTATTTTAATAATGATAGTTTATTTAAAGAAAAAGAAATTCTGACAAACTTATGTAACATACCTACCACAGAAAAGCGAAGGCCCTACTCTTTCTCTCTTCAGTGATACCTACTTAGGTATTATGTACTTAGGTATTATGTACGCTCGTAAAAATCTTTACAGGTTCAAAAAACGAAGTGATGTGCATAATTATTCGACAAGGAACAAGTCTAAGCTTGTTCTGCCGAAAACTAGACTTCAAAAACTGCCAAATCTTTTGTTAACAATGGTATTATTTTCTATAATTTACTACCTAATAATTTGACAAACAAAAATGATACTATGTTTAAAAAAATACTAAAAAACTTTTTGATGGAAAAGGCTTATTATGCTATTAAGGATTTTATAAATGACAAAGACTCTCTCCGCAATCTGTGTTCAATATTTGAAAACAATCAATGATATTATTGTTATTTTGTGTTATTTATTGTTATTTTGTTGAAATTTATGTTATTAATCAAATTAATGTGAAATTGTATTGTCTCAACTTGACGTTCATAAGTGTACACTGATGTACCCATATTTGAAAATAAATGAATTGAATTGAATTGAGGTAAATATAACACGTTAACCCATCGATATATATTATGTACTACCGTGAGCCTGAACTAAAAATTCAATGTCATGAGTCTTACCTAGCACGGCATAGCTAGTACATTATACTCACATTAAACATAAAGTATTCTACAAAATAGTTGTCCATAGAAAAGTCAGATGGAAAGGCATCACTGTAGCAAATGAACAAAGGATTCAAAGAAAATCCATACCGTTCGTTATACTCGGAAACATTAGCTGTACAAGGCTGAATTTCGGATAATTTGTTTCCATTTTGTAGTGAAATCAATACGCAACCAGTAATTTTGTTCTTACGTACGCTTCCATACGTACGCGACCAGTAATCTTCCTTCATTTCAATTAATTTACACGGAATAAATTCAATTCAATTCTTTATTTATTAATGGGTAGCAAACAATGTTCGTACAAAATAGATAATAAAACACAAAGGATTTTTTGACGGTTAGATGGTTTATTTCGGGATCATTACCATAGAATAAATAATAGTACTACGTACTAAAGCTTGAATTCTGCTGGCTGGTTTGATTTGTGTATAATAGATATCTATTGAATAGTACGTTAAAAATGTATGTCAACAAACACATCTCTGTCGGGCCTAATAAGAAACTAATTTTTTAAGTTTTGTATATATATTTAAAAAAGCGAAAATCACTCACTCATATAATATATATTCACTGACTAAACACGAAATCTCGAAAACTACTTGATCCGAAATTTGGCAGGTAGGTAGTTTATAGGTAGGAGACGTCAGCTAAGAACGGATTTTGCGACAGGGCTGAATTAAGGGGGTAAAATGGGGAATGAAACTTCCTATGGAAGTTCTTTTTTTTTTAAGTTATATTGATGATAATTGGTGTTTGATCCATTCAAAATAAAATTTGATGTAATCAATATTTTTTGACAGGGATAATTTAAGGGCGAGAAACTGGGGATTAAGCTTTAAAAGGCTGAACACGAAATCTCGAAAAGTACTTGATCTCTGTAGCTGAAATTTGGCAGGTAGGTAGTTTATAGGCAAGGGCGGATCCAGCTTCTATATCAGGGCTGGGCTCATATAGTCGAGTCGAGGTCTAGTTAGCAGACACGGTCCAATTCCATTACAACTAGAAAAGCTATCAGTAGTCAGCTAGTATATTATATTTTAGGGTTTGTTTTGTACATAAGTTCTTAATTTTATCTTAAGTTGTTGTAAATATTTTTTTACCACAATGTATACAAAAGTAAATAAAGAAATTTTCGTTATTATAAATTTTTCTATTGATTTAGAACTATGTATTTTTATTATTATTTTAGTCTCGCCCCTAGAAAGAAAGGTAATTTATAGGTCATATATTTACTTTGTTAAAATACGTTATAGGCTTCATTATAGTCCACCCACCCCCAAATTAGTTCCATGGAACAAATATGCGACGGAAGTAATGAGAATCTACTACCCCCCATTTTCCCCAAAATGGGGGAAAGTTTATAATATTTGGCAGAAACATTCGGTTATGGCGCCAAAGCGACCCCCGGTCCCTGTATTCTGGGGTAGCAAAAATAGCCAACTACAAAAAAAATACTATGAAATTGTAGGACCTTTATACATGTTGCGAGTACGTGCTCGCGAAGTCTACTGTTCGCAGAACTACTAGTTATTATTGCGAATGAAGCACAAGAAAAATTCTTGAAATTGAGTTATTCCCCTTGCGGTGGAATCCGATATTTCCTATATCAAGTGTCGTCCTACGGAAGTGCGGGTAGACTTTAAACATAATCGAAGGTGAACGTTTCGAGATCGATTCTTGACGACGCGACCCTCGTCACTGCTCGTTAGGTGAAGTGTTTCGATACAAAAATACAGATTAACGCTGCGGAATAAGCGGTTTATTGGAATTTGAACCTTTGAACGAGACGTAGATGTTTTCGTAGCGGAAGCGTAGGCGTTATGCTACGGAGCGAGAGACGAGGTAAATTCTGCATGTTTATTTTTTTTCCTCTAGAGATAATTATGGCATCTTATGTTGTACATATTGTAATATCTACAAGTGTATTACGCTATGTACAGTATTTTTGAAAAAATAAGTCATGATCAGAGTCATGTGTTTGTGAAGCGAATCATGGTCGAGTGGTAAGTCATGCTCGTGTTATCATGATCGTGGTCAGGGGGGTGTCACTCCGCAGTTTAGGTATGTTCGGTCGGCGCTCCACTCCGAGAAGACAATGCAAGGCTGAGCTCAGTGGCCGCCCGCACGCTAGCCTCGTCGTAACTAAGCATACGTGATTGAAAGAGAGCGGTATATCTATGGTAATATAGCGAGCGGTATCCAGCGCTGTGCGAGTTGAATTGCTACTTAATTGCCTAGTAGATAGAGTCCTTATTTATTTCAATTCCTTTGCGGAGTGAACTTTCTGTACGTAGTACTATTATTTATTCTGTGTCGTGGTAGAGTTTCTTTTAGTATTTTCATGAGGGTTTCATGGAATTTCGGATAACACGTGAATAGATACGTGGTATTTGATAGACACGTTTCACCATAACTATTCGTGCACATGTACAAATGTATCTAATTGAGTATACAACGTGTAACAAAAAGGTTCAACAGTACTGAAGGGTATGTATGTACTCATCATTATGAACAACTCTTACTACGGGGCCAATATTGAAATCGAGAAAAAAGTTGCTGTTCCATACAAATGTTCATTGACCTTGGACAAAATGTATGGAACACTGATTTTTTTTCGCGATTTCTGTGTTGGCCCTATAGTAAAAGTTGTTTATAACGTGAGTACATATTTACCCTTCAGTATTGTTGAACCTTTTTGTTACATGTTGTATATTAAGTATAACCAAATACATTTAGACCGAAATAGGTATTGTTACAATCCGTACGTTTACTCGAAGATATCCAGTATTCCCAGTACTTTTTTCAAAACAAACGGCTGTAGCCATGGCCATGTGGTTCGTCCGCGTTGTTCGATCAATCGGATGTGAACTTTTTTCCCCATAGGTTTGATTTCAGAATCGGACCACCCGGACTATTATAGTAGAACCACTACGACCACATAGCCAGGTACAATTAATCGAAACATGAGGATTTGACTAGCTTACTTGTTCCGATTTATAGTAAGTAAGTGCGACGACCTCCTTGCATAAGGTGGAAATTAATTAATTAATGTAATTATTTGATTTACTTCACTAAATAAATTGTTCAGTTAATTTATTTCATTAATAGATTAATATGTGATTAAAAATATGACCAGGATTATGACTTATTCTGATTTTGGTATAAATAATAATATTTTATTAAATATTTAAAAAAAAAACATAATTATGATATCTTTTTACTATAAATTAAGTTAGATAATTAATCGTAATTAATCCTAATTCCTAATTCTAAATCCTTTTCAAAAATGATTGGATTCTAAAATCAAATCAAATCATTAATTTGCCTTCTAATATACTTACAAAAGATCTTAAAAATATAATTATGAAGTCATGCCATTAACACCCATAATCTGGGGTGCAAAATTGTAACAATATTACATAATATTAATATTAAATTAATTTCAATGTCAACATTATTCACACAAAAGTAGGATTTACAATATTAAAATTATTAAATAAATTCATGCGCATGTACTAATCAAGTAACAAATCAATAATTATAGTGTGTATAGTGTAAAGGTCAGTTCTAATATGCTTAAAGGTCAGGTTTTTATGTGTTTTGCCTAATTGAATGGATTCGATTAATTAATGAGCTACTTTAGCCCCGCGACGCGGAGCGAAAGGAACCTCTTCCTCCCCGCAGCGGCACGTAAAATCTTATACACACCACGGGAGCAAGTAAAGAAGCCTCAGATCTCACGCATATACATGAGATCTGAGCTATTATGAACTTTTGCTCCCTAGGTGAGTAATCTACTATTTAGTAGGATCACCTCGCTATACCTATTACTCAGGATTCTACAGTCCGATGAATCGCACTGACTTGAAAAAAGTTTACGTAGTCCTATAGAATCGCATTGTTTTCTGTACGAGCGCACTGCCACGCACTGCCCAGAAATAATTTCATGTTGTTCGATTGATCGCACTAACTAGAAAATAGTCGAACCACATGGCTACAGCCACATTTCCGGGATAAAAATGTCCTACAACCGATCAGACAGAATATTGCGATTCCCGCTCGTTCCGCCACCAACTTAGGCCGGTTTCCAGCCGCCATGACAGCTAATCAATGTTCGTTTCGTCCCGCGGACCGCATTTTTAATATCAACTTGCTGGCTTCTTGAGACGTGTTGCCGCGTTCCGGAACCTTTTGTAATGTTGAATATCGGGATGAAAATTCGTTGTTGAGTTCGCAAATATCTATGCATGGTCTACCTTTATCGTTGTATCAGGATATACCAGTTTTATATAAAAGTTTTTATAATAGATACACGCGGAGTTATTTATTGATTATAAAAGATTATATAATAAACAGAAACTGTATATTTTTTCATGATATAAAGTGTTGAGTGATTGAGTCACAAACGCACACAGTCACTTATCCTCTCACACATAATTATACCTACAACAGTAGGTAGTGTGGTGTGATGTTTCGAGCATAATTATATACTGGAAGGTGTGATGCTTCGAGCATAATTATATACTGGAAGGTGTGATGCTTCGAGCATAATTATATACTGGAAGGTGTGATGCTTCGAGCATAATTATGTACTGGAAGGTGTGATGCTTGGAGCATAATTATGTACTGGAAGGTGTGATGCTTGGAGGATCTAGCTCTCTCTCGTGTGATATGATATAATAAATTTATAAAATTACAATATCATAACATAACAACAAAAACATCGTGAATTCCGCTTATGACACCATAAGATGTTTATGTAAATGTGTTGGTATCTAGTTTTGATAAAAACTTAAGAATATAATTATAATTGAATCGCCTCGTGTGTAAACACGTTCGCATCCTGCCACCGGGAGAGATGTCACCCAGCAGACTGCAGGTGACAGCTGCCAGAGGCAAACACCTCAAGTATGCCATTCTGGAGTCAGCATATGAGTTTGTCCCATTCGCAGTTGAAACAGCGGGACCGTAGGGAACAGGGGCACGGAAGTTTGCGTTGGACCTTGGGCGCAGTATGAGAGAAAAGGGTCGAGATCCACGGTCTGGATGGTTCTTGACCCAGTAAATGATTATGAGCATTATAAAGAATTGAATAATTATAGGTACATATTATATATTCGACAAAATTGTGTAAATAATTAAGTTTATTTGTGTGTCCCTTCATCCTATGAGTACTCGAAACGATATTACAGCGGAAAAACACTAGAAATTAAAACAAATTTTGGTAACAATGGAATTCCGCAAAGTAACGCCTGAATCAATCACATTTATTAGTGTGTGAACAATTCATCCTATTTATGCAGGAGTCTAAAAAACAGTCACCGACTGCAGTTTTTCACAAAATAATGCATAAAAGTTTGAAAAATAAAAAAGAACATTAAAGTTTAGTGGTAAAATGCATCAACATACGTTCATACTACGGTGCATCCAATTTCCCCGCTTCCAGGATTGATAGTGGCACTGTACGTACTTACGGCAAACTTATGTGTAGAGTTTAGTGGAGCGCTACCGTCGTATATGCTGAAGAAAACTGATATACTTCCGTGGAAAATTCTAGTTTCTATAAATAGCCACCTCTGCAGATACAAGTTGGTCGCTCTAAAGAAAGGCATGTCGCGTATCCTATTTTCACCTAAGTATATGTAAGTACATAAATATTATGCTTTAGTTTCTTTGTGTGTCTGAATCATTGATTATTTATCTAATACTACTAAGTCTGAATATAAGCCAATGAGACTGAAATTAGCTACACCACGTAGCTTTACTACGCGCTACTTTTTTATGCGTAGGCTGGTTACTACTTCATTCTTACTAGGTATCATATCGTTATCAGAATTAGATTAAATTATACATCCTCGAATTAAATGTTATAATTATACCTTATCTATACGATCTAGTTTCTTCTGAATCTCGCAAAGAAAACTTCCGAGTGGCTTATACATAAATAACGGTCTGTGATGAAAAATTCATTATTAAGCCATCATAAGACTCTGAATTTCATATTTGGGTGGCACTTTCAGAAACTCGTGTCTGCTTCCGGTGAATATGGCCAAGTTTTACCCGGGAAGTGGCAAGGGGCCTAGGAGAGGATTAAATGATTAAGTGCTTTAGTACAGCGGTTGTTAAGGCGCTTGTCATACCTTCGGAATAGAGTGGGTAGTTTGTGGTATGGAGAAACTATTAGTAACAATGGATGTCTTCAAGTCCCGAGTGAAATGGTCTCTTCTACGTAAGCGTGCTTCAGCGTAAGACGTAATCCTATTTTTACAAATATAAAACGAATGAATTCTCTTTGTTCGTACTCGTCTGCTTGGAAAAAAGCTTGCAATGTTTTCCTCTAGTCAAGCTTTCCTACTATGATAAACAAAAAAGAATGCAATTGACGTTTACAAGAAATAAATACAATATAAATTTTGTGTCATCTTGTTGGAATGAGCTGACAACCAACACACAAGACAACCAAGACTAAAAAAATGCTTTCTTCAACTCGATAGATAGCGCAGTCAAAAACAGCATATAATATTTTTGATATGTGGCACATGAAATAAAATAAAAAACTTGACAATGCTAGCAGCCACGTCTGGTCTGCGCAAAGTCAGAGCCATTTATAATGTGCTTCTTTTTTTATATTTTTTTTAATTGTCTGTCAGAAACTCACCCATTTTTTTTTAGTTACCTGATAAGGCATTAAGTGCCTTAAAAAAAGACTTTATTTAGTTCATCATCATTATCAGTTCAAGGATTCTAGGGCTTGGAGCCCGATCTTCAGCTTTTCCCTTCTACTTAGTTACTGCGTTCGCCAGCGGCCGCGGGATAAGGGAGCCGAGAGTGTAATTACCAAATGCACACGCGTTCTATATGACGTTTTTCAACACTTGCGAGGAGAAAACCAAACTTGTATTGTTATTAACTTTTTGATAATAATCAACCACACAGCGAAAACGTCAAAGCACGAGTGTATAATATCTTGGATTAAGAGCCTAAACAGATGTAATAAGATCCACTTTATGACCACGTGTGATGAAAAAAAAAACCAATTTATTTGATTTTCGTACGCGGTTAAAAAGAAAAACTACCTCGACCTAGATATTAAAGCTTCACAGAGTACCAGGCTCACAGAAAACAGAGGTGATTCCCACGCGTCAAGGCTCTGAGGGCACTACAGTTGTGAGGCTCTACAGGAGTCGTTAAAATCGAGCACACTTCACTCTTCCTTCCTCTACATGCCAGTTTTTATGATCGAAGCATTCCATGTGGGGGTTTTATCAAGGATTTGCCGTCTGGCTGAGAAATAAATTGCTGAGCGAGGGAATAAAATTTGTATCTTTGTTTTTTACTGCGGGTAGTACGGGATAAAATTTTAGATAGATACCACAGTAAAAAAAAAATACTACAACCAGTTTTAAAGCTTTTGGACTTCCTCAAGAAGTTTATACCATTCCCCATCTAATAAACTTATTTTATTCAGTGAAAATAGTGAATAAAAAAGCACTTTTAATCACTATTTTGCGTTTGAATTTAGAACACACCAATATATTCGACCTTCATCTTAATGCTATACAACCTCCATGCGCAAAAAATATCCGATACAAACTCCTTGTGCAAATAACGTATAGTGCAACTCTTGACTAATAAAAAGGATTTAAATCCGTTTTATACTATCCTTATAAAAGTAAGTAAGTAAGTAAGTGGTTTTACAACCAATTTTACAGTTTTGTCACATTGTTTTTGGAGTTGTATCATTTAGTACTTCCTCGTAATCAAAACTACTGCCATGCCAAGTTTTGTGAAGATTCGTTCTGACGTTTGATTCTGAAAAAGTAAAACACACATGATTACTGTGACACTTTATATAATAATGTAATTTGTTAGCAGCTTGATATAGTAAATTATGAAATTAGTTTGATTGTTATTGTGCCTACTTTAAAATACCATAAGTAACTATAAAAATATAGTTACTTACCTCCTAAGTACATCCTTTCTTTTGTTATGAAAAGTCTTCCTATCAAAGACTGGCTGGAAAATTCCCCTTACAAAGTTGCCTCTAGTTCTGTACTGTGAACTTAGCCGTATAGACCAACTAACTTATTTGTAGAGTTGGCCAAATAACTAAACTAACATTTTCTACTAGTTTTGTTCAAAAATGCGATGGTGACTCTCTCATTGAACTAGGTTGCTAAGTTGGTTGTTAATATACGGTACAGCGAACTTCTAAAAGGCTTCATTCGTCAGGCCTTTGCACCCCTGCAAGTCTGCAAACACAGTTACGCAACTATTCTGATTTCAGTTTGACATTCAGGTTCTGAATGTAATAGTAGTAGAAATAGAGTATAAAATAGTATCACACACAATACTTCATATCAAGGGCGGATCCAGGGGCACTGGGCACGTGCGCACTCAAACGGTTTAAATATAACAAAGAACTGGGAGATTTGTAAGATACCGCTTTAACAATTTATAAACAAATCTACATTTAAATTAGCCTTGATAAAACTACTATTAAATAGAAAGTCTATGTAAATAACCTGTGTACCTATAAGTTAACATTATATTGAGTTATAAGCTTACTTATTGCTAAAATGTCAATACTTACTCCTACATACTCGTAGTAAATAGTAGTAGTAAATGAGAGTCGATATCTGCCTACAAAATGCTATGCAGTTTGGCAGAGTTTTAAATTGAGCTATGTAATTAATGAAACTTTTGAACTTTCGCGACCTCGTGACCACGGCCATTGGAACATGGTCGAAACGTCGAGGTATATAAAAATAAATTTATTTGTGCGTGATTAAGTCCCGGTGATAAACATAATTATATGTAATTAATATCCAAAATACAGCATAGGATAATACTACGGGGGAACTTGGCCTATGGCCCATGTGCCCCTCCCTGAAATAAATCCTAGATCCACCCTTGCTTCATATAATCTGAGCTATAGACTGATTTTCAGCTGCTTTGGTCCGCTCGTGCGCCAAAGCCGTGTTGAACAAAATCGACTATTAGAAAAAAAAAACTCCTATAATAAGAATGTTAGGCTTTACTCATTATTGTAATAACCCAGGTCCTGTGTACAGGATGACATTGAACTCATTGGCAATATCTTAGGGGCCTTCATACTCATCATAAACTTTTTGAAACTATCACTGAATAAGCGAAAAAAAAAGTGGATGTCCCATACAGAGAAAAATGGTAATTACGCACGACAAAATGTATAGAGCAGCTGATTTCCGCGTTGATTTCGTAGTAAAAGTTGTTCATTACGATGAATATAATGATCTCCTAAGTCTTAGGGCGTATGATATTGCTAACGAATTGAATATCACCCTGTACACTTTCTTTTCATTGGGACCACTCACAAAATCGCGGAAATCATAGTCTATTATTCATATGGCACAACTTGGATAAGTCGCGTTGTAATTGTTGATAACACCATTTGGTGTTAGCCTATTAATAAACGATCTTTATAATGCTACCGCTAGAGCTCCGGAGTTTGGGATACACTGGCATGAGGTAATTTAATCAAATACAATTTCAGAAAGGCCGTAAACTAAACACTTTCATCAATACCTTCGCTAATGGAAACGGTTGGGTAATATGGGTATATTGTCCGAACCTCCAATCCCTGGGTTTATTATACTCTGACAGTTATTGTCGTAACTTCGGGCCGAGCTTGGTGAGCCTTTATTCAATTCTTGATTGTCTACAGTTGAAGCAGTATGAATGTTGTTAGATTCTCAGAGAAAACTCTCTGGTCACAGGTGTCGTTTTGGCATGATTGTAATAGTTGCTTCGGTCATATAACCAGAGTCAAAAGATAATCATAGAATATTCGTTTCTATTTTGAGGGGAATCTTTGAAAGAGGTTCGGCTGCGTTGGGGTGTAATGTAACCGAAGTCGAAGTATGTGGAGTGAACTCAATAAAACACATAAAGTAAAATATAAAATTATGAATTTGAATATAATTGTGCTTTTTTACTTGTCTGCTTAGAAGTAAATGTATTTTTCATTACACTTGCTCGTAAAGTGGATCTTTTTGCATCGGTTTTAGGCTCATAATCCAAGCTATTACGCACGCGCGTGATAAATACTTTTAAAATAAGAATTCATATTAATGAAATTGGACCGACCAAATAATACCTGCACTTCACGGTCCCGTAAATGAATGCACGAGGAAAGCGTCAATACGCGAGGAATGGCGACGGATTGTTAGGCAAGCCACCACCGGAACCGATGACCACGACCACTCTGTCAAGAGTGTAAACCACTAAGAAGAAGAATTAATGAAATATACACAATACCTAATATATCATAACTGAAACCCGCAAAACACCACAGCAAATCATAATTGCAGATAAATTCAATGAGTAACTTTTCTTAATGGTCATACATAGTACCAAACCTCCAAAACGCTTTTCTAATATCCACCTTGATATATCTCCCACTTTGATGTAGAGTAAAAGTGAGAGATAGGACGAAATAAATATAAAGGAAGCTCTAAAAATACCGCTAAGCTTATGATTGCTCCATCCTACTATTATCATTAAAGTTTCCCTTCGGATGAAACCTGCAAACTGCTTTGAACGATGTTCAGGGAGGGAACGAAAAACGATGACCAAGACGCTTTCCTGTTCGCTCTTTCCTGAAAATGTGGTATATTTTTTTGAAGGAAATAAGGTTTCAGAGGGATGAAGACATTTTATTCATCAAAGCAAAATAATACTGTAATATGATGACGAGTTCTTTGAAGCTTTTCAACCGACTTCAAAAAAAGAGGTTCTCAATTCGACAACTTAAACAAACTTAAAAAACTCGTCGTCGTCGTCAGCCATAAGACGTCCACTGCTTGACGAAGGCCTCCCAATAAAGGGGACGGGCAGCAGCGTCTTCTTGGTTAACGGTGGTGAGCATCCTACGATATCCAAGCCGCCTGCCAAGCGTGGGGATTATGGCACCCTTTAAAAAACTCAATTAATCTAAATTCTAATTGATTAATTGTATGACTTAATAAAAAAGTTTTTGTTATTTATTTGAAAATTCCATAAACTCCTTGACACTATAGAAACAATTGCTAAGAAGCCAGACAGTCAAAGATTTTACAAATTTGTAGCCGTTCAATAAAAAAAATATTATTTATAATCAGAGGTTTTACAGTTAACATGGCAAAGCCACAACAAGTATGCTGAGTCCGCTGCCAACTGGTAGTAAGCTTCAGATTGTTTAATCTGCAAACTCGAAAAGAAGCTAGTTTGATTGCCTATCATCGGGTGGAACCTGGATCTAGATTAGCAAGGACCAAAACAGATGGCATAGTAACTAATAGCCAGCACTGGAAAAAGAAAAAAGACGTCTGTAGATGATAATGATTAAACTTCCACCGGTCCAAAGCACTGATCTGTGATCTAAGATCTAAAAGCAATTTAATTGTTTTTGTAAAAGTAGACGTGTTCTGTTTCAGTAAATAAAGGCACTTGCCCACAGTAACAATGGTTTTCCAATGTAACATATTTAACAAATATAGAGATAAAACGGTAGCCTCTAAATCAACGCAAAATAAAACCAGGTCAGCGCCCTGACAAAGTAACAACCCAAAAGGGTCGGACCTACTGCTTGGTCGTATTCATAGCCTTTTATCTGTCCTTATCTGACATTTTCACGTTTTAACTATCATGCGTGCTATTACGGAATAGCTGTAATTATACTGCCAAGCACCGTTACGGTACAAGTGAAGGCCGTGAAGGGTGCAATTATGAAAAATGATAATAGACGGAGTGTTGCTTGAAACAAAGGTCCGCAAAGGGCGAGCGCGCTTCCGGCCGCTCTATACACTCGTACGTATCAAATATACTGCCCGCCTTGGTGGGCGGCGGACAAAGATTAAGCTATTCTATTTGAAATAAGATAGGTATAATGGTATACTTGTTAATGTTTATCACTGCAAAATTATATGCGTATAGCATATAGATTACAGTGATAGTGATTTTGTTTTATTTATACGGGATGTGTCAAACCACGTAAGTTTCCATAGTGATAGTGTTTTTCAGGTGAAGTTAAAAAAAAAAAGTTTTATTTCAGACTTGGAACATCCATAAAGTGTTAGTGGGCGACCTATGATATTATGTTAGCAGTTTCTATGTATTGCAGATGTAATGGAAAATTATATGTGGTTTACTCATTTTATCATGTTTATTTAAATGATGTCTTGCACCCTTGGAGGAGTCAGCTGGCTGGTTACTAAATCCGAATTTGTTCGAAGCAAGACTTGCCGTGTTTGGCTTTTTTTTAAACCAAGAATACCGCGTTTGACCTCCAACACGCCGTATGGTATTCGACGATTAGATTGCCTCTTCCCATCCATGCCAATGTGCAAGCTGAGCAAATTAAACAGTACTTTCGCGATGTTAGGGATTTATTTTCATCCTCTCAACCAGCGACAATGATAAAATTAATGGACGGGAAATAAGCGCACGGATTTTGAAGACTATATGTTGAGCGCCGGCTCTCCTCTCGCGTCAGTCATACTCTGTCTTCGCGAATTGCGAGCCGTACGATACGACAATACAAACTTCTAATACATGTACATGTGTTCTCTTTTTGTCTTACAGTAATTAGATTCGCTATTTCTATTTTCCGGCAAATGTATGCATACTTTAGCTAGTTATGCTTGATTGTGTTGACTTGTTAATTTTGAACGATTTGCAAGCACTGGGCCCGTCCATTGCATTATCCCTGTCGCTGCTCTCAACGGTATCCACCCTCTGTACTCTGCCTACTCCATCAGGTTTCGCGCTGTGCGAAAGGGCGGCAGCGCGCAGCCCCGTCAGTGCTCCGCGCACCGCGACGCCGCTCGCCCGTCTCTACACTGCGAAGACCCTACAATCACAATTAACATATTTTAATTACTTTCACCCTGCGAAGGAATGACACTTCTGCATTAATTATCTTGTGACAGTTTTTGCAAATGTGGACGGAGTAGGACGCTACGGAACGTTCTTAAGGTAAGGCTATTTTTATTAGACCATGTGTTACACGAACAGCTAGGAATTAATATAAATATTGACTGAATGGACTTTATTTGAGCGTGTATATGTACTATGTAGTCTATTCATGATCACTGATATTCTACGATAGGTTGAGCACGTAAGCATGAACGGGCAAAAACAACCACAAAGCAAACATATTGAAAATTCTTTGTTGTAGATCTTTGAGTATCAAATTTAATTTATACTGTTTGGCTGATCCACTCTATAAATATTTTTAAAGTTTGATGTGACCTAATGGAATATATGCGACTTATGTAATGGAAGTATTTTTTCCCAATTTAGATGCAAAAAGCCTAAATATGAAATCTACGTTTATGCTAAGAAAAATTAAATATATGGTAACCAGGTTACTTTGAGGGACTACAGACAATTCTGTGAAATATATATATAAAAAACGATAATTTAAAGACGTCGTTTGAATCTGTTTAAATCTAATTGTTTTTCATCGGGAATTTAATTTCACGAACCACTCTCATTAAATTATAAACAGCATTATTGAGGAGACTGGCTTCATCCCACTAATTGCTTTGATCCGTTATCGGAACATAATTCAATGTAAAAATTGAAGGAAAAGCTCGAATGAATGCTGAAGGTGCTGTAATTTTCTTTGATCATATAATGCTGATGTCGGTGTCACAGTGACATGATAATAATGGGAATTTCACATGGAGGTTTTAAAACGATTATTTATAGGGCGATTTACTTTAAATCCTGAACTATTGTAGTGAAAAGATGAAACATAGAAACCTACAATGTGTAAAAATATGACATCAAATGAATTTTTGGGCATAGCTTTCGATAAGTCCTTTTTTGTTGATTTGTTTAATTAATAGTGAGTATTTAAGTGTGTTTCGTGAACATTATTGTATTTCTCAATTTTTATAGACTGGGTAACTAAAAAATAATTAATAATATCTACGAAAAATTAAACGATGTAAAATAAGGAATATTAAAAGAAAATAACATTAAAAAAGAAAGTAGGAAGGAATATGTAATGCTATCTGGTTTCTTGGTCAAAATAATTTGTTAAAAAATTATTAAAAACGCGACTTCATTTTACTGAATGACTTTAGAGATTTGACCAAATCACTTTTATAGTAAAAAAAAAAGAAAATAATTAGAGAAATAGCAATACTGAGTAGTTATTTTAACATCTCCAGGGATATTAGTTAGAGATATGACCAAATCACAGGTTTTATCATATACCTGCGACATCGGCATGGTGACTACTAAAGTGAACAAAAAGTCTTTAATAGAACATTTTTTATCGTTTTTTTTCTGAAAATAATTCAGCCAAGGTATAATTGATACCTCGGGCTGAAAGTTGATTGGTCTACATTATAACGACTCTTTCAGTCATTGAATATTCAGTAATGGGCACTACGTATATGGGCTTTGAATATCAAATAGAATATTCTATTTCAATTAGAAATAATAGCTCTATTCAGGTAATTGTAGCTTATTGTTTCACTTTGGCGTTTTATGTATTTTGTATAGTGATGATACCTACACGTTACCTTTGAAGGATATGTGAATAAATTATGTGTTTGCCTATTATGTTTGGTTAATTCTTTGTGCTTACATATCGGTAATACGAATCAAATATTACAGTAACTGATTATTTACCCACAGTGTGATATTTATTGATCGCTGGTTTATCAGACTTTTCATGAAAGTTTTTTGATAACTATTTTTAAAAGTAGTTTTTCTGCGAGCAGTACTTAGACTTCGCGATTCCTCCCGAACTGAGGGTGAGGCCTCACTATCTTGACGATTAGCTCATAATTCAAAATTATAATTTAGAATTGAGTACCTATCGAATACATTTTTACCTACCAAGCCCTTTTTTTTTGCATTTTTTTACCCTTGTACCTTTTTAATATATTTTTTCCTATCGTATGGTTCTGCCAAATACCTGTATGAGCATATAATTCAATCAAAAATCACCGACGACAAAAAAATTAAGAAATTGTAAAGCTGTGGCGTTAGGTATCAAGTTTAGATTAGTTTCAAATACGGTCTTTTGTTGGTACGCGAGTACCAACATCCAAACAACAGGACAGATGAAAGCAAATTTTGGTAGTTGTTGCAAAGACTTCGCTCGCTCGGTCAAAAAGCGTATTTAATTTGGAACAAGCTATTGATTGGGAATAAATTAAGAACATTACTGGAGCACTTTGAAACAAATATTCAAGTTTTTAAGAGAATGAATGTATAGGATGCTTATCTTTTCAACCGACTTAAAAAAAAGGTTGAGAACCTCTTTTTTTTATTTTTGCGATTACTCCGCCAATTATGAACTGATATTGATTATTGTATTTTTTTGGTAGGTAATATTTCAGAGGTGGTCCCATATAAAATTTTATCGAAATCGGTTTAGTTTTTAAATCAAAATTACTAGAAAATATAAAGATGTCATCCAGGTATTCGAAGTTGAAGTCGGTTGTATTTTTTTTAAGAAGCGTATTATTAGAACAAAGGAATCGAGAACTTTTCAAACAACCCGATTTAGTTATTTTGGTTTTAGTTGCTGCTTTGCAACTGCATATTATTTGGTTCACAAAAATCTCTCAAGCCTGTTTATCGAACGTTTCTGTACAAAAATTAGTATAGAGCTTATTATGTATATATGCTGTGCTCAGTAGCACATTGACTTTACTACAAATTATGTAATCTCGGTAAGTGAATTATTGTAATTCTTATGAGATTAATAAATATTCTGAAACCATATTATATTTTATTTCGAGGTATAATCCTTATTTCACTGGGCTTAAATGTCGATTTAATATTAACCTCGTAGAAAGTAATTGTTGGTACACAGACCGTCGAGCCATTAGCTGTAACTGAGTTAGAGGCAGACGCGCAGCCAATTTGTGGGGGAAGGCTTTTATGGGGGCCCTTGGAAGGGTAGGGGGAGAGCTTATGTGGGAGGTAAGGTTGGCTATTCTTTAGGGATTAAAGCAGGAAATATGAGGCGATTGTATTAGATTTACTATGATGGTATGATGTACCTAATTACTTTAAATAAGTAACTAGGCGTAATTTTTTAGTAAAAGTAAATATAATTAATGAAAAATAAATAAAATAGGGTATACAATTTTGGTATGGGATAGAGTAGTTGAGATCGTTTCTTCCCCGTGGTCTACCTACGTGGTTCACCTAGGTGTTCCACGGATACCTTTTTGTACCCGTGGTCCACCAGGTGTACTATGGGTCATTAAATCTAACCACGGATCACCCTGGTGTACTATGCATAATTCAACGTACCCGTATTGTTCCGCCCTAAGTCCTTACTTTTTAACCGACTTAAAAAAAGGAGGAGCTTTCCACTCGCTTTATTTAATTTACGCTTGTTACCGCACTCCTTCATATTTTATAAATCGGCGGAAAAAGAGAGATGACTTGCGAGAGATGATTTCAACGTTGGCCCCCTTAATAAAAGTTGTTTGTTTTGATGTACAGAATATGCCCTCAAAAGGATGCTAACTAATTAGAACTAACCCTGTATATCTATCTAGTACTGAATTATCAGTAAGCTACTGTTAGTAGGTACGTTCTGTTGACTCAAAATGGCGTATATACTTTCTTTAACAAAAAAGGCACTCCTATTTAAAATTTTGCTAATTAATTTAACAGAACTAGGTCGCCCAAATAGGTCGAAGTACTTGAAACACGTGGAAAGATCTAACACTGAAGCTTTCTAAGTACCTTTATAAGTAGTTCAGTCAGTCTTTTACTTTCGTTTATTAGATTCAATCTACCCACTCACAAAAGTAGGTACTTATCAGTATCAGTTGCTGAGGAACCAACGAAAATGACGAAAAAAATGAAATTCGCTTTGCATTGCGAACATTTTGTAAGGGAATCCATTATTTTCCTTCCTGTTGTTAATAATAGCTGTAACAAAAGACTCCCCATCGGGCACGCCATGCCTTGAATTACTCTCTTATTAAAGGCGAAGATGGTGAACCATGTTATACCTACGCATACCTAGGCACACAACTAGGCACTATTAAGTGAATATACGAAACGAAACAAACGAAACGTGGAATAACAATAAGTTTGTTAGTATTTAATAATATGTACTGATAGCAACGGTCAGTCTTCGGATGGGTGATCGCGATAGCAACGGGTGATCCAGCCAGTCTACGGATGGGTGATCGCGATAGCCACGGGTGATCCGGCCAGTTTTCGGATGGGTGATCACGATAGCAACGGGTGATCCGGCCAGTCTTCGGATGGGTGATCGCGATAGCCACGGGTGATCCGGCCAGTCTTCGGATGGGTGATCGCGAGTGGCATTTAGTTATATCTGAGCGCTACTGTGGAGTGACACGTTATACTTATTGCTTTTTTTTCTATGTTCCTGTAACAATAGCTGTCAAGCCACGTCTGAGTCTTCGGGCAACACATTAACTCTGACACTATACGAACCAGTCTATATTATACGAACTTACTCAATTACTTTTAATAATATGTACTTATATAATTAAATGTGTTTGTTTGTACCTAGTTCCGTAACGGTTGAACTGATTTGGATCGAATAATCTAAGGTTCCATACGTTAATATAGTTATTAATTTCTCTCTCAAGATTTAGTATTTATAAATATTATATCAACATGAAAACCACATTCTTGTTGAATGTTAGTTTGGCTTAGCTTTGATCAGAAACTCGGTTCAATCTTTGAACTTTGTTTTCGAATCCTTTGTACACAGTAAATAAAGCTCCTTCTATCGGCTTAGTTACGTCAAACCAACCATGAAACTTGTTCAGGGAATCGCCATCGATAGGAAATATCGAGGCACGATCGAGTGAGTACTCGCTCCAAACTTCATCATGGACAAACATTGTCTATTCGCCAGTATAAATAGAACGATCGCTCGTTAAGTTAGTTACGCTAGCCGCCGACTAATTAAATTACTGAAAGCTTCCTAGAAATCTATGTAGGCACCTAACAGATTGCTTAAATATTATTACAGTTTGTAGATAATTAAACTAAAAGGCGCAGGAAAATCTTTGCGTTTCATTTTCGCCTAATAATGCCTAAAGATAAGTAGTCAAGAGATCAAAGACAATGCTGAAATCTGATACCTAAACGAAGCTTTTGTACAAGTTTTGCAAGAGGGCTAACATTGACATTACCGCACCTGACTGTCTCTATAAGTCTAGACTTTCTTCAGTAATTAGAAATAGACTTACAATAAAGGGTTAGTTTTAATCAGTTAGCATCCTTTTAAGGGCATATTCTGTATATCAAAACAAACAACTTTTACTATGGGGCCAACATTGATATCGCATTAAAAAAAACAGCTGTTCCATACATTTTGCCCAAGGTCGATGAACTTTTTGTCCATACAAAAAGTTCATCGACCTTGGGCAGCTGATAATTTTTACGCGATTTCAGTGTCGGCCCCCATAGTAAAAGTTGCTTGTTGTGATGTACAGAATATTTTTTACCGAAAATTAAAAGGATGCTAACTGATTAGCACTGACCCTGTATAATAAATTATTTTGTATTTGTGTACCTACATAGTAGTTGAGATAATACTCCATGATGATATAGATAGCTACTTGGTAATTAGGCTTTTGCGCCCCTGCTGAACAAAATACTATTGTAAAAACAAAACGGTATCGGAAAACAATAATAAACGAGAAAACGAGTTGGTAGGGATGTTAACAATGGCGGAGTATGAGCGAGATAGCTATAAAGACTTGACGGAGAGGCTTCTTTATCGATGTAACTCGAAGGCAGATTTTATCTCCAAGAATTTGTGCTGGCTTTATGGGATACCACTGAAAATAGAGACGAAAACATTTTCGGAAAGGTTTCTATGTTTTCCTTTTATGTTGAATCTGAGTATTGAATTAGCTGGAAATTTCTCAGTTATGTCGTTGGTAATAAGTGCTAATTACGATTCTTTTTTCTATTGGCTTTTATTGAAGTTATTTCTATATATTTTTTGGATTCTGTTTCGAAAATATGCTAACGAGATTCCTTTACCACCCTTTACACATAAAAAACGGTCAAGCTCCTAACCGGCATAGGTTACTGAAGGTCACTTAGGAACTGAAAAAGCCACATAATTACACTCAAAAAAGAAAAACTTCCTTTGTAGGCAGTCGGGTTAATACGTGTCCCTGATGAGTAATTTTAGCCGTAAAAATTGTAAGCACGTATTCGCAAATGCTCTTTAACTTTCAGATAGTTTGACGAGAACAAAAGAGAAACTTTAAATTAAGGACAAGGCCGATCCTTATCTAATCTTTCTTCTTTGTACCAAATAGCTCTTTAAAGAAAATACATTTAGTAGTTTAATCTCGACATTACTTTGGAGAAATCAGTCAGAGTTGGTACGTCGTTCGTAGTCTGCCTAGAACTGCCGTGCGTGTCGTGCCACCCCTTGTGTTCAGGTTTTGATGGCATGGCAAATAAATAAATAAATAAAGCTCAGTTGGTAGCATGTCTGCTTTCAGAGCTCTAGGGCGTGGGTTAGATCTGGGTGGGGGCCAGGACATGAAAATGTATGTGACGAACGAAGATGTTTGTTCTGTGGCTGGGTGTAGTATGTATTATAAGTATGTATTTAAGTAAAAAAAAATTGTATATAAGTATTCTATCAGCTATCTGGTTTCCATAATACAAGCTTTGCTTAGTATGGGGCTAGATGGCGCTGTGTGTAAAATGTCCCCCAATATTTATTATTATTATTTACTAGTGGTACGCTGAAAACCTACTACTACCCCAGGTACCTACTTAAAAACAGGCGGACCACGAAAATAAGTTTTAATTTCCGGTGTTCGTGGAAACAATTTTGTAAGTCACATCTGGCTGAAAATGTGGCAGATGTGCAGCACTTCGGAGCGAGTTCGGTGCTCGGGCACAATCCCATTCGGCGAATGGGCGACAGGTTCGTTATGCGGCGAGAGGCAAGAGAGCAACTGGCCGACAGACGAGAGCACTTATATCGCATGGCCTTTTGACGGCTTTTGTGGAAGGCGGTTTATTACGGACGGGAATGGGAGTTTCAGTTTCTTTGTTAACATGTTTTTTCGTAATGTAAGGAATTTACAACAGTAATTTCTATATAGGGTATAATAGATTCGTCTAAGGCCGTTTGTCCACCGCTGCCGTCACTGAGACGTTAACGAGAACGAAATGACTTCGGCGACGTCATCTCGTTCTCGTTGACGTCTCGATGACAGAGGCGCGGTGGACGAACTGCCTATATTATTAATATTATATAAGGTATATTAATAAAGATTTGTCTTTCCAGACAGGAATGGGCGTGACAGTTGATTTTTTTAACCTATTATTATATTGCAATCTTGATTGTAAAAAAAGGCAACGTTATTTTTGTAACTTTTTCTAGGACTTTTTACAGGGTTTTGTTTTTTTGTACTAAATTTTAAAGGGTCTTCACTCTGGATCCGCTTTGTACATTAACATTAATAATAATAATTTATTTCATTACCAAAAATAGAACTTATAGTTATTTTATTATCTAATTCGAATAATATTATTTGTAATTTAATTCAATCAAAACATCAAAAATTTCATATTTTTTTATATATTCGCTTTATGATGGTTTCGTGTAAATTTTTGATATGTATAAATTAATATAAAATGTATTTTTACAATTTCTTTAATTTCTATTTGCTATATACAATTACTATTACTATATAAAATCAGAATCCCTGTTCACAAAATATAATGAAGTTGAATTTACTTTAAGTACCAAATTGAATTCACTCTGGAATCCGCACTAAACTCAAAAATTTCATAATTCACCCATTTAGTTACATTGAATAGAAAACTAGATTGGCAAAAGTTGAAAACTAGTGGAAAATTCGATAAAACAACGAAGACACACCAAAAACGTAACGTCATCCTCATACGGTTAGCAAAAACAGAACCAAAATAAGTGGCGTAGCTAAGCTTGCATTTCGGAATTGGCTCGTCGTATGTCCAATATCCGTGAGAGTGGCCGGGACAGTTCCTATTATGCAGTGACAGGGCCGCGAGCGCACGCGAAATGGTATCTCGTGTTCTGTCTGTATTTTCTCGCAGTTCCATAATAGTTACAGACACTGCACTGTACACTGCCACTGTTTTATTTTTTGTATTTTGGTCTGTTTGATTTTTTTATATATGTTTCAGGAAATGGAAAACGATTCCAATTTTCTTCTCGCTATCGGTCTTAGTTTCGGAATAGTTAAACCGTCTTTTGTTTTTTCGAGTAACAAAAGAATAGATAACAGAGCCAATATCTGAATTGAAAGCAAAGGTAGTAACCTTTACTACTATACTAGCTCAGGGCTTTTGCTTTTCTGTGGTTTCTATGACCAATTCTATTCAATTCAATTTATTTCGAGCCTTTGGTATACATAATATACGATCATCATCACCATCGGCCAACTCAGCGTGATTCATCGACTGTGTGCATTCCTAATCTTCCATCTCCTTACAACAACCATCAATGCAGTGCACAAAACAAAACCTTGTCCACTTTCTTTTACGTTTTCTTATTTTGCATATTAAGTAGTAATTTATCTAGTTGTAACATTGAAGTACGACCTTGTCCTTCACCCCCTCTCCGTACCCAGTTGTATCGACCAGCACCAGATGTGGGAAATAGCTGCGCTCGTGTCAAGGTAAACAGAGTACAGCACGCTTCTATGAGGACGTGACTTTGTATATGAAATATATAGTGAAGGACACGATAACTGGCTGGAAAGATGTACGGTGCTGTGATAGGAAGTACCCTTCTGTATATATTCTGTATATCTAGTACCCAGATTTGTCATCTATTATCTCAGGGTGACGAGCGCAGTACTGTGGCACAGGATATTGTTCGCAAGTTCACAATTCTGCACGGCTACAATGGAACAATCAATAGAACTAGTGGGAACATACTTTATGGCCAGGCGTGATGCTTACCACTAGTAGAACGACTGGTAAGTCTTGTAAGTGTCTTGTCGTGTCTATTGCATTGAAAATAACACACAAAAACATAGACAAAAATAAAGTTTTGTCAGTCAATTGCTTTAAAAAACAAAAACACAGGCACAGCACATAATTATTAACGGAATTATTAAAAAAAAAATATGTTTACCTATTTGTGCAAGTTTAATAGTAGTCTGAACATTACTCTAGTACCTAGGGACTCTATATTCCTACTTACTTAATTAGCATAATAATATACTTAAACACTTATTTGTAGTGGTAGGACTCTACTGCAGAGTCCGCCTGGGGAAGTTCCCCTCCTTTGCCAGTTATTCAACCGCCAAGCAGTAGTGTGCATGCATTACTGTGTTCCAGTTTGAAGGGCAATGTTACTAGAGAAATTACTGGCTATGAATAGATTTAACATGTAATATCTCACGGTGACGAGCGCAGTGCAGTGCAGCGCAGGATTGTGTTCCCAAGTTCACAATTCTGGCACTGCTACTGTTAGTGGTAGATATTCGCTTACCAGCAGGCGAACGCTTTTCACGTCTCGTCACTTGATTGTATAAAAAAACATAAAACTTCGGTACAAAAGTTGCAATGAAAAAACACCGCATTGATTTACGGATTTGCTTTGTGTAAAAGCTGGACAGAATATAAACCATGTTTCAGTTTTTGTTGCCGCGTTTTTAGTTTTCTCTTTGACATAAATTGGACGCGTGTTTTGAACAAAAATATTAAAATGCCGGTAACATGAAAGGTAGCTTTGTCCAGGAATTTATATCACAATGTTTATGTTTTGATGAAACAACTTTACCTTTTTGTGGTCACAATTCCGTCCTAAAACTAAAGTATTTTTCTTTTGTTTTCTGAGATAAAAATGCTGCCAGTGTAATGAAGATTTATTGAATCAAAATCTGTAGTTGAGACTTTTGTACCGTCTGAAATTCAAGATCGTTTGAAGATAACTTGTGTAAAACAAACTAAACCAAATAATACAAAAGTTACTAACAGAAGGTCGGAATTCCAGAGATTTGAAAATTTGGTTTGGGTCTTTTTCCTCTGAAAGGTCCTCCAAAACTTCTAGCTACAGAAGTTTTCCTTCTTAGAAGGATTGGCTTACTTGTTACTAGGTACCAGGACTAATTTCAGAAACTTTTCACGAAATATTCAGTTTGCGTGTAAGGTACACCTATAAATCTACATACTATATGGCGATATTCAAAAACGCTGATAAAAAAAAGAATTATGTAAACAAAAAAAATTACTACTGACTAGGTCATGATTGGACATGACCGTGACTTACTGTGTGTGAAATATGTCTACTGCTGAAGGACTTGTACTCGTATCAATGGCCAGGAATAATAAAAAAACCTTTTAAATTAAAAAAATATTTTCAAAATCGGACACAATGAGGTTCCACAGAAAAAAACTTTTCGCAGGCTTTCTTAGATTAATAGGTATCAAGACGAGTTAGGCACCTAATTGCTTGCTAACGTAATAATCAAGAGGAGATAGGTATTAAATTGGAGTCTATCCCACTGAAGACGAAATATACAAAAAGAGACAAACCACATTTTTAAACCACTAAAACAATCCTATCACAATGCAAGCCATTTCGCCGTACATGCCAAGCAAACGATGTAATTCGTTGTAACTATGAACTCTCCGATTAAGCCTCCAATGCTCATGTGCATTTGCTTCGTATTTTAACCGCCATCCACGGCTTTGTTTCGCTTTGTTCGTTGCATTTGTTGGGATCCGTGTAAATAGATGGGTACTTAAAGCGCTTTCCGTCTACAGAGCTTTGGTGTACTTGGTCGGGCCCAATTCTGTGTCGCTCGAGATTACTTGTGTCACTATCACTCTCATAACATTTTTTTTGGGAACATGTAATAAGACGAGCAAGATGCTCTACTGATGGTGAGAGGCCATGCCTGCCCACGAGCATTGCAATGGCACCCAGAATCTTGAGTATCTAATATCAGTGTTTAGGGCATCACCTCGTCTTCTATTTAAGGCCAGGATATTCCACGTTTGAAGCACATTTTTTATGCGATCGATCATTAGTCTAAAGTTGTATCAGGTAGGGTCACATTTAGCGCAAAAATAACAAAAATATGGCGGTTACGCAGATTCGTGAATGTCAAGCTTCGATTCGTTTTAATGTTACGACTATACGATATTATGTTGTTTTTATGTGACTATGTGCTGTAAGCACATACATAATAGTAATTTGGAGAACTTTCTTTGGTTGAAATATTATTAATTTCGATACTTTTCGAGTAATCTGAGAAAAGCTTCAAAAATCGAAGCTGTGACATGCACATATTTTAACAGTAAGTAGTTTATAGCATTATTTTATAATTTTTTGGCATTAATTATAGCAATTTGACTAAACAACATTGATTTTTCAAGGGGCAACTTACGAATATAGAACCCTTAAGTATTCTTATAATCCTTTCCATTTTAAAGTTGCCTGGATGAGATCACTTTTAGCTATATAGGCCGTCACAGACGACGAAGAATATCGCTCGCCTTACATTTTTGAAATCTAATATAATAAAAGGCTATGGCTGGCTGACTGACTGACTGACTGACGACAACGCACAGCCCAAACCGCTGGTCGTACAGACTTGAAATTTGGAGGATGTATTCGTCTCGATGCGGAAGGGTGTACTAAGAACGGATTTTCTTTTCGATCACCAAGGGGGGTGGGGGGTTGGGGAAAGGGGGGAGAAGTTTGTATGAAAGTTTTTTTTTGACAGGGACGTTTTAAGGGTGGAATGTTGTATGGAAAGTTCTTTGTTTTTGAAGTTATAGTGATGAAAATTTATATTTGGGTATTTCATTGGGTATGGGGAGAGTTGCTAGAGTCGGTAGAGTCGGTCGAGTCGGTAGAGTCGGTCGAGTCGGTAGAGTCGGTCAAGTCGGTAGAGTCGGTAGAGTCGGTCAAGTCGGTAGAGTCGGTCGTGTCGGTAGAGTCGATAGAGTCGGTAGAGCCGGTAGAGTCGGTAGAGTTGGTAGAGTTCGGAGAGTTGGAGGGGGGCTAATTGCTCGGAATGATTTAAAGTGGTGAATTTTGGGAGCGGGCCGAACTTCTTCCGTACGCGGACGAAGTCGCGGGCGACCTCTAGTATTATATAATATCGGTTGTATGTCATTATTTTTTGTGTAAGTACAATCTTTCTATCTATATATTTCTGTATATCTATGCGTTCACTACCATGAGATATTCGACATTAAGTCTATCCCCAGGGCATGTTGGTCACATAAATGTTTGTTCGCAGTGTCTGGGTGTAGTATGTATTATAAGTACTTATATATTTACAAAAAATATATATATAAGTATCTATTCTACCAGCTATCTAGTTTCCATATTACAAGCTTTGCTTAGTTTAGGGCTAGATGGCGCTGTGTGAGCTATGTCCATCGATATTTATTTATTTATCTCTCTCAATGATATCCATAATGAGAGACCAAGTTAATATCGAGCGAATGAGAATAGTATTTCGGCGCTGCTGTGCAATTGGTCGATGTCAGCGAATGTACAAACAGTGGTTGCGTGCTCGGCACGGGCTAATCTGTTTGGCGGGTATATGGCATACTTACATAATATAATACACGCACACATACATACGCCGCCTACAACGGTTGTGTTTGCTCGAATATGTTTACTATGCTCATCGGGCTGTCTGGTTTTAGCACGTATCGACGGAATGTGCTTACAGGGAAAGTACCATAACGTTAATAGGTTGTATTAAGGCGCTATTAGTTCACAAAAAAAGCCGTAGAGAGGCAATACAATACAATACTTTATTGATAACTCCATTGTTACATGTCATTTAAAATTGTGAGAAATATTTTGATAAATTATATTGAATTAATTGTATTAATATATTAACAATTATTAATATGTTAAATTATATTAACATTATCAAAAATATAAAATAAGTATTAATATTTATAAGGCTTCGAACTTATACCAATGGAGACAGGCAAGCTACGGCGTATCTATTAAAAAAAGTGGTTAATTAAAGTTTTTTTCTATAGAGTGTCATAATTCAAATCGTTTATTGGATCAAAACGATGTTTTTAAATAAAAAAGTTTTTTACTATAATATAGTTATATAGTTTATTATAGTTAAAAAAAACAGCAATGAAGCGTAAAATGGGAGATTTCTGACAGACAATAAAGAAGCTTATTGTAGATGGCTCTGACTTTGCGCAGACCAGACGTGGCTGTCATTCTCAAGTTTTTTATTTTATTTCATGTGCTTCATATCAAAAAAAATATGCTGTTTTGGTCTGGCATGTATAGTTTGCGCTATCTATCGAGTTGAAGGAAACTACTTTTTAAATTCTTGTTTGGAAAATCGCTCATTCCAGATCTCGTTACAGGTATTCTTGAACGGGTCGGGTCTTAAGTTTGGGGAGTGTAATAATAGGGTCTGTCATTACATAAAGCATGTAACGCAAGTTACAGTTCGATCCTACATATTGTACATGTACTGTACATATTGTAAATAGGTACATTAGCATTGTACTCAAAAAATTGCAAAATCTTAGTAAAATGTATCAATTGTGAAAATAAATGTTTCCTTTAACAGGTTCATATAATTGTAGTCTACCAAAACCAATATCAATAAAAATACAATAAAGAGCCTGAGAGACGATCAAAGTAAACTTGTTTCCAATTATTGCCCTCTCAGGAAAACAACAGGAAACTCCGATACATGAGGATAATGTTTCATAATTGATTACGAAATAATGAAAAATAATTCTTCTTTCGTAGCTGACTACGAAAATCAATTACCAAAACGGACCAAACCGTTTATTTACGTACATTTCCCTTTACAGCATGTTATTCTATTACTCTGGAAGTATTATGCAGCTTAGCAGCTGATATCGACGACATAGATCAATCGGTGATTACCGCGTTTTTTAATGGCTACTGCCCTTTTTTTACCGACTTCAAAAAAGGAGGAGGTTCCATGTTCGACGGTATGTACAATGTTGGTGTGGTTGAGACGGTATGTTTTTTTTTTGTATGTATTTTTACCGATTTCTCTGTCAATTTTGAACCGATTATTAAAATATATTTTTTATTTGAAAAGGTAGACTTCCGAGATCGTGCCATATTAATTTAAAATCGGTTGTTTTTTTTTAAAGTCAGCTGTTTTTACTTGTTTAAGAGGAACTTTGCCAGCAACAGTGAGGGAGGAGTCAATTAAAGAGGACCGAAAAGAAAAATAATTCTAGTTGATAAGAAACTGAACAGAAGAATGAAAAGCTATAAACAGGATCGCACACCGAAGAGTGTGGGAGCTGGGAACAAATACCAACAACGAGCTTGAGCTGCTAGTTAAAAAAACATCGTTAGGAAACCACAGCATGGTGAGAGGGTACTATCTAGTATCTGGCTGGGTAGCTACCACCACACAGATCATAATATTGGCCTGTGATGGCTCGTGATCATAATTTCTCCTAAAAGCGGAAAAGGTACAACAATTTATGACGGCACTACCCACTAGCTTCCAAAGTAGGTGTAAAAAACCCGTGTTTAGATAATTATTTCCTTAATTTTTTCTTGACAATAGGTTTGTGTACATAATTATAATAATCTTTAGGAAAATATGAATAAAAAAATAAGTGAATTTTGTATTACAATTTTATAACAAAATTTTCATTTTAATACTACCATAATACATTACACAATGGCTATATATACAATAAAAACAAGAATATGATTAGATGTACAATAAAAGCAGACAATTGACAGAGGGAGCAAAGCGAGCGAAGTCTCTGGAATGACAGGCAAAAGTTGCTTTCATCTGTCCGGATGTTTGTAGTATGAATGTAGGTAGGTACTCGTATAATTATATGGTGTGGGTATATGTCGTATTTTTCAAATAATCTTGAAGAAACTTGGTATACATACAGGTTCAGCAGATTCTGAATATAAGGACTGTTTAGTTCCTGAAACTCTTGAAAAAACTGAAACTATTCCTGATAACTGGACGGAAAGTGTTTCTGTATGAAAGCATAGCTGATCGACCATTTTTCGTGACCTCCGCTTAGGGCTCGGTATAAATTAGAGACTCTAACCTTTTCTGTCTCCCTGGTATATTGGACATCCATATTATGGAGGAAAATAATATTACTATGCCTCTAAAGCGCACCCCACCCCCTACAGCCATATCTACGGGTAAGTCAGGGGCTCCTGTCACGAAACCAATTTCGCACGGCTCTAACCAAGTTCGAACAGCGCCAAAACGCATGACAACTTCATCTCCGTGTACCGAATCCCTAAACATGCCTTCCGTTCACAATTTGTCTAATTCGGATCCTAACCTCTCGTTCAGTGAAAAAGTCCCTCAGCGTAAGCGAAAGCGTTCAGAGGAAAATAATGAGCATCTTCTTAACTTCATGTCCGAACTGAAACAAATGTTCCTTGATTTTAAAGAGGAACAGGAGGCCAGAGCTGACAAAATGTTTTCGGCTATTGAAGAAATGCGCTCCTCAGTTGAATTTTTAGCGCATAAATATGATTCGCTACACAATAGGATGGAAAAGCTAGAAGAGGAGCGGAAATCTAATACCGTATATATACAGACGCTTGAAGGTAAACTAGATCGCCTGGAACAAATTTCCAGATCTACTTGCCTGGAAATCAGAAACATACCTTCGGACACTACGGAATCGAAAACAACCCTTCTAAATACTTTCTTAAATACGGCCAAAGCTCTGAACATAAAACTCCAACAAAATGAGGTTAAGGACATTTTCAGAATTAAAACTAAAGAACCGAATAACAGGACTATAATTGTAGAACTAAACAGCGTGCTTATAAAGGAAAACATCATGACTATGTTCAGGAAATTCAATAAAGGCACCGCTAGATTATCGACATCCCATCTGAACTTTCCCGGACAGGCTAGGCCTGTATTCATATCTGAAAACCTATCTTTCAAAATGAAGAGACTTCACTATCTTGCCAGAGAATTCGCTAAAGCAAACAGTTATAAGTTTTGCTGGGTATCGCATGGGAAGATATTTTTGCGTAAAAAGGAAAATAGTCCCCTAATTCGAGTGCAAGATGAATCAACTCTTGAAGAAAACATGATGTCTGCATGACTACCTAAAAAACTGTTATTATTACATATTTTATATTTAATTTCACATGATAGAAAATTGTATCTTGGTTTGCCATATCCAACTTTAGGTATTTATCTAATGGCACTTTTATTTTTATTCGTGCTAGCCCTTTTACTGACTCTAACACACCCTACACACCACACGTTCTCTGATACTCTCTTTTACGCATCAACTCTAATACACACGTACACTTACATTATCTACATAAGTCTTCCAAACCCCACTTTAACACATAAAAAAACAACTTTTGGTGTATACCTATACGAATTGGTCCGCCTACTACTACTACTACTGAAACAGATAATTATTCCAATGTTATCTAATTTGTTTGATAATGGCTGAGCTGGACAATATAAACATCGAAATAGATCAGATTTCTGTATCAGATTCTAAAAATTGTTCTCCTGAAGATGCTGTTGATCACTTACAAAATACCAACGCTTTTAAAATCCTTCATGTTAACATAAGAAGTATCAATCATAACTTCGACAGTCTCCTAACCTTGATCCATAGACTAAATTTCCCTCTTGATGTCCTTATCTTGTCGGAATGTTGGCTTAGCAAGAATCCACAGATACCCTCGCTCCCGGGTTATAATTCACATAAATCGGACTATAGAAAACAAAATGATGGTGTCGTTGTCTACATTAGAGACGGCATTGAATGCAACATTATGAACCCCAATTTTAATGACGCCAATGGTTTGGTGGTTACTTTCTCGGATAAACTATCTATTATAGCCCTCTATCGATCTCCCTCTTTCTTGAACTTAAACCCTTTTATTGATAGCCTAGATAAAACTCTCCATACACTAAGTTCTTTTAAATCTGTTGTCATTATCGGTGATCTGAATATAAATATAATACCTACGAACACTAGTTCGGCAGCTGATGATTACCTCAATATGCTGGCATACCATGCGCTACTTCCAGCTCATCTTTTACCAACAAGAGAGGGAAATTGTCTTGATCATGTTTTTGCCAGAACGTCTTCTCTTTCACAAACTTTTATACTGAGTAGTCTCATCACTGACCATGCACCGGTTATTTTTAGTTTGAATGCAACTGTAAGTAAATATAAAAAACCGTGCCACACTTCTTTGCGTTCTGATATTCCTGCTATTGTTAATGATTTATCCGACTATGATTTTTCCTGTATTCTAAATTGTACCGACTCTGAGCTTGCTGCAGAAAAACTGGTTGACATTATCTCTACCTCTGTTGAGCATCATACTCTCAACCTCAGAGTGCCTAGTAGAAAGCGCATTATCAAGCCCTGGATTACACCAGGTCTCCTTAGGTGCATCAGACATAGAGACAAACTGCACTATAAATTTCGAAGACATCCCAATGATATAAACAAACTTGTGTACACCCGCTACAGTAAATTTTGTAATAATCTCCTTAAAAAAGTCAAGCTTGAATATGAGAAGTTGGAATTTACTAAAGTGAGAAAAAGTCCAAAAGCAGCCTGGAATATGATAAATAAAATTGCCAATCTACATAAAAAGAAAAATATGTCAACAGACCTATTAAAAGTGGCTACTAGCCCTTCTTTGGCTGTAAATATAGTAAATTCTTTCTTTGCCAACGTAGGAGAAAAGTTAGCCTCCAAAATTTCTCAAAATACTAAAACTTGTTCCCAAAACTACGTTTCTTCGCACCATCTCTCTAATTCTCCCTTACATTCCATGGCTTTATTTGATGTTGATAATGAAGAAATTGAACGTGTTATCCTTGGCCTAAAAGAGCAGTGTGCAATTGGTTGGGATGGTATCTCTACATCTGTTATTAAATCAGCTAGACACATTCTCATCCCAGTCCTGAACCATGTGTTCAACCTCTCTCTCACTTCCGGTATCTTTCCGCGTGTCTTTAAAAAAGCTTTAGTACATCCTATTTTCAAGGGCGGTGATGGAGGCAGTGTCACGAATTATAGGCCCATTTCGGTACTCTCAGTTTTGTCAAAGATTTTAGAAAAATTAGTAAATATACGACTTGTTAAATTCCTAAACTCAAATAACATCCTCTCTAAAAATCAATTCGGTTTTAGAGGTGGTATATCCACAGAAGATGCTGCTTTAGAACTGACAAAAAATATCATAAACAACTTTGACAAGCGGCGCAAAACAGCTGGTGTGTTCTTAGACCTATCGAAAGCCTTCGACACTGTTTCCATCCCTAATCTTTTATCCAAACTTCATTCAATTGGCGTCAGAGGTATCGTCCTGAAGCTGTTTGCAAGCTACCTTAGTGACCGCACGCAACGCGTAGTCATTGATGGTCATCGGAGTGGTGAAGAACGTCTTAACTTTGGCGTTCCTCAAGGAAGCGTTATCGGCCCTACCCTGTTTCTGATCTACATCAATGACTTGTGCAATATGTCTTTATCGAACTGTAAAATAATTACTTACGCCGATGACACAGCACTCTTAATTCACGGACTAAACTGGCAAGAGGTTCGTGACCACTCTGAGAATGCTTTGCGAATAATTATGACTTGGTTAAATGAGAATCTGTTAACGCTCAATTTATCAAAAACTAAGATTATTACTTTTGCACCAAACGTATCCATGCAACCGACTTCCTCCTTCTTTGTCCGTGCTCACACTTGTACAAGAACCATGGCAAGTAGCCAGTGTAACTGCACGCTGTTAGAGCGTACTACCTCTATCAAGTATTTGAGTGTCATTATAGATAATGCCATGTCATGGAAACCACACATAGACTCAATGGTATCTCGTGTTCGAAAGCTTATTTTTGTGTTCAAATCTCTCAGATCAGTGGTTGACCTTCGATACCGAAAGTGTGTTTATTACGCTTTAGCTCAGTCTGTCTTGTCGTATTGTATTACCTCTTGGGGTGGGTCCGGTAAAACCAACATGTTAAGACTAGAGAGAGCGCAGAGAGCTGTCCTTAAAGTGCTTACCAAGAAACCTCTCCGTTTTCCCACTACTGATCTTTACTCGTTATGTGAAGTGCTTACTGTGAGACAGCTCTTTGTACTGCAGACTATCTTAAAGAAACATTCAGAGCTAAATTTTAATCCAGACCTAAATCTTAACAAACGTAGATCGGACATAGTGTGTAATACTGAACGTTGCCGCACGGCTATTGCGAGTCGACACTATCATATTATCAGTTCCAGATTATATAACAGACTAAATAAAGACTTATGTATATATCCACTCCCCTTATATAAATGTAAGATGAAGTGTGTTAAATGGCTCCAATCCTTGTCCTATCAAGATACTGAAGACGTAATTACAGTTTATAAATAACTAACTACCAAATTACCTACAAATATTCACACTCACTCACGCATTCACACCATATTTATACACACCCCTCTTTTTCACTCACAGATATCCACACACACACACACACACACACACACACACACACACACACACACACACACACACATACTCGTAAAATAAGATTTTGTCAGTAAATAGATCTTTATTTTTTATTTAAGTATTAAGATTTCTGTACTTACGTTTAGGAATTCTCACTTTATATTGTTCGGAGGCGGGCGTTGTTACCCGCGACACAGTTTTTAACTTATGCGGGTAGCATCGTTCTACCAGTGTTTTTAAATGTACTTTTTATGTTCCTAATAAAGATCAATTTCAATTTCAACTATCCTTCCTGAGCAAAAGCTATATTTTGTTCGCTCACTCATCAGCCAGAAGACGTCCACTACTGGACGAAGGCTTCTCCCTTAATAGGGAGGGGTGGAAATAATCCCCACGCTTGGCAGGCGGCTTGTGGATGGTAGAGTGTTACCACCTTTAACTGAGAGGACGCTGCTGCCCGTCCTCCGGTGGTTCTGGATACAGTTTTAGGACATACCCAGGTCCCAGGTTTTGTTCAAAACGTGAACGAACGCGAATTATTTCGATTTTGTCCGGTTACACGGTAAATTTATAAATGTCTAGGTATTTAGGTACTTCTAGTACTATTCAGTGCTCTACCAAACATCTCCCACTTCTAAGTAGGTACATACTGTTTGTTAATTCAGGCGTATTCAGTATATTATCTAGCTATTGACAGATCCGCCAAAACATCCGTTCAGTAAATCACTTTAGTTTCCGCTACTCCGCTCAGGCACAATGTATCCTTCATATCAAACCTACGGATGGCTCCGGGGCATCAAGCTGCCTGTATCCGTTGCTAGGGCTAGGCTAGGGCATTGTCTCGCTTTACGTGCAAATGCGAAAGATATTCGAAGAAGAAGAATTCCATTCTTCTGAAAATTTTCGTTTTACTTTATAATAAATTGATTGTTTTAGAAAATTAAGATAAGAGTTAATATTTTACACTACGCTCTTTAGCGCTGCACATATGCGTACCCTGATGGAAGAGCGATTAGGCCATGTGCACCATGATTGATTGATTGATTGATTAACTATTTATTGTTCACACCAAGAATATTACACAGAAATAATTTAATAAACTTAAGCATTGGAACAAGTGGCGGGCTTATTGCTAAAAGCAATCTCTTCCAGGCAACCTTTGGATGGAGAGGATATAAAGAATGCATAGAAGACGGGGTGTGCAAGAAAAGAAAAGTGTGTGAAATCATAAACATAAATACCATAATAACTCTAAAATTAAAATAAAAAAACATCCTAATACTTAAACACCATGCTGACTCAGTTGCGGGTTGGTGGGTTGGAATGTTGGAATTTCTTCTCCGGACATACGTAGGTTTCCTCGCGATGTTTTCCCTAAAAGCCAGTTGGAATCAAACCAGACCAGGTACATAAAACTCCATAGAGCTCATTGACACGGACCTGGATTTGAACCAGCGATCTCACGATTCCAATGCGAACTTTCTCCCACTAGCTAGACTACCATCAAGCAAAAAAAATTTAAAGGAATAAAGAAAAGAGCACGAAAACTAGAACAGTCTATATGTTCGCGCAAGCATTTCATTACCGCGTCGTGTTACTAACAACCCGCCTGACTCCGCACGGATAGAAATTATTTTCTATAGGTAGAACATTATTCATATAACTCTTCTGGAAGACAATCTCGAAATGTTAGAGAAAGCCGTATCAAAAAGTTTGTTTAGAAGAACTAAGGGTACAAACAGAAACTTGAAATGCAACTTCTTTTTACTATTACCTATTTGATGTTTTTTTTTTGTGATAATAAAACATTTGAACCAACAGCTCTGTATTTGCCAAAGTTGCTGTTTGCTAGACTTTATTGCATAAATTCAAATGGAACACCAAAAATAAACATAGACAACCAATCCAGGGGTCCTAGGTAATTTAATTTACAATTCCTAATCCACAGGGCAAAAAGTCACTTGTTTCGTTTTACAACGGGCAATACTTAACCGTTTTCATACGAACAACTCTTGTTTATTACCAATATCAGCTGATTTAAAAAAACTATAATATTGATCGAGTAATAAATATAATAGCAGACCAATGGTTCCGTCTACGAATAATGCATCACTAATGACTCGTTAATTAAAAACCACGGCATGGAAAATCTGTAGTACTAGTAACAAGGTAACCGTGAAGACAAGGGCATTGTTTTGCCAACAGTGCACCGTCAGGGCGGAATCGAGTGCCTTCCAGCCGCCGCCTTCATTATACGGAATTTTGCCTCCATTCCAGCTTCCGCCGAACGTTCTAGAGCGCTCTCTACCGTTCCCCGACTATCGACAATATTAAAATCTCGCTTTATATCGGGTTCTACGGCTTTATTGATAGATTGAAACCTATTCAGTACAGATTTCAATAGCGAAACTGAGTTCCAGTGATATTCAATATTTCTGTCAATAACATGCCATGTAATTTTTTTTGGCCTATTAAGAAAGATCCTATATAAATACATGATGGGGTATAGACCAGCTTGTACAAAGTAAATAACCAAAGATTTTTACTTAACTAGTTGTAAAAGATCGGAAACTACAACTTAATATTTCCGAGCCACAGCACTGCTTAGTTGTAAATGTCGCTCTCGAAGACTTTGGTGATATTTTAGGAATTTAGCTAGTAACGACAGTTTCAGATCAAATTAGTAAGTATTTACCAAATGACAAAATTTCGAAGTAGAGTGGAAACAAACACATCCTCACAAAGACATAATATACCTATCTAACCTCACACTCACCTATCCTTATATCTCCCGCCTTCCTATCACTTATATAAACCACAGAGCTAAAATGTATAGACTATAAGTACAAGATGTAAACACATACGCACGCACACACATAATACACAACACACACTTCAAAACTCAGTTATACAAGAAGGCAATAAATACTTTGATTGTGTACTTAGCCGACTCCTCCAAGAATAAATAGGAATACTTATACAATAATACAACCATGTACCTACAATAAAAACTACGTACGACCACTCTCAAAACTCTCCTTCTTACTAATATACCTAATGTAAAAAGAGCTAGTTTACGTCTGGTAAAAAGATTTAACTAGCGATGAAGTCTGGATTTTTAAATGAATCATTACCATTTCTTGTAAACCTCTGAAAATAATAATGTGATTCGGTAATGCTATGAATACTTACCTAACTAATGCTAACAATTACAACTTTGTTAGCAGCAGCGCACACTGAAGTCACATTAAGCAATTAAGCCGGCTTCACACCTGCTCCCAGCCCTAATCAAACAAACACGTAAGATATTAGCTACAAATAAGCTAATAACTTTAGCGCTGCGCAGAATAGACGAAAATTGCGCTGAGTTTTCTCCACGGCAACATAACGAAGAAAAGTGAGCAGTAACAGAGTTTTTTCCTCGTTTATGGCTTGTGGGGCCTACCTAAGGAAAATGTATGAGTTACATTAATAATAAAACATACTGTTATTGTGCTTAATTTAATTAAATATAAATATTCATGTATGTTTCCAAATTTTAGACGTAACTCGTCTTCTAGTTAGTAAATTCGTGTTCCATAGTAATAAATCCCATCAAGGTCTCACCGCAAAAATCAAGGTTTCGACAATGTTTTGGTAGCGTCTAAAAGTTAAACAAGCTGTTTGTTTCTACATAATTTTGGAGGAGACAGCTCTTTGTTACTTAATCATAGATTAAATTTGACACTAGATAAGTAATTTGATAGTAAACGCTAAGGACGTTTCCCTTACGCAAGTGGTCTAGTCATAGATTTATTATGTCCTTGTGAAATGTTAGTCCTTCAGTTTTCGTCTCAGAGCAGCTTTTGCAGCCTAAAATACTGCAACCACCTATCACCCTACACACTGTTTTTCCATAATATGAGGTTTAGTTTAAATAAAAGGATTTTTCACATGAATATTAAAAAAAATCAAACGAACTCGTGTTTGGCAGCTTCCATGACAGATCAGATGCTGCCAAACAAAATAACCCGGCCACGGCGATAAGGACGCAAAAAAAAGGTTTCACCTCTTTTTGGCTTTGTGCTAAATGTACAGCGCTATCCTTGTCATTCATGAATTACGTCATCACACTACGATTCTCCTAGTAAATTTCTCTGGTCCTACCCGTAGGGTGAAGAGGTAAAAAAAAAATATGAGTACAAATTTCCCATGCTACCGTAGTCTAAGCTCAGTGGTACAAATTTCCCAACCTCCTTGTATGAACTAGGCCAAATGTCACACGCCTTTTGTGCTATTCCATTACTTCCCGACTAAATAAAAGATAGGGGTTATGATTTTAGCAGTCTATGTTCACATTGTCCGTGGAGACCTGGGAGCTTTTATATTTTTATTTATTTTCAAGTAATTATTCTGGCAACTGATACGTAACGACGCAATGCGTGATCAAAATGCTGGCGTTTATTTGGTCAAAACCGCATAACCATTGCCTTTCAACGTTTTTGTTGCAGTTAAGGCACTTAAATACAGCAAAACACTAAGTGCTTGCACTTGCCCCCATGTTCAGGCGTTGCCTCGTATCTTCTAAAGGAAAACTTGAATGATATGTTACCAATTGATGTGTTTGTTGTCATTGCGTGTCTAGAGTGGATCGATTTTATGATTGGCTGTTTACTTGGAGTAGCTGTCTATCAAGAACGAAGACTGCTTATGAAAAATGTATAATACCCTAACGTTCTATCTTGTCCAATCATTTCTTGCAATGGTTACACCATGCGTGGCATTTCTTATAGAGCGTTTTAATGAGGTTTAGACATCTGTAAAACTCTTACGTTGTTTGGTAACAGTGCCATACTTAGTTGGGCAATATTTGGAAAAGCTTGGAAAATCCCTTACAGGAAAACACGTATAATAGAGTGCCAGAAAATCGTCTCGAAATAATTTGGCGCGACATCAAAACACCCGATGTGCTCGAGTAAAACAACTTTAATTAAAGTCCCATTAGGCGGCCACTGTCGCAGAGATTGTGGACGCGTTTGCACAGGATTGTCTAAATATAGAAGTTATTATGAGGTGCGGTTTTGTCGGGTTTGAGAATTACTTCCAAATTCAAGGATGTTTATGAGTATGTGCTTTAGTTTTGCTACTGTTATGTGAGAATTCTCCATATGGAATCGAGATTAGCGACTCTTAACTATATGTAGCTCATTGAATCAGACATGCATCTTCAAAACTGGATCAGAAATAAATTATCTTATATTATATATAAAGAATCTTTATTACAGTTCCTACAAACACGCAATGAGTACCTACAGTTTGGGTGTCTTTTGCCGAAGCGGAAATCTTTGAATGTTTTTTTTATTAAATCTAAAATTCTGTTTACTATGTGGGCAGGCATCAGAATTTTAGTTTAATTTAATTATTTACATTGTTATTGCTGCCGAAATCGCCTTTTATTTTAGCTGCAGCATAATCCAGTTTTTTCCAAAAGTTAATCAAATGTAAAATAAAAAGTAAAAGTAATTAATAAATCGTACCGTCAACTACTTTTGATTAATTTTGGAGGATACAAAAAGAAAAAAAAATATCACACACATCAAATCATCACCCTGAAGACGTCCACTGCTTGACGAAGGCCTCTCCCTTAATAGGGAGGAGTTACCAAAATCCCCACGCTCGGCAGGCGGCTTAGCTTTTTAGTTATTTATAATTTTAATCTAACTGTTATTCTTTTTTCTTTTTAGGGTTTTAATTGGAATACTAACATTGACTAATTAATAATGACATTATAACATTGTGGACACTAGATTTAACTTGACATAACTACCTACTATATTATGACATTTTCTTTGTACACTAACAATACTAATAACTTATAATTAGCAAGTAATGAAAATGCCAGCGTTCAGCAGTGGACGTCTCTGGGCTGATGATGATGATGATGATGATGAATATGCCAGGGCTAATATTGCATGTTTATTTAGAGACAAGTTTGTTTTCGGAGTTCTTTATAAACAGATTATACTCTGTATGTAACATCTAGTTTTACCAACAAACTGCAATAAATATATTTTGATTTTGATTTTCTTTTACCCAACACACTAGTTTTTTGCTACGAATTATCTGAACAATCTTTTCCGTCCGGCAAGCGACCATAATTGAATTGTTAAAAAACCCGCATTGTCGTAAGCCACGATGAGACGTCCTCTATTGTCCCTCATTGTCCTCTAAATGTTTGCTTTTAATTAAATTCGCTTGTTCGGGAGTCCGCGGCCACTTCGGGACGAGGAATTAATGGAACCTCGGATTATTATAATGGGCTTTAGTTATGACAACTTGCTGATTGTTCAGGTTTTCGTTTGTGAACTAACATTCGGGGCTGTTTGTTTTAAACGTTTTTGCTGACCTCGTCTATATTACTGTGCAAAAAGGGGGCAGGAACGCAGATTATGTCTTTTTCATAAAATAGGTTATCAAGATGGGATACATACGTATCCACAAAAAATTCAGTAGACTTTGTTATCAGTAAGTGTAGTTAGTTAGGGTAGTCAGTGGTTAACTTTGTTAGTTACTTTAACTTTTTACACGAATGCCCAAAAAATTAATTAATGTTTTCTGGGTTCGTGTAAATAAGTATCTACTATGTATGTATGTGAGTTTCTTTATTCCACTATAACTTTTAAATGGCCGAACAGATTTGGATGTATGAGGTATCGTTAGAATCCTTACATAATCCCGAGTTAAACTGGCTGGCTGGAAAAATAACAGTTTTTGGCTGGGTTGTAGTGTATTTTTATTGTGGGCTAAATAAAGAGGGTTATAAAGTTGTTCACAAACGATGAAAAAGGAGCTTTTTTCGACTTAGGTACCTATTTAAGTAAGTACAAGTAGGCAGGTACTACCGCTCCGTAATCATAAATGCAGATATCGAATAAAAAATCACAATGAAAGAACAAAAGTTATATTCGGCATTGTCCTCCAATCACAGCCGGTAAAATTATTGAATTTTTGAACTCGTGAAGCTCCGTTCTAATTCACGCAATTATTCATGTTCGAACTTTGGCCATAAATGCTCATTGTTCACTATATTATATAGCTATAGAAGCCCAACAAGAACGATTTCACTCTACCAATACTCCCAAATTGGATATTGGCAAGTTGCGGCCATAGCCCTCACCCTCGTCAAAGGGTTAATGATTGCCTCCCACTTGGAAAGAAATACATGGAGCACAGTTGAGTAGACACGTACCTAGTAATGAAGTATAATGTTAATCCATCAGTGATTTTTCACATAAATAATTTTTAAAAAAAACCAGTAGTGGACGCGTTCCGGCTGTTGATGATAGAAGAAACTTGCTTTCATCAATTATTTTCTGGTTTCAATCTCGTTTCTTGTCTTGAACATTTACGTAGCCATCTGCCAAAATACACTGCTCTACGTGTATTATTTTGGGCAAAGCGACCACAGATCGTATTATTTGAGTAAATAATAAAGTTTCATCGTCATTATACATCGTATGTTTCAGTAGTTTCTCTGCCTATTTAAAGTTCATTGGCATTTAAAAACTCTAATTAATGTGGCGTAGCGCGTGCCTCACATATCGCTAAAGTTATTTGTTGATTGCTTATGTACCTATGTTCATCATATTCCTGTAGGTGTATGCATAACATATTTATTTTGTTATAGATTATTACCTATAGCACAATAATTAATACCATCAATTTAACCTGATGAGTGGAGAGGCGATGGATAGTAGCCTTTCTACTATAAATAATGAATAGCTACCAGAGGCATTCATAGCTATAGTAGCTCTTCATAGCTTCTACTATGAATAGCTAGTATAGCCATTCATAGCTATAGTAGCTCTTCATAGCTCCTACTATGAATAGTTAGTATAGCCATTCATAGCTATAGTAGCTCTCCAGAGCTTCTACTATGAATAGCTAGTATAGCCATTCATAGCTATAGTAGCTCTTCATAGCTTCTACTATGATTAGCTAGTATAGCCATTCATAGCTATAGTAGCTATTCATAACTTCTAGGTACTATCAATAGCTACTACTTATAGCCTATTCAGAAGTTCTATTATTCACCGCCTGCATGGCCCCACCATCCGATCATCCTGATCCTGATATTAAATTATTGTATTATCATCTGAATTAGGTCTACAACGCAAAAAAAAAATCTAACACGCGCGAAATGCATTCTGCACCTTCGTTCGTAATTGTTTACTTATATTCGGATTTTATGTCGTTTTATTTTAACTGAGTGTATCTTCCTCAAGTAGTGAAAATGAAATAGGCGTAAGCACTATTATTATTCATTTAATGAGTTTCTCATAGAGGGTGATAAAAAGTAGAGTGACTACCTTGGGAGCAACACTATTTTTATGCTCGAGTGACGTAATTTTAATCCCTCGCTGCGCTCAGGATTCTACTTCCCTCGCTATGCTCGGGATTCTACTCTAGAATCTTTCGCTCCGCTCTGGATTCAAAGAAACACTCTCGCCTTGAAAATAGTTGTTTGCCCCCATGGTAAACATTCTACTATTTTCGGCTCTTTAAAGCTAAAGAAAATAATATTTTCAATAATATTTATATTTTCGATGGCAAATAGTTGCTGAAAACAGGGAAATGACAGAGTCATGTCTACAGTAAACCTAGACAATGTAAAAATAAAAGATTGTTCTAGAGGCATTATCGAGGAAGATGTATTTTTTTTCATTTGTATGGAGAACCGTAGACCGGACTCCCTCTTAATTACAAATGGCTACAAATTCGGCATTTTTTGTGAAACGAACATCTACGAGCTACGAGTGTAATAACCGCAGCACTTTTGTCGCAGTTCCATTGTTCGTTTATTACCACAATGCCAGCGTTCGGTACTGAGTGCACCCGGACGGAACCGTGCACTGGCATAAATCCTTTTTCATTTGCAGTACAAGCCGAAACAGTTCTATGAAATAATAGAATCGTACTTTTTACTTTTACAGGATTAGGACTTTTTATAAGTTATTGATGTTTTATTTATGATACATCCGTATTATAAATAAAAAATTTGGTTAATAAACTGAAACAATTAAGTATTTTGGTTATTTGCCACGGAGATACTGAACCCTAAGAATATCGGGAGACCCTAACTAGGCACTCATACAGTCATAGTGAAGCCAAAACATGTACAAAATAAGTTTAGATTTACATTTATGTAACCAAACGACAATGGTGTCAATTCTTTTTTACCGTCCACTAAAACTGTTTATATCTTTTGCTTGAATATTTAAATGAAATGAGACGCGGAAAGTTTTAGTCCTGTCACCTGTCAGTTTAGTTTAGTGAATGGCGGTACAGAATCGACACGATGAAATGTACTTTATCTACCAAAGAAAGTCAATATTTTTACAAAATCGTCGCGGATGTCACATTCACTGGCAAACTGAAGAATGCAGATGATTGGTAATTGATTAAGGAATAGTTTATACGTCTAAGTGGTTGGTATAGAAATGTATATAGTGAACAAAAAGTAAGTTCGTATAGGCTGAGTAGGTTGTGTCAGAGTTAATGTGCCGCCCGAAGGCCTCTGAGATGGCTGACGGTTGTTGTTATAGAAACTAGAACAAACAACCGGGACCAACAATTTAACGTGTCATCCGACCCACGTTAGCGCTCAGAAATAAATCACCCATCCGAAGACTGACCGGACCGTCCGTTGCTTAACATCGGTGATAGTTTAGAATCACCTAGACAAGCTACGCCACGAGCGCTTGTGTAGCGCTCGTGATAATTTAAAATATTATTCCACCTCATAAGTCGTGTGGAATATTAGGTGAAATAATCGTGTAGGTCGCATATTTACGTACATTTCCGTCGAGGGACGTTGGCGAGTGGTTCATTCGCGAGTGGTGCTCGGCAGAGAGGCCGCTTCGGTCAGTTGGTTTCAGTAATGGCGGAGCTTTTAGCTGCCGGCTATAAAAACATTCAAACTGGACGCGCTGTGATCGCCTGTTTGTATAAAAGCATTGGGCGGACATAGTGCGTAACTAGGAATTTTAAGTTAAAGAACACTTGTGGAACAGGGCCCCAATTTAGCTAACCAAAGCTGAACCACTTATGATGCGTTTCCGCTACACTTCCTCTCTGACAGCGGCCGACTACCGGTCGTGGTCCGGCCAAGCATAGGTACCTAAAGTTTTATAAACGTGCGATGTCTATGTCGATGAGCAGTTTGTCTATGGTTTCGATGAACTTTAGGCACGCTTGGCCGGACCACGATCGTTAGTCGGTCACTGTCAGACAGGAAAAGTAGCGGAAACGCATGGGAAACGGTCCGAATTTTTTGAAATAATCTATATATTATAAAAAATCTATATATTATACTTATAAAAATCAATTGCTGCTTCGTTTGTCTCGCTAAAACTCTAAAACGGCTGGGCAGATTAAGCTGATTTTGGTTTTGAACTGTTTGTCGTAGTCCTGGCAAGGTATAAACGGCGAGTGAACGGCTGGACCGATTGGATGAAATTTTGTGTTCCTGGAGCGGGACATAGTAGCGAGGCCGCATGCCGTACTAACTTTACGTATACGAAGTAGCGGGTATCAGCTAGTAATAAATAAATATAAACAAACAACCACCACCAAAAATATAACAGGTACTACCTGCGCCCCGCAGTTTCACGGATGACAAACGAAGATAAAAGTAGCCTGTATGTTATTCCAAGAAAAAAAGCAATCCGAATAAGCAATCTCCATTTCGAGTTTCATCCAAATTCGGTCAGCCGTTTGAGTTTATGGTTTCGCAGTAATAATATTAGTGTGATTGATTAGTACGAGGGCTACACTAAAAGTATCGGGAATGGAATATTTCCACTGTTTCTGTCATATTAAAATCTTTTTAATTGAAAACTCCTTGGTTTTAAAAATCGAATACCATTTATTTATTTAAAAAAATATTCTCGGTCTTGTCACAAGGTTTTGTCAAACTTGTTTAGTCGTTGAGAAAATGGAATTGACTCGAGAAAATTCAAGAGCGATGATTTATTATGACTTTCGAAGTGGTTTAACACAAAAACAGTGTGTTGACCGGATGATTTCTGCATTTGGTGATAAAGCCCCATCCAAAACCACAATTTATCGCTGGTTTGCTGAATTTCAACGTGAACGTGTCAAGCTCAGTGATGATCCCCGTCAAGGTCGTCCAAAAACTGCAGTCACCCAAGAAAACGTTGATGCTGTGCGTAAGCTGATTGAGGAAGATCGACATGTGACATACCGCGAAATTCAGGCAACTTTAGACATTGGCATGAGTCAAATACAAATAATCTTGCATGAAAAATTAGGTGTAAAAAAGTTGTTTTCCCGATGGATACCGCATTCGCTCTGTGAAGAGCAAAAAGCGGCTCGCGTTACTTGGTGCGTCAGAACTCTCGAAAGATTCCACGCAGGATCCTCAAATGCTGTATACAACATCGTATCAGGTGACGAATCCTGGATATATGCGTACGAACCCGAAACAAAAAACCAGTCACGAGTTTGGGTGTTCGAAAATGAGTTAAAGCCAACAAAAATTGTTCGTTCACGGAGTGTTGCAAAAAAAATGGTGGCCACGTTTGTCTCCAAAACCGGCCATGTTACGACTATTCCTCTTGAGGGACAAAGAACGGTTAATGCAGAATGGTATGCTAGCATTTGTTTGCCACAGGTCGTTTCTGAACTCCGTAAAGAGAACTGCAACCGCCGCATCATCCTCCATCACGACAATGCGAGTTCTCACACCGCACACAGAACAAAAGAGTTTTTAGAGCAAGAAAACATAGAATTATTGGACCATCCGCCGTACAGCCCCGACCTAAGCCCTAATGATTTCTATACTTTCCCTAAAATAAAGAATAAATTGCGTGGACAGAGATTTTCATCACCTGAAGAAGCTGTGGACGCCTACAAAACGGCCATTTTGGAGACCCCAACTTCCGAATGGAATGGTTGCTTCAATGATTGGTTCCATCGTATGGAAAAATGTGTCAAATTTCGCGGAGAATACTTCGAAAAGCAATAAATATATTTTTAAATAGTAATGTTGTGTCACTTCCTTGATTCCCGAAATTTTCAGTGCCGCCCTCGTACCTACCAAAACTTGAGGGTTCTTTTTTATATTTAACGCTTAAGATTCATTTGGGCCCCAAATAATATTTTTCCTACCACAAGAGTATTTAGCATTAAACTTTATTAAAATATAGTTCTGCAGTTTCAGCAGACACTCATATATTAGTGAAACACTTCCCCAAACAAATACCTAGCCTGAGGCAGAGTACTCACTGCACCTGCGTTTCCCTCAAATGCCATTGAATTACAACACATGCGAGTAAGTGCGCTAGGACGGTTTAGAACGGTAGCTGTACAGCCACATCAAAGGCAACCCCTGAATTGCTTAGCCATTTGTACACTTGACTGGTTCTAGCGGCTTTGTTAGAAGTGTGCACTGCGCTTTATGGAGGAACTTAATCGGGTTACAACGAGAGGCCTTGTCGATGTTTTTCCTTTAGATGTTTTGGGTGCGAGGGTTATTGGAGTCTTTGGTCAACTGGACCCGCTCGCCAGTGGACCCGCGGGACCACTTGACCTCATCATTTCCCCCCTCTATTATAATTTTTTTTTCCGCTCTGGCGGGTAGTTGTGTAAACACATGTTAAAATTGCTCCTTGTTCTTTTATATATTTTTTAATATTAAACTGGATTTACCAGTCTCATTATATGTGTTATATAGTAGTGTAGTGAACATACATTATCTGCCACCATCATTCTCCTGAAATACTGAAGAATATCTTTGCAGCTCAATTTACTTGCATCACTAACATAACCTCTAAAATGAACACTCAACAACAATCGTTCCTAGAGATGATGGATGCCCTCAACAAACGTATGGCGCAATTCGAGGGTGAGCTGCAGAATACCCCACCAGCAAGTAATTCTATTAGCAGCTTGGCGACTGACTTTGCTGCCTTCAAATCTTTCACTGTGCAAATAATGCGCCAGTTCCAGTCGCAGTTAGGGCTAATGGCTCAAACTGTAGACAATCTCGAGATGAACAGTCGCCGCAAGATCCTGCTTTTCCATGGCTTACCGGAAGATAAACAGGAAGATGCTGCAGCACTGATTGTACGCACAGTTACTGGCAATCTTAACCTGACCACATTTACGGCAGCTTCAATTAGCCGGTGTCAACGAATGGGTCGTGCCGGGGGCGAACGACCTAGGCCCATATTGGTGAAGCTCAAAGATCCTGAGGTCAGACGTAAGTTGTGGTCTTCGAAAACTTCTCTGAAAGGCACTGACATCACTCTCTCGGAGTTTCTCACTAAAGCTAGGCATCTAGCATTCGTCGAGGCTAGGCAGCGTTTTGGCGTGAAGAATTGTTGGACCCGCGACGGATTTATTTACATCCTCGAGCCTAACGGGAAACGTCACCGTGTCAGTAGCCTCAGTGAACTGCAGCTTATCACGCCTGAAGATATCCTGTCGCCCGCTCCGACTGCTGCACCTAAAAAGGCTGTGGAAGTGAGCGTTAGACCAAAGAGAGGAGCAACTCCATTACAAAAAATATATAGGTCATAGTCTGTCGTTCTTGCTGCTTCATTATTTACTTTGTTTTGAACTAGTAATGTTATTATGCAGATATTGCTTTCGGAGTCTTAATTTATTTTGCGAAGATTTGTACATTAAAACTATTTTTTGTATTGTTTTTGCTTGACAGTGATATTGACATTGACAAACTAAAACAAAGACACGTACGGAAGAAAAAAAATTTTTTTTTTTTTTTTCTTTCCTTTTCATTTTTGGCTCGTGATAGCAACGTTATGCTGCTCAAATGTATAAATGCATATTATTTCTTATTTTTTTGTATCTTTTCATTGCTAGTTAAGCACAAGTCTTGGTACAAGTACACATTTCGTGTTGTATTGAGCTGGAATCTGTTCTAGTTTATATGTTTTATTTATCTTATTAGGTGGCAGTAAGTATGTTTTAAGGAGACTAAAGGACTTCTTCTATTATTATAATACTCGTTTTTATATTTATATATTAACACCTAAGTACCAACGTATATTTATTATATTTATATTATACTATATTTTAAGTGTTATTTATATATTTATTTGTAGTTAATCCAATATTAAGCAATGTATAACGTTAGCGAAAGTGACAGCTCCAACGGCGATAATTTTCTGTCTGCTAACTCTTCTAGTAGTGGTGATGATAGTTTTACCAGCATACCTTCACTCTCTGATACTTTACAGGCACAGTTGTCTGATGTACCGGAAAACTTTAATGTCATACACATAAATGCACAAAGTATTCCTAGTCATATAAATGATATGCAGGCATCACTTAACAATAAAAATATTCATGCTATAATTATATCTGAGACTTGGCTAAAACCAAGTCTTCCCTCTGTTTCTTATACTTTACCTGGTTTTCGCCTGATACGTAATGACCGTACTCACAGTCGCGGTGGCGGGGTGGCTATTTATCTTAGATCCCACATTCCTTTTTCTGTAATTAGCACCTCGGCACAGCCTCCTCCCTCCGATGCAGGCGAACACTTATTTGTAGAGATTATTTTGTCTTACCATAAAATTTTACTTGGAGCCTATTATTCTCACTCCTTGCTTGTAAATTACTTTAAATCGTTCGAAAAACTCTTAGAAATTTATATCCCTCTTTACAAACACTCTATTATTATGGGCGATTTTAATACCTGTCTTATCAAACAAGATCACAGAACTTCTTCTCTTAATTCTATCACTAAATCCTACAACTTGCAAATACTTCCTCTTCAGGCCACTCATCACTTTCCAAATTGTACTCCTTCACTTCTAGACTTAATAATTGTTTCTTCCCCTCACCATGTAGCTAAACATGGGCAGTGTGCAGCTGGTTTTTCATATCATGATTTGATATTTATGTCTTATAAAGTTCGCCCTCCAAAAGCCAAACCTAAAGTGATTCTTCAGCGCAATTTTAGCAGAATGGACGAAGTAGCTTTTACATCTGATGCACGTAATCTCGATTGGACGCCGGTGCTTAATGCAGAATCTGTTGATGATCAGGTTACTATCTTCAATTCGTTTCTCATACAATTGTATGATAAGCATGCCCCCTTACGTCCTATGAAAATGAAACACCTTCCAGCTCCTTGGCTTACAAGTGACATTAGGCAGCTGATGCATAAAAGGGACGTAGCCAAATACAAATACAAACGTCGCCCTTCTGATCAGTCAAAGATGGCTTACGTCAATGCTCGAAATCGTTGCAATACTGCTTGCAGGGATGCCCTTCGCCGTCATGTGCATGAATCCGTTGATAAAAAAGATTCGGCTCAAGTTTGGAAATTTCTGCGGTCCATTGGAATTGGTAAATCCCAACAGGATAGTATCCCCCATGATTTAAATATTGATTTACTAAACCTTCATTTCTCTTCTTCGTCGACTATTGATGCCCTTTCAAAAAACAATACCCTTCTATCTCTTTCAAACTTATCAATTCCGGACTTTCCGCCTTTTGATTTCAATCCACTATCCGCTAGTGACGTTAAGAAGAGCGTACTCTCTATTAAGTCTAATGCTGTGGGCAGTGATGGCATCAGCCGCAACATGCTGGTACCAATTCTTGATTTTATCCTTCCTATATTATGTGTTATTTTAAATAAATCTGTTTCTACCGGAGTTTTTCCAACAGCATGGAAAGACGCACAAATTATACCTCTTCCAAAAAAATCCAATCCCAAATCTTTTTCAGAATATCGTCCAATATCCATTCTCCCTTTCCTATCTAAAGTTCTTGAACGTCTTGTCCACAATCAGTTTAGTAGATATCTTTCCTGTCACAATCTTCTCAACCCGTTCCAATCAGGTTTTCGCCCTGGCCATAGCACTATTAGTGCTCTTGCTAACATTACTGACGATATTCGTTTTTCCATGGAAAATCGGAATCTTACCGTGCTCACTCTTTTGGACTTTAGCAATGCTTTTAATACGGTAGACTACGATGTTCTCCTAGCTTTATTACGCTCTTCTAACGTATCTCCTTCGGCAGTGGAGTGGTTTAGCAGCTATCTCTGCGGACGTAGGCAACGCGTTCGCCTCGATAACAACTACTCCTCTTGGTGTGACACGTCAGCTGGTGTTCCACAGGGTGGTGTTCTTTCTCCCCCTCTTTTCTCCTTCTTTATCAATACCATCTCTCACAATCTTTCGTCTTCGTACCACATGTACGCCGATGATCTTCAGGTTTACTCTCATGCACCCCTTGAAAAACTGCCTGAGGCAATTAGTGCTATTAACAATGATCTCGCTCGTATACTCGAGTGGAGTAGAGCGTATGGTTTAAAAGTGAATCCTTCCAAAACGCAGGTCATTATTATAGGAAGTTCTCGACTGATTTCCAAAATTGACTGGTCTACGCTTCCTCAAGTGGAATTTGACGGCCATACAATACCATATAGCGAGACGGTTAGAAATCTGGGCATTACTATGGATTGCTGTTTAAGTTGGGCTCCGCAACTGGAAGCTACCAGTAGGAAATTGTATGCCACGGCTGGATCATTAAGGAGATTACGGAACTTTCTTCCCACATCTACTAAAATTGCGCTGGTGCAATCACTGCTGCTTCCCATTCTCGATTATGCCGATGTCTGCTACTTAGATCTCACTGAGGACCAATTTAACAAACTTGAGCGCCTTCAGAATTTCTGTATAAGGTTTATATTTGGCTTGCGCAAGTATGACCATGTTTCTCAATTTCGCGCTAAGCTCAAGTGGCTCCCCATTCGCCTTCGCAGAAATGCTCACATCCTGTCATTTCTCTACAACGTTCTGTTCAATCCTACTACCCCTAGCTATCTCAAGGAACGTTTTAAATTCTTTCACGAAACTTCTCAGTCTCGTTCTTTAAGGCAGTCGACCGCCCTTACGCTCATTACGCCGAAATATTCTACCACCTTCTACGAAGATGCTTTCACTGTGAAAGCCATCCGTTTATGGAATTCGCTACCGGTCACCATCAGACAATCTCAGTCTTTAAATGTCTTTAAGAACAGAGTGAAAATGCATTACCTGTCACAGTGCTAGGGTTTGTCGGCTGTGCTAGAACAGTTACTGGTGATCACACCTGATTGTCCTATATTACCGTTTGTTGGATGCTGCTAGGTTCAAATCAGTTTTCATGGATTACGTGTATTAAATATATATTATATTTATTTATAGTATTTATTGTTATGTAAGTATATATATTATTATATTTATATATATTATTGTTCAGTTATGTATCTTGTATTTAATAGTATTATTTTATTGTATTTATTAATAAGTGTTATGCATCTCCCGTCTGTTTTAGATTTAATTTATTTCAAATCCATGGTTGCCTGGAAGAGATCGCTGTTAGCGATAAGGCCGCCACTTGTGGCACTAGTTCTTAAGGTTCTTTCTTTTATTGTAATTGTTATTTTTGGTGTGCACAATAAAGTGTTTCTATCTATCTATAATTGGTTAACTAGACCCACATTCAAACTGTTAAAAAAAACTATTGTTTAAAGCTATCAGTGGGTACAGCCGAGCACAAAATTGGTTCGTCAAAATATAAATAACGCAATTCAATTAGGTTTAAACGTTAATTCTGAATCAAAATATACTAAAAAAAAATTTTGGTACATGTAAGTAAAATCTAAATGACACGGCTTTTCTCCCTGACTGTACTAATAATAAAATTGGACAGTGGGTCCAGCGACCTATTCAAAATGTGACTAGGTTGAGTGGACCCGCGGGTCAACCGAATTATAAACTTAAACCTATATACTTTTAAGAAAGAAAGAAGAAAGAAAATAATTTATTCACAACAAATAATATAATAATAACAACATAACATAATTTATTAACAATATTTTTTTTTTAAAGCACTAGTTAGTTTTAGTTTATTTCACGTTATGTTCTAAAACCTAAAAAGTTTATGATTAATGAGTCGTCAACGTTGCTGGTGCACCAGCTACCTAGCTTCTCATTAATTTAATAGTATTGTTTGTTGAATCTTAAATAAAAAAAAGGTTAAATTAAGGTTTTTTTCCTTGGGTTTCCAAACGGTTGTGACTCTTCGTTTCTTATTCGAAGGAATGGAATAAGCTTTCGGCTTACTTGTTTCCGGAAAGATATAAATATAGATCTTTTCAAGGTCAGAGTGAATAGGTATCTTCTAAATCTGCGTGTTTCATCTTCGACCGTTTGACCTACCAACAAGCAACAAGCGGGCAAAGGTTGAATAGGCTAGATGACTGTTTTTTTTTAATTGTTCTTTTAAAATGTGGCCCATAAATATAGCTGACTAATGGAAAGAAAATCTGATCAAAAATAAGCAACTTATAGGTAAGCATTTTAATATCATGCTAGACAGAGAGAAGAAACAGCAAATCGTGACGTCAATTCTCAGTACGCCATATAAATTCTATTCTGACAAGTAAGGCATGACGTCATTTTTTGTTTTGTGGGAAAGGGACAGAGTTGTCCCTAACAAAAACTTTAAACGCTCATATATCAGAACATTAATAACCGATTTAAATATTTTTTTCAATAAACATACTATATTTACTTAAAATATAGATCTTTTCAAGGTCAGAGTGAATAGGTATCTTCTAAATCTGCGTGTTTCATCTTCGACCGTTTGACCTACCAACAAGCAACAAGCGGGCAAAGGTTGAATAGGCTAGATGACTGTTTTTTTTTAATTGTTCTTTTAAAATGTGGCCCATAAATATAGCTGACTAATGGAAAGAAAATCTGATCAAAAATAAGCAACTTATAGGTAAGCATTTTAATATCATGCTAGACAGAGAGAAGAAACAGCAAATCGTGACGTCAATTCTCAGTACGCCATATAAATTCTATTCTGACAAGTAAGGCATGACGTCATTTTTTGTTTTGTGGGAAAGGGACAGAGTTGTCCCTAACAAAAACTTTAAACGCTCATATATCAGAACATTAATAACCGATTTAAATATTTTTTTCAATAAACATACTATATTTACTTAAATTCTTCATTAAAGCTATTGGTTTCAACGATATAAACATCAGTCATCTACCCTATTATCTGGGCTAAGATGAATATCGACAACCGCTTCGACATGATTTGACTTCAATGAGACTGATATAAAAATAAACTATTTAAGCTAACTAAATACTTAATATATTTAACTTTTCTACGTTTTGTTTTAGTACAATACAATATTCAGTGGAATCCTATTAAATCCCAAAGCAATTTACTTATTCGAACAGATAAAAAATCTCCAAAGCGAATAACTCAGAGAAACGAGCGCAAAATCACGGGAGCAGATAAAACCCCTTCTCTCGACAAAAGGTGACCTCTCTTTGGCGGCGAATACTGAAAAGCGCGACAAACTCTGTGCAGTTGGCAAAAAGACAGACCTCAATAATTTTAGGGGGCTACTGTCACTTTTGGTAAGGAAATACGATGGTGGCTCCCTCCTGAGCTGTATAGATAAGTTTGTCGTAGTTGTACAGTAGCTTGAGGCACAATGCGACGTCCGCCCGTTGTCTGAAACTAGGCTAGCGTTAAAAAGTAACATTCTGTCAAACGGTGGGGAAGTGCTGGGATTTTTTGTGCAGCTGGGGCTGCGTTCGGCGCCGTTTGAATAAAATGAATCTCGTCAAAAACATGAAATGTAAAAAAATACTAGTCAACAAATTACAGTCCACCGTAACAAGTTGTATGCCTGGTTGTATTGTAACCTGGGTATGTCCTAAAACTGCACCCAGAACCACCGGGGGATGGGCAGCAGCATCCTCTTAGTTAACGGTGGTAACACTCTGCGATCTCCAAGCCGCCTGCCAAGCGTGGGGATTATGGCAACCCCTCCCTAGTAAGGGGGAGGCCTTCGTCCAGCAGTGGACGTCTTATGGCTGGCGATGATGTAACAAGTTGTGAGATCGTACAAACATCATTATCAATCAGAAGACGTCCATTGCTGGAAGGTCTTAATAGGGAGTGATTGCCATATCATCTACGCGCACACGAAGTCAAGTATTTTCGACCAATACAATTACTGTATGACGTCATGAAACTTCTGCAGATCAGAGAACAATTAAAAAGTTTGTGTCGCGTGTGTCTATAACCAACGCAACGGATTTTAATGCAGTTTTAACTTTAATATAGAAAATTTCTTCCTTAGGTTTATGAATATATAATTAGCTTCTGCCCGCGGTTTCACCCACTGAAGAGAGAAGTGAATAGAACGGAAATGTGAGGGGCCGCGCTAGCCGGCATTAAGTGCAAATGCGCTTAATGACAATTCTACCAATATACATGTTTTTAGACAGAGAATAACAAAAAAAAAAAAGTCTATTGTCAAAAAGACAATTTAAATAGACGCGTAGGAAACCAAACCACATTTCATCGTAATTAGATAACATTTAATGTGCTGCAAAATTGCATTTCGAGTGTTTTACTTCAAATGCGCGACCAATGATTGACATTTTTTCGTCGTAGTTTCTATACAATTTTCTGCGAAACTGACGACAGCGGTTTTCCATACAATTGCTTTACAAAATTGTTTTGATAGCCGTTCTACCTAAGAAGTAGGGCTTCCGCTTTTCTCTGGTTTCACCCGCGTTTTAATGGAAATGGTCAAACAATTCCACCTGTTATTATTTGGAGCAACAAATCCCACTACTGTTTGAATGTGAAAGCTTATGTGTATGTTGCAGCCCAATTGTTGAATTCGCTCTTTTACATAATGGCAAGCCATTTTAATAAACAGGGCCGTTTTGTAAAACGGCGGACCAACGTTCAGCCGGATTGTCATTGCGATACGTTCTACAATAAGGCGGCCTATATTTAGCCACATTGTAATCAAGATGCCTTCAATGCATAATGGTTATCACACTAACAAAATACAGTGTGTATATAGTAAAAAATAAAATTTGATGACGTACACAAATGTTTTATCCGAATGAAAAGGTCACACTTAAGTTATCAAAGCGCCAAACCGCCGCGAGTGTCTAAAATTTGAAATAAAGTTTTTCAAAGCGGCGGATCATGACCCGCTCAATTACATTATGGCTAGCCGTGTTGTAGAACACGAAGCACGCATACAATGCAGCGACCGGACCTTACTTTCATCCATAATACAATTTGGCTTTACTTAACTTTTTTTTGGCTTTTTTTTATGTTTTATAAAATGGCTAGCCGTTATGTAATACGGCGTATTCTGCAATTTCGCTGCGACATGTATACTGTATATTTGTTACTTCTTCTCGCTGTGAAGCTTCACAACACAACGGATTTAAGTGAAATTTGGTATCAAGCTAAAAGTTAAATAGGCTTATCTTAGACTTTTTATCCCTTAAAAATACGCGGTTCCCGCGGATGGTAACCGTGTTGCTAGTATTTTATACGAATAACATTATAGTATGTAGACTTAAGTTAGTTAAAACAGAAAACAATTCGAACAAATCTTATTAGATTACGCCTTATCAGTATTCAAACGCGAGCGCCTTTGTTTACGCGAAGAATACGGCCAGCTTTATTTACTGCAGTTTTAAACAACTTTCACAAGACTCACACAATAGATGAAAGTTACACACACTCACAGCCAATAACCTCCACACACCTTCAAAACTCTATTTTCACCCTTGAAGCTCTAACTTTTATGGACGTTTTTATTGTACAGCTTGAAAGATACTAAAATGTAAAGATACAAATGAATTGATGGGTTCAAAACACGAGCTACAAGTTCAGGTTTTATGTTTTTTTGTAAAATTTTGAACGCAATCATTGAGAGTAGCCTCTCAAAGTGATGAACTCGCTTTTACATTTCGATTGTAAATTAAAATAAAAGAAGCAGATAATTCTGTCTGCACGCTCAATATAATGTCGTCTAGACCCCATTGAGAATTTAAATGAACTTTCTAGATAAGACTGTTTGATTCGAATAACATACAAGTATTTATAGTTGATACGTATACTGATAGCGTTTGCCTGGTGCAACGTATCGTGTGGTCGTTCTATCCTTGAATATTGATTGTCCATATGAAACCACAGCCAAGATAATTATAACGTATGAACAAAACTGTTAGATGCGTGTCGAGATACGTTCATGGCAAGGTTCAGTCAGGCGCCTTATTTTTGAATCGTTCGCAAAGTTCTGCATGCAAAGCGACTTTCGAACGATATTGGACTTTATTTTAATCAATATCGTTCAAAGGTCGGCTTCGCTCGTGTGCGCAACTCTTGTTTACGATTGAAAAATAAGGCCCCTGTTACTATTATTTGTTTTTAACTTTTTTTTATCACACGCATATCATACTTATAAACATTTATGTTAGTGTGAGTATGTTAGTTTCTTAGTTCTTCACATCTCATTATCAGTAAAATCTAACTGATTTAAGTGATATACAACATGTGTAACAAAAACGTTCAACAATACTGAACGGTATGTACGTCATCATTATGAACAACTTTTACTATTTTATTATGAAAACTGACGTGAATTTAGTTTTTTTTTCTTTTTAAACGTGAGTATTCCCGTATAAATAAAACAAAAACTTTTACTATTTGGCCAACCCTGAAATTACGAAAAACAAGCCAGCTGCTCCATACGTTTTTTCCAAGGTCAAGGAACTTTCGGTATGGAACAGCTGATTTCTTTTTCTCGATTTCAGGGTTGGCCACATAGTAAAAGTTGTTCGTAATGATGAGGTCGGAGTACGAGCGGCTCAGCTTCCCGCAAAGCTCGTCTATGTGCGTCTCCCATGTCAACGCACCGTCGATGTGGAAACCCAGAAGTTTCGTACTATGTACCTGTTGGAGCGTGGTATTGCCGACTGCTACCGGATAAGTATTTGTCGAGTGGCCATTGAGGTTGAATGCAAGGAAGCAGGTCTTGTCCTTCTTAAGAGCTAATCCGTTAGAACGGAACCAGCCTTCTAGCTCGTTTGCTACCGTGTTCAGTTTCGATTTCAGCTGACTGTGCGTTGGCGCGGTGATCCCCGCAGCAACGTCATCGGCATACATATAAATCTCGGCACCATCGATGGCACCGGGTAGGTCGTTGAGGAGGAGACTGAACGAGGTGTTAGATAAGCAGGAGCCCTGTAGGATGCCCATATAAGTTTTTGGTAGGGAATGTAATTCATAGATTAGCCAAGTTCCACCAATAGGTACGCCAACCTCGATTATTTTTAAAATGAACCAGGTATACAAGAAATGGGTGTCAGCATAGCTACAATAAGTGCCAGTTGGCAAAAGAACAAGTTTCTTTTCAACCGACTTCAAAAAAGGAGGTTCTGAATTCGACTGTATGATTACTCCGCAAATTATGAACTGATTTTTATGATTATTTTTATTGGGTAGGTAATTTATTTATTTATTTATTACTTGGAAAACAAACAGCTATCACAAACTCATTTGCTAGGACACAGAATAATATAAACAAATAAGCCAAAAAAGTTTTCACTAATAGCAACATTGAATACAATCCAGTTGAATAGTAATTAAGTATTAGGTATATAAAATATAATTTACAATGAATCAAATATATAGATAATCAATTTTAGTTTGCTAGAAGAATAATTTAATGTAAAACACAGAAGTTAAAAACAAAAGACATTGAAACAATAACGAAAGATGCCATAAAACACAAAAATATACCAAATCAGATATGCATATAGACAATTAAAATTAGAACATAAATTTACAATTTAAATTAAAATTAAAATTAAAAAGGTAGCCAATTATTAAAGTTAACTAGAAGAGTAATAGACAGAACACAGAAATTAAAATAAAAAGAAAAGACATTGCGACACTAACCAAAGATGATACCATATAACACACAATACCATATCAATATATAGATAATAAAAATACATTTAAAAGTAAGAGACATGATAGAACATATAACTGGAACTATTCGTCAATGAAAAAAGTTGAAGCTACATAATTTTTGAATAAGTATTGTCTCGTAATAAATAAGTCCGTGTACTAACGTGTGTAATACTTTAGAGATGGCCCCATATAAGTTTAATCAAAATCGGTTTAGTAGTTTGGTTTTTATATCAAAATTACTAGAAAATATGAAGATGCCATCCAGGTATTCGAAGTTGAAGTCGGTAGTATTAAAAAAAAAGCGTATTATTGATAACTTTGTTTGTATTTATTTGATTATATATGCATTCTAGATCCTCCAAGTTGTATTTTAATGGAAGCTGACGTGGTTTTTGACACTTTTTTGTTTTATTTATACTGGACTATTAACGTTTGTTTGTATTGTTCCGCAGAAACGATGTGTCGCTTGTGGTGGGTGGTGGTGGCGGCGCTGGCGACAGCCGCCGCGGACGAGGCGACGGACCCGGGGGGGCTGCAGGAGCCCGCGAATGGAAGCGTTGGTGAGTACTTTATATCTATGCGATACGATAAGATAAATTAATTCTGGAAAATTTACTTATCTGGGTAGATAAGTAAATTTTCCAGAATTAATGCAGCCGGGCTGGGTAGCCCGGCTAGTCTTTGGAAAGGTGCGAACGATACTATACGATAAATAACTAATAAAACACAATCTCACAAACTTAAAAAATAATACGGAGCCTTAAAATAATATCCAGAGCCATACATTTGGAACATACATCAATCATACATAATATATACGGCCGTGTGGCCGTATATATTACACTCATTTAAATACTCTTTATTATCTGGAATAAGGGTCTATTGAGATTAACGCAATGTTATACCTGTACTATCAGTGTGCACATGTGTTCCGCCTACAGCCACATCTATAGCATATCGATATCAGGAATGAAGCAGGTATTCTTGTTTTTAAGGATAAATGTTTCCTGATATGTGACATTATCAAAGGTTATAAAAGTACTTACTATTGTATACAACAGAAACAGGGGCGGATTAAATATCGACGGCGCTCTAGGCAAGCACATAATCGGCGGCCCTCAGGAGCCTCGTCGTCAGCCATAAGACGTCGACTGCTGGACGAAGGCCTCCCAATAGAGGGGTGTTGCCATAATCCCCACGTTTGGCAGGCGGCTTGGGAATCGCAGAATGCTCACCACCGTTAAACAACCGCAAAACCATCCTCCGGTGGGTCTGGTTGCAGTTTAAGGACATACCCAGGTCCACCTACCACACACCCAGACCACCCAGGTCCTCTGGAGCCTAGCACACTAATAATACAGTAGACCACATACAGGCCATATACAGGCATGTACCGGGTGATGGAGTTCCAGACGGTATCCTTTCAGGCCATGCTTAAGAGGGAATCCGGTGAGCGATTCTCCATACAAACGTATTCTCCTATTTTCTTCCTGGATAATGCCTCTTGAGCATTTTTTTTTTATATATAGTCTATTTCTACTGTAGACATGTCTCTGTCAATTCTTTTTGTCAGCAACTAATTGCTAAAATTTATTGGTTTCCGAGCTATTTAAAAATAAGTGGTTTTTTTTAAAATCCACATTTCCATCCACTCCAGTTTGACCCGTGAATAGCAGATTTCTGAAAATACAGCATGGTATATATATGTGCACAAGTTTCTGCATCTTATTGCATAAAAATAACCTCAATGGCCTGATTGACATAAAGGAGAACGCACAAAAATCATACATAAGTTTTTCCAATTTGCTGATCCCCAACAAAAGGTGTCTTTTCTCGAAAATATGACTGAATTTTGCTCCTCCAAAACTTATGTCAGTAGCTTTCTAATGTAGTAATTATTATAAATGGCCATACAAATTAAAAGCATTATAGTTATATTTATGGCCAATCAACAATCAAACAGTTTCATCCTCGTCAAACAAACACAATACCTAGTTCCGAAATAGAAGTTAGGCACATCGCACAGAATAAAAAGTAGAGGCGGCCCTCTTAACTTCGCTGTAACAAACCATCTTATGCCCACTAACCGTAATGTACAAATGCACATTAAAGAACATGCATTTGTCCATCGAAAAATGTGAAACCGTAGAAGATTATTGACACACTTTTTTCTTTGTTTTTTAATCTTCCGCGAACGCCCCTTTGTCATCTCGTGCCTCTAGGCACGTGCCTAGTTTGCTTACGGATAATCCGCCACTGAAAAAAAAATCCTTTGTGTATATCTGAGCACTAAAACAATTGAAAATGAAATGAAATGAAAATGAAAATGAATGAAATGAAATTGATATTTCGAAAATGAAATTGTTTAATAATGACACAAAATAATTATACAAAAAATCTTATGTATAAAAAGAAAGAAATATGAATGACTAAGAAAAACTCTACGAACAAGTGTTGTTACACAGTTAGCACAGCATCAGATTCAAATAGTTGTTGTAGTTGGATCCCCAATTTTTTTCAACGTCTGATTTTCTTTTAAGGCAAACTCATTTTTATCAAAGTTAACATGGGATTACTGGTAACGATAGACCCGACACACTTGCAGGACTTTATATACCAGTAAGTAACGTGAAAGAGCACTTTTCCTCATCTTATCCATAATGGAACCATTTTTATTCGTAGATATCTGCGGTACCATATTATACGCTCGTGTACCTTGTAAGTGAATAGACCCTAACACACGAAAGGCGAAATGTCTCCAGTGAGCATGACGCGGTCTCTTGAAAATATATTCAATTTATTCATTCGCACAAAATGTCCGAATATAAGTATAAATCCAAATGAAGCTTTTTGTAATATTTTCATGTTAAAATCCATCTGCGAAATAAATTTATTCAGAAAGCCAAGGCTATTTGGTTCGGTGAGTTGGTAACGTTTTTGAAATAACAATTTATTTTACTGAATACAGATTTTATAAGTGAAATCACAGTCTTGCTTACGATACAGCTAATAATATAATAATAATATTACAAACAAATACAAATAGATTTATATCACAATAGGTAGATTTATATCACAATAGATTTATTTCACATAAATATGTAGGTACAAAATTAGATTTGAACCCAGTGGCTTTAAACTAGTATTTACTGTATTTCAAAGCCATTGGCCTCTCCTATATTAGGTCACATAGTACAATTTATGCCAATAAACAATTTATATAAAAACATAAAAGACAAAAAAAATACGTTTTAGATTTAGATAGAACAAAGAGAAACAATACATTTATATATATATAATAGGCGTGTGGCCTAATGTTTAATTTATGACAAATAACAGGTTTAGGGATGAATATAATTAAATACATTACACATACTGCAAAAATAAATTGTATAGGCTGATAAATCTCTGAGATATGAGCGTTTAAAGTTTTAGGTGGGGATAGAGAGGGGATGCTCTATCCCTTTCTCGCAAAGCACGTGTTAGTATAGCATTTGTATGCCACGCCTGAGGCTTGACGTCATAGCACAGTATAGCGCGCTCTCTGTCTAGCTTGAAATTAAAATACTTAGAACTTATTTATTTTTGAATTATTTAAAATTTTGTTTTCGTTGATAGGCTCTATTGATGATCAGCTTTTTTATGAGGTAATAAAAAATGTGTAGTCATCATGCCTATTAATATGGTATTGGCACCTGTGTAAAATTGTGTTTTAAAAAAAATGGGAAAGTCTTCTTATTCTTATTTAACGTAGGGGCGATAAGTCCTGCACTGACGTCCCGCTAGGGGTGTATTGTGCATTTCCCCCGCCAGCGTCTACCCGAGCCAACCCAGCTCCATGAAATAACGGAGCGAGGCTCTGGGCCGCTGGCATAGTAACTCCAGTGGGTTAGATGGGAAAGTCTTGTACTAACTACTAAAAACACATACAAACTAAGGGCCGTACTCATAACGGTACTTAAGTCAACTAACTTCATTTAACTCCTGCGCAGTACAAAGATGATGAAGTGCGTCATAATAACTGACGTCATTAAACAGTTTTCAAGTGTAGGTACTTAACCTACTACACATCCATTGACAGCCATAAGACGTCCACTACTAGACCCAGGCCTCCCCCTTAATAGGGAGGGTTTGCCATAATCCCCACACTTGGCAGGCGGCTTGGAGATCGCAGAGTGTTACTACCGTTAACCAAGAGGATGCTGCTGCCCGTCCTCCGGTGGTTCTAGATGTAGTTTTTGGACATATCCAGGTCCACCGGTCAACCTACTACACATAATACGCTTAAAAAAAAAAACAACCGACTTCAACTTCGAATACCTGGATGACATCTTCATATTTTCTAGTAATTTTGATTTAAAAACCAAACTACTGAACCGATTTCGATAAAATTTATATGAGACTACCTCTGAAGTATTAACTACCAAACAAAAAAAAAAAATTCTATATCCAGACCGAAAGTCTTGAGATAATAAACGCTGAAGCTAGTAGCAGCGTACCCGGCTTAAGTTACGTCACGTTAGCTTTTGGCATTGCTATAGTAAGTAAGTTCGTATAGGCTGAGTGGCCAGCCTTAGTGTCAGAGTTAATGTGCCGCCCGAAGGCCTCTGACATGGCTGACGGTTGTTGTTATAGAAACTAGAACAAACAACCGGGACTAACAATTTAACGTGTCATCCGATCCACGGTAGCGCTCAGAAATAAATGCCACTCACGGTCACCCATCCGAAGACTGACCGGACCGTCTGTTGCTTAACATCGGTGATCATTTAGAATTACCTAGACAAGCTACGCCACGAGCGCTACTACGGCATTGCTATATTGAATGGTGAGTGTTGGTCCAAAAAACGCCAGCATTTTGATCACGCGTCGCATCAACCAGGCGTTTAGATATTTTTTTGATAAATAATCTTATAATTTATATACAATACAATACAATTCTTTATTGATAACACCAAAAGTTACACGTCAAATTTCATTAAGTAGGTAGGTACATAAAATTCTCATTTAATAAAATGAAATAATTATACACTTTTGTTAGAAACAGCGAGGATATTCTGGAAAACACCAATACAATAAGAACACAGAACAATAAGGGTCACAACAATTAATATTGTCCTTCTGGTATTGAGCCTAAATAACGAATATCTGAGTATGACCTTAAACTGGTCCTACTCAGACCTAATCAAATGAAAAAATAAAATATTTGATTTTTGAGTTCGCACGTGGCCTCTCAACAAATCTGAGCGCGAAAGAGAGAAGCATAAACATTGATTTAATTTATATAGCCAACAATTTACTAATAACTTTTTAAAGTGATTAAAGCCATTATTAGGAGAGCTTTTAGAATTTTACGATGTAATAAGCTTGAAGCAATAAAGCAATAACGAGAAAAATTTACGTTAGCCAAAGATTACTACTTCCGGTATAAAGTCCAACATGGCGCGAGCCGTAGGCGCGTAGCGCTCCGTAGAGATGCTACGCTGTAGCACTCCGTAGATGAGTTACGCCTTAGGACGCTGTAGCAAAGCGTTGCAATATTTATTTTGTATCTACTAGTAATTTTATTTTTATCACACATATTCAATAAAAAGCTTTTTAAAAAAATACAACCGACTTTAACTTTGAACACCTGGATAACAACATCATATTTTCTAGTAATTTTGATATAAAAAGCAAACTACTGAACCGACTTTGATAAAAATTATATGGCACCTCTGAAGTATTACTTACCAAACAAAAAAAAACAGTTTCGTAATTGGCGGAGTAATCGTGTAACATACATACAAAAAAAAAACATCAAAAACAGCGAATTGAGAACCTTCTTTTTTGAAGTCGGTTGTAAAGACCTTCTTTGTTCCTCGCAAACAGGGCAGTAATGAGCTGTTTTCCGCGCAGAGGGAGGAAAATAACTTTTCATTACTCATATTTGGAAAGTAGGTCTGAAATTGTCTGAGGAGCGGGTTGAAAATAATACATTTCAGCCCTAGGGAGAATAAAAAAAAAGTTATAATTTCACATAAATTTGTCCAAACCATAAAACCATGTTCCAACTTTTTTTTTCTGGTGCGGGACCATAATACACTGTATTATGGTCCCGCACTTCGCTACGTCTGGATTCAAAGAAACACTCTAGCCGAAAATAGTTGTTTCCTCCCTTGGTAAACAATCTACTATTACTCAAATTTAGGCCTCTCAAAGGTAAGTTATGTTGGTTTGTATTACCTACTTCATTTTAATATCATGCTAAGACGTGATTTGAGAAAAAAATTAATTTAAGAGGTTTTCAAGTTTATATTTGCAACATTGCAGCAAATAAAAAAAGCAGTAGGGAGTTTATTAGGAGCGTGCTAACTGCGTGTGCCGTGCCATTATCCACCCCTCTCTTGCTAGTATTTAAGACCGCCATAAAAGTGTACGATAAAAGAATTAAGCCTGTCTTACAAAGATAAGCATTTAAAGCGGGTTCTTTTATAAATTATTTCTCTTGAGTATTTTTCCGCGCAAAGAAACGATTTTCAAGCTATTAATAATCTGGTTTAATACAAGCAGAGAACAAAATTTTCTGCAAATTTTATAACAGTTCGTAGTTTTTTGTTACTGTCAAATATTAAACCAAAATCATCATTACAGCTCATCATTTATATGTTTGACAGCTTTGGTCAACTATTAAAACTTATAGACATTAACAGTCTTACTTAAAAAAACTTTTCAACCTTAGTCACTGCTCAAACTTCTCTGTCCTTTTCTTGCACGTGCAACTTCACGTCTGTGAGGAGTTGACAAAGCATCTGAAGCAGCGACTAAGTTTGAGCGGCGTTTTTAAGTAAGGCCGTAAATCAACAATCAAGAAAAAAAACAGCTGTATAAAAATAAAACTCACCATACATTTCGTCGTGCACCAATTGTTTTTTTTTGTGTGACAACAGTTTTTTTTCTCGTATTGTGTGTTAGTTTCATAGTACAAGTTGTCCATTGTGATGAGTTTTAGGATAATGCTCATGAATTCAATAACACCCTGTGTAGCTTACCTGATACGAATTGATGGTGTGGTCAAAGATTTACGATGAGGGTGGAGTATATATTTATTTATTTATTAGGCACTTACAACATATCATATAAATTGCATAATACAGGAAAAATACAGAACGATCCCATGATCCATAATAGCAAGCACTCGATATGGCTAAAACAGTGGATTCGGATTGCAAATATTACATAATTTAGACACTTGATTTTTTTTAAATATATATTTATATATGTATGTATGTATGTTCAATTACTAGAACTACAAGTACACAATTACAAGACTACACTATTCTATAACTCATAGTATGGTTTCCTTACAATACCTTTCCGGACCTGGACCTGGGTATGTCCTAAAACTGCATCCAGAACCACCAGAGGACGGGCAGCAGCGTCCTCTTGGTTAACGGTGGCGCGCATTCTGCGATAATCAAGTCACCTGCCAAGCGTGGGGTTTATATGGCAACCCCTCTCTACTAAGGACAATAGACAATAGATAAGATTTTATTCATGAATAATACACATTTTTTACACAAGACAATTAACAAATTACATAACAAATTTAAACAGTAGTACAAAATTGCTTTTCGCCACAAACCGGGCGAGGCTTTCGTTCATCAGTGGACGTCTTCGGCTGATGATGATGAAAATATCTTTCTCCTTCCGTAGAAGCACTTATTTTAAAACATATTAAAATGAAAGGAGAGCACTCTTTTCATTATAAAATATAAAAAACATGATTTAGTTTTTAAAGGTAGAACAATTTTTTATTTGATGTTTATCGTTCCTTACTTGTTTTTTATCTTTGTTGTTTTGTTATTATTTTTTGCCGTAAATAAACTTGGAGGATCTAGTCGCTGGGTACCATAGAGCAACGCAGACTTACGCCGTGCCGGCACGGCGGAAGTCCGCGTTGCTCGAAGCTGGGTACTATCAAAGTGTAAATAAACGATTTTCTAATGAAACTCTTAAACTTTCGCGATTTGAACACATAATTATGTTATAAAAATTCGATTCGATTTGCTAATGTTATCAAAATATTTATTTTTCAAGTTTCATTTTCACAAGTATTTTTTTATTCGTGATTGGCTTGCGTTTGACCACATCATGCCTCAAGTAGATTGCACTAGGTATATCCTTTTACCGTTTCAAAATTATGCATTTTTTGTAAGTGACTAGTAATTGAAGTCCTATATGGAACCAGCTCGTTCATTATTGTAAATTTACATTATTCCTTTGCAATTAGAGCTGAATTAGTATTACGGATTACCATACGTGATTATGCGTTCCTGCCGCAATACAAACTGAATGAAAAAAAAATCTTTAATAATGAATGAAAACTTAAAAAGTAGTTTGAAAGGAATCTGTGATCACCTAGTTGATTATATACTGACGGTATAACAAAGGAGAAAAAGGAAAGATCCAATTATGATTACTCAGGTGATATCTTCCTGGTGATCAAAGTGAATTAGATATCCAATGTGTAACAAAAAGGTTCAACTATACTGAAGGGTATGTATGTACTCATCATTATTAACAACCTTTTCTATGGAGCCAATCCCGAAAACGTGAAAAAATATCAGCTGTTCCATACATTTTGTCCAAGGTCAATGAACTTTTTGTGTAAAAATATATAACTGCTGTTTTTTTTTCGCGATTTCAAGTTTGACTCCATAGTAAAAAGTGTTCATAATGATGAGTACATACATACCCTTCAGTATTGTTGAACCTTTTTGTTACACATTGTATTAGGTAGGTATATGTCAAAATATGACCTGGGCATGTCGTTAAACTGCAATCCAGCACCACCGGAGGACGGGCAGCAGCGTCCTCTTAGTTAACGGTGGCCCAAGCCGCCTGCCAAGCGTGGGGATTTTTTTAAATATTACGATACGATTTTGTCCGCGTACGGAAGAAATTCGCCCCACTCCCAAACCAATACCGCTGGGTTAATTACTAATTATTTTCCTCCTCATATTCACCACTAAATCATCCCGAGCATAATTGTTTTACCCCCCTCGAATTAACTACCCAAATAACATTTTTCATCACTATAACTTCAAAAACAAAGAACTTTCCATACAGCATTCCACCCCCTTAAATCATCCCTGTCAAAAATATATTGAAAACATTTTTCTTATTTTTAATTGAACTATCGAAATACATATTTTCATGACTATAACTTCAAAAACAAAGGACTTTCATACAAAAATTTCCCCCCTTTTTCCCTCTTAGGGGGTCGAATTTCGAAAAATCCTTTCTTAGTACACCCCTACGCATCAAGACAAATACACCCTCCAAATTTAAGTCTGTATGACCAGCGGTTTAGGTTGTGTATTGTCTGTCAGTCAGTCAATCAGTCAGTCAGGACAGAGATTATTATAGGTATACTATAGGTGCTAACCTTTGATAATACAGAGAAAGAGCTAGATCCTCCAAGATTAGCACAGAATAAATAATAGTACTACGTACTACTAGTAGGATTTATAGCTACGAAACTTTATTGCGATGGCACTTGAGAAGTGCAAGGAAGGAAAGTAAGTACTTTGTTACTTATTTGAACTGACTTCTCAATTAGACTCAATTTTTTTCTCTGTTGTCGATATCTTTGGTAATTTAACTTCATAGATACGATATTATTATGGTATTTTGACTATTTAATGTGGAAGAGCAGCCGGCAAAAGAGTGGCTGAAACGGCAATGCATTACAAAAAGAAATAATACATTTACAACGCAACCAAAAGGTATTTTTTACGAGTAGAACATTTTGTTGCGTCCTATAAAATTATCCCATCTTGCTTAATATGTGTAAAATATATTTTATTCCTCCAATTCGTGTATATCGTCAAGTCAAAAAGGAATATTGCCACAAATCGTGTTTATGGCATCTACATAATAAGCTGCTTATGGGAACGAGTTCCATTGAGTATCGAATAAAAAACTTAACAAAACAAAGTAGTTTTATTGTACACTTAACCTATTTATATTTGTTACTATGTCTTCTTCATTCGCTTGACTTAACATTTAATGGCTGGGTCCATTTAAAGGGATTATGTAACTCCAAATTTGCATTTGAATAATATAATAAACAATAAAATCATTAAAAAATGCAACCATCCTAACTAACCATCATAAAAAAGCACCTTTTTAACCGATTTCAAAAAAGGAGAAGGTTCTCAATATGTATGTTTTATATTTTTTATTTTATCGTACTACTTCAGAACTCCTTCATTTAATAACCGAATTGGAATATTATTTCTTTATTTGAAAGGATATACTTTCAGATTGGTCCCATTATAATACACTTTAAAAAAACATACATCTGACTTCAACTTCGATTACCTGGATGACATCTTCATATTTTCTAGTCATTTTGATTTAAAAAACAAACTACTGATTTCGATACAATTTATATGGGACCACCTCTAAAGTATTACCTACCAAACAAAAACAGAATCATCAAAATCAGTTTATAATTGGCGGAGTAATCGCGTAACATACAAAAAAAACAAGCTGACGAATTGAGAACCTCATTTTTTGAAAATGTCATCAAATTGAAGGTTCAGCGAAATTGAAGTCTGTTTTTTAAAGTACTCGTTCTAGGTAAAGACTTCATTGCCTCGACTGCCTTATAGCTCAGTTGGTAGCGTGTCTGCCTTCAGAGCTGTAAGGTGTGGGTTCGATCCCCAGCTAGGGCAAACATTTATGTGACGAACATAGATGTTTGTTCTGTGTCTGGGTGTAGTATGTATTATAAGTATGTGTATACAAAAAAAATATATATTTAAGTATTCTATCTATCAGCTATCTAGTTTCCGTATTACAAGTTTTGCTTAGTTTGGGGCTAGATGGCGCTGTGTGAAAAATTTCCACCGGTATTTATTAATTAATTTTTAGTAAACAAGGTTTTGTGATCATTCGTTTTTAATCTTCGACACCCCGTAACAGCCCGTAAATTGAATATCCCCACGATCTGTTCTCTTCCCAGTAGGCCCGTATCAGGGGCGTTCGTGTAAGCACGAGTATATTCTCAATGTGTCAAGTCGAGTTTATTCCGCTCTCGGAATTGGGGCGCGATGCGGATCTACAGGAAACAAATCAAATGTCGTGGAAAACGAAACCGGATTTACATGTTTCATAGAGTTTTATTAATGATCTGAATGGTGATATAGGTAGGTTATCAAACGTAGCTTCGAAACACATAGATAATCCGTCTTTGAGAGCAGTAGCATTCGTTACACAGTAGAACGCCTTGACCCCAAGTTCTAATAGTTCTCAGTTTGTTTATTACCACCGAAGAAATAATAGTAGTAGACCAAAAGTCATGATTCTATGTGAAGTGACTCGTTATTTTTTAAATTTAATTTGTCTTAAAACGAATACTCGTAACTTCCATACCGGCTTAATTACTCATTATTTTTTTGTTGTATTGTAGTTATTATTTTAGTTTTAAAAAGTCTATCCAAATACCAATTTTCATCGCCATAACCTAAAAAACTAAAAACTTTCTATACAATATCCCCCATTTTACCATATTAAGTCATCCCTGCCAAAAATATATTTTAAATACCGTATTTCAATTTAAAGGAACCACCCATATACCAATTTTCATCAGTATAACTTCAAAAACAAAGAACTTTCCATACAACATTTCCTCCCCAATTTCACCCCTTTAAATCATCCCTCTCAAAAAATATATTGAAAACACCATTTTTTATTTCAAATGAAATAATCAAATACACATTTTCACGACTAAAAAGTCAAAAAGAAAGGTGTTTCATACAAAAGTTTTACCCATTTTTACCGCGTTCAACCCCTAGGTTGAACGAAAAATCCTTTCTTGATACTCCCCCACGCATCAAGACAAAACCACACTCCAAATTTCAAGTTTGTCCGACCAGTGGTTTAGGCTGTGCGTTGTCTGTCAGTCAGTCAGGACAGATATTCTTATAGTATTAGATACAGTCAAGTTTTTTTTTAATACATTCAAGGACGTGACGATCAAGACATCGCCTGGTGGTAAGCGTCACGCCTGCCACTAACAGTAGCAGTGCCAGAATTATGAACTTGAGAACACAATCCTGCGCCGCACTGCACTGCGCTCGTCACCGCAGTTAAATGTTAAATCTCATCATACCCAGTAATTTCTCTGGTATTTCTATTATTTACTTACTTAACTAAGTTTAGTTTACCTCCGCAAGTTAAGCAAGTTAATCCTTCAAACTAGGAAACCTTCGTCTCTTCAAAATAGTTAAACCAACATGAATTCATGCTGATGAATCCTCCAGGATTCCTCCCACTAGGTGGACCGACGACATTGTAAAAGTTGCGGGCAACCGGTGGATGCAAATGGCAGGTTGTCGTACAGTGTGGCGGTCTATGGAGGCCTTCGTTCAGCAGTGGACGTCTCCGGGCTGATGATGATGAATTCACGCTGAAACTATTCCACAAACAGAATGTACAAATAACTTCTGTGTTTCTATACAAGGACATCCAAGTAAATAACGTAAATTAAGTAAATAACTTAAATTGTACCAGCTGTTGTTATTATGTACAAAAGGATTATTATCTTATATTATACTAGAGGTCCCCCACCACTTCGTCCGCGTGCGGATGAAATACGGACCACTCCCAAAATTATCCATTTTAAATCATTCCGAGCAAACTCTACCAAGTCTACCGACTCTACCAATAAAAATAAATATCAATATCCATCACTATAACTTCAAAAACAAAGAACTTTCCATACAACATTCCACACCCCTTCCCCTTGAATCCCTTAAATCGTCCCTATCAAAAAATATTTAAAACGGTAAGTATTTTTATATTAAATAAACTATCCAAATCCAAATTTTCGTGACTAAAAGTCCAATAACAAAGGACTTTCATACTTGGGGGTCGAAGAAAAATCCTTTCTTAGTACACCCCTCCGCATCGAGACGAATACACCCTCCAAATTTCAAGTCTGTACGACCAGCGGTATGGGCTGTGCGTTGTCTGTCAGTCAGTCAGTCACTCAGGACAGAGCCTTTTATTACATTCGTAGATATATTATCTTTGGTATAGTTAATACTGCGCATTTCATATTTTTGTAAGCAATGAAGTGGCGAGTCGAGCGAGACGTCCGCCTGGTGGTAAGTATCACGCCTGCCCATAATAGTAGCAGTGCCAGAATTGTGAACTTGCTAGCAAATCTGCACCGCACTGCACTGCGCTCGTCACCTTGAGATATTAGATGTTAAATGTCTTTATGCCCAGTAATTTCTCTGGTAACAGTTGTCTAACCGAAACATTAATGCTTGCATACTACTGCTTGGCGGTTAAATAAATGCTAGGTATCAGTTACCAATAACTTTGTATGTTTGAGACGTACCTACTGTGAGACAGAGTTATTGATCAAAGCTAAGCCTGTACTATATATAATAGTGCGACGCTCCGTATTTTGCAAAACATCGTCGTGGTAGTCAATCACAGCAGATTGCTTGGGACGTAAACGTTCTACCGCGGAAAATATCGTTTCTGATATTGGATTGGGTTTCAAATTATTTTTTATGATATGCAGTAAACTAGTGATCACACATAGCCTTACTTAAAAACGCCGCTTGAAGCTAAATTACGTTAGTTAGTACCTCGCGCTTTATTAGTTTACACACAAGTAAAAAAAATGAAGTTAGTTAACATAAGCGACTAAACTTAAGTTTTAAAGTAAGGCCAACAGTTACTATTAATTTTCGGCCATAGTAAACTATTAATTTTCGTCCATACATTGGGGGGGCTTAAATTTGACGCATGTTAGCCTGATCCTGCCAGGAATTTGTCAAGTTACCAGTAATAACACTATAAAACCCTGTACTTAATCGTAGGTATGCATAGTATGCTTGTATCGACATTTCATCCTAAATAAACACCAAACATGCCTTGAATGGTTTCAAATTTTCTGCTGTGTATTTTGGCAAACGTTATATATTATCGGTTATCTGAAAATTTGGACAACTTGACAACATACAAGACATTACAAGATTAATGATATTTCACACTGACACCATAATCGATTATCGCTCGTTTGTATTTTCATCATAGAAATATAATACATTATTTATTTAATACATTATTTTAAAGCAAGTAATTGACTCAATTTTTTAGAATTCATTTCTAATGTCAAATTAATTTATTTCTCTTAACAATTTTTAAATTCACAACATTGCTGTGGCCCTACACTAGGCTATATGGGTGACGATAATGTACCTTATAGTTAAAGCTGGGCCCTCATTTTTGAATCTTTCGCATACATTTTCGCACAAAAAATACACTGACGTTCAAAGTAAAGATCGGACTGAGTGTCGTATCTTTGAAGAGGACTGTCTATGTCCAGCTATAGACTATGATAGGCTGATTATTATTAACAGTACGCCAAGGTTGTAGGTTTTTGTGTTTGTTTCTACTTAAGCTGTAATAGCTGAATAGATTTTGATTGAAATTTTAAATAACAAGTAACTTTAAAAAAAACATGACGCAAATTAATAAGGGACCACCTCGAGAGTATTACCCGTACAAATAAAAATACAAAAAAAAACAAATGAAGTCCACATTTGACGGACAAATCGGTGAACAATTATAAAAAAATACATGTACTTAAATAGCTTATATTGATTAACACAAAGGATTTGGTATAGATAGTGTTTTTTTTAGACCTTTGCTCAGCACTGAAATGTTATAGCTTAAAATAAATATAGCAGCAAATTGGTTACATTGGGTTAGTTTTTGAAATAAAGTAAGTACTTACTTCATATAATGAAACCAGTTAAGACGTTGCCATTAGGTTACTTACTATATGTTACACAGAAACATACATATACAGGGTTAGTTCTAATCAGTTAGCATCCTTTGCAACTAACCCTATATACCCGAAAAACATTACTCTCTCTTTCCAGCAGCGGAAACTCACTTTTCGGCAGAAACTATTCGATATTGCTGTCTATACTAATCTCTTACCAAACAGCGTCATCCAAAGTGGACCATTCCTAATACCACGAGAACGCCCCGAAAGACCTGACAGCGCGCGGTACGATGTACCTACATAGGCTTATCACCACAACGCAGGCAACATAGCTGAAACGTACAGTCAGCAAAAAAAATTGTATATAAGTATTCTATCAGCTATCTGGTTTTCATAATACAAGCTTTGCTTAGTATGGGGCTAGATGGCGCTGTGTGTAAAATGCCCCTTAATATTTAATATTTAATTATTTATTATTAGCATCGTATATTTGGAAAATTATAAATACAGTCATGTACGTAAAATTGCCTATTATTATTTATGCACGCCATCTTCTCTTATTTGAATGAATATTACTTTTTATTAGTAAAATGGTTTCATACTTCGGAATTATAACAACTTAAATTTCCTTATTAAGTACTTATACCTCCTCCAAGTCCAACACCAAATATTTGTGTGAGAACGGTGCGGCCGCTATAGCGTTTCTTATTTTCTCTCAGTCTATGTACACGATTGTACAGGTTAAAGGTTGATTATTTAGGGTCAATACAGTGCACCGATGACTCGCTCGCACTTTTCGAAATTCATTTTGATCCAAACAAAATGTATTTTTAAATGCGTAGATCCAGGTCAGTGTTATACGATTTCTACCTTGCAAGGAAGTATTAGTAATCTAATACTGCTTCTACTTGCACAAAAATACCGTCTGCTCGGTTCGGGACCCAATTGATTCGAAATATTTCTCAAGTTCTTTTGGTTTAAATTTGGGTTAGATCTTAGTTAGTTTGGGTTTGGTTCTATTTGTAGAATTGTAAAAACCACAACAGTTGAGTTACTTCTGTTGCTGGCTGTACCCTGGCAGACATAACGTATATTTTGCCGGCATGTTGTTTGTAAGCCGCAGTTATTTTTAATTTGCGCAGAAAATATTTGGATTTGGTACAGAAAAGTTCGTGAGATTTGTTGATGTTGTCTACCATTATTTTAAATAGAGGCAGATACAGGTGTTAACAACAACAATTACATTTTTAATATTTAAAAGTTAAACAAACTATTAAAATTACAATTACAATTGATCTCATATTAATTATCACTTTTGTTTGGAAAGTGCTTTTAAAAAAGAGGCCGAAATAGTAGTTTGTTTCGTTTTTACATTTCATAATGTCCCTATTTCTAATGTACCTATGCAGCGTCTCTATCTATCAATCAGTCTCTCTCTTTTATACCTACAGAGTATTAAAGATATGGCAACATCTACGAGCTAACATATTCAGGTGCTGTATTTTTATATACTTATCTAGCTCATCTATATAATAACAGTGTTAACTACTGATAACTATTTTTCTTTGTTGTCCAAAAGTGTCACGCTGTAAAACTAGGTGCCATGACTTCCGGGCGGTGGCGCGCGCTAAGAGTAGGGCCTTCGCCTTTTTGTGCGCGCGGCGACGTCAGGAAATGAAGACTCGCCGACCGCCGCGCCACCTACCGCTTCCGCCGGAAATCGGAACCAAATGTGATGGCAAAAATGAGGGTACAAGGCAATTTTAGGTGTTCTTATATCACTCCTACGAAACTGAACAGAATCTGTCTACTGATAGTTAGGTAGCCACCTTCGAGCATATACCGTTGCGGATGCCAATGCTAATTCCGCCATTTTTTGCGAGGGATGAGATTAGCACGTATGACACTCTTTCATAGTATTAAAAAGCCTATTGGTATGAACGAATACTAAAGGAAACTCTCAACACACAGAAAAAGTATAATTATGACCCTGATCATAATTATGCTAATCTAATACTGACCAAACCCCCTTTGCCAGACGAGTAGTACGTCTTGGCTGGTCGCCTGCAATGGAATAAGCTCGAATATATTCAAATAAGATAGACAGAATATTTTGTAAGAAAAGTTTTCTAAAAATGTTCTAGAATATAATTGTAATGAAAGTTGGTGGCCATTTCACACAGCGCAGCGTTACCACAGCTCCAAACTAAGATTAGCTCAACTAAACGGAGCTTTAGTCAACCGGCAGCTAGGTGGGTCGACGATATTGTTAAATGTGCGGGGATCCTTGACGTGATTGGACAACCAAAATACAAGCACCACGCGGGAAGTGTTTTAAGATCGGAATAGTTTTTTTAAATGAGCTTAAAACCACACATGTAACAGACATACAACAGCAACAACGTGTGTACACTGTACAGACATGTAACAGTACCGATGCCGAAGAGAAGGTACTAATATAATTTATTGTTTGTTAAAAATTTTGCTTTACGTGTATTATTATTATTATTTTAATTACTTTTTATTTTTGATTTCATTATTAATTTAATTTTGATTTTATATTATTCGTCGTCAGCCATGAAACGTCCACTGGTGGACGAAGGCCTCCCCCTTTATAGAGGGGTGTTGCCATAATCATTGTCATTGTCATTGCCATTGTCATCTATATTATTATGATGATTTAATTGTTTATGTAATATGGGTGAAGCCCGAAATAAATTAATTTTAATTTAAATCCTACCAAAACGGTTTGGAAGGGGAAGTCAATTTTGAGGTCTTTTTGTGTTTAAAAGTTTGGCCTGGGGGCACTACACTGTATCATGCCCTGTTGCGACACCAAATTGGTTTTTGATACTAAAAAAAAAAACTCTTGACATATTTAATGAAATCGGTCGGTATATTAAATGTAACTAGAGGCAAGAATGCTTTGTACCCTTGCTGCCTCAACAGTGGCCCCACTAGCGTTTTATTATAACCTTCCCCAAACATTTTTCTTATGTCAACAAGATAATGTTTAGCATAGGAAAACGCCAAGGAATAGGTTTTATTGAAAAACAACAAACATTCCATTTCTAGCATAAATATTGTAACCGTATCGGAAATACTCAACTTCCGCATAACTCTAACCTTTTAAGCCGATCAACACATGAACTCGCTTATGCCGACATTATATATATAGGCATATAGGTATAATGTACTACCTACTTGATACAGGCTGTTGTAAAAGTTTATCGAAAGATGAAAGGTTTTCGCATTTAGGCGTAATTTCGTTGCCTTCCTTTAAACATCTACAGAATATTTTTAAATACTTTTAAAGCCTATTAGTATGGGTATGTCCTAAAACTGCACCCAGAACCACCGGAGGACGGGCAACAGCGTCCTCTTGGCTTACGGTGGTAAGCATTCTGCGATCCTCAAGTCACCTGCTTCGCGTGGGGATTATGGTTACCCACCCCTCCCTATTAAAGGGGGAGGCTTCCGGCCAACAGTGGACGTTTTCTGTTGACGGAAATTCTATTAGTTAAAAAATTAAGACACGACCATGACATGAGTACATGAGATGATGTGATGTGTGTGATGTACTTGTAGCTTTTACATATAGCTTTTTAAAGAAACATGTAAGGATTTTTATTTTATGCTATAGCGCCTTTTTCAATGTTTTTGTTTGGTTTTATGGAGACGTTCGCCGGTGGCATCTTTTGCATCAACAGAAGGAATATGACCAGCTGATATGAGCTTTTTTGTCCCCTTTGGCAAAATGCTTTCAGGTTCTTTATTTTCTTTCTATTTATCCGTAGGTTGATATTATTAAGATTTACCTATATTGCTATAGTTTCTGTGTTTTTGGGGCATTACAATTCTTTTATCTTTATCTTATCTTAATATTACCGTTTTTATATCGTGCCTGTGCCTGTTTACTGTTTTTGAATATCACCATGTACTAACTATCTATCTATCTAAATATCTATCTATCTAATCTAATATAATAAAAGGCTCTGTCCTGAGTGAGTGACTGACTGACAAACAACTCACAGCCCAAACCGCTAGTCGTACAGACTTGAAATATGGACGGTGTACTAAGTAAGGATTTTTAAATTCTATCCCCAAGGGGGTAAAATGGGGGAGAGGTTTGTATGAAAGTCCTTTGTTTTTGGACTTTAAGTCACGAAAATTTGGATTTGGATAGTTCATTCAAAGGGGGGAAGTTTGGGGGGAGGGTGGGGGGGGGTTGGGTCAGTCAGTAGAGTTGGTAGAGTTGGGGGGGGGGGGGCGGCTAAATAATTGCTCGGGATGATTTAAAGTGGTGAATTTTGGGAACGGCCCGAATTTCTTCCGTACGCGGACGAAGTCGCGGGCGACCTCTAGTAAGCTATATAACTTGGACACCCTGTATATAGAGGGTATATCGCACCTGCCATTTCTACTTAGCGGGGTAACATCCCTCGACAGAATTCCGGATTTATTCGTATGGAAATTATTGAATACGTTTAGAGGAATGACGAGTCCTTCGTATCATACGTACCTACGTATAATATAATTATATTGAGAGTTTGTTATATTCTCACGGTATTTGCTACACGTATTTTAGTGAAGCTGGTAGTAGAATATATTTCTGTTCATCACACTTGCTCGTAAAGTGGATCTTATTGCATCGGATTTAGGCTCATAATCCAAGCTATTACGCACGGGTGCTTTTTACTTTACATTACGGCACATGGTGCTATAATAGGTATAACCCGGTAAAGTCAAGTTTGTACGTGACTGCAATTAGACGTACGTAAACGAAGCACTCTTAATATAGCCGGGTAATACTTACAGTTTTTTGTAATACCAACAAAGAGTTCTTATGCCGCTGAAGTAAATGTCAACATGCGCGCGCATTACTGATTTGGGCGCCATTTTCCGCAAATGTTTGTTGACGTTTTCGCTGTGTGGTTGATTAGTATTAAGTGTGACGAAAACAGTCGTATGAAACTCTTGTGCTATGTTTCAATACACTCTCGGCTTCCTTATCACGCTCGCCTGCGGCTCGCGCGCATAATACCGCTTCTAGTGTAATGACCAACATAGCACACTTGTATCATAATGTACTATTTTTAAATATTCTTCTAAATCGACGACACGATGACTTACATCGTATTTTTATGGTCTTGTAAAAAAGTCGCCCACTGTGAGTAGCGTGTATCAAATTCTTCAGATATTTGCTCTAGGTATAGGTATATGTTTTCTCTTTGAGTTCACCGTTGGCCCAGATTTGTGTTTGATTGCCGTGACAAAGTTTTGCCCCCGAGAGGAAACACTACTTTTAACGCAAACAAGGAAATGTTTCCATTTTCCTTCAGATGTGTACCAGGAAAACTGGCTTATAAAAGTTCAGAGCTACTCAGGATTTTGAGCTGTAACGTAATGTTTATGTTCCTTATTTGAGTTGTTTTTAATTAAAGTCTTCAGATATTTTAAGTTTTAATAATTTAAGTTGTATGACATCATAACGAATAATAATAATAATTTATTTCATGACCAACGATTGATTCTTAGTTTATCTACTGTTTACGCCAAAATGTTAAAGTAACACCTTTAACATTTTGTAGTATAGTGCAGGCGTTATAGCTAAATGCGACATCTTTCAGGAAACCTTACGATGGAGAGGATAGCTTTAAGATTTGATTCGTAAATATACGTGAAAATACTGGGGAATAGGGTAGATAACTGATGTTTATATCATTGAAACCAATAGCTTTGATGAAGAATTTAAGTAAATATAGATTGTTTATTGAAAAAATAATTAAATCGGTTATTAATGGCCTGATATATAAGCGTTTAAAGTTTTTGTTAAAGACAACTTTGTCCCTTTCACACCTTACTTGTCAGAATATAATTTATATGGCGTACTGACAAGTGTCGTCACAATTTGCTGTTTCGCCTCTTTGTCTAGCATGATATTAAATTGCTTATAAGTTGCTTATTTTTGATCAGATTTTAATATTTTTTTCATTAATCAGCTATATTTATGGGCCACATATTAAAAGGATAATAATAAAAAACCAGTCATTTAGCATAAGCATTGGCTATACGGAAAATAAAACAAAATGGACAAACTGTTTATTTAAACGCTAATTAATTTCAGTCCAAAATCACAAATGTTGGTTTGTATGTAAATTGCAGTGAAGAGAGGAGATTGGAAAAAGAAACCTTCTCGTACTGCAAACGGTAGCACTGCGGGAAACTGAGCAAAAGCAGTGAAAACGTCTGGGTCTGAAAACAATTAAAAAGTAACGTCAATACAAGTAAAGCTACTAAGCCTTGATCATCGACGAAAAGTTCGTCGATGATCAAGGCTTTGTAGCTTCATGATCAAGCTAGCCTATTCGTGTTTTATCAGATACATATCTGAGCGTGCTTCAGATCTGCATGATCTTATTCCCCCCTGCCCAGTTTTCTATCGGACGGCTAGGACCTCGAAAAAGCGACACTGTTTCATGGTTGTCATACCAAAAACACGTACGAAACAGTTTGATTCCACTTTCTTTATTCGAACTGCCAAACAGTCGAATGCGCTGCCTGAGTGGGAGTTCCCCTTAGCAGGCGCCTTGGGGATCGCTGCGATCCCATCGCAGAATGCTCACATTCGTTAATCGAGATGACGCTGCTGCCCGTCCTCCGTTGGTCTAGATGCAGTTTCATAACATACCCAGGTCCCAACATTACGATAATTAAATACTTTAAAACGAATACCAACAGACTACTAACAACCAAACTACCAACATTTACAACATTACGATAGTTAAAATACCTTCAAACTACTTAATATTTATACAAAACGTTGATTATATACCTATATAAAATTTGAGGACCCCGCGACTTCGTCCGCATACGGAAAAACGTACGGCCCTCTCCCAAATGATCGTATCTTCCACACTGCTGGGTTAAATACTAATTATTTACCTCCCCATATTGCCTTTTTAACAATTTTAAATCATCCCAAGCCACTCCAAGCAAACAGCATTTTTTATTCTAAACATTGAGCTAATATCTAAAGAGTCACAATCTCTTAGTGAAAACAGTCAAAAAACGTCCGAGTGCCGTTGTACATACCTATACGTACGTGCATTATATAGTTCACGATTGTTCGAAATTAGACCTTATGTCGCTTGTATAGTGTTCAATGTATGCTTGAGCGCTTGTATCTTATCATAGTACAAGTCGTTCAAAAAGTCGGCGCACTGCATAGCGTGCGCCGAGTTTTGGCGCGGACTTTTTTTTACACATTTGTGACTCTATAGATATTAGCTCAATGATTCTAAATGAACTTATCCAAATTTTCATGTTTAAAAGTTCAAAAACAAAGGAGTTTCATACGTCATCTTCGACCAATGACGTGCTGCTTTTGGTTTCCCTATTAGCTCGTCTCGATGAACAGAGAATAGTTAAACCTGTTCACCTGTACTATTAAACGCTCCAGGACCAAAAGAGAAAGCTGGTGCTCCATCTTGAGCGTCAACGTGAATGTCAGCTAAATCCAAGCGTAGGTTCGGAACTTTTGGAATTACTGCGGTGAATGTCACAGAGCCTGTAAAAAACGAAAGCCTTGAAGAAGCGTTGCGATTTGTTTAATGTGTTTACTGTAGTTAATATAACAATATTTACTTATGCTTTTATTTTTCAATTTTCCTAGTCCAGTATGAAATAAATGCATTTTTTCATATTTCAAATTTTTTAAGTTCTATTATTATTAACGGGATATTTAGCGTGATTATGTTGTGAAATGAGCTCCCGATATTTCGGCGCAGTTGCATGCACCATGTTCACGAGTAGACAACATGTCTAGAGACTTGTAATAGAACTTTAGTGAACAACCGTGATAGTTTAAAACAGTGTTAAAAATTTTACACCATACTGGCTGCGCCTCGCGGTTTCATCCACCGTGAATTATCCGCGGAGAAACATTTTCCGGGAGTAAAAGTGCCTAGTTCTCTTTTTGACCATCGAATTTCATATCCCGTTACTTAAATCGATGCCCTCGGTGCTTAAAATCAAGTACCTATATCTGCTCCTTTAAAGCTGTGTAAAAAAATGAAAAAAGGAAGTAACTAACAAATCACAGTAACAATCACACTTTTGCTTTTAAAATATAAGCAGGAATTTAATAATTTTCATTCATTTTGCTAAACTCTTTTAAAACAAAGAAAAAGGTTAGATCGTTATAAATAAATAAATATCAGTGGACATTTTCACGCAGCGCCATCTAGCCCCAAATTATGCAAAGCTTGTAATATGGAAACCAGATAGCTTATAGAATAAATACTTTATACTAAGTTCTTTTTTGTAAATATTTACTTAAAATACATACTACACCCAGACACAGAACAAACATTTGAACGTTATTCTAAACTTTCGTTTTCGTACCAAAACATTCTGCGAAATTGGCCTCTATATATACATGCCAATGTCGACTGATTTCAGTATACCTACTTACATGACATGTACTCGTATTTGCCAAAAAGCATTTATAGAAACTTATTTTTTTATTTCTTCTTTAATAAGTAAGGAAAATACTTACGAAAACTAAATGTGGCGTAATCAGCCAGAACTATAGACTCTTTTGCAGTGCGTTGATATCTTAAATACGCTCTCGGAGTCACTTGGCTTAAGTTTTGTACATCTATCGCAAAAACTAGATTCCCAGAACGTTTGTTTACGCTGGAAAGTGAAAGTTAAGAACACTTGACTTGACCACACATTAGCAAAGAAAGTACATACTTTTTGAGTTTTGGCGGGAACACGGAAAAATCATGTCGATGCATTCTAATATTTTTTTAAACCTCAGTTAGGCACAAAGGCGGCGATCGAGGAGGATATAACCTGATTATAACTCTGTCGAACCAGTTATATTTAGAACGTCTGCCCCGATATCACAAAAGGAACTATAAAATAAAAAGTAAGTTCGTATAGGCTGGGTGGCCAGCCTATACGAACTTACTTTACGAAGGCCTCTGAAATAGCTTGACGGTTGTTGTTATAGAGAAATAGACCAAACAACCGAATCAACAATTTAACGTGTCATCCGACCCACGGTAGCGCTCAGATGTAATTGACACTAACTATCACCCATCCGAAGAACGTTTAGGACCACCTAATCAAGTAAGTACGCTATAATTATGACCATACTCACTATAAAGTATGACATAAGGACTAAAACTGCTTCATGGAAAACATAGCAAAATTAAGGGTTAACTGACTAAGGAACTTTAAAAATGTCATCATCATGATCAGCCCGGAGACTTCCACTGCTGAACGAAGGTGGGGGTCTTAGACCGTTACACTGTACGACTACCTGCCATTTGCATCCACCGGTTGCCCGCGACTTTTACAATGTCGTCGGTCCACCTAGTGGGAGGCCTTCCTACGCTGCGTGTTCCGGTTCGCGGTCGCCACTCAAGAACCTGTCTTCCCCATCGGTTATCAGTTCTTCGAGCGATGTGGCCTGCCCATTGCCACTTCAACTTGCAAACCCTGCGAACTATTTCGGTGACTTTGGTTCTTTGGCTTCTTCTCTCCTTTGGTTCTTTGGCTTTCAAAATGTACCTCGACTGAAAGCACTATTAACTTACTAAAACTCTCTAATCTTGGCACTGCTGAGCCCTCGTAGGTTGAAATTAGGAAATGTGACAGTAACATTGACGATCGGGAAAAACACAGTGTTCAAATGTAACTGCAGAGGGTCAGGAATTGGACCGACAGCGGGGACGCATTTGCTGTTCGAAGCAAAGTACTCTCGGATACACTGCCAGTCGTTCAGAGCGCATGGACGTATGAGGTTCTCCGGTTCGTCATTAGCTGTTGAAACATTAAACATTAAAAAAATCTATCCAGGTAGTATGTCAAGTTTATTGGGCAGCCCTAATGTGAGAGTCTATTTGCCACCTGACGACTTGACAGTTACTGTTATATTACAAACAACTGGAACCGACAATTCAACGTATCATCCGGTGGTAGCGCTCAGTTGTAAATATCACCCGCGGTCACCTTTCTGAAGACTAACCGGATCGTCCGCGTCCGTTGCCATTTGGTTCCGTTTTAGGTATACCTAGTCGAGCGAGTGTTACGTATCCAGGGAATAGACAAAAAAATCCCAAGATTAATTTTCCTTCCTTCCTTCTTCTTTATATTTCTTCTTCTTTTCTTCCCTTGGATCCTAGGATCTAGCTCGGCTGGGTACTTATTACTTTATCAAAGTTCCTTCCTTAATCGCTTTCTATACAAGAAGTCTAAGGTTTCGTTTCCAGCCTGGTGCCTTCTCTGAGTTTGGGTGGTCGTGCACGTGTGTTCTGATCTTTGAAACACTCGACCTTCTGAGTTGAGTTTATAACTTTATTAATTTTTAATAAGCTTAGGTACAAATATAATACCTTCGTAGGGTTCTTTGAAGTTTAGCCTACGACTTACCCGTTGGTCCTGTATAGCCAAATTTATTATCAAGGCTTTCTTTATCTCCAATGCCATCATAAACTACGTTTTTAAAATTCTTAACTACGTCACCATAGTCACTTCTACCTATGCAGCAGCCAAAACAGCTTAAAATTGCAACTGATTGCATTAACTGCATTCTATACGTTTATGAAAAACAGACAAAGAGCAATCGGTATTTATGTAGTTAGGGCGCTTTCACATGAGGCTATTTAGCGGCATAACTGAACAATGCGGCATATTTCTATTCGCGCGGCTGACTCAGCATCCGTGTGACTATAAGGATTCAATGCGGCAGATCCCCTAATGAAGCATCTCGTTGACGTCTCGTCGATTGTAACATTGAGTCACGGCTGAGGATGTAAAAACTAAACGCAGGGATAATTATCAAAAATTTCATCTCTAATCCTAATAAAAAACTTTAATACTTCCATAACTTTTTAATAATATGAATTTATTCATAAATATTTTTTCTTATTTATTGGCATCGCATTAATTGTGCATTCTGCCAGTCAAGTTTATGAATTTTAAAGTTTTTTAAATTAAAATCAAGTCAAATATGTCTTGAAATCACAGTTAGTCACGCGAAATTAGTCATAGTCGAGTCCAAGTCATGCCCTTGTAAAGTTGTGGCGTCTTTACTATGAGCTTCTACGGAGTTTTGAAAACAACACGAAAATACATGTTTCACCACAATATATCACTTGCCCACACTCAAGCATGTAATTCAATACTCAATAAATAAAACACCACCTTTTTTAATCATTAATTCGCGGAAAAACACAAGTTTAAGAAAATAATAGAATGCACCGACATGACTTTTCCGTGTTTCCGCCAAAACTCCTTTATTCTTATGTCTGTGGCATCGTAGCTCCAACAAATAGATGACCTGAATTGTTTTTTTTGTTGTTTAATTGAGGGTGCTCTTAACTAAAAATAAAATTCTTTTAAATAAAATAATGAAATGATGTTGATTTTGTTTATTAAATAATGTATCTGTATATTAACAATAGTTTTTGTAAGATTTTTTTTATTTTTATTTTATACCTTTGTTACTAACCCCTGGATCCTATTATCTAAATAGGTAAATATAATTTGAATTTGATTTATAATTAACTACAACTCAGGAGAGTCGGGGGCTTATAATTTTTAATATTCACTTGTTTCAGTAGCATCGCTACTACTGTGGGGCTACACTACATGTGAAAGGACTCTTAACTAAATTTGAAGAGCGCGTGCATTGTTGTGTTTGCTCATAGGTGCAGCATGCGATGAATTAAGCACTAATTATGTGCATTGTAAAGTGTAGGTACCTTTATACCGATTATAAAGCATGCACTATGTAGAATATAATTGCAGTGCAGTGATGAACAATTGAACATGCATATTGAATGAATTGTAACTAACTATACACATGAGTACTTTACGGACCTGGGACATACCTACCTAAGGTATGTCCTAAAACTGCATTCAGAACCACTAGAGGACGGGCAGCAGCGTCCTCTCGGTTTACGGTGGTGAGCATTCTGCGATCCCAAGGCCGCGTGCGAAGCGTGGGGATTATGGCAACCCCTCCCTATTAAGGGGGAGGCGTTTGTCCTGCAGTGGACGTCTTATGGCTGATGATTATGATGATGATTGAGGATGATACGCATGAGTATTACAAGTATGGTATTTTAAAATCTGTAGCATGTATCTGTGTCTGTAGTATGGGGCTAGATGGCGCTGTGTGTAATAAATGTCCCCCCAATATTTATTATATTTATTTATTAAGATTTTTTAACTCAAATAAATTATAACCAATAGTTAACAAAAAATATGATAATTGATTTCATATGAAAGATTTGAGTTTTTATTTTTGTATATGCACGAAGCTGATATTGTATATGGAGTTAACTGCCAAAATGAATCAGGCTTTTTAATCTTCATTGTTATAGAAATGTTATAATTATAATTCGTACAAATCAAGTTGGATATGCAGCATCGAAACTAGATCAAATTTCCGGCGATCCTTTAGGTTTCCAAGGTTCGCGCGTAATTATATTATAGCATATAAACATTTATCAAACGTTCGCGGAGGCTTCGCTAAAGCAATTAGTGACGTTGTGAGCATGTCGACACAACGAGCGAAGACGCTACACAGTATTGCTTAGTGAGCAGTATGGGCACCACGTCCAATAAATAGCTCTCTGCTATAATTCTTTGAGCCGGAAATAAAGTTTTTATTCAATGATATTATATATAAGGAGGGAGATATGTCATATCGCGCCCTAAAATGGCCCCGTGAAGATGGCCCCAAGGACTGTCTCGCCTGTCTGCGCTCACTAAGCGAGACGCGCGCTATCCCTTTTGCTCTCATAAAAGTGCTATCTTATTTCGCACTCCAGCGAAAAACTCGTAAACATGACGGCACATTTTCAAACGTTGCTTTATTACGCGATGGCGCATCCTTCGTAATCTTTGTTTTTATCACATCTATTAAAAAATACCTACTTTGTTCCTCGCAAACAGGGCAGAAATTAGCTCTTTTCCGCCCTAGGGCGGACATAACGGAGGAAAATAACTTTTCCTCCCTCCGGGGGTAATTTGGATTTGGAATGTGGATATTGTTAGTAAAAGTTCCAATCACCAAAGAGATCAACCACGTAAGTAAGTAAACACGGACATTGTATGAACAAGTAACAGACTGTTTGAAAAAGGAAGGCGCGCGAAAAAATAAACAAAATAAGTTTGTGAAAAAAACAAAAACGCACGAAATGCATTCCGCCTTCGTTCGTAATTGTTTATAAAATACTCAAACACTTCACTGAGTGTATCTTCTTCAAAAAGTGAGAAGTGAGAGTGAGTAGCTTCTAGGTGCTTCTAAATATTCTTGACAAATATCTCGTCATTGATATATGGTTAAAATAATTATTAAATAATCCTTAAAGAATTAAAAGAAATAATTTCTCGCTCTGAAAATAAAACTATATTATTCATAATAAAATAGGTTTTTTTATTATTTCTTTTAATTCTTTGATTTTAATATCAAATAGTGGACCATTAAAAAGGCTGATTATGCTATTGATGCTTATCAAATATCGAGTGCTGCTGTCATAAAACGTCCTGTTGTTCCGAGTACGAAGCGTTGTCTCGTGGAATCTTACTCAAAACACGCCAAATTGCATCCATTAGTGCCCATTACGTCCGCGCTACCGACAGCCTGGAGAAACTTGGAAACTGTCGTACATAAGTACATCCCGTGAACGGCTTTACGTATCGGACGTAAACGGATACCAGTTCACCGAGTTCAAATAAAGAGGAGGTTCTCAATTCGGTTGTGTTTTTTTATTACCTGAGAACTCAGTCATTTATAAGCCGACTAGAGGTCACCCGCGACTTCGTCCGCCTACGGAAGAAATTTGGCCCGCTCCCAAAATCACCACTTTAAATCATCCCGACCAATTTTTTTAGCCCTCCCCCAACTCCCCGAACTCTAGCAACTCTACCGACTCTACCGACTCGACCGACTCTACCAACTCCTCAAAAACTTACCGATTCGACCGACTCTACCAACTCCCCCCCCCCCCCCAACTTTCCCCCTTTGAATGAACAAAAGGCATAAGACATTGGATCAAAACAATACCTCCACTGTTATAATGACCGATTAATATAGTATAATAAATAAATGGCGCCAAAGTAGTGTACGTTGTTAATTAAAACTATCGTAGTACGAATATTTAATTATGCTCGGTACGAACAGTTCGATGTTGCCGTGCGTGCCGAATGTTGCCAGGCAAGCTCGTTTATGCCGCTAATATGTAGTCGGAGAGTTGTATGTAGTGAATATATCGCCTTTAATTAAGAGGATAATTATGTGGGAATTACGATTTGCGAATAATAATATGAAGCTTTTAGTTAATTTCCTGTGTTTATAAGGTAGTATCCTAAAACACAGTTAAAGATATTAGGTAGGTACTAAGAATTTTCGGTCAGCTGGCCCCGCTCGTTACTGGACCCGCGGGTCCACTTGACCACATACGGCCTTACCTAAAAAAACTTTTCAACCGTTAGTCACTGCTTAAGATGTTCTGCCATCTTCTCTCTGACGTGAAGTTGCACGTGCTAGAAAAGGACAGAGAAGTTTAAGCAGTGACTAAGTGAACCGAGATTATTTTAGGTAAGGCCGATCATTTTTATCTGTATTTTTATTGGTTAACTGGTTTTATGGACCCACAAACATAAAGCTACCTGTGGATACAGTTGAGCGCAAAATTGGTTAGTCAACATATATTATCAAAATCTAAAATCTTTTTAAATTAGGTTACATGTAAGTAAAATCTAGACAAACCTTATTAAAAAGAATATTGAAAAAAGTATTGTTTCAACTAAATTTCTATTTCCTTCGGTCGTTAATCTGGGATGGCTTCGTGGGTGTGTGAACGCATGAACTTTTAAATGAGTTAACATTCAAATAATAGGTAGGTATATTATACTACATGCGCCCCGCGGTTTCACCCGCGTGATGATGAAAAACAGCGATGATGATAGAAAATAGTCCACATATTCTTCTGGAAAATAAGCTATCTCCATTCCAAGTTTCATCCAAATCCATTCAGCCGTTTTGGCGTGCAGAGGTAACAAACATGCACACACACGATACCGACAAACTTTCGCATTTATACTAATAGTGTGAAGTGTGCGCTGCGTGATAAGATTCGTATGCAAAACGTTATCCAGCTGCATGACATAGAGGTAGAAACTACCAGACGGAGAGCACCGGAACACGAGACTGAATGCGGTCGGCTGGCGATGTGTGCGTTACCACACAAGGTCGCGCACCTCGTACACTGTAGGGACACGCGCGTCTAAAGAGGGTAATGTTGCCAGCATAGTAAAAAAGTCCCACTATTCCCACAATAAATTAATAATGGTGATGTGAAGCAAATTACATTATTTTAATAATAAGACGTTCTTAGTAACATTGTGCGATAAATACTGTTTGTGACTTTATTGTAATCATAGAATTATGGATACTAAGCTTGGGTGGTAAACTTGGTTTGCAGCGAACTGAGACCTCGCGACCCCCACATCTTCCAAACCCCTTGACCAATTTAGCTCATGTATTCATTTGTATTTGCATCAACTACTTGCTTACAAAATTTCTTAAACGGTTCGTAAGTTATCGTCGAACAAATATACGTACAAACTTACAATCATACATACAACAGCCGATCTGCCCCAGTAGACTTTGCTTCGCTCGGTCAACAAGATCAATCTTCATCGTAGTATAAAATGCTTTGACTCAGTCTTAGTCATGACATAAATAAACGTGTTATGAGGTAGGTATAGAGGATAATTTACAGAGGTTGATATAATTATACTCATCGTTATGAACAACTTTTACTATGGAGCCAACCATGAAATCACGAAAAAATATATCAGCTGTTCGATACATTTTGTCCAAGGTCAATGAACTTTTTGCATGGAACAGCTGTTTTTTTGTTACTCGATTTCAGTATTAGCCCCACAGTAAAAGTTGTTCATAACGATGAGTATAGCAACCTCTGTAAATTTGGCGGCAATACAAAACAACAGGTTGTATATACGTATGCGTTCTGCGTATTACTACCTAATATTTTGTAAAAAAAAACTGTCTTTATTATTATCTAAATACATACAACAGCTAAATAGCTGTTGATAGTAATTTTTTATTAAACCCTCTTTACAAAGTGTAATCTCGACTAACATCTGAGTTCGAGTAGAGGGGCAAAATGAAAACCAGCGCTGCTAGAATATTAAGTTATTCTTACAGCATGAGCTGATTTTGTCCCTTTTGCCAAAAAAGAGACTAAACTAGTCTCTTTTTAACCGACTTCAAAAAAGGAGCTTCTCAATTTGACTGTATTTTTGTTTCGCGTTTACTTACTCCGCCAAGTATGAATTCATTTGGATGATTTTATTTATGTTTTGTAATTATATAAACACCTAATAAAAACGAATTACATTTTGTCAATTTCATAATTATTGTATTTAATCTTTTAAACCAATTTCGAGGAAGAGGGAGGTTCTAGACTCGGTTGTATGTTTTTTTCTCGTTTGTTACCTCAGAACTCCATCATTTATAGATTACATTTAGAAATTCCTTTTTATTCGAATTCGATCGTTTCAGTAGTTTTGTTTTTGAACCATAATAATTGTAAAAAAGGCGTCATCCAGGTAGTCAAAATTTAAGTCGGTTGAATACAAATTTTAAATGTTAAGCTTAATTATTGTTCTCTTGTTTGTCTAGCATTTACGTATATATATATATTATTTTGGCAATAAAGTTCTTTTTATCTTTATCTTTTATCTTGTATTGTATTTAACGTACCTACTTACTATTATTCATCATAATATGATGAATATTTGATCATCATTATGATGAATAATAGTAAGTAGGTACGTTAAATACAATACAAGATAAAAGATAAAGATAAAAAGAACTTTATTGCCAAAATAATATATATATATACGTAAATGCTAGACAAACAAGAGAACAATAATTAAGCTTAACATTTAAAATTTGTATTCAACCGACTTAAATTTTGACTACCTGGATGACGCCTTTTTTACAATTATTATGGTTCAAAAACAAAACTACTGAAACGATCGAATTCGAATAAAAAGGAATTTCTAAATGTAATCTATAAATGATGGAGTTCTGAGGTAACAAACGAGAAAAAAACATACAACCGAGTCTAGAACCTCCCTCTTCCTCGAAATTGGTTTAAAAGATTAAATACAATAATTATGAAATTGACAAAATGTAATTCGTTTTTATTAGGTGTTTATATAATTACAAAACATAAATAAAATCATCCAAATGAATTCATACTTGGCGGAGTAAGTAAACGCGAAACAAAAATACAGTCAAATTGAGAAGCTCCTTTTTTGAAGTCGGTTAAAAAGAGACTAGTTTAGTCTCTTTTTTGGCAAAAGGGACAAAATCAGCTCATGCTGTAAGAATAACTTAATATTCTAGCAGCGCTGGTTTTCATTTTGCCCCTCTACTCGAACTCAGATGTTAGTCGAGATTACACTTTGTAAAGAGGGTTTAATAAAAAATTACTATCAACAGCTATTTAGCTGTTGTATGTATTTAGATAATAATAAAGACAGTTTTTTTTTACAAAATATTAGGTAGTAATACGCAGAACGCATACGTATATACAACCTGTTGTTTTGTATTGCCGCCAAATTTACAGAGGTTGCTATACTCATCGTTATGAACAACTTTTACTGTGGGGCTAATACTGAAATCGAGTAACAAAAAAACAGCTGTTCCATGCAAAAAGTTCATTGACCTTGGACAAAATGTATCGAACAGCTGATATATTTTTTCGTGATTTCATGGTTGGCTCCATAGTAAAAGTTGTTCATAACGATGAGTATAATTATATCAACCTCTGTAAATTATCCTCTATACCTACCTCATAACACGTTTATTTATGTCATGACTAAGACTGAGTCAAAGCATTTTATACTACGATGAAGATTGATCTTGTTGACCGAGCGAAGCAAAGTCTACTGGGGCAGATCGGCTGTTGTATATATGATTGTAAGTTTGTACGTATATTTGTTCGACGATAACTTACGAACCGTTTAAGAAATTTTGTAAGCAAGTAGTTGATGCAAATACAAATGAATACATGAGCTAAATTGGTCAAGGGGTTGGAAGATGTGGGAGTCGCGAGGTCTCGGTTCGCTGCAAACCAAGTTTACCAACCAAGCTTAGTATCCATAATTCTATGATTACAATAAAGTCACAAACAGTATTTATCGCACAATGTTACTAAGAACGTCTTACTATTCAAATAATGTAATTTGCTTCACATCACCATTATTAATTTATTGTGGGAATAGTGGGACTTTTTTACTATGCTGGCAACATTACCCTCGCATAGACGCGCGTGTCCCTACAGTGTACGAGGTACGCGACATTGTGTGGTCACGCACACATCGCCAGCCGACCGCATTCAGTCTCGTGTTCCGGTGCCCTCCCTCTGGTAGTTTCTACCTCTATGTCATGCAGCTGGATAACGTTTTGCATACGAATCTTATCACGCAGCGCACACTTCACACTATTAGTATAAATGCGAAAGTTTGTCGGTATCGTGTGTGTGCATGTTTGTTACCTCTGCACGGCAAAACGGCTGAATGGATTTGGATGAAACTTGGAATGGAGATAGCTTATTTTCCAGAAGAATATGTAGACTATTTTCTATCATCATCGCTGTTTTTCATCATCACGCGGGTGAAACCGCGGGGCGCATGTAGTATAATATACCTACCTATTATTTGAATGTTAACTCATTTAAAAGTTCATGCGTTCACACACCCACGAAGCCATCCCAGATTAACGACCGAAGGAAATAGAAATTTAGTTGAAACAATACTTTTTTCAATATTCTTGTTAATAAGGTTTGTCTAGATTTTACTTACATGTAACCTAATTTAAAAAGATTTTAGATTTTGATAATAAATTTTGACTAACCAATTTTGCGCTCGACTGTATCCACAGGTAGCTTTATGTTTGTGGGTCCATAAAACCAGTTAACCAATAAAAATACAGATAAAAATTATGTGGTCAAGTGGACCCGCGGGTCCAGTAACGAGCGGGGCCAGCTGACCGAAAATTCTTAGTACCTACCTAATATCTTTAACTCTTTTTTAGGATACTACCTTATAAACACAGGAATTTAACTAAAAGCTTCATATTCGCAAATCGTAATTCCCACATAATTATCCTCTTAATTAAAGGCGATATATTCACTACATACAACTCTCCCGACTACATATTAGCGGCATAAACGAGCTTGCCTGGCAACATTCGGCACGCATGGCAACATCGAACTGTTCGTACCGAGCATAATTAAATATTCGTACTACGATAATTTTAATTAACAACGTACACTACTTTGGCGCCATTTATTTATTATACTATATTAATCGGTCATTATAACTGTGGAGGTATTGTTTTGATCCAATGCCTTTTGTTCATTCAAAGGGGGAAAGTTTGGGTGGGGGGGGGGGGGGGGGAGTTGGTAGAGTCGGTCGAGTCGGTAGAGTCGGTAGAGTTGCTAGAGTTCGGGGAGTTGGGGGAGGGCTAAAAAAATTGGTCGGGATGATTTAAAGTGGTGATTTTGGGAGCGGGCCGAATTTCTTCCGTAGGTGGACGAAGTCGCGGGTGACCTCTAGTCGGCTTATAAATGACTGAGTTCTCAGGTAATAAAAAAACACAACCGAATTGAGAACCTCCTCTTTTTTTGAACTCGGTGAACTGCACCCTTATCATGGACGTTCGCGATTCCGATTGCGATAGCATGCCATCCTGCTCGTACCAACCCACTCGCACCATGCGCGCTCCTGCTCGCGCACGCTCGCAATCAGAATCACGAACGTCTATGATAAGGGTGCTGGTATCCGTTTACGTCCGATACGTAAAGCCGTTCACGGGATGTACTTATGTACGACAGTTTCCAAGTTTCTCCAGGCTGTCGGTAAGGCGGACGTAATGGGCACTAATGGATGCAATTAGGCGTGTTTTGAGTAAGATTCCACGAGACAACGCTTAGTACTCGGAACAACAGGACGTTTTATGACAGCAGCACTCGATATTTGATAAGCATCAATAGCATAATCAGCCTTTTTAATGGTCCACTATTTGATATTTGTATGAAACTTTTGTATGAAACTTTTTATTCTCTGGTTCGATTGATATAAAACTTGGTATACATATTCTACTATAAAAATAAGAAGATACGGGTGTCACAGTTTTTTCAAAATCAGCTCCCGTTAGTATAAAAAAAAAACTAAGTTTTAGTGATAGTACGTTTGTTTCTCCTTAACTTTGTAACGGCTGTACATATTAAAATGAAATTTGGTATAGGGATGGGGATAGATGTGGGGATGGGGGTGGGGGTGGGGGTGGCGATGATACTGGGAACGGAGACGGGGCGGAGATAGGCATGTTAATATTAAGATTACAATTGGTATCGGGATGAGGATGGGGATGGGGTGGGGATGGGTGGGGATGGGGTGGGGATTTGGTGGGGACAGGTGGGGATGGGATGTGGATGTGGATGAGGCTGGGAACGGGGATGGGCGTGTCCATATTAAGATGAAAGTAGAAATCGGGACGGGGTGGGGATGGGATGGGGTGAGGATGGGGTTCGGGATGGGGATGAGGGAGGGAACGGGGATGGGGACGGGGATGGGCGTGTTCATATTAAAATGACATTTGGTATCGGGATGGGGATGGGGAAGGGGCCGCTTATAGGTATGAGGCTGGGAATGGGGACGGGGATGGGCGTATTTATTGGTCGGCTGAACAGATGGAGCTGCATTTTTGGATAGGTAGTTATAGCATTAGGTTCGGAAACGGACATAGGCTATTTTTTTGTAGGTCCACGCAGACGACTGTTTGACGGACATAATTATTATAGATACTGTACAGCCTAAGCTGCTAAATTAATTTTTAATATTAAATTTGATGAGGATGACCCTCAAGCAAACTTAAAGACTTGCAAGCGGCTTGGAAAAAATGCAATAATATACGTATTTTAGTGATTCAATTGAGTTGGGCCCCGATTTAACCGAATTCCAGTATTCAACATTACTACGCGGGCAAAGCCGCGGGCAAAAGCTAGTCATAATATAAAATCAAATTAATAATAAAATCAAAAATAAAAAGTCATTAAAATAATAATAATACACGTAAAGCAAAAATTTTAACAAATTATAAATTATATTAGTACCTTCTCTTCGGCATCGGTACTGTTACATGTCTGTCACAGCAATGCCGAAGAAAAGGACAGTCCACTTATGCTGCTCTTAGACTATCCTAGAGCTTAGTTGGTGTGGATGCTATTCCCACCCAATACAACCATTTAGGCGACCGACATTATACGAGCTGTTGTTTTGCATTGTCGGGAATGCAGAAGTAGGTATAGTCATCGTTATGAACAACTTTTACTAAAGGCCGACAATGAAATCGCGTAAAAATATCAGCTGTTCCATACATTTTGTCCAAGGTCAATGAAGTTTTTGTATGGAACAGTAAATTATTTTTTCGCGACCTCTTTATAGGCGGGAACGCTGAGTTTCTCCAAAAGGCCACGTTTCAGTTCCTTAGGTCATCACCGGAAGACGCAGTTTAGGTTAGGTAGGCCTCCCACTGTGGACCGACTACATTGTAAAAGTCGCGGGAAATCAATGGCTGCAAATGGCAGGTTGTCGTACAGTGTGGCGGTCTAAGGTGGACGTCTCCGGGCTGATGATGATGATTGTTGTCGTTTGTTGCCCGTGGTACTTCTAGTATTACCTGTTGCTTTTAATTCAAATATTTTTCTTTGTATGAAAACTAGCTTGGATCAATAGCGCTTATAATGAAAGTCTTAGTAAACCAAAATGTACCAATTGTGATTTTTTTATAACTCCACATAATTAAAATGTTGAAATGTGCGCGCCATTTTCTTCGTCATAAAAACGCGGCTCACAATTTTCTGGGCTGTAAATACTACTACTATACCTAAGGCCAGGTTTATCCTCATTGTAATACAACTATTTGGTCGTAAACGTCTACGGCGTAGCTTATAATCGTAGTAATATCGTAACCATGAAGAGAAGATCGGTATTACTATCACGCTACCCGGAGATTAAAAAATAATTATTGTACAATATTACCTATTGAATATACGCTTTAAAAAAAAATACAATTGACTTCAACTTCGAATACCTGGATGACATCTTCATATTTTCTAGTAATTTTGATTAAATAACCAAACCACTGAATCGATTTTGATAAAATGTATATGGGACCACCTCTGAAGTAACCTACCAAACAAAAAAAGAATAATTAAAATCAGTTCATAATTGGCGAAGTGATCGCGTAACATACATACAAACACATACAGTCGAATCGAGAAACTTCTTTTTTGAAGTCGGTTGAAAATTAAAATTATTATTTATTTGCAATTCCCCAATTGCAGATAAATCCCGAGAACACACATTGAGTATGAGTATCTTTATTGCTATCTGTGAAATATTTTTTACAATACGTCCAGTGGCGGATTAAATGTCGTCAGCGCTCTAGGCTAGTACCTCATTGGCTCCCCTCTGGAACCTGTCGCCCATACATTGCCTGGCAAATTGTCACAAGTAAAACAAACGTGACTTTATGTATGTGTAGATAGTAATTGGTAATAGGTAATACCATAACCAATTGATGCAGATGATGATTTTCGTTTAAAAACTTCTGCGCGCGCCCCTTGGTAATATCGCGCCCCTAGGCACGTGCCTAGTTTGCCTTACGGATAAACCGCCACTGAATACGTCACTAAATAATACGCGTAGCACGGCGTAGCACGCCTCCGTAGCATATCCCGTCACCTTTGCTATTTTACTGAATCTCGTAGTAATTATGAAGCGAGTTACTAGAATACCGCAGAATAAAATAATAATTTCACATTAAAATCCGTTTTGATTATACACAAAGCTCATTAATATTCAGCTCAAATCCCAAAGTATTCAAAATTAGTAATTCCAAGCTCCAAAACTAATTACGCAAACATGCCCCGCTCAACTTTCGCCAAATTTTTATATTTTGACGTAAAATCTGCTTTGGAGTCGCATAATCCGGGGAATAAAGCGTTGGTGAGTAAGGAGGGATGAGACGCGATTAATTCGGTCCACGGAGATGGAAGGAGCAAATCGACGGGTCTCATTAGCCGGGCGGGCGGCGGCGGTGGCGTGGGCGGAGGCTTTACGTATAATAGTTACTGTTGATTTGATATGTTTAACGTTCAATTTTAATGGCAAAGTTTTTATATTCGAGATCATCTGATTAGCTTCAGAAAAATATTTTTGTAATAAAAGACATTGTGGTAAATTTTATAAGCTTTAGTTGACAGCTCTATACTAATTAAAATATTGCTGTCACTTTTTTACTATGCATGTTAGCTAAGGACACACATCACACATCAACAGCCGGAAGACGTCCACTGCTGGACGAAGGCCTCTCCCTTAAAGGGAGGTGTTAAGGTGCTAAGGACAGCAATACTTTAATTCGTTTAGTTTTTTTTTTAATACGTTCAAGTGACGAGACGAACAAGACGTTCGCCTGGTGGTAAGTGTCACGCCTGCCACTAACAGTTGTAGCAGTGCCAGATTTATGAACTTGCGAACACAATCCTGCGCCGCACTGCACAGTGCTCGTTACCCTGAGATATTAGATGTTAAATCTCTTCATATCCAGTAATTTCTGTGGTAACATTGCCCTTCAAACCGGAACACAGTAATGCTTGCACACTACTGCTTGGCCGTTGAATAACTGGCAAAGGTGTGGTACTTCCCCAGGCGGACTCTACAGAAGAGTCCTACCACTACAAAAAAAACTGTCAACTAAAACCTTCAAAATCGACCACATTAACGTTGATTCTGGTTGAGCATTGATAACAGCTTGCACATCTGGACTGTAGTTTATTTGGTAACCCGATTATTTTTCAGTTTAGAAAAAAAAGGAGAAAATTGTAAGGCCACGACTGTCGCAAATAACTCTAAATACATTACGTAGTATTTATTTACTCTATGCTAAATACTAGAATAACATGTCTGTAGTCGGTCTGAGAAAAATGTTTTGATGAAATTCTCCCACTGTCACCTTTTCCAGTGTTGCTAGGAGGGAAATTTTACGTTACACACAGCACCATCTAGCCCCAAAATAAGCAAAACTTGTATTACATAGCTGATGAAACTACTTACTTATACTACACTTTTTATTAACTCATAGGTACTACAATACTTACTTTTACTACTACTTTCTACTTACTTATGTTGTGCACTTGTGAATCGTACCCTGTAGTATTACTCTAGTTATTTCGGATCTGGATCCGTGAGATGGTGGATCGAAGTGGCATGCCAATATTAGGTTTATACTTCTGTAAAGGACGCCGAGCGGTGAAAGCGCGAGGGACGCGGTACCTACCGTTAAACACCCTAACGGAATACAGGGTCCCGTTACCTGCAGGAATCAATTTGTATACACAACGAGCTGAGCTAGCCGGAGCGAGAAGTCTACCGCGAGCTAGATGGAGCTATGGCCTCGCCATTCCCGGTCAGCGGACAGGATCCCGTTAGTTTCTTAACGGAGCTCGATGTACCGTTAGAAGGGACTGTTTTGTTTGTGCATAATATAAATAGGCTAAGAACTGTAAATAGAGTTAGTTCCGATCCGACCACTCCTAGCAACACCGATACGACCACTCCTAGCAACACCGATCCGACCACTCCTAGCAACACCGATCCGACCACTCCCAGCAACTCCGATCCGACCACTCCTAGCAACAGGAAGTATTCCGTTTTTGGTATAGGCGCCGGTTACCAGAGACACACAAACACGCACCGACCTCGCCGGCGAGGTCGAGGACTCCCCAGATCTGTCAGAAGATCGGTTAGATTCTCTACAAATAGTCAACTAGATCCTACTAGGGCCCCAGGGGACACCTCTTCTGGGGTGCCAGGGCAAGTCTGACCCCACTCCCGGCGACGGCCAAGCCGAGGTTCGTACCGTCTGAGGTGCCCTTGAGCTAGTCATTATAACCTAAACTAGGCCTAGCGCCATTTGCGCTTGCCTAAAGTCCGGTGACGATGTAGAGGCCATCTGTGGCCAACAGCAAAAGTAATTAAAAAATAAATAAATAATAGAGTAAGTTGTAAATTTGAAATTTGAGATTTGGAACACCTGAACATTCAACCGAGATCTTTCATTTGAACTTAAATACAGTCCACTACTCACGGATCAACAACAGTTTCGATACCGTAGGAGGTGGATTCAAGAGGAGAAAAAATTTGCTTTTGCTCCACCGGTGGATCCTGTCGGTGGATCTAACTGCAAGGAGGCTTATTTTTATTAATTATTTTTATTTTTTATTATGAATCTCTTTGTGGTGTAGATTCTCTATTTAAATTATGCGCCGCGAAACAAAGCCAAATTGTATTTTTCTGTTACGGCATTATTATGTGTGCGTTGGAATGGCATTGTAAGGAGTGTTTAAAACAGGCGTAGCAATACTTGTCGGTATTTATTTTTCTGGTTGAAGTGTCAATGGGCAGGCCACATCGCTCGAAGAACTGATAACGGTTCTTGAGTGGCGACCGCGAACCGGAAGACGCAGCGTAGGAAGGCCTCCCACTAGGTGGACCGAGGACATTGTAAAATTCGCGGGCAACCGGTGGAGGACACCAATAATGTCGAAACATATCACCCAGGTGATATCACTTAGGTGCAATAAGTCCAAGGTGAAATAAAGAGACTTTAATTTCCACTTTGTGTGAATAGGCCCCTAGTAATTTAACCCCGCAGGCACGTAAAAAAAAATACAAAGACATACACGCCTACTTTTACCCATTCCACCCAGCGTAAACGCGATTCTATTCAAATATGTATAAATAATATGAATGGCTGTTTACTGGCATGCCGGTCACGAACGCAGCCGGGCGGCGGCTATGTATGTCCGTGATTTATTGAAGTAATCTCCGCGTTGACGGCCCGACTGTGTTTCCCACTTAGTGCGCCTCTGTTTATGGTTTCGGTATTTCGTTATATTATACCGCGTGCGTTCCTCTAGCAAAAGTGGCAAGAAGCCACTATTTGAAAGAGTGAGGTCGCGGGTTCAAACTCAGGCCCCGTACCAATGACCTCTTTGAAGTTATTGTACGAATTTTAATACCATTGCCTTTTCGGATTTCCTTAAAAATTATCAAAAATCAACTAACATAATTGAGTGGTTATATTTGGAGCCGGCTTGTGGCGTGCAAGTTCATTGAAAAACATGTTAACAGCCTCAATGACGACCCCCATGTTCAGGCTTGAGTCCAGATTCTTGAGCACCGACTCAAAGCAGCTATTCTATCGGTTCTATCAGTTTTTACCATTACTGTTTACCACTGTTTTTTTTCGTAATTTCAGGGTTGGCCCCATAAACAAAACCCGTCAAACCCCTTTATAATGATAGGTACCTACAATAGACTTTCGGAATGGTATTTTCGGTTTAGTATTTACACTACAAGACTTTATTAATTTATTTATTTATTGGAAAACTAACAGCTATTGTTCACATAGATAGTCTTATTAAAAACAGAAAGGTTATTATAGGTTTTCACGTATAGTGGTATCGAAGAAAACAAAGTAAAGATGAACATAACATAACAAGACGTACTCGACTAACACAGTATTGAAGAGAAAAACATTTTATTATAATACCGTGTATATATATGTACCTTACCTATATCTTATTTATTTATTTATTCATTCATAAGTCTTAGGTTTACAAATTAGTAGGTAGGTACAAGTTGAGCTCTTATACTGCTGGAACTTGCCATTATAGGCGTATGCATATGAAGAAAGTCAGTAGGTGTATCAATCGGTGTAAGTATCAATTTCAAAGTCAGGAAACATTCATCTAATGATTAGATGAATGTTTGTCGAGTCTTCTTAGGCCTCTTTACGCATTAGATCTCATCTACAAAGAGGCCTAAGAGACAAAGGCACAAAAAGAAAAAAAAGGGCTCAAACTTAAGGCTCAAAATAGCGTAAGTACTATTAGTGTTGTTTTACGAATAACCAACTAGCCTCTAAATATGGTTAATTGCGCAAACCTTATTATTTTCCTTCTACGGCTTCCGATAACAGCGCTCGTTAGGGAGATAGAAATAGAACAGCGACGGAGTTTTGTGGTTTTGTTGTGTGTTTAGTACACAATATTAATCGTACCCGGTAATAGTGAGGCTCTGGTTATTTCAGGATGTCAGATGTTTGAGGATTCGGATGAGCCGATTGTGCTACATTACTGATACCACGGATTATACAGGGTACAAGTATTATACGCGTAACGGTATTATTAAGCCGAAAGAAAGTCATTATACTCGTAAGTATGAGTATATGACTTCCGTAAACACCTTTTACAATGGGGCGGGACTCAATTCGCGAAAAAAGGCATGGGCTTTATTTGTTAGTCGTACGCAAAGTTGCGCATGCGAGTGGAGCCGACCTTCGAACGATATTGTTAGAAATAAGGTTCTCAATATCGTTCGGAAGTCAGCTCAGCTCGTAGTATCTGGTCCTGCCGGGAATATAATACCAGTGTGTAGAATTACAGTCATATGCATAAAACACTAAAAAGTATTTCAAACCTATTTTAGTTAAAAAGTGTTTTGTCTTCTTTTTTCAAACTCAAATATTAATTCGAAAGACATTTGACAAAACACTTTTTAACAAAAATTGGTTTGAAATACGTTTTAGCGTTTTATGCATATGACGGTTATTATATACAGGGTTATACTAAACTACTGATACTTATCGATCTTAAGCTGTTTCCCTACTTACTAGTTAATTAAGACTGTTAAATAATTCAAATTAAAAAACACAAAAAATCAAATAAACACAAAAACTAAAATCAAATTTCTATGTCCTATATTAACGTTACGAGCTGTACTTATCCCGCTTAGTAGAAACAGGCTCATGGGTTATTTATGTCAGTTATAATTCACGCTACCTACATCACTACATTATACAACACAGAATTAAATGTAAAAAGCGGTTTATCGTACACGTCCACAGATAAAGTAGTCCGTAGAGACACGGACTCCGGGGAGAGAGCTCGCTGAGAATAATAATGTTATTTGTTGTAAAAGTAGCCGGGGCATTGACCTGCAGATAAGGCTTTCACGGAATGGAGAAAAGTTTCTTACATTTGAATATACATGTAGCTTGGGATGGAAAAAACTCTGTCTATGTGGAGATAAACTTATTGGCTGTGCCACAGTGACTCTCACATTACTCCTAAGTGGGTATTTATTACAACTGATCTTTATTTTTGTTGAATAAGGGGAAATTTTCGAAAAAAAATCCTTTAGCTGAAAATAACGAAGCATAACTAGTACTGCAGGGCCCCGATTCAGCTAACCAAAGCCGAACCACTTCTCATGCGTTTCCGCTACTCTTCCTCTCTGACAGCGGCTTTAAAAACGTTTTATAAACGTGCGATGTCTATGTGGGTGAGCAGTTTTTCTATGGTTTCGATGAACTTTAGGTACGCTAGGCCGGACCACGATCGTTAGTCGGCCGCTGTAATAATAATAATATGTTTATAATATATTTATTTCATGAAAACATGATTGAAGACATGCGTTTAGTGACATTATAGTTATTAAATTAGTCCTGTCAGACAGGAAAAGTAGCGGAAAAGCATGAGAAGCGGTTCGGCTTTGGTTAGCTGAATCGGGGCCCTGCTGGTGTCCATAGACACCGTTTACTTTCTGGCGGACCGTTTGGTTTGTAAAACATAATACCTAGTCTATTTGACTGCCTTATAGCTCAGTTGGTAGCATGTCTGCCTTCAGAGCTGTAGGGCGTGGGTTCGATCCCCACCCAGGGCAAACATTTATGTGACGAACATAGATGTTTGTTCTGTAGTATATATAATAGACATAGTTTCGTTAGTTACTTTTCGAATTAATTTTGTTATATTTATGAGTAGTTTATTAAATTATTTAACAAAAATTACATGGAACTTTACATATAAAGTGTCTTATAACATTGTAGTCGTTTGAGAATCACAGCTATATTTGAATAAGTAAATGTTATTTTCACAGTGTAAGTACATACTTTGTATTTGTTTGTAAACGTTATACGAGTAGCGGTTAGAGACTAAAATACGAAACGGAATAAAAAGCGGAAATGGCAAAGGCCACGAACGGGATAACAATAGGAACGTAAGGATATCGTATTGCCTCTATATTGCACAGGAAATACGCTCGTATTTCATACAGGCAAATACGATTTTCCTAGAAAAAGTATCGACAATGTCGAATAAAGGAAAGCGACAAAATCTCTGGTCTTTTTATGACGTTTGATGGGACATTTTTTAATAGATTGCTTACGAATATCAATCGGCTAATCTGAAAGTATGTTTATCTTCGAATAAAGGAAAGCGACAAAATCTCTGGTCTTTTTATGACGTTTGATGGGACAGTTTTTAATAGATTGCTTACGAATATCAATCGGCTAAGCTGAAAGTATGTTTATCTTCGAATAAAGGAAAGCGACATAATCTCTAGTCTTTTTATGACGTTTGATGGGACAGTTTTTAATAGATTGCTTACGAATATCAATCGGCTAAGCTGAAAGTATGTTTATCTTCGAATAAAGGAAAGCGACAAAATCTCTGGTCTTTTTCTCTGTATGTTGCGTACCTACCTAACAAAATAAATATGTATTATGATTATGATTGCGTTTTTTTTTGATTATGTGTGTACAAGCACTAACATCCATTTATACATCCGGACAGATGAAATTTCACAATTTCACAGATTCTGTCAGTCGTTGTAGATGCTTCGCTCGATCGGTCAATAATACGCGATGACAGAATGAGAGAAAAAATCATCTAGAAGTATTTACCCCTTTTCAAAACAAACAAATTAACAGTAACATTTTAAACGAAAATAAAAGTGACTTGTCGTTGATCTAAACATAATATACGTTGTTTCTTGAAAAACATGAAATAATTTATTATGAATCCAAAATATAGCGAGTTACCCCTCGTTCGCACGGGCGCTTTTTTAACGTCGCGTTAAGTCCTGGCGTTGGCGCTTTTTTAACGCTCTCCACAAGTGTGTTCATACGAATGCTTTAAAATCACTCTTGTCTTGTATCATGCTGCAGTAGGACCTATGTAGGACGCAAAATTATTATTTTAAATTACTTGCAATATATGGGTATGTGTTATAAAAGGCGGAAAAGAAACCAAAAAGCATTCTGGGAGCATCCCCTGAGTGTCAAGAGATAAATTAGTGGTCAATTCATAACACTTTACAAAGATTTAAGGCAAAAAACGGACATTTTTTTTTTTCATATGTGTATTAGAATATTCGACAAATTGGTACAAATAGTGGAACCTCGAATCAATAATTCAAGATCTACAACCCACAACGACTTTGCCATCGTGATAACGATCAAGACGATTGTCCGCTACGAGAGCGCACGGGATACTGAACGAAGAATGAGCGTTTTTTAGCGCTCGTGTGAACAGAAGTATGACGTGCCGCACGTTTCATTCAACAAACGCTCAACGCCCAGCGCTCGAAATAGGACAGTGCGCGATAAAAAAACGTCGCGGTAAAAATGCGCTCCCGTGTGAACAAATACCCAGCTATCTGTTTGTTCCATTCCAACGTTTTTTAACGCGCGTTGAAAAAGCGCCCGTGGGAACGAGACCTAATCCGTCAAAAGAACGCAAAGCGAATAGATGCTTGTTTTCGCTTTTGCCAGACTGAAAGTTCATTTTCGTGGCTATATTTCACCTTTACAGGTTGCTCAACTCGCCCAATTCAACAAATTCATTGATGCCTCTTCTTTTCAAGTTTGAATTTTGATTGGGAACAAAATGAAATTTCAAAAAGTTTGTGAAGATGTGATTCCACAAGGACTGCGTAATAATTTTACTAAGGTTATTCACCAATTCGACACGAGGGGCTAAACACGCGTATGTCCAGTTGGTGAAACTAAAAATAAGTATCTCTTGTTATTTCGTCATCTGGACACGCTAGAATTTGCATGCGTGTCCAGATAGTGAAAGTTGCAATAAATTACATGTTTGTTATCGCCAACTGGACATATTTGGAGATGACATTAATGCATATTGATATCGTTTTGTTAACGAATTTAAAGATACCTACCCCAAAAAAAGTTCATTGAATATTTTCTATGATAAGAAATTTGTAATCATCAGTTTTCCGGACCGGTTCCCTTACACCCGATATGTTTGATCGAAACTGTTTCTCATTAAACTGCGTGCCTGTACAAACCGCTTCGTTGCATTGAACAACTACGAGTATAGTATTTCTTCATAGCTGTCACACTCATTGAAATAGACATGAGAGTGACGGGGACAGAAACAACATCGTCTGCTCTAGAATCGACCCACTGGTTTCAGTGCTCGGTCGGGTTGAAATGGAAATTCCGAATGGTATCCACTGTTTGCGGTTGTAATGGTTTCTGTATGTGATCACTGATCAGTCATTGTTTTTTTAATAATGTGCTCGATCCACGATGCCTACGTTTTAGATCGAAATCTATCTAAAAGGTAGAGGGATATTTATGTTTTCTTGTATTCGATTTATAAATCACATGTACAATATCATTTTAAGGTTCTGTACCGGAAAGATGTGCTGCAGAACGCCAATGCTAAGCCTTCTGATGACCGTAGAAGGGACACGGTTGACAACACATACTATGCCGAATTTCCTAGACAAAAAACGAATAATTAAGCTATACAAGAAACATGTGTTTTTTTCTTTTTGCCTTTACTCTATCGTAAAAGACCGTAAAAGTATTGGATAATACACAAACTATTAACCTGGTAAAATTTCCGTGTAATTTTAACATCATCATTATCCCGGAGCCCCGGAGATGTCTACTGCTGAACTAAGGCCTCCCCCTTAGAGCACCACACTGTACCTACGACAACCTCCCATTTGCATCCACCGGTTGCCAGCGACTTTCAATGGAATGCAATTTTCACATACTCAACTCTAGAGTTTAAATTGCAAAAATCTAGTGCGGTGGTCTAGTGCTGTGGGTAGTAGTAATCTAGTGTATTCTGAACTCAACTTTTCGTACTTTACCATCACAATAGGGTAGATGACTGATGTTTATATCGTTGAAACCAATAGCTTTGATGAAGAATTTAAGGAAATATAGTATGTTTATTGAAAAAATAATTTAAATCCTTATTAATGTTCTGATATATAAGCGTTTAAAGTTTTTGTTAGAGACAACTCTGTCTCTTTCCCACAAAACAAAAAATGACGTCACACCCTTCTTGTTAGAATATAATTTATATGGCGTACTGAAAAGTGTCGTCACGATTTGCTGTTTCGCCTCTCTGTCTAGCATGATATTAAAATGCTTATAATAAGTTGCTTATTTCTGGTCAGATTTTCATAATTTTTTTCATTAATCAGCTATATTTATGGGCCACATTTTAATAGGACAATAAAAAAAAACCAGTCATCTAGCCTATTGTCACGGAACTTTCGACGCGCGAGTCCGTCCGCACTTGAGGGGTTTTTTGTGATTATCATTCGGTGATTTCTATCTTTAAAAGTGTGCAAATGATACCCACAGCTCTGGCCGGGGAGACTGAACCTTAAACGTAACTATAGATATAGTAAAACATATAAAAGTAGATTAATGGAGCGGACATCGAAAGGGTGGTAAATTTATCGTCACGACCCGTGGCTAGCCGTCGGCACCCTATATCGGACAATACTAGTTAATATCGCTTTTAAATAATGTCATACCGTAGATAGGTATCAGCCCATTAATCTTTTGTTACTACAATAGGGGTGACTTAACATATTGAAGCTGGTTGTTAAGTTTATTTATAACTGCGAGTTGGGATGAGGTTTTGCCATAAGTAAGGTATTACTTGGTTTTCTATGTTCTATCTTCTTAACCTTGGTAGACCATTGAAGCGAAACGTTCTTCGGAAATGAGAGGTCACGAAATCATTCCCTGACGTACCGATTTTAAAAAGTCATACCACCTCTATAATTAAGCCAGTGCTTTTCTTTAAAAGACACACGGAGAGGATACCTACATAATTATGCCCAGTTTTTTAATTGCGTAAGTGAGGCACCCTTCGGGGTTGGTCTATGCCCAGCAGTGGGGTATTAAAGGCCACTGCACCTAACTTTAACCTTTACTTATCCAACTTTAGGTGACGTCAATTAGGTACCTAATGCGTATATACTTACCTAATATTACCTAAAGGCATGTGTCATTTTGGCCTAGTACGGGGGGCGTCACTCCGCAGTTTAGGTATGTTCGGCCGGCGCTCCGTCCGGGTGGACAATGCAAGGCAGAAGTCAGTCGCCGCCCGCATGCTAGCCTCGTCGCACGTAACTAAGCATACGTGATAGAAAGAGAGCGGTATATCTAGGTGAATATAGCGAGCGGTATCCAGCGCTGTGCGAGTTGAATTGTACTTTATTGCCTAGTAGATAGAGTCCTTATTTATTTCAATTCCTTTGCGGAGTTAACTTTCTGTACGTAGTACTATTATTTATTCTGTAATAATTACCCATACTTCCTTGTAATAATACAAAGAGGTATGGGAAATTGGTACCCCTAGGCCATCGATCTGCATAAGAAAAATGTCCTAAGCCTTAATGAAGCAGACAATTATATTGATTTAGGATCAAAAAAATAGACAATAGACAATAGACAAAAAAAACAAACACGTCAATTCAGTGACTAAAGAATCTACTGCTATTAAATTTTACCCAGCGTTTATTTCTTTTCATTGTTTCTATTGTTTTAATTGCATAATAGATGAAAGAATTAGTCTATCCGATTTCATTGACACGTAGTTCTCATAGTCTACTTTTTATCCCGAAAATATATAAGGCTCCCAGGAAAATTGGGTTATTCACCAAGTGGACTCGAGGGATAAGCTAGTATCTTTATAAAAAACAAAAATGTTATTACACTAATTCAAATTTATCTAAAAGACACTCGAGCAAATGACTTGATAGCGTCGCGTTAATTTGATGAATCCGGATCGGGCGACGGCGACGCCCTAAACGAGTTTGCTGTTTAATTTCCTTTGAGCCTTCGTTTGAGATATACTTTCAAGGGATTTTTAAGCGACTGCTTTATTTTTTGCTACAAAGAGACAAATTAAAAACGTTAACTTTGAATATTATATTAAGGGCCGCTTGCATAACGTATGGTCTTTAATTTCATTTAACTAAACACGTTTAGCTGCTTAAACACATTTTGCCTAAATGCATTTAGCGATGCCTTGCGTAAGACGCTTTCCGATGCTATTTAACTAATCGTTTTTAGCGCGTCCCATAAAATGTCCACATGCGGTCCGTTCGACGCATTGAATGTTTTTTTCCGTCAAACCATCGTCAAGCACAGTCAAGCACTCACATTTTTGATTTGTTTACGTAGAACAGAATACATTTTAATTGTAAACTTCAAATAATGCCATGTGTTAACTGCTTTGTTGTTATTTTGTTTTCGTTAAGTTACCGTGAAGCCTTTGTTCCAGGAACTCAATGCTTTGCTGGTATAGTAGTAAATTATTATAGGAATATTGAATAAAAAGTGCATGGTATTTTATTTAAATATGAGTAGGTATATAATATAATTATATAGTACCTACCTAAATACATGACGTCTATTTTTAGTAGGAAAATCACCTGTGGTATGAAATATGAAATTTATCTTCAAAAAAGTCGTCTAATAATCTTGACCTCGGAAATAGTTGCCTTGGTGCAATGGTCTGGCTAAAAACATCTCTCACACAGTGAGTTGTAACAAACATCTTAGCTCTCACATCTCTTCATCATCTGAGAAATCCCACATATCCATTGTAGAATTTGTAGATGGTTTATACCTATAGGTAATATTTTTTTAAACAAAACATTGCAACTACACCGATACAGCACATCACAAATGATGTTTCTTTATTATTTACACGAAAATACAAAATAACCAAGAACAGCTGACCATTCAATATGGCGCTAAACACATTTAAATTTCGCTAAACGGTCATTCCGGAGTGTTTAATTTTGACAGTTCGCTAAACATGTTTAAGGGTTTATTTTTTGTTGTGCAAGATGCTAAACGTGATTAGTCACCTAAATGCATTTAAGTGGTCGGCTAAACGCATTTAAGGACTGTTACGCAAGCGGCCCTAAGACTTCGAAAATAAAACAGTATTTGTCCTAAATGACAGTTTATGGAAGAGTTGACGTTTTCAAACGACTTCAAAAAAGAAGGTTCTCAATTCGACTGTATATTTTTTTGTATGTTTACGCGATTAATCCGCCTTTTTTGTTTGGTAGGTCATACTTCAGAGGTGGACCCATATAAACTTTATCAAGATCGGTTTATAAGTTTGGTTTAAAAAATCAAAATAACTGGAAAAAGATGTCATCCAGGTAATAGAAATTGTAGTCGGTTTTTTTTTAATTTTATTCGATTTTATTATAGGTACGCCCCATAGTAAAAGTTGTTCCCAAAATGTGAGCACATTTGAACTCCACGAATCCCTCTAGAATCCAATTCTACTTTCAGTCAACTAACCAAGGCCAATAACTCCAAAATTGAGGTTATCAAATCAAAGTTAGGCTCAAACTCTCAGATTCAATTAAACTTCAACAATATACGATTGGAATATAACTGAAATACCGAGTAGTTATTCCAAGCAATTGAAAATAATAAGTTTGGGAAGTGACTCGGAGTTTAATTTTATAACCGTGTAATAATACTTATTCAGTTAGTTGGTTTATTTGTTTTAATGAGCTCTATGAGTACCTAACTTTTTACTCCTTTACTATGGCCGTGTTAGCATAATCGGAAGACTGCTTGACTTGTAATCGTGAATGTTAAAAATATTTAAGTTAATTATTAATTCGTTTTGTAATATTTTTGTTTAAGCCCAGGGCCGTATATACCAATGAGCTCTTTGGAGTTTGTCGTACACACAAACTATTATGAAAAAAAACGAAAAATCTTTTTCAAACTTTTGAAAGAAAGCAATATAATGTATAACTTTTCTAACTTTTGTTTACTTATTTTTTTTAACTCTTCTTTTTTTAAACTTTTTTTGTCTTTTCGGGAAAGAGTGGAGCTAAAAAGAGAGAGGAGCTAAATCCTCCAAGCTTTTCGGTGAAGGAAAACATCGTGATGAAACCTGCATCTATCCGGAGAAGAAATTCAATGGCGTATGTGTATTCACCAACCCGCAACGGGGCCAGCGTGGTGGATATGGCCCAATTGCCCTTCCAGAGTAGGCCCAATTCCAGTAGAGAACAAATTAAAAAAGGCTGCTTTTTAAACCCCTTTTGGACATTTATTTTATTTTCAAAAACCTTTTCTTTTAAAAGCTAGAAGACTTATCATAGGAGATGTTTTAGAGTCAGTCGTATTGTTATGGAGCTAGATGGCGCTGTGTGAAATGTCCACCAGTCTTTATTTATTCTTTATTCGTTTTATTATATTTCAGCTTGACAATGCTGTGCATTCCCCCTTTTCCCTTCATTCTATAGAAAGAGAGGTAACTACTATATACCCGATCTTCAGCTTTGGTGGTCGAGTGCTAGAAATAAAAACCAAACTACTGAACCGATTTCGATAAAATTTATATGGGACTACCTCTGAAGCCAAACAAAAAAAGAACAGAGCCACGGAGTACAATAGTATTTGTCATGCGAGTGTCTCTCCAATTCCATTTTCATCTGGGTCGACTCAAAAGTCATTTAGATTTGGGGACCAAAATCCCAATAAATCCAGATCCCAAAAATCTGTCATATTAAATGTTTTTACTTAAAGCAATTCTATAATGCCGTACTTACTAAGATAGATTAAAGGAAAACTGGGACACGAATTTCCTTCCCTTTATGTTCAAAGCAAATATTTTGATATCCGAATGTAAAATGATCGAGCTGGGATTTGGGAAGAACATATCCCTAGGTCGCTTCACAAGCTGCAATTTCGCGATATCGATTCTATGCGAGGCAAATATTTGCTCCAGAGTGGTCCCACGTTCCCCGACCTATAGATGTACCTATACATAACTAACATGGAATACAGATAGGTTCTTTGAAATCTGGGTTTTGCATTAGGTAAGTGTAACTTCGGAAACCTTTGTTTCTTTACGATATTTTTCTACACCGAAAACCTGTAGCACTCGTGGCGTAGCTTGTCTAGGTGATTCTAAACGATCACCGATGTTAAGCAACGGACGGTCCGGTCAGTCTTCGGATGGGTGATCGTGATTGGCATTTATTTCTGAGCGCTACCGTGGATCGGATGACACGTTAAATTGTTGGTCCCGGTTGTTTATTCTAGTTTCTATAACAACAACCGTCAGCCATGTCAGAGGCCTTCGGGCGGCACATTAACTCTGACACTAGGGCTGGCCACTCAGCCTATACGAAGTTACTTACTTACACCGAAAAGCCAATGATCTGATTACAAACATGTTCTGGTTCATCAACAGCCAGAAGACGTTCAAATAAAAAATGTTCTGATTCAAATCTGATTTATTCAATATAAATTATGATAATAAAGCTTATATTCTATAGATAAACACATATTTAGGAACTTTTATTTTATTTTAGGATATTGTGAACGTTCTTTACATCAGCTACATACCTATAACTTCCCATAGAATGCAAATAAACCATTTTTAAGGCACCACAACAAACTTTTTTTGTAATATTTCTAGTTATTTTTGTATTTTAATTAAAAAAAACTATACCCATGCCATTTTCCATATTGCCTCTCCCAACTAAATGGTTTCATTATCGGTTAGATGAAGCAAACAAACCATGCACCCTCGAACATAATTAGATTTACTCCCCTTCTCCTTTGGTTCTATTTCCCTCCTTACCCATTTGTGGTTCGTTTTCCAAAGGTTTTACACCACCACTGCACACTAAGGTATTTTTAATTAGCCTGAAAACCGCTTGGAGTTTTTCCTATTAGCTACGTCATACCCGTCAGTTATTTGGCTAATGGATGACCTGCTTGCGCAAACATATCTAACGATAGATACAATTCTAATTATTTGTATGATGATTGTATACAGGCTGATTGTTGTCGGTATGTATACTCACCTATTGTTTTTGTGTAGTAGATTAAGTAGTTGAGGTATACAGGCTGTTATTTTGAACACCGTTATCTTTCTAGGATATCATTGTATTGAATTGTTGTTGTTAAACAACTTTTACTATATAAATATATTCTACTATTTACTAAAAAAAAACAGCTGTTCCATACATTTTGTCCAAGATCGGTGAAACTTTTTGTATGGAACAGCTGTTTTTTTCGTGATTTCAGGGTTGGCCCATAGTAAAAGTTGATCATAATGATGAGTACAATGATATCCTAGAAGGATAGCGGTGTTCAAACTAACACCCTGTATAATTAAATTATATACTGACCTCAACTACTTAATTATGAAAAAATTATGATACCACCTCTGAAATGTGGATGAAGTGGGAAGTGTGACCTAACAAACAAAAAAGAATCATCGAAATGAGAGAGCAAAATCCTCCAAGATCAAAATCAATGAATAATTGGCGGAGCAATAGCGTAACAAACAAAAAATAAAAACGTCGGTACGAGTACTTGCGACTCGGATAACGAGTGTTCCGTACCACCACAAGTACAAAGAAAATCCACGACATTATCTAACGAATATTCTATAGAAACAACCGGCTACCTATTACGATTTACTAGATATACGTCGTCATAGATCAAAAACAGACTAACATATTTATAGCCAAACAGAGACGCATTGCTTAGTCGAAGGGTAGGGTAATACTCTTTGGGTAAGGAACCCTAAAAAGGAGTTTCTATTTACGTTCGACAAGATGTTCCAGTTTTAAAATTTTGTCTATCGTTTAGGTAGGTACGCACGTCTTTTTCTGGAGTTACTATGCCATGTGCTAGGGTTAATTACAGATGCCAGTCCTCAGATAAGAGAAACCATTTTTCAGCCTTAGGGAGTACAATAATTATGAATGCAGCACGTGGCACCACAAGGACGAACGAAACAGTTGCGATAAAAGAGTGGCACTGGCTAATTTTCTCTGTGGCGCCTAGTTCAGTTTTTGGGAACTAAAGAACGGAAGCCAACCGAACGGAACAATCATTCAAGTTCTGGCTTGAGAAATCACGATATATCTACAAATTATCAATTTTCAGACTTTTTCCAGAACCAGTGCCTTGCAGAATTTCGTGATTCTAGGCCAACGGGAAGTACCTTATGAATTTTGATTTACTTGCGAGTCTATAATTAACACTATTAACACTAGAAAATAGGCTTTAATTTTTGATTGCGTTGAAGAAGAAGAAGGTTGATTTTTTTACAGCGAATTTACGCATTTGATATTAATTTCAACTTGATACGTCCATTCGTTTCAAAGAAAAAGAGCCTTGACAGACAGACAGTCAGATAGACAGACAGACAGACGGACAACGAACTGATCATTGATAAGGGTTTCTTTTTCCTTTTGAGGTACGGAATCCTAAAAAACGTATCGAGAACCTTTATGAAGCGTTGAAGAACTTATACGACATTGTAAAAATAGTTAAGTACAAGGCACACATTTAACAGTATATTTTTTCTTTCACAGAGCCAGCAGTGAAAGACACTGAGTACTCCATCCACGTGGGTCGCTGGACAGACTGCACCCCCGCGGGACAAGGCGAACATGCTACCAGAACTATTGAAAAGTATGAATTATACCTGTCCGATCCATTCACATTTTACAGATTATCTATTTTTTAAACCCTTATTTTAACCATTATACTTATGGTATTACGAAAGACGTCATGTACGTTAATGTAAACTTAACTAAGTATTATTTAAGTATTTGAATGCTTTGGTACTGAGTATTCTTTCTCTTTGCAGGATGATGAGATTAGAATCAAACTCGCTAGTGCACACGCCCCGGCTTGGTCTGCAGCGACGGCAAGTTCAGTGTCGGAGGAAGGACGGACAGTTTGTTGAAAACATGTAAGTATCCATTTTTAACTTTTAAAGGTCATTTTACTCATGTTGTAGCAACAAAACAATAAAATTAAAAAAACTACAAATCTAGCATTTAAAATTGTGTCCATCTCGCGACAGTTTAAAAATTTCACGAATGCACCGACTATGGTATGTATGGTACGAGGGCTGCACTAAAAGTATCGGGAATGGAATATTTCCACTGTTTCTGTTATATTAAAATCTTTTTAATTGAAAACTCCTTGGTTTTTAAAATCGAATACCATTTATTTATATAAAAAAAGATTCTCGGTCTTGTCACAAGGTTTTGTCAAACTTGTTTAGTCGTTGAGAAAATGGAATTGACTCGAGAAATTTCAAGAGCGATGATTTATTATGACTTTCGAAGTGGTTTAACACAAAAACAGTGTGTTGACCGGATGATTTCTGCATTTGGTGATGAAACCCCATCCAAAACCACAATTTATCGCTGGTTTGCTGAATTTCAACGTGGACGTGTCAAGCTCAGTGATGATCCCCGTCAAGGTCGTCCAAAAACTGCAGTCACCCAAGAAAACGTTGATGTTGTGCGTAAGCTGATTGAGGAAGATCGACATGTGACATACCGCGAAATTCAGGCAACTTTAGACATTGGCATGAGTCAAATACAAATAATCTTGCATGAACAATTAGGTGTAAAAAAGTTGTTTTCCCGATGGATACCGCATTCGCTCTGTGAAGAGCAAAAAGCGGCTCGCGTTACTTGGTGCGTCAGAACTCTCGAAAGATTCCACGCAGGATCTTCAAATGCTGTATACAACATCGTATCAGGTGACGAATCCTGGATATACGCGTACGAACCCGAAACAAAAAACCAGTCACGAGTTTGGGTGTTCGAAAATTAGTTAAAGCCAACAAAAATTGTTCGTTCACGGAGTGTTGCAAAAAAATGGTGGCCACGTTTGTCTCCAAAACCGGCCATGTTACGACTATTCCTCTTGAGGGACAAAGAACGGTTAATGCAGAATGGTATGCTAGCATTTGTTTGCCACAGGTCGTTTCTGAACTCCGTAAAGAGAACTGCAACCGCCGCATCATCCTCCATCACGATAATGCGAGTTCTCACACCGCGCACAGAACAAAAGAGTTTTTAGAGCAAGAAAACATAGAATTATTAGACCATCCGCCGTACAGCCCCGACCTAAGCCCTAATGATTTCTATACTTTCCCTAAAATAAAGAATAAATTGCTTGGACAGAGATTTTCATCACCTGAAGAAGCTGTGGACGCCTACAAAACGGCCATTTTGGAGACCCCAACTTCCGAATGGAATGGTTGCTTCAATGATTGGTTCCATCGTATGGCAAAATGTGTCAAATGTCGCGGAGAATACTTCGAAAAGCAATAAATATATTTTTAAATAGTAATGTTGTGTCACTTCCTTGATTCCCGAAATTTTCAGTGCCGCCCTCGTATATTTAAAAATCAAGACAGATTTTATAGCGACAACAACTAACATAAATAAAGCATAGGAAGTCATGAAGTTTGAAAATAGGTTAGCTTTATTCCGGAATGCCTATACGAGAAACACCGACGAGAAAGTGCTGTGAATTGTAGAGCAATGCTGTGGCATTGCAAAGTTACAGAAGAAACAAAATCACTACCAGTATGCACGAGGCAGCTTTATATTATACCAGTGGGCGTTTTCACACTGCCACGACATGACACCAATACGACACGACACTTGCGACGATATTGATATTGAGAATACCGTTATGTGACAAGATTGTAACCAAAAGCTTACTGTCATGCGCATCAGTATCGAAAAGTCGCCTAGCGTCAGTAAAACCTTACATCACCGCGCGATTCCAAAAGTGGAATGGTATAAAGACGTGTATGACAAGTCGTCACGACAACGAATGTCATGCCCTTCGTGCCGCACGATAATAATTGTCGGCGACGATATCGTAGACGACAACGACGCATTGTGAAAGTTTAGTAGTAATTGTATGAAACTACCAGTCCGACGATATCGTGTCGGTATTGTGTCGTGGCAGTGTGAAAACGCCCATCCATCCATGTCACAGCAACAGCTTTACTTACCGTAAAGGCATGTGACATTTTGGCCTAGTTATACAAGGATAAGTATGAGATAACTGGATAATACGCTTTTAAAAAAAATACAACCGACTTCAACTTCGAATACCAAGATGACATCTTCATATGTTCTAGTAATTTTGATTAACTCAACTAATAAACCCAAACTACGAAATCGATTTCGATAAAATTTATATGAGACCATCTTTTACCTATCAAACAAAAAAATAATCATCAAAATCAGGTCATAATTGGTGGATAAATCGCGTAACATATATACAAAAAAAAAAAAAAAAAATACATGCAGTCAAATTGAAGTCCTCCTTTTCTAAAGTCCGTTAAAAATTTAACGGATTCTACCAACGTTGTGTTTTACGGTTTGGCCATGCACCTGCATATGGGAAATATCCTATCCTATATAAGGCTTTACACATATTCATATTCATATTCATATTCATTTATTGGTAAATTATCTTATTTACACGTCAACTACATCATGAGGTACTCTTAACACAGATTACACCCAGAAGAAATAAATTTTGGACAAAAAACATTATACATCATATTAGTGAATGAACACAGGTAAAAAATGTCAATTAAATTAAACAATTCTCCAATGTCAAACAATAAAATTAACTTATAAATAAAAATGTCAATAGGAATTTAGGTACATTAAGTAGAATAACCAATTTACGTCATCTTCAGATTCGTCATGTCATCGAACGTATAGAAAGCCTGCTCGATAAGCCAATTTTTTAACTTGCGTTTAAACGCTCCTCTCGTGAAGGACTCGCGCACTTCATGCGGCAGCCGGTTGTAAATGACCGGCGCAGTCGCATGCACCAGTTTAGTAGTCCTAGTGAGTCGGACAGGCACGCAGCGTAGCCGGTGTGCGTGTCGCGGCTCTACGGCGCTGTCCGCGCGCGTGTCTCCGATATGTGAGTACTCCTCGAGGTGGTCTCTGGCGTACATAGCCGCCTGAAAGCAGACGAGACTCGGGACGGTAAGTATCCCCATGGATCGGAAATATGGTAGTGCGGATGTGTCCTGTGACACTCTTACTATTGCTCGTACAGCTCTTTTCTGCATTTTGAAGACGCGCTCCCACTCGGCAGCGCGTCCCCAAAGCTCGATGCCGTACTGGAGCAAAGAGTGCACAGAAGCAAAATAGCATTGCCGAACCATGGGGTACGGCAAGAGCGCGGACACACGCCACAGTGCGAAACAGGCACAGCCCATCTTACCACACAGTTTATCTATGTGGCCTTCCCAGATCAACGCTCTATCAAGCTGGAAACCCAAAAAGGCGGTCGATTTTACTTGGTCCATTTCAACATTTCCGATTACTACCTTCAGTGGTCTGTAGTTGCGACCTGCTAAGTTGAAATGGACAAAGTGGGTTTTACTAGTGTTAAGCATCAATCCGTTACTTCCAAACCAGGTATGAAGATCATTCGCCACCTTATTAAGTTTCCGCTCGAGTTGATCCACTGTCGGTGCTGAAACTATAACGGCAACGTCATCTGCATACATGAGGACGTGCCCGTCCGTAATGTTCTCAGGCAGGTCGTTGAGGAGGAGGGAGAACATGATATTGGAGAGCGAGGAACCCTGCGCAACTCCAATACCAGTCTCTAGCATCCGTGACTTCACCCTACCTCCATCCCCTATTACCATTTGCCAGCGGTCGGTCATAAACTCTGTAAGCATATTTAGCACAGCACCGTTGATTCCGTAGTGTTTCATTTTAGCAGCTAGGATATAATGATCAGCCAAATCAAAAGCTTTCGACAGGTCGCAGAAGACTACCGCGACCTGCTGCGAGCCCTCGCGAGCCTCAAGGACGCGACGGATCACTTCGCCAGCCAGCATAGTCGTAGATCTACCTCTTCGATACGCGTACTGCCTGTCGCTCAAAGCTTCGCACTCCGTAAGGTACTCTGTCAACCGAGTGCTGAGGCCATATTCAAAAATTTTTGCTATTCCAGGAATGATTGACACGGGCCTGTAGCTATTTATATCTTCCTGTTTTCCCTTTCCTTTATACAATGGTGAGACTTTAACTTGTTTCAAAGCTGAGGGATACCTGCCCTCGCCAATGCACTTGTTATAGAGACATGATAAAATTGGCGCCAGTTGTTGCGCTACGGAGTTTAACAGTGAGATGGATAGATCATAAACATCCTTGGACCTCTTCCGCGCTACCCCATATGTCAGTATCCTGTATACCTCGAGCGCCGTGAACGGCTTTAACCGTAATGAGCGATCGGCGGGACGTCGCGCCGCAGCGAGCGCGCATGTTGCAGCGGCGACATCGGCCACGGGCGCACCGCAGGCCGCGGCCGCGCTCACAAAGTGCGCGTTCACAGCGTTTACGGCATCCATTTTAGTTTGGAATCTGGACCCGTCCGGGCGCAACAGTAGCTCGGTTAAGTCACAATTAATTTTAGTCTTCCCGGTTTGTGCGCTGACAACCTCCCACATTGATTTCATCACATTGTTAGATTTATTAATTAGATTATTATAATAGTTGCCTCTTTCATACTTAAGTAAATCGTCATACTTATTCTGAAATTGATTACATTGTATTGCTAAGTCATTATTATTAGGAAATTTCAATTTTAAATTATTCACATCATTTAATAAAGATTTCAAATTAATTATTACGTCGGTCGCCCAGACAATTTTTTTATTATTTACTCTCTTCTGTGTAACTGGAAAGCAGACATCGTTATTATATTTTAATATGTTTATTATAGATTCAGCTAAATCCTCCGACGATGCCGAATGACGAATGAATAATTCCTCCCAGTCTATCCCCTCTAACGCTGCGATAAAGTTACATCTGTTATTTCGACCATATGACCTTGCGAACCGCGGAGGCTCACGGCCTGGGCCCGGGTCACATGGGATCACAGCGCGAACCGCACAGTGATCAGAAAGCAGAGTGGCAACAGGTCGCGCACGCGCAGTACCCACCGACTCCCGACCGACATAGACGTGGTCCAAACTAGTTCTGGACGAGTCCTCTGTTCTAGTAGGAAAATCAACAATATTACACAAGTTATGTGTAGACAAAATATCATTCAACTTCTTAATGTCCGAGTTAAGTGAGCAAATTGTATCTATGTTAATATCGCCGAATATCACGAAATCTCTTTCATCTTGTACTAACTTATCGAGCAGACTTTCCAGAACAGGAAAGAATTGCGCAGTGCTTGTCAAGTTAGATCTATATACACATATAACCGTGAGCTTTTTATCTAAAAGTTCAATGGCGGATATCTCGCATATCTGTTCTACTGAGAGTCTAGTATAACAATCCAATTTCTTATATTTAATGGTATTACTTACGTAAATGCATGAGCCACCATGGATTATGGTCGGTCGACAATAAAAAGATGCGAGTACAAAGTTATTAATAGTTACACATTTTAGTTCATTCGTTTTTAGCCAATGTTCTGTCAAACATAGTATATCGCATTTCAAATCATTTAAAAGAAGTACTTCTATGTTATTAGTCTTTTTTCTTAACGAACGAATATTTTGATGGCATATTGTTAGAAAACATGTTTCTTTATTAGTTTCGCGGGGGGTGGTCGCGTCGGCTGTTATCGCTAACTGTGTATGACGCAACGTAGAGCTCGTAGATATTGGTGCGGCATACGTTGAGTTAGACATTTGGTTGGTAATCGGAGAGCTCACCTCTACTTGTCCACAGCATGTGCGTTTGAGCGGCCGCGAAAAAACCAATTTGCGAACCGGATCCCTTGTGGCCACACGTCCGGCGTTGACACTTGTAGTTTGACGCTCTCTGGCATACCTATTATAAAGGACGCATGTCTGTTAGATTTTATTTGCCGCTTCTCTACATGGTAGTCTGCTTGAGCAATTCCGTTCAAAAATATTTTGACTTGGTCAGTTGTAGTGTCAGCTTTGAACTGCCAACCTTGAACATAGTACGTCTTTTCTACAGCCTGTATTCCGCATGTGTTCTTTCCGACTCCTACAACGACCGGTTGTTGTTGTTGTTTGTTGCTGCGGCGACGCTTACTGACTGCCTGCCACTCGCCGGCGGCGTCGCTGCGGCTGTCATCAACTTGTACACCATCTGAGGTCAACGTCGCTTTCGTAGCACATTGCTGTGACGTCATATCTTGATTCACGTTCATACTTTCAGTTTCAGCAATGACTTCAGTCGCACTATTTCTAACCTGTGCCATCTCGACTGCAGCTATGTCGCTAGACGGTACAGAGCTTGAGGTGGACTCATCCTCCTGAACGTTTACAGACACTTCGCCGGTCACTCTGATTCGCGGTAGCTTAGCTGACTTCGACGCTTTGGGCAGTGGTTCACGGTCCGTAGGTAAATGTTGAGGACGGCCCAGAGCACCCTTTAAGCAGCTTTGGTTTTCACGATTTCCGCTTAACTCGAATCTGAGTGCCTTTATTTCTACTTCTAGTCCATGTAGCTTTCTCATACTTTCATTGCTATCCTGCAATTCAGTCCTCAAAACTGTTATCTCCCGCCTGAGAGAACTTTCATTAGTGCTCAAAGTACATACCTCGGCTTTAAGCTCCCGGACGATTGTCAATATTTGTTGCATCATGTGCATACTGGTGGCGTCAGGTACTCCATTCTCTACACCAGCTGGGATGGCAAACTGCTCTATCTGCGGCGGGCTCCCCTCTACGAAGTACGTCGGTGCCCCGCGGACCGGGGTGGACGGCTTGTTGTCTCGGGGCATCGCACACTTGCAGCTAGGGCATAACCACGCCAACGATACGGTCGCCTTGGCTGGTATGTTAACGCAGGCTCTATGGTAGACTCCTGTACACTTTCCACATTTAGCGCCCTCTTGTGGCGACATGAATTTTCCGCATCCTCCACACTTCATCATGCTATTGATTTACGAAGAAGTTCGTGCAAACCCCGTAGATGGCGCTATAGGTCCGGAGCGGCTACTCAACAGTAGATGGCGCCACTAGTTACTTAGCGTAAGCATCTGTTTTCAAAATCAGTGTGGTCGGATAGTTGCGTAGATTTTGCACAGTTACCCTCTTGCGAAAAAATAAATAAAATATAATTCGTAGTTTTGGATTAAAATGCAGATAATTTAAGTAATCAACACGCACAGTCACTGTCAATGTACCACAATATTCACTGGTCAGTAATAAGTTTATCTAACACCAGTCACGAGTGTTTCGTAACTTAAAACTATTATTTATTGATTTAAAACTGGCAGAACAACACAGGTAGGTTGTCTAGTATCGAGACGATCGGACGGACATATCTACACGGAGCTACTATTATGCCACTAGCCCAACCCAAAGCTTCGCTGACAACATAAACAACTTTCTCGTGGGACGTCAAGTTAGTCAGAGTAAAACTTATCGCTACTCGAATAGAAAACTGGAAAATCACTGTAATATAAAAATTGTTTCATAATAATATGTGAAAATGCAAATCTTCTCCAAGTACTTATGCAAACGCACATCGTCTGCGTCGAACGAGCACTTACTTACACAAAAGCCCTCCGCTCGCAAAGCGCCGTAGCACCTTCAGCTAAATTTCCAATTCATCACACGGAGCCGTAAGCGTCAACTTTCGGCGTCGTGAATTTCTTCTTATCGCTCTTTCTAAGTAGGTCACCGGGAACTTGTACCTTCTTTTTACTTTGCAAGTTGTTTCATTAACTAAACTAATGTACAAATACTTATACAATCTACCTACCTAAGGCTTAACGTAGGTACCTACATTAAAAAGAGGTACCTACTTAAAAAAAAACAACCGACTCCAATTTCGATTAACTGTATATTTTTCTAAGTTACTAAGTTAATTATAACTAATAAGTGAATATTACATTACATTATATAATTTTCATCACACTTGCTCGTAAAGTGGATCTTATTGCATCGGTTTTAGGCTCATAATCCAAGCTATTACACACGCGTGCTTTTTACTTTACATTACGGCACTTGTACTATAATAGGTATAACCCGGTAAAGTCAAGTTTGTACGTGACTGCAATTAGACGTATGTATACGAAGGACTCTTAATATAGCCGGGTAATGCTTACAGTTTTTTTGTAATACCAACAAAGAGTTCTTATGCCGCTGAAGTAAATGTCAACCTGCGCGCGCATTGCTGGTTTGGGCGCCATTTTCCGCAAATGTTTGTTGATGTTTTCGCTGTGTGGTTGATTATTATCAAAAAAAAATGTTTTTTCCTCGCAAGTGTGATGAAAACAGTCGTATGGAACTCTTGTGCTATTAGTCATTACGCTCTCGGCTTCCTTATCGCATAATACCGCCTCTAGTGTAATGACCAACATAGCACACTCGTATCATAATGTACTATTATGTAACAATAATAATCATCTAAGAACTAAAAATAATACGACAAATATACATTAAAAACTTAAAATACTAATAAGTTAATTAATAAGTAAATTATAACTTAATTTACCACTAAGTACCACTACTAAGTAGACCTCTAATTCCATGTTGGGACGTTCTAAACTACAAGATACTTTTTCAGGTTTTACTTTATCAAACGACTTCAAAAAAAGTAGAGGTTCCAAATTCGCCTATATGTTTTTTTTGTATGTGTGTTACACGATTACTCCGCCAATTATGAACTGATTTTGATGATTCTTTTTTGTTTCGTAGGTAATAATTCAGAGGTGGTTCCATATAAATTGTATCGATTAAAATTACTAGAATATATTATCAGTTGAAGTCGGTTGTATTTTTTTAAAGCGTTTTATTTCTGTAATGTTGTGGAAAATAAAACATCACGCTCTGGTTGCCAATCCACAAACATCAGTGAGACCAATGACTTTGCTCCATATTTCGGTAAAACGCATATCCGATCATATCAGAAGGGAGGATCGAATGAGGATATAAAGTTCTCTTGGCAACCATTACATTTGACGGGAAACTGCCTTAGTATCATCATATTGTGTAGTCGTCAAAATTGTATAGTGCTGGGAGCTTCACTGCTGGCATTTTATGGATCTTAAAATGTTTTATGCTTGTGATATAGCACGACAGTAAGCATAGAAATATGATACGATATATGAAATTTACATGTAAACAGAATTGCATGAATGTTATGTATTTTTTTTTTTCTTATTTGTTGGCATCGCACGTTGTGCATTCTGCCAGTGTCAAGTTTATGAAATTTTCAAGTTTTTTATTAAAATCAAGTCAAGTATTTCATGAAATCACAGTCAGTCACACGAATTTAGTCATAGTCGAGTCCAAGTCATACCCTAGTAAAGTTGTGGCGACTTTACTATGAGTTTCTACGGAGTTTTGAAAACAACATGAAAATACATGTTTCACCACATTATATCACTTGCCCACACTCATGCATGTAATTCAACACTCAATGAATAAAACACCACTATTTTTAATCATTAATTCGCGATAAAACACAAGTTTAAGAAAATAATAGAATGCAACGACATGATTTTTCCGTGTTCCCGCCAAAACTCCGAATGTTATGTTTTTTTTTTTTTTTTTCCTTAGTTTTTGGCATCGCACGTTGTGCATTCTGCCAGTGTCAAGTTTATGAATTTTTACATTTATTTGTTATCATCAAGTCATATAAGTCATGAAATCACAGTAAGTCACATGAAATTAGTCCTAGTCGAGTCCAAGTCATACCCCAGTAAAGTTGTGGTGACTTTACTATGAGCTTCTACGGAGTTTTGAAAACAACACGAAAAGACATGTTTCACCACATTATATCACTTGCCCACACTCGTGCATGTAATTCAACACTCAATGAATAAAACACCACCATTTTTAATCATTAATTCGCGAAAAAACACAAGTTTAAGAAAATAATAGAATGCAACGACATGATTTTTCCGTGTTCCCGCCAAAAACCGAATGTTATGTTATGTGCAAAGTATTACATTTAGTCAAATACGTGAGATCTTGTAAAGAGTTTTCTCCAGGGAGGTATCAATGTCACCTGAACCCTTTAAAAGAAAGGAAGGCAAGTCAATTGCAGATTATAATGGCTAAGTGAACCTGAATTCTTAACAGTACGATAGGGGCCTTCCGGCGGTCTATTAACTCTGACGTTAGGGCTAGCATCTAGTCTCCGCCTCTATGAACTTGTTTACAATTTTTTGCGTAGTGCAGTGTGGCGCAGGAGATTGTTTGAAATTTCACAAGTTCTAGTAAAATTTAGCGACCAAAAAAGAAGTAAATTTATTTTTAAATAAATTTGTAGTACCTACTCAGATTTGTCAAACTTTTAGGAATATTATTACATGCATACCTTATCGACGAAATCGAGTAGTAGATGCCTTGAGGTTAGGCACATAAGTACTCGTAAGCACTTGCTTAAAACAGTGAATAGCATGCGATCAGGATCTCAGGATAAGACACATTTTTGCCTGGCAGACTTTATTAATGGTTTCCTTTTTCTAGGTATTGTGGTTCTGCAATATCGAAGGTAGGCACGACGAGGGTTTGTGTGGTCCGCGAGGACTGCGCCTTGGGAGAGTGGCTGCCGTGGCGGCCCAGGCCTGATGGTGCTCTGGTGCGCACGCGGCGGCTTAGGAAACTACCTCAAGGTGAATATCTTTCTCTCTTCTTGGCCAAAAACTGTTGTTTGTTCAGCTTTTTTTGACATCTTTTTTCAATTTTCTTATTACAAAGAGAGATATTTTGCAATTCAAGGCTGAAACTCCTTATTAATACATATTGGGAATTAAGCAAGCGCGAATAGAGAAGGTCTTATAAGACTGGCAGCTGCCTGTAAAGTTTTGTTCTGTTCTAAGAGAAAATACAAATGATTGCATTGCTGTGATATTGATTTACTTTACATAGGTAAATTAAATAATCTGACACTGTCTTCTCTGATTATGAGCCTAAATAAATGGTGGAACACACTTGCCTAGAAGAGCAACATTTACCATTATTACCAACCCCTATTTTCATGATCTTTTTTAGATTTTAATTTAAATTTTATTATGTATAATAATTATAATAATAAATACACAGGGGCGGCTTTGTGGCGAGCCGTCGGTGAGTGGTAACACCGCGTATCCTGATTCCTTGGGGCTAAATGAGACCCCAGACCTCCGGCTTGCCTTAACTGGCTGTCCGGGGGTGGAAACCGCAAGAGCTAAGAACCTAAGCTCCAGGGTGGAAGTGTTAAAGGGCATAACGCCGCGAGTAGCGTTTAGTGAAAGCGCAGCACACCTCTCGACGCCCTAAGCCATCCACGTCAATGTTGCTCCTCTGGCACCAATATACGGTAGCCTTTATGGGGGGTCCATTTAGTGGATGGCGAGTCATCACTTGCCTTAATATTTTGATGTAATGAGTCAAAATAGGCAGGTGCCGTTTCTCATTCTATAGACCAGTCCAATGTTTCATAAAAATTCACCAAAATAGCCCCATATTTTTTTACAATTTTATACCTTAATGTCTAAAATAGTGTATCATATTCCATTCACACCCATGTAATAGTTTTATAATGTTATTTGCCTATTCAAATGGGCCTCTTGGTGTTGGCTTCGGCCCCACCAATGCCTCTTAAAGGTCCGGGCTTAGACCCGAGTTTCAAATGCAATAAAATAAATAATAATAAATCAATCAAATTGCAAGCATGAACAAAAAACCATTTTTTGAGAAAGATAATGCAGTAAACAATTACCTACCGTTTTTTTTAATAACCAGTCTTGTTCGTCAAGAGGATATCGTGATGGTTAAAGATAGCACCTGCCCCTGCCTATCAGGAAAGCGCTTCTATCTAGAGCTTGAAACTGTGAAACAAAACAGCTATGATCTTGTAATCTGATACCGATTAATTTTTGCAGGCAGTGGTAAAGAGTGCGAGGTGGTGGAGGAAGTAAGGCCGGCAGCTCTTGAGGCCAGTGCACACTGGACTCCCGGCGCTTGGGGCTCATGTCGGGTCGCTGTAGAAATGCCCAGTCCATCCGTACCTTGTAAGTGAATTTAGAGAAAATAACTCAATTCTAGACGACTTCCTGGAAAAGGAATTTATCAACACGTGCGTTCTTAGTTGGCCGGACTGAAGTTAGCGCAAGTGACGTCACATTGAACTATAATTAATATGGGACTTAGTGGTTGCAACAGTCCCGCAGAACGAAATTCAGTCCGGCCAGTTAAGAACGCGTGTATTGTACGTAGTCATTGTTTATATTCAATCAGCAAATGAAGACGATGACGAAGCCGACGATGACGACGCTATCTATGACGACGGCGACGAAGACACTGACGATGCAGACAAGGAGAGCCAGGCGAGCTGTGGGGGAGGCGTGCAGCGACGCGAGGCTACGTGCGTTCGCGCGGATGGACGGGCACTGCATCCCGCGCAGTGCGCTCATGCGCCCGTACCTACACTGGTGCAACCTTGCGAGGTGATTATTACTATACGATACATCATTTTAAAAACTTGAAATAAAAAACGACTTCAATTTCGACTACCTAGATGATCATATTTTCTGTTATTTTGATTTATTTCATTAATTTAAATTTAAAAACCAAACTATAGAACTGATTTCGATAAAATGTATATAGGACCACCTCTAAAGTATTACCTATCAAACAAAAAAAGAATCATCAAAATCAATTCATAATTAGCGGAGTAATCGCGTAACATACATACAAAAAAAACGTACACATATAGTCGAATTAAGAACCTTCTTTTTTGAAGTCGGTTGAAAAAGAAGTCTATTATCGAGTGACTTTGGAGCAGTAGGAATTTAAAAACCTTATTAGCATCGCTATCAAGGTTTTCCCCCCTGCCGCGTAAAAAATGTGGAGGAAAACGAGATTCTAAACCATGAGATTTAATGTTATGTTAGAGCTTGGAGAAGAATCTTTTTAACATCCTAATTCTGGGCACAGGTCTACCGTCAGAGGGTAAAGGGGAAATAGGCAAAGGAGCATTTTAGTTGAACCACTAAACAGAAGTAAGACGATTTACAGATGTTGAAGTTAGTCTGAGAAGTAATCCTGTCTCTGAATTAGGTTTACTTACAAAAATTTCAATATTTGCAACTAAACTAGGTGCCGTGTCCGAGAGACTGTGAAGTAGGAGAATGGAGTGAGTGGGGCGCATGTCAGCCCACTGATGGATGTCCGCTGTTTCCCGTCCAACAACTTACAACCACTGGTACGTCATAACACCTTTGAAAATAACATCTTATTCTTTAATAGCGAAACGTGATGAAACTACACCCTTCACGGTTGGAAGCTGCGTTTTCTCCTGAATGTGCATCCACCGTAGATGTCAAAGCTCTTCATGCCCAGTAATTTCTCTGGTAGCATTGCCCTTCAAATCGAAACACAGTAATGCTTGCACACTACTGCTTGGCGGTTGAATAGCTGGAAAATATGTCGTATTTCCCCTGGCGGACTCTGCAATAAAGTCCTACTAGTACCACCATGTATACAAGTAACATCGATCTTTACGTCTACTGATGATTGTATTCAACCCCATGCAGGCTACAGCGTCCGCCGGCGTCGAGTGATCTCCGCAGCTTCGGGTGGCGGGGCCCCATGCCCCCCGCTGGAGGAGAAGCGCACGTGCAGCACCCCTCGGTGCGCGTCATGGCACGCCTTGCCCTGGGGCCCCTGCGTGCTCAACCAGCCCCACACCACGTGCGGCCCGGGCAAGCGCACTCGGGACCTCAGATGTGTCGGACATGACGGGGTAAGAGACCATTTACACCACTCGGTATCATGAGCGTATGAAGCGAAGGTAGGAAGGGTCTGAAAAGGAAAAGGTGGGAAAACAGTTCCGTTAATCTATATGGGCTGTAATAAGGGTTTGAGGAGTAACAATCGTCACATATGGACATAATTCATAATCGTGCCACAAGTCCACCTGACGTGCATCAAGTCGTGCTCCGTTTTGTTATACCTAAAGGCTTAGGACATTTCCCCTACACAAGTTTAGTTGCCTAAGTGAATTTTCCCATACTCGGTGTACTTGCCAGTCCGAATTCCTTTTCCTTTTACGGCCTCCTTCTTGTTCTCCGTAGCCAATTATTTATAATGTTCTTTGTACAGAAAGAAGCGCAGCGTGCTTGGTGCAGCGGCACGGGCGCGCCGGCGCGCAACGAGCGGTGCCGCATCGCGTGCGCCGGCGACTGCGTGGTGTCGGCGTGGGCTGCGTGGTCGCCGTGTGCCGCACCCTGCGCCGCCGCGCACCACGCACGTCCGCAGCGCACGCGTGCTAGGCACATACTGGCGCACGCCTCACCTGGTCAGGAACACACTTATAGACCTTTCTGTTACAGCTAAGCGCAGAAATCTCCATTTCTCAAAGAATATTTGACAACCTGTCCGCTTCCTTGGTTCTGAGATATTGTACATTTAAATTTCTTCAAGACCAGTGTGAACATTACCTCTGGCACAGAAACTACCCAAAGATACGTAGGTAGAGCAGTTAAGTAAACGATAGAACCTCGACACTTGGACCGTTGTGTTGTCCCGGTTTTAATACTTTTTGACCGATTTCAAATTATTTAATACGAATTGAACAAAAAATGTCGAAGGCAACGAAAAGTAAAAAAGCAAAGCAAAGCAAAAAAACTATTCGTCACATTTCGTGGCTCTCCCTTAGAGGTCACATTTAATATTACACTTCACTTTGTGCATCTAGTCAATTTCTTTAACTCATTTCATGCTGTATCTCGTTCTTTTCTCAACTCGTCCGATGCCATTGTACCTTGGAGGATCTAGCTGGCTGGGTATATAATCAAAGCTTTGTACAATGTACTATACATAGACTTATAGAAAGTCTGTGGTATAAGGCTTTAATTATTAGGTATGAGAGAGAGAGCTAGATCCTCCAAAGCACTGACCTCTATTATACAAGTACGCTGTATAATAGAGGTCAGTGCTCCAAGGGTTTAAAGCAAAAAAATATAGATAAAACGCGTTTTGACGCATTTATGAAAAAAAGAGGTTATAGCTTTATGGCCAAGGTATGTCAATGTACCTATTTGTATCGACTTCATTTCTTATATTTCTTCCAGAGGGCTGGCCTTGTCCTTCTGAAGACCAGCTGATCCAGAACGAAACCTGCAACACGCACGCCTGCGCCACCTACTCCTGGCTGGCCACTCCCTGGGGTCCGTGCGAGAGAAGGGGTCAGGATTATATACCGTCGAACAACTACACTGACCTCTTGGTGAGACCAAATTTTAGATATTAAGAAGCAGGCAACAGATACAGTAAAAACTAATAAGTACCTACACAAAATATTATTTATGTTTCTGAAACATTTCGTAGGGAAATTTAGGAATATCTTACCTAAATGATACAGACGCCGCGAAACTAAGTTCGACTCTTCAATGGACCGAAGAAACGCATAGTATTCATATAATAATATTATCGGATCGTATAGATAAGCGTCTGTGTGTCAGAATACTTGTAACTTTGGTGTTATCAATAAACTATTTGTATTTGAATAAAGGTTACATCATTTTGAGGGTAACGTACCCTCAAAATCCCCAAGCCGCCTGCCAAGCGTGGGGATTATGGCAACCCCTCCCTATTAAGAAGGCCTTTGTCCAGCAGTGGACGTCTCCTGGCTGATAATGTACCCTCAAAAAATAACTCAAAATCAATGTTTGAAGCATTTTTTCCAAAATTCCGTTTTTTCCTGGCTCGATGAGCGAGCGATAAACAAATGCCATGTTTGGGCAGAACCCAAAACCTCATTATTTTTGTAGGATGGAGAACCTTTCAATGAAAGTGACGATGAAGAACCGTGCGTGGAAGAAGGCGAGATGGTCCGGGACGTTATGTGCGTCCAAAACAACGCTGACGTCGTTCGGGAAGCTCTGTGAGTTTAAACTATTTTAATTGTCCAATCAACTTCAGCAATTCTTCCAATATCGTTGTTTGTACCTATTGAATGTTCGTTTTTACGACTGATATAATTATCCTAGAATTTAACTGTACTCAGCATTATTTATGAACAACTTTTACATTAGGATGAACTTGTAAAACGCTAAGAAATAGCTGTTCCAATAAAAAATTCATTGACCCTCGACGAAATGTCGACCAGCTGATTTTCCTATCGCGATTTTAGTGTTGGTCCAGTAAAAGATGATTAATCTGATATCCTATAATAATTACGTCCGTTAGCTAAACGAACATCCAGTATTTTTATATTTTAAACGACAGCAGCAGTTGTATGTTTTATATCATGTGTGTTTGTTTCCAGATGTGCTCCTCTGAAGAGGCCAGCATCACGTCGCGCCTGCACCGTCAGGTGTCATCGGGGATGCAAGGTGGAAGCTTGGATGCCCTGGTCACCCTGCCCTAACACATGCGGTAAACAACAACAGATAACTATAGGCCCTAATCTACTGTTGTTATTTTTAGCTCTAGTTTCTAGGGGAATATCTTTATAATGAGTTTTATGTTTGCATACACTTACATAGAAAGATATAGGTACATAAGTAGAAGATTTATGTTTTACCTATTTTAACAATGTTTTTTCTCGACTCTAGCTAGATTGTGGTAAATTTTGAAGGCTTTAGTTGACAGTTCTAAACTAATTAAAATATTGCTGTCATTTTTTTACGAGGCCTGCTAGCCAAGGACAGCAATACTTTAGTTAATTTAGTTCTGTCAACTAAAACCTTCAAAACGACCACTCTAAATTATGTTGATCTGCTTCCAAATTTCAAATAATCTGACTTCATACCATATTTATATTTCTCACTATATTCATTTCTTAATTTTTACTTTGTAAATGGACCTTGACACTTTCGGCCTTACTTAAAAAGCTTTTCAACTGTTAGTCACTGCTTAAGATGCTCTGCCATCTTCTCTCTGACGTGAAGTTGCACGTGCTAGAAAAGGACAGAGAAGTTTAAGCAGTGACTAAGAGAATCGAGATTATTTTAGGTAAGGCTGTTTATGTTGTTGGAGTATCCGGCACATTTGAGGCATATCTGACTGGTTAAATGATCGAAGGTATTGAGAATGTGACTTTATCACACAGATCCCGGCAAACAAACTCGAGTACGGACCGTCCACGGAGGCCCGAGCTGCGGGCCCCGACAGGAGACCCGGGACTGTCCCGTACCCGCGTCGTGCCGGTCCCGAGCCGTGCAGTGGATCACCGGCGAGTGGAGCACGTGCAAACTACCGCCCGCCGAGCTCTGCGGTGTTGGGTACCGCGTGCGAAGTGAGTTGAACCCACAAACAGAAATGATACGGAATAGATCAAATTAGATGCAGGTATGGAGAGGGCAGTCCCGTACCCACCGGGATAGCCCTCGCACGGTTCATCCGAACGATTCAAAAATTTGGGGTTACTGCTACATGCCATTACTTTGAGATATTTGAGCAGTCCACAGGGGGACAGTATCAACATAGATACAGATTTAAATAGTCGATGACAAGAGATTTCTTTCAAGTAGGCACTACTGACATCAGTAAACCTGATTTTTGATGAGGCTCAGAAATCCAAGCTCAAAGTTTGTCAGAGATCGACGGAAAGCAGGCGGCTTGGGGATCGCAGAATTACTCCGCTGTTAACTGAGAGGATCTGCTGCCAGTCCTTCGGCGGTTCTGGTTGCAGTTTAAGGATATACCCAGGTCCAATGGTGGTCCAATGGTCCATGGTGGTACAAGTACATTTTAAGGACTGTACAGATCTTATAGGTTAAAAAAACTATTGACGTCACCCAAGCTCACGTGACACTTGACAGTAAAGACTAGATTGTAGCTCGTTAGTCTTTTCCCCTTGGTGGACCTCGATATATCCTTAAACTGCATCCAGAACCACTGGAGGACGGGCAGCAGCGTCCTCTCGGTTAATGGTGGTGAGCATTCAGCGATCCCCAAGTCACCTGCCTAGCGTGAAGATTATGGCAATCCCTCCCTATTAAGAGGGAGGCCTTCGTCCAGCAGGACGTCTTCTGGCTGATAAGTGGGTGAGTGTTTTCTCCCAGGCATCTGGTGCGGAACGGAGTCGCACCGGGTGGAGGCAGGCGCGTGCGCGGGCCAGCTGGTGCCGCGCAGCGTGGCGCCCTGCCAAGTCACCTGCGACACCATCACACCTCTCACGTGCGACGCCATCTGCCTCGAGCCGCTCAAGTAAGTTTTCGAGTCAAGTCCTTGAATGCTCTTATCCCACTGCCGAAGAGGAAGCGATTAGCTATCGAATTATAGTTAGCTCTACTCGCTATTTGCTAATCGCTGGCGGTGGGACAGGTTTCTTAGACCATCTTAGACAAACATCCACCATAGAGGGTAGCAGAAAAACTTTGCTGGTTGATTCTACAAGATTATACAGAACGGTAGAGCTAAGCCGAGAGGAGGTCTTTCTCCTCATCAATAGGAGATGACCTTGAAATCACAATGACAATCAGCTGTGCTATACATCTCTTTGAGTGTGAATAAAATTTTTGATGGGACTGCCATTTTGATATTTTTTTGGAACAATTCTATTTCCATTCATCACACCATTTCTTTTTCTGTGTGTGAATATAGTTCATTAATTACACTCGTCATCTTGAGTCCTCTTTATACTACTTTTATATGCAGGTACTTGGATGCTGCTGAACCGGACATTCCTAGCTGCGTTTGCAAAAACGTATCTTTGGAACTGTTACCTTCTGACTCTGATTGCATTCTTCCTTCTGGGTAAGTATTCTTATACAAACGATTTTTTCAAGTTTCATGTAAATCGCCAAAAGGCCATTGTATTATTAAAATGCTTTTATTTTTGAGTTGATTTTTAATTTACTTCTAATTGTTTATCGTATCTAACGTTGCAAGTATTTGTAATCTAGATGACAATACAATAATTCGTCTACCATCAAGTGTAACATCGGACACCTAGCCTGTCAATGTTAACCTTAAATTACCAAGGGATCGTGGTGGCAGCAAAAAGTGAAATAAATGACACACAATTTGCAAATGGTTTAAAACGACTTCTCACTAGTAGGGCTTATTATTCAATTGACGAATTTTTAGTAGATTATAATACGAACTAATGATTACGTATTTAATTTTTTACAATTTCAATTTATTTTTATCATTTACTAAACTAAGCGTTGTAGGCATCATGATAAATATTGTGAATCCATAGATAAGTATTATATGCATATAGTTGACACACTACAGAAGGCTGCAATATTGAGTTCTCATTCAGGTGTAAAGAAACGGTACAACAAAGTGATTGGGTGGAACTACCATGTGAGGGACAGTCATCAGTCGGCGAGGTTGCATTTCAAGTGCTGGGTGGTTGCTGGTAGGCCCTCACAGGGGATACTTTTCGATAATATGCGTAGTAGCCGAAAGGAGTTTAAAAATAAAATAAAATGGTGTCAAAATAATGAGGATAAAATAAAAATGAATATATTGGCTTTACACAGGAAAGACAAAAATTTTGTGAAATTTTGGAAATCAACAAAAAAGTTGAATTATAAACAGAGTTTACCTATCTCTGTTGATGGGCTCCAGGAACCATCTCGTATCGCCGAACTGTTTGCTAGTAAGTTCAGGGTGGATCCCTTGCACGCGGTGTATGGGTCTGGCACTGATGCCGTCGTGGCTGAGCGACTTCCGCCTTTTACTATCAAGGATGTCACTAAGGCTGTACAAAATATGAAGCGTGGAAAGTCGCCTGGTCACGATGGTCTCAGTGTTGAACACATACTCTGGGGGAGTGAGAAGATACTATACCACCTTTGTACCTTTTTTAACATGTGTATGCATCATGAGTATTTGCCAGTGCCCTTAATGAAGACTGTAGTAGTACCAGTGGTGAAAAACAAAACTGGTGATCTTAGCTCTTCTACCAACTACCGACCAATATCTCTTGGTACTATAATAGGTAAGGTGCTGGAACGTCTCATTCAGCCCGAACTGCTTAAAAAGATAGAAATAGACGACGCCCAGTTTGGTTTTCGTCCCGGGCTCTCAACAGATTCAGCGATTATTAGCCTAAAAAGCACTATTAGATATTATAATAAAAGAAACACTACAGTTTATGCTTGCTTTCTAGATTTGAGCAAAGCTTTTGACCTGGTGAATTACAAAATCCTCTGGGACAAGCTTATAAAGCGTAATGTGCCAAATGAAGTCGTGAACCTGTTGAGATTCTGGTACGAGGGCCAAACTAACAATGTAAGGTGGGGCGACACCCTCTCTAGTGACTATATACTAAAATGTGGTGTTCGTCAAGGTGGGTTAACCTCTCCGGACCTGTTTAACCTGTATGTGAATGATCTGATCGTGGAGCTCAGGAGAGCCAGAGTAGGTTGTCACTTAGGCAATGTTTGTGTAAACAGCCTTAGTTATGCCGATGACATGGTTCTCCTGAGCCCCTCGATCAAAGGATTGAAAAAGTTACTGTCAGTCTGTGAGCATTATGTTAATGATCATGGGCTGAAGTATAACGTAAAAAAAACAGAAATGATGGTATTCAGGTCGGGATCAGGTCCGGAGAGGTTATCTGAAGTTTATTTGAATGGTGCGGCGATCAAGGTCGTCAAGCAGTTCAAGTACCTGGGGCATATATTGACAGAGAGGCTGCAGGATGATTGCGATATAGAGAGAGAGCGGAGGGCACTTGCCGTTAGAAGCAACATGATTGCACGCAGATTTGTGAAGTGTACCGGGGAAGTCAGGGGTACCTTGTTCAGAGCTTACTGCCTCTCAATGTACACCTGCCAGCTCTGGTGCAACTTCACAAGAAAGACATACAATTCGATAAGGGTTCAGTATAATGACGCATACCGAGTCCTTATGAACTTGCCACGATACTGTAGTGCATCGAACATGTTTACGGAAGCAAGAATCCCCGATTTTTTCGCAATCATCCGGTCAAGAGTCGCGTCATTCTGGCACCGTTTGAGACATTCCAGCAATACCATACTGAGGGCTGTATCGGACAATATGGGAAATCCCATATTTAAGTACTGGATTTCTCTTCATCTGAATGAGAACAAAAAATGACAATGTACATTGTATGTAATTTATAATTATGTTAAAGTTTTATTGACGATGTGTAATAGGTACTTTACATACCTGTTATACCTATAATTAGTTTTAATTACATACATCCTAATCTATATGTGTGTGTAATGTAATTTAATTTATGGGCCTACTGGTGCCTGAAATAAAAATATTTTATTTTATTTATTATTTATTAAACGTTATAAATTTACGTTAAACGTTATACTAGTGTTATTGACACAATTTATTATTATTAATTTATGATGAACCTCCTAAAACACCTCTATTTAATAGGCATCTTATGGTTAAATGAAGTTGTCCTCCTCTCTTCTACTATTGCTGCGCCCGACAGGGTCCATATGAAACTTCTTTTTTACAATATCTATGTACACTAAGTATGGAAGCAATAAATATCTGAATCTGAATCTGGAATAGCGGGTGCTTTTCGATTCTCAGGGGGATCGAAATGGATTCAAGTGGAACGCGCGTCTCACCTGACAATTATGATGGTGGAGCCAGAAGTTGAATAAGGGAACTCTTCAATAGCTACAAGCAACGATCATATAAGATCGTTGGCTACAAGTAGCGTAATCGTGAGGTCATGGGTTACAAATCCCAGGCCCGTAACAATGACCTCTTTAGAGTTTGTGTAAGGGTTTTCATACTACTGGATTTTAGGTGAAGGATAACATCGTGAGGAAACCTGTATAAGTCCGGAGTAGAAATTTAATGGTTTATTTGAATCCACCAACTCGCAACAGGACCGTCGCTTACCACCAGGCGAGTTGGGGGGTCAACGTAGATCTACGTGGGATGTTCTGAAAGTTTTTAGAATAAGAGGTTTTATACTTGTAATTTTTTTCTATTTATATATTTTTTAAATATAATTTCAATACCTCCTTGGTAAAAATCACTGGCCGAAACTTTTTTTTTTTTTTTTCTTAGTTCTTGGCATCGCACGTTGTGCATTCTGCCAGTGTCAAGTTTATGATTTTTTCAAGTATTTATATGAAAATCAAGTCAAATATGTCATGATATCACAGTCAGTCACACGAAATTAGTCATAGTCGAGTCCAAGTCATACCCTAGTAAAGTTGTAGCGACTTTACTATGAGCTTCTATGGAGTTTTGAAAACAACACAAAAAGACATGTTTCACCACAGTATATCACTTTCCCACACTCGTGCATGTAATTCAACACTCAATGAATAAAACACCACCATTTTTAATCATTAATTCGCGAAAAAACACAAGTTTAAGAAAATAATAGAATGCAACGACATGATTTTTCCGTGTTCCCGCCAAAACTTGGCCGAAACTTATCCAGCTTGGCTAGTAAATTTATCTGCAGCTTGGACACAATCTACCTTTGATTATATAGAGAGAGAGAGCTAGTTCCTCCGAGCCAGATAAATTTACTAGCTCCGAGAAATTTACCTACCTTCCTTTTTTTATTTTTTTGATATTGGCATCGCACGCTGTGCATTCTGCCAGAGTCAAGTATATAATATGAATGATATGTCAAGCAGTGGACTATTATCACACTGTCTGTGCTGTTTGCTGTTTGTTTGTTGTATGCAATTTTTTTTTTAATTTGATAAATATTAATAGTAAAGATCGTTCACGAAGTGAACTGTTTTCACATAGACTGGAGTGCGGAGAAGGCAGGGCGCTGCGAGCGGCCCGCTGCATGGTCGCAGGGCGAGACGTGCCCATGGATGTCTGCAAGAAATACCATCCGTTGACCGGTGAGACATCTGATTGTTATGTAAATCAATGTCAGTCGCCTAAGGCGCATTGCATACAGAATGAATAATCGAATTGGTCAGTGCACACTGCTAGAGTCGCGGCGCAGTCGAGGCGGCGTCATATACGGCGTTTATTTTATAGTTTTACGCATACATACGGCGGCGGTTTATGGCAGCACCCCTCTATTAAGGGGGAGGCCTTCGTCCAGCAGTGGACGTTTTATGGCTGATGATGTACGGCGGCGGTTAATGTAGTCGATGCCTTGACTAGTTCCTATTAGTAACATTGTTCCTATCGCGTAAACAAATCAATGATTGCTAGCAATATTTTGGCGTACCGTGTAGCCATATGTGTGAATGTTAACTGTTGCTTATGATCTATTGTAGCGTCAGCCGGACTCTTGTATCACGCCGCCACCTCGACTCCGCCTCGACTCTGGCAGTGTGCTATGCGCCTTATAATGTTGTTAATTTTTAAGAAGTGTGATAGGTAATTTATACATTTTTAACTGAAAGTGTAGACCTTTCCTTTCACCCACCCTTCACTTTCACTGTTGAGTTGCCTAATTCGTGAGTTTAACAAATGAATCATTATAATATTTTACTCAAGAAATTGTTGGCGCACTGTAAGTTCACCACAATTTTTTTACGGCAATAAATGCCCTCAAAATTAGGTATTTCGGGAGAAAATGAAAGTGTCTTTTCCATGGGTTTTTTTTTTTTTTTTTTCTTATTTCTTGGCATCGCACGTTGTGCATTCTGCCAGTGTCAAGTTTATGATTTTTTCAAGTATTTATATGAAAATCAAGTCAAATATGTAATGATATCACAGTCAGTCACACGAAATTAGTCATAGTCGAGTCCAAGTCATGCCCTAGTAAAGTTGTGGCGACTTTACTATGAGCTTCTACGGAGTTTTGAAAACAACACAAAAAGACATGTTTCACCACATTATATCACTTGCCCACACTCGTGCATGTAATTCAACACTCAATGAATAAAACACCACCATTTTTAATCATTAATTCGCGAAAATACACAAGTTTAAGAAAATAATAGAATGCAACGACATGATTTTTCCGTGTTCCCGCCAAAACTCCTTCCATGGGCTTATTCATTGGGTTTATTCATATTTTGGTAAAGACAACGTCTGTCAGGTCGGATAAACTGCATAGGTACATCAAAAATCATGGTCCTGCTCGCATTTGTCCAGACCTGGTACAAACAAATTAGGTAGAGCATTAAACGCAGATCAATAAGTGAATCAGTAAGTACTGTAATTTTTAATAACCTAATTACACTTTACTCCTACTTTTTAAACTTGATTACACACTATAAATAAAATGTGAATATATATTCTTTTAGAAATGCGAAAATTTGTCGGTATGTGCAAGTGTGTGTCGTATGTTTGTTATATCTTTACGCCAAAACGGCTGAACGGGTTCAGATGAATCTCGGAATCGAGATAGCTTATTTCCCGGAATATCATTCTGGCTATTTTTCATCATCACCGTTTTTCGTCATCATGTTTTCATGATACCGCGGAGCACAGCTAGTGTTTTATAGTGTGTGCAGTGATAGTATGTTTGTACCTACAAAGGTCCGAGTCGCGTCCGCGAGGCGTCCACGGACGGGTACTCGTACGACGTGGAGTTCCCGGCGCTGCTCCGCGGGCCGTGCAGCGTGCGGTGCGCGCGGGACTGCGCCGCGGGGCCCTGGGCGCAGTGGGGGCCCTGCGCCGCCGAGCCCGGCTCGCGCGCCGCCTTCCGCTTCCGGACCAGGTATATCAACACCGTAACTGTTACACATACTATTTAAAGAATACAGCGAAACATTGTAGGTAATGAGACAATATTATAGGCAGCGAGATATTACTGTATGCAGCGAGATATTATTGCAGGAACCAAAATATTATTGTAGGCAGCGTGATATTATTGTAAGCAGCGAGATATTATTGTAGGCAGCGAGATATTATTATAGGCAGCGAGATGTTATTGTAGGCTGCGAGATATTATTGTAAGCTGCAAGATATTATTATAGTCTGTGAGACATTATTGTAGGCAGCGAGATGTTATTGTAGGCAGCGAAACATTATTGTATGCAGCGAGATGTTACTATAGGCAGTGAGACATAATTGTTGCAGCGTTCACTAAGACTTTAGCTTATTAGCTGAGAGCTTACTCGTGTTTTGTGTCGTTCGTGGTGTCAGAGAGGTGATCGAGGAAGGCAGCGCAGGCGGGCGCGAGTGCGGCGCGACGCTGCAGCGCGCCACGTGCGCCGTGTCGGAGCCGCGCTGGGCGCTCGGCGAGTGGTCGGTGTGCGCGCCGCGCCGCGCGCTTTGCGGCCGAGCCATCATCAACAGGACTGTCACGTGAGTACCGCGCATTATATCAACACACACCACAGTACCGAAAACTGTACCGTGTACAACAAACACGTCAGTTTTCCAGCTATTCCACCGCCAAGCACTACTGTGCTGTGTTTCGTTTTAAAGGGCAAAGATACCAGAGAAAGTAATGCGCATGAAGAGATTTGACATCTAATATCTCAGGGTGACGAACGCAGTGAAGTGCGGTGCAAGATTTATTTAGTTCGCAAGATAAACAACACACAAGCACACACTCGCGCGCATATTCCGATAAACCTTCGTATTTATAATGTTAGTTTGATATTTGTGATATCTAAATGATCTAGTGTGTAAGATGATCACGATCCTGTTATACTGTGGTAGTTGCGTGGACGCGGAAGGCCAGTGGCTGGAGGAGTCGACGTGCGAGACGTCGGGCGCCGGGCCTGCGCCGGCTCACGAGGCCACCTGCCGCGCGCCCTGCCCCGGGGACTGTGTCGTCAGCGCCTGGTCCGAGTGGAGCCCCTGCGAACAGGTACTCACCATTCCACACTACACGGGTGTTTTATACCGGATCAAGCATTTATTGGCGCTTGCTGTTCTTCATATTTGGGACCAGGGTATGTCCTAAAAATGCATCCAGAACCAGTGGAGGTCGGGCAGGAGCGTCATCTCGCTTAACGGTGAGCATTTTGATCATTAATCATCCTCCAGTGGTTCTGGTTGTTCTGGGTGCAGTTTTAGGACATACCCTGGAGAAAAATTCAACAGCGTATGTAAATTCACTAACCCGCACTAGATAAGCGTGGTGGAGTATTGCAGATCCTAGAAGAGCAATGTCCATCATTACAGTGGAATGTTAAAGGCTAATGCAGTCTAGGAAAGCTGTAGCCACACTCGTATTGTTGCAGAGTAAATGGGGTGGGCGTCGCGACCGCACGCGCGTGGTGCTGCGCCCCGCGGACGAGGGCGGAGCGCCGTGTCCGCAGCTGGTGGCCGCCGAGCCGTGCTCCCCGCACGCCTACTCCTGGCACGTGGCGCCCTGGGACGACTGCCAACCGCTCGGTACCTACATTATTTTAGAGGGGGGCAAATATGGCTCAGGCTTTCGCTGATGGAGTTATATCGTAGCAGATATACTTTACACAGGGTTACAGGGTTTATTAACTAAACATTTTATCAGGAGTAGTTTATCTTCAGCATTACATTCAACTTTATGACTTTATGATTCACATGATTCCATAACTTTAGGCCGATTAACAGCATATTAGCATGCAGCTATTGTAACTCCTCGTTCCTATTGCAGGAGGATCGCCTTGCGGTGAAGGAATCAAGAAACGCGCCGTTCGCTGCTTACGAAGCGACGGCATGTTTGTCAACGACTCTTTCTGCCCAGTAAGTAATCCCATAAAATTCGTATATATCTGATATTTTCTACTCATATAATCTGGCTCCGATGCGTTCCACTGGATTTCCCGGAGCCCTCCGTCAAGAACTTAGGCAGGTCGCAGGGGTTATAGTGGGTGCAACCCCACATATCTTTCGAAAATTTCCCCTTCGTCAGCAGCCCTACAACAGTAGGTACACCCTTGTACTTATTACATCTCATGTATTTCCAACAATTTCTTACTTAAACATTATAATTTCTGTTTTTTTAATGGATTGACGAGATCAGTGAGACGGTCGCCTGGTGGTAAGCATCACGGCTGTTCATAGTCCCCATACCAGTAGCAGTGCCAGAATTGTGAACATGCGAAAGAATCTAAAAAAAGTCTCCCAACAGAATACAACAGCAACGGAAGCGAAGGAGTCGTGGTGCTACGTGCCGTGCGGAGTAGACTGTGAGCTCGGGGAGTGGAGCCCGTGGGACACCTCCGCCTGCTCGTGCGGAGACACCTCCTCTGCCAGGCACATGCGACGGACCAGGTAGCTAGCACTGGAATTTGACCTTTAATGATTTCCCGTTTACATAATAGGTACTGGGTTATGGATAGTTCTGATTTCAGAACTATCTACGTTATCGTTATACAAACATTATTGAAGAATAATTTAAAAAAATTATTAAAAAAAATGTTTTTTTTAACATTCTTACTCATATTACTATACATATATACAATACATATTCACATCATCATCAACCAGAAAACGTGCACTGCTGGACGAAGGCTGAACTTAATAGCAACGGGTTGCCATAATCCTCACGCTTGGCAGGCGGCTTGGGGTTCGCAGAATGCTCACCACCGTTAACCGAGAGGACGCTGCTCCCCATCCTCTGATGGTTCTGGATGCAGTTTTAGGACTTACCCAGGTCCAGGGCTCTGTATCAATCATCAATAATTGCTTATAAATTAGTTATAGAATAAAGTTTGGTTTGGTATAGCTTTTAGTTAACTTTGAAGCTTTCGCCATTTGAACACAAAATTGTGGTACTTAATAAGTGCTTTAGACTTTAGTCATCATCGCGGGTCGAACCTGGAATAGATTGGCACAGGATCGAGTTATGTCGTAGTTCAGCTCAGTCGTCCCTTGATGGAATAGTCCATCTGGGTCAGTACTGGCTGAGCCCAGCAGGGGAATAAGGATAGCTGTAGATGATTATGACAATAACTTACTATACGTTGGTGCGGTAATCACGAAATCTTGGCCTCCGACAATAAAACACTCCAATCCTCGCAGTGTTGTGCAATTTCATTCTACTCAGATCGCTGGAACGCGCGCATATCCTTGTCCTCAGCCAGACCAGACAGTGGTACTTGAGACGCCCTACTGGATGACATCCTGACACTATACTTGAGATAGTGTAAGGATGCCATCCACTTCACGGCTCACAAGCAAGACCTTATTTGCTGGAGATATGATTTCAAAATGCTATATGTAATGCAGACAGCACCTGACGGGGGCGGTGTGGCCGGGAAGAGCCTGCGCGCCCACAGAGCAGCGCGCGCCGTGCCCCCGCGCCCCTTGCCTGCGCCTCGTCGCGCGCCCTGAGCTCGGCTGCCATGTACAGGTACCTAATTTAAAAAAAATACAAAAACAAAAGACACCAAAATAAATACAAAATTACAAAATAAATAATTACAAAAGACTAAAACAAGATTACAAAAGATGAATTTATTACAGACTATCTATGTCAGCCTCCATGTTCTGCAGGGCTAACATGCGCACCGCGAGAAAATTTTGTCGTGTCTTTATGTCGTGCGAAAACGAGTCAAACTTATACAGATTCGTAGCCTTGTCCTGTTTTGTTGAATCGAGAAAATTTTCTCGCGGTGCGCATGTTAGGCCTGCTGAACCCAATCGGAAAAGTTTCGATTCGCAAACTAATTTCTCAATCTCCGGCTACCTGAATGTTGAAGCTGAATGTGTCAGTTCAACCGAACTGACACATTCAGCTTCAACTAAGATGGTTCTCACTCTCAAATCGTTTTTTTTGTTTGGTAGGTCATATAGTTATCAGAGGTGGAAATATAAATTTAAAAATGATATTTATTTATGTATGTATACGAAATAAAAATATGTGAATGATTTTTATCGAAATCGGTTCAGTGGTTTGGTTTTTAAATCAAAATAACTGGAAAAAGATACCATCTAGGTGATCGAAATTGAAGTCGGTTGTTTTTTTAAAGTATTTGTTACAGATAAATTAATTTTCTTCTTAAAGACATCAACCGGCCAGGAAGCGGAAGCATCTTGCGGTTGGGGTGTGAAGGTGTCTCACGCTCGGTGCGAGCTTACGAGTGTAGGCGACGAGCCCGCGTCGGAGGCCTACCTGGAGCCCTGGCGCTGCGCCACGGTCCTGCCCGGGCGCATCGTAGCACCGCCCATGCATTACCAGGTTAGCATTGCGGCGATTTGCATCACACTTGGCAGAGAAGTGGGAAAGATAGCACAATAGCAAAACATCAAATATAAATACATAACAAGTACCTAACAATCAGAAATATTTAATGGTCAACATAAATCTTTTTTAAATCACTGTTTTAAACTATCACGGTTGTTCATTATATTATTTCTATTATAATTTACTTGATATTTACCGTGATTATGTTGTAAATTTAGCTCCGAATACTTCGGCGCAGTTGCATGCACCATGTTCACTGCCCGTGACACAACATATAATTAACCATAGTAAATATCTCGTTAATAATAATAGAAATTTACCTAACTACTATATTTTCCTTTTGTGTGTGTGTGTGTCGCATGTTAGCAATAGCACCACTGTCTATTAGTGATCACATTTGTTGGCCAAGATGTACTCATTATACTGTATAATCGTGTTTATTCATTCCCCGTAAGAAGGCTGATGGTTGACCAAATAAAAAAATTTAAATATAAAAACTGGTTTGGGTGGTTAGTCGGTTTTTATAAAAATTATCTTCTAGTTCATACGTCAATGCTTCAAAAGTTCACTATGAAAACTTATTAACGGTTAAAAGAAATTAGGTATGGTATTAAATATAATTTATTTATTAACACTAATGAATAATAACTTTACCTTAACAAACTTAAAAAACTATTAATCAAAAAAAATACCGTGTCCATGTGGTAGGTCCCAAGAACGCTGGCTACATTACCGCGTTGAATTGCTAAAGGTAATAATATTGCTAATTGGTATGGTTAGTTTCAGACTTAATTTGAATGGAACCAAGTCTTCAGGGGATGTGGATCTTCAAGTCGCGAGTGAATCGGTTTCTTCTAGGCAAGCGTGCTCCATCGTAGACTGCATCTTCACTTAACTTAACATCAGGCGAGCTAGCTGTCAAACGCAAGCCAATATAAAAAAGAAACGTTTTTAATGACGTTTAAACGATGGCTGCTCCTAACGGAAGCTGGAAAAGGTTATTTGATTATTTGGATATAGCCTGATTGTATAGTCCTTGTTTCTGTGTCTTCTATGATTTTATTTTTTTAGCACATCAATTTTTATTACAAATACGCATTCGAGTGTTTCACTTGTCTCCTAACATTGAAACATGCATCAATATTGTGGCAAAGAGTTGAGAGAGCACCCAAGGTCAAACTAATAACTTACTCGGCCTATAATAAGTTTTTTTGTCGAGTTTTTAGAAGTTGGATGACTTCTCAATGATGGAGTTTATGTTGTACGTGTGTAGGAAGAAGAGGCGTGTGAGACGCAGTGTGGGTGCGCGCAGTGGGCGCGCGCGGTCGGCACGCCAGGCCCGTGGGGCGCGTGGGGCGCGTGCCGCGGGGGCGCACGCTCTCGCTCCCGGCAGCTGCTTGTGCCGCCACGCCGCGCTTGCAACACGCCCGCTAGGTAAGCATAGCCTCTTGCCTCACATTATGGCTCACTAGCCTGCTTTTTATGGCTCACTAGCCTACTCTCTACGGCTCACTAGCCTACTTTTTATAGCTAACTAGTCAATTCTCTATGGCTCACTAGCTCACTCTTTATGACTTGGTAGCCAACTCTCTGTGGCTCACTAGCCTACTCTCTATTCATCACCAGCCTACTCTCTATGGCTCACTAGCTCACTCTTTATGACTTGGTAGTCAACTCTCTGTGACTAACTAGCCAACTCTCTATGGCTCACTAGCTCACTTTTTATGACTTACCTACTACCCAACTCTCCATGGCTCACTAGCCTACTCTCTATTCCTCACTAGCCTACTCTCTATTCCTCACTAGCCTACTCTCTATTCCTTACTAGCCTACTCTCTATTTCTTACTAGTCTAGTATTTATGATTCATTTAGGCAGCTCTATTTGGTTCACTAGCCTCCTCTTTATGTCTCACTAGACTGCTCTTTATGGCTCACTAACCTGCTGTTTATGGCTCACTTGCCTACTCTTTATGACTCACTAGCCAGCTCTCTTTGGCTCACTAGCCTATTCTTTATGACTAACTAGGCAACTCTCTATGGCTCACTAGCCTACTCTCTATGCCTTACTAACATTAGGCGCCGAGGACATGCCTTACAAGATGACCTACAGCACGTTGTATTAGAAGATGGTAAACATACCAAGCCTATTTGAATATTTTTGTGCGAAGTGTTCCTACATTTATGTGTCTGCTGTGGTGTGTTTCCTGTTTAAGCTTTAAAAACATAGAAATATCTAGCCTAGAATTGGAGTTATTTATATTTTCACTTAGTACATAAACATAGTTTTCTGTACTCACAGATATGTAATGTATGGCAAACGTACATAACGTTTGTCGTACATTACTTTTAAAGCCATACTTGTGTATTCAAAATGTTAGTTTTCATCCTGGAGATGACAGGAAAATTGTTTAAGGATCATCTCAAGGATCGCATTTATATTTACTAAGTAAATATTGCATCTATGAGTGGCAGTGGGTCCTCCTTGACTCTGGCGTTTAGATAAATCCCACTGGCATTTCTACTTTAATCTCCCTTCCTACAATGCTTCCTACTGACAGTGAAGCTACTGAATTTGAGCATAGGTATATTTTTGTTTGTAGATTCGTGACGATCGAGTGGGCGAACTGCTCGGGCTCGGCAGACGAGGTGCCCGAGCTGTTGGCGGTGGAGCCGCGCGACGAGCGCCCGCGCCGCGTTTGGACCGATCGTGACGTTTACCATGACGGATACCTCGGTACTATGCATACTCGTACTTATAACTTAGCAATTTAGCACCTTGGCAAGAGTACATATTTAGTTTAGACTTAGTAGGAGCTTTGGCGGGGACGCGAAAAAATCATTACGCTGCATGCAAAAATCTCAAATTTTGGAAAATAATACATATTTTCCAAAATTTGTGATTTTTCGGGTAGTGTGGGCAAGAAAAAAACTGGGTACCTACTGTGCCTTATTTTAAGAATGTATGCAGCTGTTGACGGTCTGATGATAAATGATTTATAGGTTAGATTAGATGTTTACATTTTATGTGTGGTAAGTAATGTAGTACCTACCTAACGTGTAGCTTGCTTGACTGTGTGTGACTTAATTTGACTTGGCTAAGGCTTATTTGACTGGAGAAAGAAAGATCGATGAAGAAATGTGTACTTATTGCAACTGAAAGACATGTGATACTTACTTACTTACTTACATAATTACGATACATTTTTTTTTTACGTACTTAAACTTTATTTTTTAGAGGGCAGCAGCTCAGTACTTGTGGTGGTGTGGACGGCAACAATCGTACTGAGTCTTTATGGAGCTTTCATGATTTACCACGGATTTATCAGGTATATCTACTAAAGTAATAGTATATAGTTTTATCATCATGAGCCTTGAAAAACCGGTGAGGTGCACGGTAGAACCACATCCTGCCTGATATTAAGCAATGAAGCAGACTGATAAAACACTCAAACCTAGAAGGGATCTGATGGGGAGCATATATCTTTAACCGCCATTGTATTGAACTCTACTACAAATAAAATCCTTGCTGATGCCATCTTGTTGGATGCTTGATGTCGCCTGACGACCTCATTCTTCGAAGACCTCGAACGATCAGCGGGCTATTCCTAAACCTGCGATACTATTTCTGTCTCTTATTAGGTAGGTATACAGTATACCTACCTAATAAGTGACTCTGACCTTTCCCACAAAACAAAAAATGGCGTCACGCCTTACTTGTCAGAATATAATTTATATGGCGTACAGAGAAGTGACGTCACGATTGGCTGTTTCGCCTCTCTGTCTAGCATGATATTAAAATGCTTATAAGTTGCTTATTTTTGATCAGATTTTCATTTTCTTTTCATTAATCAGCTATATTTATGGGCCACATTTTAATAGGACAATAAAAAAAACCAGTCATCTAGCCTATCGTGACTCAGTATCATAGGTTACAAGCAGGAATACAGAGCACTTTACCATCCGTTACCATACGTTATTTTCTGTTCTACTAGGTAATAAAGAAGTCAGGTATTCTGACAGAGATAAAATCGTTAGACTAGTGAAAAAAAACCACGACTTCAAGTGGAAACAAATGTTCACCTATTGTCTGTTTCTAGGTGTCTGAGAAGCCGGAAAATGAAAACCATCACCAAAGTGTAAACGCGTACGACGAGGACATGGACTTGATTATCGCCATCGGCCCGCGCTGCGCCTGGCGCCTCGATCTTTCTACTACTGTACTCCGTTACTGTTTGAGCTCTTCTACTGTTTCAACGTTCTGTTGTTTATAGAGTCTTCTATTCTTACGTTCTTATACAGAAACGTTCTATAGGGTTATTACTGCTAATACATATTGTCTCGACGTATAGACATAGCGACGTATTCTGTGTTAGGGTCATTACAGACATAAGCGCGGGACAGTTCAAGCGTTCGCGTTCGATTGCCTGCCGTCTGCTAATGTCTATTTTGTACTGTGGTACAACACAAGCAATATAAACAAAGCAGAACGTTAACACTGAATGCCTTCTGTATACACTTATTCAAAGTTTCTGTGTAAGATATTACAGTATTTGTTAACTTTGTACCTTTAGCGTACCAAAGACTTAGTTGTTGTTTAACGTTAATGTTAAAAATGTGTTTGCTCATATCTCCTGTCTAGGTATGTATCTCCTTTATTCAGTTATAAACGTAATAACATAAATCATACATCTAACTCAGCATTATACAGTCCGTTCACATGGCACGTTTTACCGATTTGGGAGGCTACATTTTGTGGTTCGGTTTTGTTGTCACCATAATCTATTTTGGACTTGGACATGGGAATTTTATAAGTAGATGAAGGAAAACACCGAATCGGCGTCCTGTGAACTCACGGTTACATTTTGTACTTAGTAATATTATATACAGAATTATCGCCAGCAAAGAGTCTGTCCGCCGGAGTGCTTCCATGTTTTTACTACGTATATTAAAATGCTTTAGACGGTTTTTATAAATCCATGCAAACGTTAGCGGTGTTTGTTGGGCGTTCGGATTGACAATATACTCGTGTTAGCTACGGTGTAGCCACTCGATAGTATAGAGTATTGGATGTTGAGTGTATAGACTTCGATTTGTCGAAGATAGTCTGTAGTAGCCGGTAGCCCCGTAGAGGTCCTGCTACTTGAGGCAACGTGGTGTATTTTAACCACCACACGCCGTCCATTTTAATAAGTTTCTACTGAGATCAGGATCCAGTAATCGGCGAAACTAAAAATACTTTAGTGTTTGTTGCGGTTAACAATCGGTTCAATTAAATCATGCCACAACACAGAAAAATACTAGTTTATTTTTCTGTGTGTCACAATTGCAGCTCTATTTTTATAGTTAAAAAATCTCGATATCTATGAAAAGTTGGCACAAATCGATTTAACATTTACAAGTTTTATTGCGATTTCAATTGATTTACTGTTGAATTTACAATTAGATATTATTATAGTAAGTCGATGTTTTTAATGAGGATTTGAATCGCCCAAAGAAAGACTAGTATGGAGCTGCATGCTCATACGACCAAGCAATGACGGGACACATCATGCCACATATCAGTGTTAATATAAATCAGCAACGACAACGTGACTGTCTTCTGCAACTGGCTTTACAATCTAGTCATAACAAATAAAATCAATTGCAGAAGAATACTCTATGGCAATGCTTTAATATCATTCAAGTAGAGCTTTGGCGCACAAAACTAATTATTGTAAAATAGTATATAAGACCTATTTATTAACTGATGATCTTACAGTTTTGAAATAATAATCATGTGTAACACTTTTTGTAGATTTTACATATAAACTCATGTATTGTGTACAAGTATTTATAGTGTGAATGTGTTCTAACTCTACTTACTTGTCATCGACTTCCTTCCATTTCATAAATTTATTTCAAATCTTTAGGAAGCTTCTATTTCATTAACTTCTATATTTTTACAATTTCTTTTCTTAAAGATAAGATAATAATTTTAATACCGTAACTAAAATACATATAGGTAGGTACTATATTTTCTATCTCGCATACTATATTCTAAACTATATAATGTATTCGTGGCTAATTCTTGTTCCTTCATGACAATATTAAAAGGATAAAAAATCATACAATTTTTTTATCCGAATTCATTTATTCTCATAACTTTGTCCTTGGCTTATCCTCTGTATTCTTTAAAAGACAATGTCTTTTATATTTGTGTACTTTCTCCCGACATTTGTAACCATATTACTTATTATAATTAATATATACCTATCCCATTATTACGAGATATTGATGTGAAACATGATAGTTAAGGAATCGTGTTAGACAATACACTATTTGATATTTAATAAAATTTGATTGTGTTTTTATAATACGAGTGTTTTATTTATTGGCCTCGAACTTTACAAATTATCATCAGCATGATTCATTATTTATGAATTATGCGGATACAGCGTTAAAATCGGGGCTCAGCAAGGAAACTCGACATGAAGCCTGTACCTCAACATCTGTCGAAAAACAGAAGAGGAAAAAATATAGGGGTGGAACCAATATGCCAGCGACCCAAGACCGTTGTCCGTTATTTCAAGGAGCTTGGATGGTTTGAGTAGGCTGGTAGGGGGAATGTACAATACACCCCAAGCGGGATGTCAGTGACCGGACCACCCGGACCGGGACCGGGACCTATCGCCTCCACTTTCAATTAGAATAGGGTAGATGACTGATGTTTATATCATTGAAACCAATAGTTTTGATGAAGAATTTAAGTAAATATAGTATGTTTATTGAAAAATTAATTTAAATCGGTTAATAATGTTCTGATATATGAGCGTTTAAAGTTTTTGTTAGAGATAACTCTGTCCCTTTCCCACAAAACAAAAAATGACGTCACGCCTTACTTGTCAGAATTGAATTTATATGGCGCACAGAGAAGTGACGTCACGATTTGCTGTTTCGCCTCTCTGTCTAGCATGTCATTTATGGGCCACATTTAAATAGGACAATAAAAAAAAACCAGTCGTCTAGCCTATTAGAGTTAAATGAATATGCCATTGCCAGGTATGGGTATGTCTTGCTATGCCATTTACCTCAGGTACGCGCCGATCGTCCAGGTTTGACCCATGATTTAATACCAAGTATTTTTATTGCATATTATGCTCGTGTTGTATTTTAAATTTTAATTATATTGTATTTTGAGATATTTTATATTCCGTTTATTGGATTTTGTAACAAAAAATATTTATAAAAAAGTTAGTGTCTAGGAGTAATCTTGTGTACAAAAAATATGACCGATTAAATATGACTCAAATCAAATCAAATCAAATCATTTATTTGCAAGAATACGGTACAATAGAGATACAATATAGATGTCCCTAACTAATTTTAAGGTCTTACTGTATCATATTTAAATTATTTTTTAATATGTATTTATGCATAATAGCTCTCTCAAACACTTATAACTGACATGGACAAATAAATTATTTGTATTTAGTTTTTCTTATGTTTTCTTTAATGATAATAATATCTATATTAATTTAAAACTAGGTGGGTTGCTAGGTTGTTTACACTATTTGCTCTTAATAAGTTGGTAAAAACTCAGGGTTCGTAGGCGAGCTCTGTGAGCCCCTTCTTCGCGATGCAGTTGACGCGCGCTGCTCGAAGCTCGCGCCGACATCTCACCACTTGCTTTTCCGCTACTGCTAGATTTTCCAGGTTATTCAGGAGCACCTGGTAACATTCATTTCATCAACAACAGCTTTTTGATCTGCCGGAGTGGGCGTCTCCCGATAGGTAAGTCCCGGTAAGTCTATCCCACACGATAAGGTGGGAGTACCTATATCCCACTAGTCCAATCGAGTTGACCCGTGATGGGACAACTGCCACTATTTTCCCCCAAATCTTGGGCGTCTTCCAGTAGCGAATTCTTTTAAGCAAGCGTGCTCCATCGTAGACTGCATATTCAATTAACGTTTAACATCAGGCGAGATGACAAAGCAGCAAACGTAAAATATATTATCTATTTAAAAAACCTGCTGGATAAAAGACTGTCCGTCACCGCCTGTCGTCACAGTCATTTTCTAAATAAACATTCAGTTGTAACTCATGCTTTTTAAACATAAACCAACAATAAGACTGTCTACTCTGATATGCCTCCACTTCCACTATTCACTACGTTCAGTCAGAAGCACTGCATCCAATTTTTGATCGCAGTATTTAATTAGATTTGTCTAAACGCAGAGTCCACTCTAGAAATCGTCTAACCCAAAGTTAATCGGTTTTTTGGGAATCGTAGCCAGCCCACTACCATTTCAGTCACTACCTAGTGGCCGGTTAATAGAAATTTAGGAATTCACGTGAAGGGTAAATAAAACGCCTTGTTACGTATCCTTAGCTGGTTATATTGTAAAACAAGCAACCTGTAAATTGTCTTTCGATGGCACGGCGACAAACGCTTGCGCAAGTTAATTTTGCTACTGGCGCCATCTAGTTCCAATGAATCGAAATACACACGCGATGGTGCCAGCTATTGAATCCTAACAAGTATGCATCTCGAACTCTCAAGGTGGTATCAAGGTACGAGCGAGTAAGCGTGTGTAATAAGTGCATCACAAAAATAATAGTACAGATAAAAAAACATTTTAATAGTAAGTAATAAACGACTAATAAGTAAGTACCTACAATAAATTGTCAAAAAACAAACAGATAATAAGCATAATTTTATTATCTACACTTCAATTAGGAGCATAACTGGAATCAACGTACTCGTTCGCTGCCTTCTCAGCTTTAATCATTGTATTAGAATTAAATGTAAATATTTCAGAACAGTAATAATCCCGTAGTCTTTTCATATCGATATTTAAACCTCCCACTTCGGCACAAGCTGATGGCATTGAACGATGACCTAAGCATTGAGAAAGAACATTCGCGAATAGCTTTTGCTGAAAGCTGCCCTGATAAGTGAAGTTGGGACTGATCTGCCCCATCCGGCAGCCTAAAGAAGCTTCGTCTGTGTAAAACAACTCTACGCCACAATAAGACGCCAACGCTCTAATGATCTTCCAATCGCGGCGGGAGTCGCCTGGCGGTGAAACAGCTGGCGTAGCATACTGCGACCGACACTCCATATTCAAGAAAATACCACCTCCTTCAGTGTAAGCACTGCCGGGCAAAACGACGTTTGCTAATTCTGCACCACGGTCTCCTTGGTAGCCAATGTAGATGATAAAGCAGCCGGGTGTGGGCTGCCACTCGTAGAATAACTCGTCGGCACCCAAACTGATCAATACAGATGGCGGACATCTTTCCAAAGCTTTAACTGCGCCCGGCTTCCAGCCCGCTTCAAGGGCGCCTGCGAAACTAGCCTCCCGTGTGATGATATTCAACACTCCCCAATCTAGGGAGCCCGGTAAACTAGCTGCGAGAGAAAGCACCATTTCCATTAGTGGAACGCCGTTCGCAGAATTGAATTGTGATAACCCTACAAAAATAAGAGGCTTTTTGGCGTTTTGCATCACTGATGGTGCGCTATTCATTCCACAGATGCCGTCACCCAGGTACACCACGTGGTAATTATATTCACAAACGGGGCCCACCACGTATATATCGCAGTCGTTGTTCCTGAAGGCATGACGAATCCATGCGTTCAAAATTGGAGCTTCGAATCTAGGGTTAGTACCAACAAGCAGAATCTTATCAGCTTTTTGAATGTCTTTCATATTCACATTCAAAGAATACGCAGCTCTGAGATCAGCGCCGGAAATAGTATAATTGAGATCACGCTCTACGTAGGTGTGTTCTGATCCTAATGTATTCAACAAATCTTTAGTGGCTACCAAAGTTTCGACGTTAGTGTGCGATCCTGCTACCGCCATTATTCTCTCAGGGCAACAGTTAATTATCTCGTCAGCTGTAATCGCCAACGCAGTATCCCAATCGATGGGGCACAAACAATAATTCATTTTTCTCATAGGGGCCACCAATCTTTGCATTTCGAGGGAATCGATCGCCCATCGCCCTTTATCCGAAAGCCATTCTTGATTTATTTCTTCGTGCTCTCGAGGTAAAACGCGCAGAACCCTGCCAGCTCTATGATTCACGACAATGTTAGTTCCTGTTGCATCGGTTACGTCTATCGAATCAGTTCTCCGAACCTCCCAAGGTCTGCCTTTGAACATATATGGGATGGACGTAAGCGCCCCAACCGGACACAAGTCGATTATATTCCCAGAGAGTTCAGACAGAAACATTTTGTCAACATACGTTCCAACGAGCATTTCACCGCCGCGTCCCGATGTGCCCAGCACCTCGATGCCACAAACTTGGGCTCCGAATCTAATACATCTGGTGCAATGAATGCACCGCGTCATTTCTGCACGAATCAAAGGCCCCAGGTAACCGTTCTCAACCGCTCGTTTTCCTTCAAAGTGTATGTCGGTGAATCTGCTTCGGTCGTTTCCGAATCTCATGCTTAGGTCTTGGAGGTCACACTCGCCTCCTTGATCGCAGATAGGGCAGTCTAGTGGATGGTCGATGAGGATGAATTCAAGTACGCTCTCCTGAGCCCTAAGGGTTTCTGCAGAGTTGGTTTGTATTTTCATTCCCTTGGCCACGCTGACGGCGCAAGCGACTTGTGGTTTGCGACCTTCAACAACAACGATGCAAGATCTACAGTTGCCGGCGACAGAGAGGCGGTCGTGGTAACAGAAAGATGGTATTGTTACCCTTTCCCTTCTTAATACTTGAAGTATAGTAAAGTATTCGGGTACCATGACCGATTTGCCGTTTACGAATACCTCAATATCTTTAGGTCCACAGGGTCCACAGACTTGCCCTCTTGAAGGAACCGTTCGAAATATATTGCAGCATTTTACGAGCTTTGTAACATTTCTTAGCATTTCGATGCTGTGTTTAAAATAAATAAAACAGTATTTTGCTTTAACCAATAAATAACAGTACCAGTCTCCACTATAATAAGTTTGTATCTTTATGTTTGCAACGTTTGCAAATATGTTTGTATGTTAATGACAAGATGATGCGATATTGACAAAAAGATTTCAAATTGACATCAGTGGTTGTTTGAGGTTTGCAATGAAGCTGAACAATAAGGATTCACTACGTGTATCCTAGCTATCCTTGTTATCCGACTACGCAATAAGAGGGTCCTAATAACGATTTTTGCAGTCTATAATATAATAATATTATGTAAGTATACCTAGATATCGTCCAAAAAGTATGTCTCATGTCTTTATAATTTGACATAATATGAGGCGTCTATCGATTCAGCCAAACTCTCACTTTGATGATTAGATCAAATGGTAAATGGGGTTTGAAACAATGTGTTCACTTACTTGATGAATAGAATCAATAAGTTGCACAAGTGCTTCTTTAAACTGCATAAATATTTCAGTTGCTCGTTGAAGCCTGCAATAAACCAACACTATTAAAATGCAAGAAAAGTAAACTTCTTAGACCTCCTTCTTCAGATTCAGATTCAGATTATTTATTGCATTTCCGTACAGTACATGGTGTTTATAAATTAAGTAGGTACATTATGTTCTTCTTTTCTGTGGTCTTTTCTTAGAGTTAAAATATAAAAGCTACTATTCAATCAAGTATTTTGGGCTTGGGAAGGCTGATTTAAAGTCGTCTGGTATGTGATACGTGATCTGAGTGGCAAGGCGATCGCACACTGCCGCGTCGGTGGGCGTTTTAGGGCTATACCTTTGAAATAGAGAGAGAGAGAGAGAGAGAGAGAGAGAGAGCGAGATCCTCCAAGGGGAAAGACGAAACATAACCAACGTTACTTAAGTAGGTAACTATTCCAAAGCTACAAAGATGTTATGTTTATTAATTAGGCTGTCATTGTCGGAGGCCAAGATCCTTTAGGCACTGCGGCAACGTGGTATACTTAGTACCTATAATATACTTTTCATCACACTTGCTCGTAAAGTGGATCTTAATGCATCGGTTTTAGGCTCATAATCCAAGCTATTATGCACGCGTGCTTTTTACTTTACATTACGCCACTTGTGCTATAATAGGTATAACCCGGTAAAGTCAAGTTTGTACGTGACTACAATTAGACGTATGTATACGAGCACTCTTAATATAGCCGGGTAATACTTACAGTTTTTTTTGTAATACCAACAAAGAGTTCTTATGCCGCTGAAGTCAATGTCAACCTGCGCGCGCATTGCTGGGTTGGGCGCCATTTTCCGCAAATGTTTGATGACGTTTTCGCTGTGTGGTTGATTATTATCAAAAAAAGTTTGTTTTTTCCTCGCAAGTGTGATGAAAACAGTCATATGGAACTCTTGTGATATTAGTCATTACGCTCTCGGCTTCCTTATCGCGCTCGCCTGCGGCTCGCGCGCATAATACCGCCTCTAGTGTAGTGACCAACATAGCACACTCGTATCTCGTACCGCACGCCTAGTTGTATGGTGCGTAATGTTCAACTTTCGAACGATATAAGTATACAGGCTTCGTAAGTGCATTTTTCGAGCAAATGTGTTGTAATAGTACATTATGATACGAGTGTGCTATGTTGGTCATTACACTAGAGGCGGTATTATGCGCGCGAGCCGCAGGCGAGCGCAATAAGGAAGCCGAGAGCGTAATGACTAATAGCACAAGAGTTCCATATGATTGTTTTCATCACACTTGCGAGGAAAAAACAAACTTTTTTTGATAATAATCAACCACACAGCGAAAATGTCATCAAACATTTGCGGAAAATGGCGCCCAACCCAGCAATGCGCGCGCAGGTTGACATTGACTTTAGCGGCATAAGAACTCTTTGTTGGTATTACAAAAAAACTGTAAGTATTACCCGGCTATATTAAGAGTGCTTCGTATACATACGTCTAATTGTAGTCACGTACAAACTTGACTTTACCGGGTTATACCTATTATAGCACAAGTGGCGTAATGTAAAGTAAAAAGCACGCGTGCATAATAGCTTGGATTATGAGCCTAAAACCGATGCATTAAGATCCACTTTACGAGCAAGTGTGATGAAATAGTACATTATGATACGAGTGTGCTATGTTGGTCATTACACTAGAGGCGGTATTATGCGCGCGAGCCGCAGGCGAGCGCGATAAGGAAGCCGAGAGCGTAATGACTAATAGCACAAGAGTTCCATATGATTGTTTTCATCACACTTGCGAGGAAAAAACAAACTTTTTTTGATAATAATCAACCACACAGCGAAAATGTCATCAAACATTTGCGGAAAATGGCGCCCAACCCAGCAATGCGCGCGCAGGTTGACATTGACTTCAGCGGCATAAGAACTCTTTGTTGGTATTACAAAAAAACTGTAAGTATTACCCGGCTATATTAAGAGTGCTTCGTATACATACGTCTAATTGTAGTCACGTACAAACTTGACTTTACCGGGTTATACCTATTATAGCACAAGTGGCGTAATGTAAAGTAAAAAGCACGCGTGCATAATAGCTTGGATTATGAGCCTAAAACCGATGCATTAAGATCCACTTTACGAGCAAGTGTGATGAAATAGTACATTATGATACGAGTGTGCTATGTTGGTCATTACACTAGAGGCGGTATTATGCGCGCGAGCCGCAGGCGAGCGCGATAAGGAAGCCGAGAGCGTAATGACTAATAGCACAAGAGTTCCATACGACTGTTTTCATCACACTTGTGAGGAAAAAACAAACTTTTTTTGATAATAATCAACAACACAGCGAAAACGTCAACAAATGTTTACAGAAAATGGCGCCCAAACCAGCAATGCGAGCGGAGGTTGACATTTACTTCAGCGGCATAAGAACTCTTTGTTGGTATTACAAAAAACTGTAAGTATTACCCGGCTATGTTAAGAGTGCTTCGTATACATACGTCTAATTGCAGTCACGTACAAACTTGACTTTACCGGGTTATACCTATTATAGCACAAGTGCCGTAATGTAAAGAAAAAAACACGCGTGCGTAATAGCTTGGATTATGAGCCTAAAACCGATGCAATAAGATCCACTTTACGAGCAAGTGTGATGAAAACCTTTTTTTACCTAGCCTGCCTAGTTGTATAGCGCCGTGCGTATCCTTTACGGTATTGTTTTTAATTTCTATAAAAATATATAAGAATTCTACCAAGGAGTTTCACATTACGAGAATAAATAAGCTGAATTATCGAACCTCCTTGGAAGCGCTTTTGCCCAATACGTTTGTCTCACTTTAATACTAAATAAAAAATGAGACGAAAGATGTAGTTCTAATTTTCACCACGTGCACGTAGCGCCATTTGTTAATGTATCTTTTAATCCTTTTAATCCTCCTAGGAGGATTATGCAGTCGCACTGTGTGCATTTGCCAGTGTCAAGTATTTATTGTAACAAGTTTTTGATAATTTTCATGTCGAATGAGTCTAAGTCACAGTCAAAATCAACACAGTAAGTCACAGTCAAGTCCAGTCATGTTAGGACATGACTAAAGGATAGGTTGGCAGGATAAAGTTGTGGCAAGTTTACTACAAGCTTCTTCGGAGTTTTGGAAACAACACGAAAAGACGCTCATACTAGAAACGTTTAACGAAGACGAACTTTAGAACGAAGTTTTTTACTTCTTTTGTTCTAGGAGGATTATGGCATCGCACTTAGTGTATTTGCCAGTGTCAAAATACTTGACACAGTTGCGACTTTTCGACAGATATTAATAAACAAAATAATAAAGTTTGTTTCATTATCTGTTGTACTCCTGTTATCTGTTTTCTTGCAAATATGTTGTAAAACGTTGTATGGCACACGTGCGGAATTGATTTTTACAAACTCGTGACTATGGTACATTCTTCTACTCGTTTGTAAAACCTAACATACCGCACTCTATATATAGTATCATAAATAACTATTATAACAAAAAAGTGATAGACGTGGCATTAAAGTCTTTAAATGGATTTTTTTATCTGTAGTGATAGTACTTTGGATAATCACATGTCACTATCATCTTCCTCAAACTTAGGTACATAAGGTTACTAGTGTTTATAACTATTTGCGTCAGTAGCGCCCCTATTAATTCAGCAACCTCACTTGAGAGCCAGTTTTTATTCCAGGCTAAGCATATTTACTATAGCTGCGACCGCACCGTATGGACACTAACCATAGGTAAGTTCTGGTCAAGAACCTAGCTAGTCAAGCTAAAAAATACTTTTGTCAAGCTATAGTTTAGTCTGACTTGTGGTCGTGCATGGTGTCGGTGAAGGCGTAGTCGAGCGCGAGGCGCAGCGTGCGCGCAGCGCGCGGCGCGGCGGGCGCGGCCAGCACGCGGCGCGCCCCGCGCTCCGCGCACCGCGCCGCTACCAGCCCCCGGCACGCGTCCGCGCACGCACTCGTCCGCTCCCACCCGCTCCTGCAATGTCATATGCGCATCGCACACAGAATAAAGTTCGTGGCGGCGGCGTCACGGCGAAGGTGGGCCTCTTCTAGCTTTTCTAGACAATCGAATTGGTCAGCGCTCCCCAGAGTTACGGCGCAGTAGAGGCGGCGGGGTCGAGGTGGCGGCGTGACGCGAGTGTGACTCTCAGCCGTTTTGTTATACTTATTGAGGTAGATACATGACATAATACATTTTTTTTCAACGTAGGCTCCTAAAGTGTACTGACTTGCCAACAGTAGTAAGTTTCCACGCCGGCAGAGCGTCATCTAGTATCCTGACGGCTGCGTGGGCGTACTCGGCAGCGGCGCGCAGTCTTCCGCTCACTGCCGCCAGGGCGTCGCGGAGGGACGCGGCCTGTTTCAGCGCGCCTTCTTGCGGTGAGCATGGCCGGCTTGTATTACTCCAAATATTGTCTGTGAAATATAATGATTACTAAGAACTAACAAATATGCTTTAGATCTATTTGAACTAGTCTATAACCTGTAAAAAACACACACATCTGCATTTTCGACTAAGATGAAAAACAATTGCACAAAGAAATGATAAGTACACGTAAATACCAATATTTTCTCCCAAATGCTCTACCACGACTTACCTAAGTACCTTTTACCTAATAGCAACGAACGTAAAAACTAGGTATTAAGTATAATCTTTACGTTTCTTTTTATAACATTTACATTATTTCGTGGAGATTTGGATAATTTACCAAGCAGAAACTGCAGCTGTCCGTACAGTGACCTCATGTGCAGTATTTGCGCGTGAAGAGCAGCTCTCTCCTTTTGCAGCTCTTTGAAGCGGTTACGGAGCCAACTTAGTTCCAATCGATACATTTCCTAGAACAAAAAAATATTCCGCTAAACAGTCAAAGAATACAGCAAAGTCAAAGTATAACTTTGTACTCATCATTGTACATAACTATTACCACAAGGCCAACGCAGAATTCACAAAAAAAAGATCTGTTGTTCGATATATTTTAATTGTTATTTTGCTGATTTTTTTCCTGAATTCAGGGCTGCTCACAGGCAAATTTGTTCACAATGCTAGGAACAATGACTTCCTTTTAATCATAACGGATAAGCGGATTCATTGACAACTATCCCTGTGTACTTGTTCAATTCAAAGATGTCATAAAGTGTTGAATTCTCTCAGTATTTGTTGTTTTCTTACCTTTCTGTTAACATTGGCCACAAAATCTTCGTTTTCCGATGCCAGCATTGGTCTTCTATAAAGGTCTAGGCTCACGAATATCTACAAATTACAAACAACAAATTAAATATTTACAATCCAAATAAGTAAACTTGAATCAAAGTTTCAAATTACCTTACCTACAAGCCAGGGGCGGATTAAATGTCGACAGCGCTCTAGGCAAGCACCTGTTCGGCGCCCCTCTGGAGTCTGGCTCAAGCGCGCTTTTTCTAACTTTTCTACACAGTCGAATTGGCGATCGTACACTGCTTGAGTGGAAGCGGCGTCGGGGCGGAGGCGCGCCTCTTCTAGCTTTTCTATACAATCGAATTGAAGGTCGTACACCGCTCGAGTCGAAGCGGCGTCGGGGCGGAGGCGTATGCCTCTTCTAGCTTTTCTATACAATCGAATTGGAGGTCGTACACCGCTTGAGTCGAAGCGGCGTCGGGGCGAAGGCGCGCCTCTTCTAGCTTTTCTACACAATCGAATTGGCGATCGTACACTGCTTGAGTCGAAGCGGTGACGGGGCGGAGGCGCGCCTCTTCTAGCTTTTCTATACAATCGAATTGAAGGTCGTACACCGCTCGAGTCGAAGCGGCGTCGGGGCGGAGGCGTATGCCTCTTCTAGCTTTTCTATACAATCGAATTGGAGGTCGTACACCGCTTGAGTCGAAGCGGCGTCGGGGCGAAGGCGCGCCTCTTCTAGCTTTTCTACACAATCGAATTGGCGATCGTACACTGCTTGAGTCGAAGCGGTGACGGGGCGGAGGCGCGCCTCTTCTAGCTTTTCTATACAATCGAATTGGTGATCATATACCGCTTGAGGCGAGGTGGCGTAAAGGCGGTCGGCGCCTTCGCCTTGAATCTTCTACCACGCCGCCGCGCCGCCGCCGCTTCGACTCTGGCTGTATGTTCTGCGCCTTAAGGAGATGAAAAAAGTAATGAAACGGTACCCGTAAAAACTGGCCCTCTTACCTTCGCTACGAGTATAACGAAGGATCTCAAGTCCGTTAATAGTAATGCACAAGAAGATGCATTTGTGAATCGAAATACCGTGTAAGTACCGTGTGTAATCGAATATGTGAAACCGTAGAAGATTATTGACTGTTTTTTTTTTCGTTTAAATACTTGCGCGCGCGCCCTTTTGTTACCTCGCGCCCCTAGGCAAGTGCCTACTTTGCCATGCGGATAATCCGCCACTGCTAGAAACTAGAGCATGCGTACCTACCTAGAAGGACCTTTTTATTCTGGAGTTGAAGACACTCCACATCCTTATTCAATATTCCTCACTCGCCATGACAAGTTAGGGCCCGCTACGGCTATAATTTTTATTATTACTGTTCTCGAACACAGCTATGATACTTACGGAAATTTTATAACAATAATGAAAAAATATCCAAATAGCTTTGCAGAAAATATCTACCTGATGCATAGTCTGGGCATACAGATCTTTGGAAACGGCGGCGGCGCGAGTGGTCTCTTCGAGTGAATTTATTTCCTGAAACATGTAGGTAAATAGTAGTTAATATTTATTTTAATACAATTATTAGTTGTTAGTTTTAGACAAAGATTACGAAAGATGCGTCATCGCGTAATAAAACAACGTTTGAAAATGACTCCCGTGCCGTCATGTTTACGAGTTGCGCTGGAGTGCGAAAGAATATAATAATAATAATATCATCGATGCCTGTTTCGGCTACGGCGACCACTTCTGCTAAGCAGTTAAGGAGCTTCGCTGGTGTGCTCGAACCTGGCTAATGTAGGCAATTTTGGCAGTAAATGTGCGTGCACAGTGCACAAAGAAGAAAAAAAGAAGATAGCACTTTTATGAGACCAAAAGGGATAGCGCGCGTCTAGCTTTAGTGAGCGAAGGCAGGCGAGATAGTCCCTGGTGCCGTTTCCACGGGGGCATTTGGGGCGCGATATGACATATCGTCCTCCTTATAGATAAATATATAATACAATTGGTTTTAGATGGTTAAAACGGTAATAATAATTATAATCTTATATAAGCTTCTAACTTACTACCTATTACTGGATGAAATTTTAGTTGCAAATTTTGACCCTGAATAACTTTACTGATTAATTTATTTCATCGATGAAACGAAATCTTCGCCAAAAATCGTTTCAATCTACATGATGTATTTCGTGTGTTCTTATTCTTATTAAGTAAGTTCGTATAGGCTGAGTGGCCAGCCCTAGTGTCAGAGTTAATGTGCCGGCCGAAGGCTTCTGACATGGCTGACGGTTTGTTGTTATAGAAACTAGAACAAACAACCGGGACCAACAATTTAACGTGTCATCCGACCCACGGTAGCGCTCAGAAATAAATGCCACTCACGGTCATCCATCCGAAGACTGACCAGACCGACCATTGCTTAACATCGGTGATCGTTTAGAATCACCTAGACAAGCTACGCCACGAGCGCTACCGTTATTCTTATTACTCTTATTTGATGTGGTTGTGATGTGGTGTAGTTATTCAACCGCCAAGCAGTAGAAGTATTACTGTGTCAACCAACCAGAGAAATTACTGAGTATGAAGAGATTTAACATCTAATATCTCAGGGTGACGAGCGCAGTGCAGTGCGGCGCAGGATTGTGTTCGCAAGTTCACAATTCTAGCACTGCTACTGTTAGTGGCAGGCTTGACGCTAACCACCAGGCGAAAGTCTTGCTCGTCTCGTCACTTGACAGTATAAAAAAAAAGTTGTATAAGTATATCATAATGAAAAGCATCCAAGCTGTTGCGCTGACATGGTTCGTGTGGTAGTACGGAATAGGCTAGATGACTGGTTTTTTTTAATTGTCCTATTAAAATGTGTCCCATAAATATAGCTGATTAATGAAAAGAAAAACAAAATCTGATCAAAAATAAGCAACTTATAAGCATTTTAATATCACTTCACGTCACTTCTATGTACGCCATATAAATTCTATTCTGACAAGTAAGGCGAGACGTAATTTTTTGTTTTGTGGGAAAGAGACAGAGTTGTCTCTAGCAAAAACTTTAACCGCTCATATATCAGAACATTATTAACCGATTTAAATTATTTTTTCAATAAACATACTATATTTTTACTTAAACTCTTCATCAAAGCTATTGGTTTCAACGATATAAACATCAGTCATCTACCCTATTCTCGGTGCACGAGCCATATTCAGACTCTTTTTTAATATTTCACCTGTCGCATACTGTCCAGCTCGGCTTCAACCACGGCGAGCCTGGCGGCTGGGTGCGTCCGCTCCACGGCGGTAATCTCATCATCAAGTCTCGCCAACGCCGCAACAACAGTCTCTCCGCTACATGCTTTGGACTGTGATATCTGAAGCAATGGATTTCGATTCTCCATATCATCATCATCATCAGCTAGAAGATGTCCACTGCAGAACGAAAGCTTCGCCCTTAGACCGCCTCACTGTACGACAACCTGCCATTTGCATCCAGCGGTTGCCCGCGCCAGTTTTTTACAACCAGCAGGCTAGTCATGTAACTGTTCGAGATCGCGATTCGGATCGCGATTTGTCATAATTGTCACTTGTGACTGTCACGCCAAAACCCATTTGACCCCGCAGGGGCAGGACGAAACGCCAAAAGACCGACGGATTTGCTTTACATAATTAGGAAATCATGCTTTCGTTCGGGAGAAATCCCTCCGTGATACCGTGAAGCTGTGACAGTGACAATTATGACAAATCGCGATCCGAATTGCGATCCCGAACAATTACATGATTAGCCTGCTGGACCCTGTTTTATAAACAACAAGTACAAGCTTACAATTACTATACTAAGCTTCCTGAACCAGTCATTACAAGTTACCAGTTACAGGTAGATAGTTTGTCTTAATCCTCTTGTACTTGTAGTTTGTACACTAGTTGTCTTGTAGCTTTATAGAAAACGCCGTACCTACTTAATATTTTATTACGATGTTGCCAGTTTCTCACTACAAGTACAAGACTTCTAGCTTTATAAAATAGGGCCCAGGGCATTGTGGTTGTGGTATGAATGTGAATGACCAAAGCCTGTAACACCCCCCCTTTTTTTTTATTTTTATTATTATATTATTTGTTTTAAATTACTAATGATCTGTTTTAATTATAACGACGCCTAATGAATGTTCAGCTGAGTGCTTAGCTACCTAATCGTATGTTCTATACCGGGTGTAAAGATTCTCCGACTTGTTCCTAATTGCCTACGTACGATGTGTCTATTTATTTATACCTATGATTTGATATGGCCAAGTGATCGTCTAAGCTAGGACTCTACGCTGTGATCCGTGAAAACCCTAAGTTTTAGTGATTTGGGATGAGTACGTACCTACTATATACTTTTACATGCCTATCTTAGCTTCGCGACCTACTTAAACCGAAGTAAAGGATGTCAATAGATAAAGCCGGTATCAAAATGTATCAAGAAAACCTAATATTGCTATCGTAGAATAATAAGGCGTTAAACCGTTTGTGGATGTTAATTCACTTATAATATAGTATTTCACACGATGGAATAATGGTAAGCGCGTCTACAGTATACACTTTCGTCCTTAATATTACTATCAAAATATGAATAGCCCGTAACTTATTTACCGAACACATCTACTTTTTAAGCTAGTAAGTTTAGTATTAGAATTTCGACTGTATTAGAAATGTAATAGGCGCTCTTACGGTTTATAATTTCATTCATACTGTTACCAACACCTGCATGATATTATGATGCTATAGATTGTTATCAACCTACGTAGATATCTTTTTACATACCTACGATCTACATAATAGCTAGAAGTTATAATAAATGTAGGGAAACTATTGTGAGGTTGAACTTCATAAAATTACTAGTAAATTTGAATAGTGATGATTTGAGTTAGCTGACTAATTATGCTAATAATATATTTGTGGCTAAGGAAAGACGCCCCTCCAGTCGCGCCTTCCAGTTTGGTTCTTCCTTTGACTTGGGCACCAATCCTCCACATAAGGTGTACATAAAAATGGGACAATGATCATGGATCATTTTACCTGTGGAAAGGGACAAGAGGACTTAATCTTTTAGCAAGTCTATCTGTGTGTCATTGTCAGTTGGTAAAACCATTCAAGGGAAGCCGTTCATTAAAATCTTTCAAAAACCTTATCCCTATAGTTATTGAAATAACTAAGGATCTTCTCTTTCATACATCAATCTTTGGTTTAAATGAGAGGCTCCAAGATCTTTTGATCGAGGTCTCTCCTGCTGAACTCCAGCGTCGCCCTGCCTATTATTGTCCGACCTGAAATAGCAAGTATAATAAGTAATCAATGATAATAATAACCAGTACATCAAAGTAACCGCAATAACCGCGTAAACCTGGTTAACCCTAATGTAACATTGCTATAGTTTTGCAAGAGTAGGTATTATTATAATCTCCGCCGAATCTCGCATGTCTAGCAAGTCCAACACAATTATGTGTGTATTATATTATGTATGTATAACTTTTACGTTATAACTTCAAATTGACGGTCTTGATGGAACTTCCTTTCAAGATGATAAATATGAATTAGCTAGCAATTTACTAACGTGACATGGAATGGGCGCCTCTCCTCTTTTGTAAGAATCAAGGGTAACCCGAACACTTTCGGCTCGTTCATGTATAAGTAGATAGATTGCTATCACGGGACCCTTTTATGGTACCCAGTTGATATTCGATTATGAATAGAGAGAGAAGTTCCCCCATAATGACCATAACTTGAAGGTATAGGTAACTTGACTTCTTTTGACAACATTTTGGCGTGAAAATTAGATTTCGTTAATTAATCATGTTGGACCTAGCTAGCCAACATAACGAATCCACTTTTGTGAATAGTTTGAACGGCTTTATTTTAGTAGCCTATCTGTTCGCGTGATTCCGTACTTACTGGTGCATCTAGGTTTGGTAACCAAGTCTAACACATTTTAGAGTAATTACTTAAGTATTATTATACTTCAAATCGCCAGTCAGATAAGACTTTCTTCCATAAAGAAAATAGGTATGTTTATGTATTACGGATATGGACCAGATCTCAGACCAGACAGTGATCCGCTCAATCAGTGACATAGTAGGGGCGCCTTTCCTCTTTTCTAAGACTTAAGGGTAACCCGAACACTTTCGGTTCAACATGCACGTAATTCAGTCAATCAATTGCCGAGCCTAGATCCAGCTATGGAGTCTAGATTATTATAGGTTACGAATAGATAGAAAGTCCATCATTTTGACTTAAAACTTGAAGTGACAAATTGACTTCTCTCGTCAGTAATTTAGTACAGAATTTATATTCCTTGGATAACAATGTTAGACTCAGTTAGCAAACATAATGAATTTACTTTAGTGAATATTTTGAACAACGCCTATTTATTTATTCGCGTGTCGATAGGTACAGAAATATTTTCCCGACGGAAACAAACGTTCGCTGTTTAGTTGTTTGAATTACGTACATAGGTAGGTATCTATGTGGAACGCCTTAATATTTTGAGTCGGCCGACCTACTTGCCTACTAATCCTAGGTTCCCTACGATTCGGAGTACCTTCCTTTGTAATAGAAGACCTAGCCAACCTAAATCAATTATATTTTACGTTACCTACCTACTTGCGACTTATCCGAGAGGTTTTCTAGAGTTTCGCAGTGCATTACGACACCACTGGTGAATGTCCAGATTCTAGAAGAATTTGGGTAGTGTAAATGTGTGAATGGGGTGGGTGTGTAATATTCCTGTAAAGATAAAAGTGTACCTGGCATTCTACCTGCTATGACCTACACCTTGAATGACGCCCTAGTCTACATAAGTTTCCCACTACCCCGAGATATGAATCTCACCGGTTGGTTCCCACCTTCCAGGCAGATCAAAGCACTTTCACTGTCCTTGCCGCTAACCGATCCTATGAGTTTGAGTGGCGAGCTCCAAGCCTAAGAGCCCCTAGCACCCTACAAATAACGACAGCTGCTATACGCCCAGCATCTGTAGGTATTTTACTATTCGCGCCCGGCTTCGCGTACCGCTCTTAATTCCAGATACCTTGGTGCAATTATGGCGTGACAAGCCAACCCGCAGCTCCGGGTTGTTTGTCCCAAGGCCAAAGGAAGGAAGAACACCACACAAGGAGACCAAAAAGGGTAGACCACGCTTAGTTGTATAAGCGCGGACATACCTCCACATACTGTCTCAAGCATATGGCCTAACTATTTCCCAACTAAAAACCACATGTACCTACAAGGTAAATGAGGCCAGAACTAGTTACTTTGGAACTATTGTTCTTATAACAGCAGAGACCATATTTCTAAGCTTCCACCCCTCGCGTATAATTAAATTATTAAATTTATTTTATGGATTTATTTTGTATCCATCCAAACGAGAATCGCAACGCCAGATAGGCTACCCGAAGGTACTGGGACATATACGATCAGGCCAGGAGTGAACACAAAACAATTCTTCAATACACAAATCGACGAAATCACTGTTTTGTTTTTTTTTTGTTTCCCTCATTAATACACCTAATAAAATCGAGTTACACACACTACTTAGCTCTGCCATCTCGCCCAATAACTTTACTCTGACACCAACAGCAACTTTAATACGTCGGTTTTGAATACCACACACAGGTGTTTAGGTACGTGCGCTTAAATGGGCGTCGGCTATGTTTGAGAGAGAAAAAAGTAGTGCGACGTTATTTTAAACCGCGTGATTTTAACTCGCGAACAACTGCATTTACAATCAAATTTTACACCACAAACATTTGATTAAAATTCACTTTAGTTAATTTAAATTTACGATGACGAACAAAAGGTAAACATGGTCTCCGAAATTGACCTACACAAGATAATAAGACTCAAATAACACAATCCGCGCATCTCTCCAAGACCAGCTTTTATGTAACAAATCGATACGGAATATCACAAATATTAAACCACTATGAACACTGTTTCACTATTTAAACGTAAGTATTTCTAGTCAGTAAATAATTCATTTAACTGAGTAGAGTTAGGCAAAGATGCCTTTTATTATATGAAACTATGAAAGTAATTAAAAGCACGCGAGAGCTGATCGAGGAGCGAGGGCGGAGCGAACGGACGTGAAGCTGTCTTCACAGTTCGTCGCTGAATGTCCTATTCTATTGAGCTCGCCGCGGGGCTTTTATAATGTGGCGGCAAGTTGGTTGATCTCCGCTCGCTGCCGCCGCCAAAGAGTCGCACATCGCGCGGTGCCCCTTTGTGCCTTGTTGCACTATTCTAGCTCTTTTAAAATATCTGTATAGCTAGAGGTGCGTACGTATAGCATATAATTTCATTACGCGCGTGTATTTATATTATTTTTCCGTAGATTATTTTGGAACTAATACAGTTCGTTTGAAGGCACTAGTTAGGTTTAATTTATAGGTAGGACTCCGTGAATTAAAGACGGGTCGGAACCGTCACAAGCCGAACCAATCCGCCTGGACGCTTATATAAAATTATTATCGCGATATCATGGCAGTAAAAAAATACAGTGTATTGTGCGGATTCCGCCTGAACCAATCGCTTACACCCAGACTAAAACGTCAGGAGCATTATGAATATTTTGTCAGGAGAAAAGAGAGAGAGGAGCTTAATCCTCCAAGGGAGAAACCTAAACAATATTTAAATTAAAATTTGCTGCATTATGAGTCAATGGCGTAAGGACGATTATACCCGTAGAAAAATATTGGCTCCTTAACTAATTTGGCTAAATCTTTGATAGGTACGATCATCGAGATGGACAAGATAAGAACAAGACCAATAAATATAATTATTATATACACCTAAGTCTTAGAAAAAGGTATAGGTATGTATATATTTTTTATCAAGTATTATAAGTTTAAGTTTTGTATTTTTTTAGGTTGCAGGGTTTGCTTGAATAGATATAATTTTAAGTACTTTTAAATTATTTTTTGCCTATAAATGTATTTTATATGTAAATAAAATTCAGACTTAATATAAGAATCTAACATAAAATAAATTAAATTATAATAGACATATTATTATGTACAAAGACCTAAGTCAAGAAAAATGGAAAGAACTACTACCAAAATACGGGGTTTCTTCACTAGTTTGGTAGCTAGCCGTTATAAAATTGCTGTATCTTTTCCAAATAAATAATTTGAATTCAATTTGTATATTTAATCGTAATTTGCTAAATGATATGTAATTATATAATTTATCAAAGGGTAGACTCCTATATAGATATATCGAATAAACTTACCGTAGACGCCACAGGCGCCCCTACTCTCCGCGAGCTGACTGGACAGCCCATCCGGATCATCACAGCCACGAACAAAACCACACTAAACACAAAACTACAAGGTTCCTATTACAACCTTATTCTACCCTCTCCAAATAAAAGGCTAAAATGTGCCAAGGATAGCGTTTAGCAAACAAATGCACGTTTACTACGCATCACGCTGAAATTATTTTCACTGTGTGATGAGTCTACAAAGCGTTTAATAGACAATACGGGAAAGCACGACGTGGTACCGGCACGGTAGCTTTCGTGATTCATTAATGATACCTAAGTAATTGCTAAATAATTCAGAGTAGTTTACATTTGTGGTAGAATAGACCTAAATTACAGGGCTTCGTACTTCTCATTAGTACTAATCTGTTAATATTTATATATTAACACTTGTCGCTGTGACTTACTTACACTAAGCCCTAATTAGTATTATAGTACGTTTACACGCAGTGGCGGATTTACACATTTGCCGCCAGTAGGCTATACAAATTTTGCCGCCCCTACCGACCTCGATAACCTAGCAGAGAAAACTCAATAATGACCCTTATTCACAATCATGCCATAGTGGTTGATGAAGACAATTCACTCATAATGGTCAGAAATGCAAATTTTTCATTGAGCCTGTTGTAAGACCTGCCGTTTATCTAATTCGGATACGAGCATACGAGTCTAGGGAAATGAGGACGAAAAATGTGTTAGCCCTGAAAGCATCACTCACACTCGGATCTACTGGCCTCTATAATACAAGTACGCTGGGCTAATTATTGTCTAGGAAATGACAGTTTTTTTGTGCCGATTTGAAACGCCTTTTCGAGCATCTCGGGTACTAAAATTTACAATTTGTGTTAATAAAATATTGGTTCCATGGATGCTCACACTGCTATCCGTTGGCTATCCGCGCCAAAATGGCGAAAATCAAATGGCTTCTATTTGCTATCGACAATATGAAGTCCAGCGTACTTGTATAATAGGGGTCAGTGCACTTAGATATATAAATATTATGTATATTTTAATATATGTAAGACACAAAAATGTTTGGCCCCATATTTGTCGCCCCTCAAATCTGCCGCCCTAGGCTCCAGCCTACTCAGCCTGCTGGTAAATCCGCTAACTGTTACACGTACGGAAGAGATTATCCCATGCTGACGAGCGCATTACAGTGCGGCGCAGGATTGTATTCGCAAGCTACGCAACGTAGTAACTATTAAGTTTAGGTATTACGTTAATAGTAAAATCAATTGTAAAACAACAAAAAAAAAGACGTGAAATGTACTTATTACGTCCTGGCAAAAGTAATAATCTAAGTAGTAGTAATCTAAAGTGACTAAAGTCACCCAAGAGGTTGAACGAGAGAGAGAGCTAGATCCTCCAAGGGTTGTACGCAATAATAATAATATACATAATTATTTATTGGTAAATCCATTATGTACATGTCAGTTAGTTCTAATACCTTTCGTGTTTTTTTAATACTTACTATCAAGTGACGAGACCAGCAAGACACTCGCCTATGGTGGTGAAGCATCACGCCTGCCCATAATAGTATAGCAGTGCTAGAATTGAGAACTTGCAAATAATTAAAATCACGCCGCATTGCACTGCATTACTAAGATATCAGTAATTTATCTGGTAACATTACCCTTCAAACCGTTGTATTTGTTTGTTTGATTACTGAATAGGGTAGATGACTGATGTTTAAATCGTTGAAACCAATAGCTTTGATGAAGAATTTAAGTAAATATAGTATATTTATTGAAAAAAAAAACGGTTAGTAATGTTCTGATATATGAGCGTTTAAAGTTTTTGTTAGAGACACCTCTGTCCCATTCCCACAAAACAAAAAATTACGTCACGCCTTACTTGTCAGAATAGAATTTATATGGCGTACTGAGAAGTGACGTCACGGTTTGCTGTTTCGCCTCTCTGTCTAGCATGATATTAAAATGCTTATAAGTTGCTTATTTAAGATCAGATTTTCATATTTTTCATTTTCATTAATCAGCTATATTTATGGGCAACATTATAATAGGACAATTAAAAAAAACAGTCATCTAGCCTATTTACTGATAAGGCCTAAATTAATTTATATAGGAATAGGAAGGTATGTAGGTAGGCTTCTTACCTGATTGAGTCTCAGAAGGTAGTCGCCGTAGCCGAAACCGGCATGGATGATATTATTATTAGGTAGGTGTATTAGGTGTATGTTGTTCTATATTGAAATACTGAAATATATACTATATACTGAAATTCAACACTGTTTGATATAGGCACATCAGCATAATGCTGCTCGCCTATCATTAAACAAATAAATAAATATTTCTGGTGTGCAATAAAGTTGTATTGTATTGTATATTTGCTACTTTTGGTCTTCGCTAAATACTTGGTTCGTAGCGCTCGTGGCGTAGGTTGTCTAGGTCATTCTAAACGATCACACAAACGATGGCGACAAATCAATAATTTTCGACAAAACTGCCTCGGTCGGGGTCGAGGCTTTATTGACGATGTTATGCAACGGACGGTCCGGTCAATCTTCGGATGGGTGATCGTGAGTGGCATTTATTTCTGAGCGCTACCGTCGGTCGGATGACACGTTAAATTGTTGGCGGTTGGTTGTTCTAGTTTCTATAACAACAACCGTCAGCCATGTCAGAGGCCTTCGGGCGGCAGGCCACTCAGCCTATACGAACTTACTTACTTGGCTTGGTTCTGTAAAGATAGCGATAGATTATATTCTGGTAAAATAGCGTTCAAAACCGCAGACCGCTCCTAGTATTTCATCAGCACCAGCTTTGCATGTTTAATTGCATGCATTGCATGTCATGATAGGATATAATCATTTAATAAATCTTAGGTACCTAAATACGACGACCGCATGCAAAGCCTTTTGTACCTGGGTTTTTATCATAACACGGACAGTCTACTACCTAATAATCCTAATATGCCTTCGAGCATATGCCATTAGATTGAAAGTGGCAAACCAATTAGTCTGCCGAAAGACTCAGGGTACACAGGGGCTGTGAGTTTTTAGTGTGTTCATACGACCAGGTTTATCACTAAGAGGTTTGGATAAAAGTGGCGTCGTTTCCAAAAGTAGCGCCCACTCTTATCATTGTCGCTGCGCCCACTAATGAAATGTGTGTTATTTAAAAGAGCCACCAATAGTGAGCAGTAATTATTCTACAGCTTCTCTCTAGCCAACATCGGAGCCGAGATAATTATTAGATACAAAATAATCACAAAAATAATGATAAGTTTTTTATTTCAAATAATTCGTCTTTCTGGCGGTGTTTCGTGAATATTTCTTGCAATAGACCCAGGGCTGTTCACCGCAGTTCACACCACGCTATAATATTTCGCTGTTTAGTAAAGCAGGACGAGAGCAGACGTTATTTCTCCGCTTTGATTATATAGAGAGAGAACAACAACAATAGTTGGGGATTTCCTCCAAGTTTCTCCGACATGTTTTTTCGCGTTCCCGCTGAAACTTCATCAACATTCAACGAACCTTTTGGGAGTTTTGGCGGGATCACGGAAAAATCATGACGATGCATTCTATTATTTTCTCAAACATGTGTTTTTTTTGCGAATTAATGATAAAAAATGGTGGCGTTTTATTCATTGACCGTTGAATTACATGCACGAGTGTGGGGTGGGCAAGTGATATATTAATGTGGGGAAACATGTCATTTCGTGTTGTTTTCAAAAAACTCCGTAAAAGACCTTAGTAAAGTCGTCACAACTTTACTAGGGCATGACTGATGATGACTGTGACTTGACTGTGACTAATTTCATGTAACTAACTGTGATTTTTATTTTGTGACATATATAGGTAAAAACATCTTAGTTGATACCATATTGAAATTGCAAAAAACTTGACACTGGCTGAATGCACAAAGTGCGAAGCTAAAAACTAAGAAAAAATAAAAAAACTAGCCATTTTCTTTTTTCTTCTTATTCGTGCAGAGAGGATTTGGCGTCGCACTTCCTGTGCATTTACCAATGTCTTTTATTTTGTGTTATTGGCCATAGGGTAGACTAAAGCCGTAAGGCCATACTGCCTGTTCAATGTCATTCATACTTTTTTGAGTTTTGAAAACAACACGAAAAGACAGTGAAACATCCACATTGTATCGTACTGAATGAATAAAACGCCACTATTTTATACATTAGAAAATCACACGAAAATATACAAGTTTCAGAAAACAATAAAACGTAGCGACATGTTTTTTCCCCGTTCCCGCCATAACTCCCTTTTGTTAATCATGGGTCTTGTTACACTTGATGCTTAAAATCTTTTCAGAAATGCCGTATTGCAACGCCATAGCACAGTCCACAATAGAAAAAAATGAGAGTTTTGGAGGGAACACGGAAAAATCATGTCGTTGCATTCTATTATTTTCTTAAACTTGTGTTTTTTCGCGAATTAATGATTAAAAATGGTGGTGTTTTATTCATTGAGTGTTGAATTACATGCACGAGTGTGGGCAAGTGATATAATGTGGTGAAACATGACTTTTTGTGTTGTTTTCAAAACTCTGTAGAAGCTCATAGTAAAGTCGCCACAATTTTACTAGGGCATGATTTGGACTCGACTATGACTAATTTCGTGTGACTGACTGTGATATCATGACATATTTGACTTGATTTTAATATAAATACTTGCAAGTTCATAAACTTGACACTGGCAGAATGCAAAACGTGCGATGCCAAGAACAAATAAAAAAAAAAAATGGAAAGAAAAACAACTGTCAGTGTCGCATTGTCGTTGTCATACGTCAGTGCACGGCACGTCAGCTACAGACGGCGTTAGTGTGGGTGCGTGCGTTGAAGTGTGTTCATTGTTGGTTCATTGTGTAGAATTTTGTTTCATGTTTGTGTGTATTTCCGACGCCGTTTGTGTCATCTCTCTAATTTTGGATTTTATCACTAAAACTCCTCAAACTGTCGTCTTTCGGTATGTAATCTTGCAATTTCTCATTTAAAAGTTGCCCCAGGTGTGGTTCTGCAAGTTGACAATGTGTTGAATGCTATCCATCAAACAGGCGTTGTCTCGAATTTTTGAGTGGGCACAAGGCAAGAAAGTGGCATTAAATACATGTTTTTTGGGTTCAGCGATTGTAGATAGTGTTATCTGACGGTCGATTATCGTGTGTTTCTCGGCGAGACTCGTGTAATTATCTCCCTTCGGGCTTGGTATAAGAGGTACGTAGGCGCGTTTGGAGTCGCTATGCGATACGAGCGGGCCAGTCGGCTATTCGGTGCCGGTCGGTATACTAGTGCTCGCGTACTGAGCATGCTGTAATAATGGTATAAGAATATAGAGCATCATAGTGGCATTGTTCGTTTATAGCAGTGTTTGTGAGGTGCTAAGTGGTTGTTCTGTTGCAGGCTGGCAGAATGCTAAAGTTCATTCGGGGGAAGGGCCAGCAGCCCTCGGCTGAGCGGCAAAAGCTGCAGAACGAACTCTTCGCCTTCCGGAAGGTATGTACTTAGCTTGTAATCACTATAATATTGCGGTTGAATAATTAATCTTGATATTTTATTCCGTTGTCATTCACCTGTTTGTTAGTGCCAAGAGATGTTGTGAATACTCAACAACAATGCTTCTATTGACATTTTAAAGTACAACATTGAAATATATTTTACAATATGGATTTCAGCCAGTAATATTGTTCAATTAACCAAAAACAGTTACTGGCATAATATTCCAAAAAAAATTGGTTCTGCTGTTATACGGATAATTACTTTTCTTTATTAAAGTGGAAAAATTTGGTTCTCCTTTACAATGCGATTGAATTTCTTTTAGTTGCTCTATTACAATTGTAATTGAATTTGGACACTGCAATAACTTATAAAACTATTTAACACTTACTTTAAACTATTTTGTTTGACGATATTCTATAGTTACCTACCTGCATCTAAGCAATTTTTTTCATGAATTTAGTAAAATACCCAGCATCAAAGTTGTTGAATCTTTGACTTTCACATTCAAAACTTATGACTGTATTTTACAAACTGTTTCTTTGGTTGGCAATAATTAAGTAAATCACATTTTTTTTATTAAGTCTAAGTCTAAGTACTGTAGTACCTACAAACATTTTTATATAACAGTCGCAATACTTGAGGTAGGTAATTCTAAGTACCAATTGAATCACTGTGAGTCAGACTACATCAATCACTCTCAAGTGCCATAATCACATGTTTGATTAAATAAAATTTGTAATAAGTACTGTTCGGATGATCATATTTGAATGTTTGGTTTGTTATATAGCATTTGCTGAATGACCAAATACCTATTATCCTCATTACAACAATCATTATTAGCCTCATAAATAAAATCTGAAATGAGAGCAGTAGTATACTACGAAAAAGTATTTGAAATATAGATCACTGCGCCATGTATTTTATATACAAAAAATAATTAATCATATAAATTTTGTACCTACTTAAGAAACGGTTAAAAAGTAAGTTCTTATAGGCTGAGTGGCCAGGCCTAGTGTCAGAGCTAAAGTGCCGCTCGAAGGCCTCTGACATGGCCTCAGGTAACAGTTAAGAAACAGTCTTAAAACCTTAGTAGACATGTGGTTATTTTGCTGGCTCAATGTACTTTAGCAATAATGTATCTAAATCTAACCAAAGTAAAATATTTTTATTACAACTCTCTAAAAACATTCTATAAAGAACTGAGAATTATGTTACTTAACTACCTAGTTAACAGGGGTCCTCGACATTTCATATGATTTCACTCCATCAAACAATGTTTCGTGTAATAGTCATTTCGTATATTTTTAGTTCACACAACTTTTGTTTCAAATAACATTTGTTTGATAAAACAACGGTTGCGCTAATGTTCAAATGGTATAATGTTTATTTGATATAATATTCGTTTGGTGTGATTTTTGCTTTATCTAATCCTATTACATATACCCGACTTGAGTTGGTTAGGTTTGAAATGGCTGACAGATCCGAATCAGAGCACCCCGACTCCACCTAGGCTTGTGGTCCCTTCACCTAGAGTGCATATAAAAAGCGCGGTAGCCAAAAGCTCAAGGGAGGTTCTGAGGGCTTCGTTACACTCGGCCTCATATGGCTCGCTCCCCTCAGGGGTGACCGCTAGAGCTGGCGTGACCCCACCCGGAGTCCCCTCCACTGACATAACCGAGTCAGGCGACATGCGTCAGTTAAATAAATATTAGGTCAAGTATAATTTTTCGAAATTAATATTCGGTCAAACAATATTATGCAAAACAAACAATTATGTGAAATGCATTTATATAAAATAAACGATTATGCAAAATAAAATTATAGTAAATAAATATTAGACGAAATGAATAATTATGCAAACTGATTTTATATCAAGTGAAATTATAGGAAACGTTGTTATATGAAACAAGGTAGAAATGTTCAGATGTAATAACTTAATCCTTGAAGAAATAAAACACGAAAATTTTAACCTGAATTTCAAAATGTTTGCATAGCAGCTATCTTATCTCAGCCCTACGAATATTTGTTTTAAGATTAGATGCCAAGCTAACTTTTAAATTGCTCACTTGTGTTTTTACCGAATAGGTGCAGCCAAATTGGGCCATGGGCATTTGTGTGTAATTTTTGTCTACTAAACAGTTTAGGTACTTGTTTATCTGGAATTATGAAGATTTATGGAGATGGATAATCCCTTTAAAATATATCATTAAGAATTGTCTAGACATTTTATTTTAAATTACAAACTTTAACTTTAAACTTCTAAGGGCCTTGGCGGGATATATTGAATAGGTCAAATTGTTGAATTGATTGAATGTCATGAAAGAAATCTGCAATACAATAAAATCTGCATGTCTATTGCTTATGTTTTACCTACATGCTATGCTTAGAAAAAAATCAAAAAAATATAAAAAAATAAAAATATAATATATTAAATCAGTTTTCATGGATTACGTGTATTAAATATATATTATATTTATTTATAGTATTTATTGTCATGTAAGTATATATATTATTATATTTATATATATTATTGTTCAGTTATGTATCTTGTATTTAATAGTATTATTTTATTGTATTTATTAATAAGTGTTATGCATCTCCCGTCTGTTTTAGATTTAATTTATTTCAAATCCATGGTTGCCTGGAAGAGATCGCTGTTAGCGATAAGGCCGCCACTTGTGGCACTAGTTCTTAAGGTTCTTTCTTTTATTGTAATTGTTATTTTTGGTGTGCACAATAAAGTGTTTCTATCTATCTATCTATCTTAGCACTCTGAGCTATAAATATATCAGAAATGTTGTTTTACATTCGCTATTTTCATCAACAGCATAGTAGCAGAAGGATGCTACTAATTACACAAAATACCAATTAATGTGGTCAATTCTGACAGTTTTAGTTGACAGTTCTAAACTAATTAAAATATTGCTGTCACTTTTTTACTAGGCATGTTAGCTAAGGGCAGCAATACTTGACAGACCAAGACAAAGACAGAATTGACCACATTGTGGTTTAAGTTGACAGAACTAAACTAACTAAAGTATTGCTGTCCTTAGCTAACATGCCTAGTAAAAAAGTGACAGCAATATTTTAATTAGATGGTAGATTCTGGCGGTTTTAGTTGACAGTTCTAAACTAACTAAAGTACTGCTGTCACTTTTTTACTAGGCATGTTAGCTAAGGACAGCAATACTTTAGTTAGTTTAGAACTGTCAACTAAAACCGCCAGAATCGACCACATTGTCTTACTAAACATCTATATCAATATATAAAACAAAGTTGGGGTTAGTTACACCGTTTATAACTTATGAACGAATGGACCAAATGATCTTTGAATTGTTGGATTTGTCTCCACCTGAATAGGAGAATTAACATTGTTTTTGTTATTTTTATTATAGGCAGTACAAAGTTCGTTGGATCAGCTAGTTTTTAATACATCTATGAATGAAATCAATCTGCTATGTCGCTCCTCGCCCAATCATACTCATGACACCATACAGATTGGAATCGAGGCCGACATATTGTTTCCATTAACATGATGTCGAATATCATTGTCTGATGTTAGGCCGATTGATCTCACTTTACTATGTTCATAGTTTTCAATGGAAAATGAATCTTGTCTGTATGAGTTTGGAGTTGTTTGTGATCTAACACATTAATGTAATTTCTAGTGGGTACATAATTTGTTGAATCATTTTAAATTCTCCCAAATATTGTCTCATAATGATCTGACTTCACCATCTTATGGAACAATGTCCTGACAGTGTGTTCTTCTATGCTCCTATTTCACCCTCCTGATCTAAAGGTTTAAGTAGCAAAATGTCCAACACCGCGAAATGTCTAATGAGCAGTACGCCTAATTAGCAAAATGTCCAAGCAGCAAAACGTTTAACTATCAGATGGATACAGATAACAGAACCAAATAAATTATAACATTTAAGTATATATATAAAATATACTGCAGAATAGTTTATAATATAATCCCAACTAAAATTATAAAAGCGAACTGTGGTAACTCTGTCTGTTTGTAACACAACTAAGTGGCTAAACCGATATTGACGAAATTTGTCATGGAAGTAGTTTGTATCAGAAGCCCGGACATAGCATGCTTTCACGCTTGATGCAGCTAGTTTTATATCGTTTGTATGTATATCGACTATGTGTAATAAATATTGGTACCTCAATATTATGCTTATATGTTGGTACCTTATGCCTTAATAATACATAAAACATTTCTAGATTTACACTACAATACTATATGTTAATAATATTTACTGGGATATTAACCATGATTATGTTGTCATAGAAACAAAATTTGTGTTTTGTTGTGTGTCATAGAAATGTAATGAACAACAACGATAGTTTAAAACAGTGTTATAATTATTTTTGATATTTTTACATACTTGTTCGTTTTTTACTTAGGTATTTAATAATAGTACATATTGACCAACATAGCACACTTGCTATGTTGGTCATTACACTAGAGGCGGTATTATGCGCGCGAGCCGCAGGCGAGCGCAATAAGGTAGCCGAGAGTGTATTGAAACATAGCACAAGAGTTTCATACGACTGTTTTCATCACACTTGCGAGGAAAAAACAAACTTTTTTTTGATAATAATCAACCACACAGAGAATACGTCAACAAACATTTGCGCCTTAGCCAACAATGCGCGCGCAGGTTGAAATTTACTTCAGCGGCAAAAGAACTCTTTGTTGGTATTACAAAAAAACTGTAAGTATTACCCGGCTATATAAAGAGTGCTTCGTATACATACGTCTAATTGCAGTCACGTACAAACTTGACTGTACCGGGTTATACCTATTATAGCACAAGTGCCGTAATGTAAAGTAAAAAGCACGGGTGCGTAATAGCTTGGATTATGAGCCTAAAACCGATGCAATAAGATCCATTTTACGAACAAGTGTGATGAAAAAAATCGTAAAAAAAACTGAAAGGAGTGACACCGCTTTATGTCAGTAATTTTCCTGTGAAAACTTACCTCACATTAGATTCTCCGAAATGAGTCATGTGTGCTGGCACTCGACCACGGCCGGCTCCGTTATCATCCCTAGATGATAACGATAGCTTCCAATCGATATCGCATCGATAACGGTACCCTACGAATAAGTAATCTTTACCAAATTATTCCATTACAAGTCTATAGTATAATATATATCGCACTTTAACGTATTTTCTTCTTGCTTTATTCTAGGTTTTATATAGGGTGGGGCGAGGTAATGTTTTATGATGTAGGTTAAATACTTTGTCTGAGTGTGACAAACTCGTAAATATTATTATAAAATTGTATTTTTAAGCTACGATTTTTTAGTTGCTTCACAACTAAAAAATGTATGTGTCTTATATATCAATCAAAAGTAATCTAGTGCTACCTAGCGTCATCATAGAGTGCCATAAACCGCCACACCCAACCTCGTTCGGGCTGTTAATTTTTTATCTATATCTATTACCGGTGATATTTGCTGGCCACTTCGATAATCACGTAATTACAATTGATCGGTGTCTGCTGCGGAATTATTAAGAAAGCATAATACTGCTGGACATATTATAGGCCTATGCTCGAAGGGCGATTGGGCCAAATCTATCAAGCTGTCCCAGTTGCGGTAGGATTCACCATACGCCATTTTTTTTTCTCTGGAGGTATGAAGGCATTTTAGCAATGTTGTCCTCCACCGATAAGCCAGTCGTATGAAAATCCGTACATAAACTAAATTTTTTATCCACTAACTCACGATTTCGAACCCGTCTCCCACTAACTAGACTACGACTTCTCACCTGGCAAGAGGCTCTAATTATGGTTCCATTTCAAAAGTATGGAAGTAAATAATAGCTAACTGGAGTTAATAAGAAAAACGCATACACGCAAAGCCTACCTTCTCTGGTTACTGTTTCTCTTCGGATTTAGCGCTACAGTTTTAAATCTACACAAGAACATCTACGAAGTTTTAGGGTATCATTGTTGAATCAGGAACAAACACAATTCAGCTTTTTTTATTTTTTGTATCCGTTGTTCCAAACTCGTCTCTTTTTTCATGTCTTTTTATACTACTACAGTAAACAAATATCCTATCTTAAATTCTAGAGCTCAGTAGTTTCGTATCTGCAGTACCTAGTATTTATATTGAACAGTAGCTACAAACTTGGAACCACTGGTGCTTTCGAATTGTGTTTCCCGTTCCCACTTTACAGCTCCCATTGTTAGAACAAGATACGAGGTTTCCGTAGAATGCTTTCAGTAAATTTCTACACGATAAAGTTTGAATAAAGGCAAACCCATTTTTGTAAATTAATTATCCCACTTCTAAAAGAGGCATCTTAAGACGGGCTTATTTAGGTTTTTGCAACTTTTGATACATAAGTTCGCATACTTCTAATTTGAAAAAAAATACGGAGTTAGTGTAATATCATAGATGAACATATTATTTAGACAATTGTAAATTTAGAAACATGATTGGTAACAACTCGCTCGATAGAAAAAAATACCGAAGCAGTGTCTATTTTTAAACCATTTTCAGTTTTATGTCCTAATTACAGCACATAGACACATTAAAAAAATATGTATTATAAGTTAATAGTATTTTGGAGAGCATGCTGAGATTCAAAAGTTATTAAATTCTATACTTTTCAAGTAATCTGAGAAAATCTTCAAAAATCGAAGTTTGACACGCACGAATCTGCGTAACCGCCATATTTTTGCTCCGCTAAATGTGACCCTAACTGATACAGCTTTAGACTAATTATTGAACTCATTAAAAAATGTGCTTGAAACGTGAAATACCCGGCCTTAAAGATTTCCCCGACTGTTGTCGTGCTTGATTAGCTAGGTGTTTAATAATACATCTGATGTTAGACTGTGGCTGTGCGATACCTAATTGTTCCCAGCGACAATGATAAGATGAATGGACGGGAAATAAGCGCACGGATTTTGAAGACTATATGTTGAGCGCCGGCTCTCCTCTCGCGTCATACTCTGCCTTTGCGACATGCGAGCCGTACGATACGACAATACAAACTTCTAATACATGTATATGTGTTATATTTTTGTCATGTAGTAATTAGATTCGCTATCTCTATTTTCTGGCAAATCTAATATGCATACTTTTAGCTAGGTATGCTTGATTGTGTTGACTTATTAATTTTGAACGATTTGCAAGTGCTGGGCCCGTCCATTCCAATAACACCGTCGCTGATTGTTCCTCATATACGAGTACATACAGGTAGGTTTTTATTATCAATTAACCGCATGGGTTTGAAAAATAAGCATAAGTAATTTATACTTCTTATATGGTATCTAACGGTATGGGCCATGCCACTGGATTTCGGTCAAGAAACATGGCGAGGAAACCTGCTTCTGTCCGGAGTAGACATTCTATGGCGTATGTGAATCCGCTAACCAGCACCGACCCAACTTAGTGAAATATTGGCCATTCACCCTTTGAAGTAGGGATATGTTCAGCAGTAGGCTGTTAAGGGCTGACGGACCTAACAAATATTAGCTATTCCGTACTTCATACACTCGTACTGAGGAGCAAAAAAAGTAAATGATTTTTCATTCTAATATACACGTTTTTTCGCCAAGTAATAACTTGTTATAAAACTTAGATAGATTACTTTAGTAATCGCCCTAACGTAACAAGAGATTATTATAATCTGTCAACTAATAAATCTTCATGCTTTTAGTTATTAAAAAAAGAAACCTTAATACCGCGAGGGAAAAAGATCAGGAAGGTAGAGTAAAATTTAATCAATAGGCTAGATGACTGTTTATTTTATATTGTCCCATTAAAATGTGGCCCATAAATATAGCTGATTAATTAACAGAAAATGAAAATCTGATCAAAAATAAGCAACTTATAAGAATTTTAATATCATGCTAGACGGAGGCGAAACAGCAAATCGTGACGTTTTTTCTCTGTACGCCATATAAATTCTGTTCTGACAAGTAAGGCGTGACGTCATTTTTTGTTTTGTGGGAAAGGGACAGAGTTGTCTCTAACAAAAACTTTAAATACTCATATATCAGAACATTATTAACCGATTTAAATATTTTTTTCTATTACCATAATATATTTACTTAAATTCTTCATCAAAGCTATTGGTTTCAACGATATAAACATCAGTCATCTACCCTATTATTAGGTACGAGCTTAGAGTTTATTACTCTGAGGGTACGAGTCTGATGTGGATACATTATTTATTCGCGTTAATAATATAGTAAGCGGTTAACTTTTTTGCAATATGTACTCATTCGCTGTACAAGTACATGAATCTACGAATCGAAATAGTAATAAGATTGTAAGGTAGGCTTTGTTGTAGGCCCGAGTCACGTGCTCTGTTTAGATTAGAAGAGTGCCAGTTCCAGTGACTACTTGCGTTTTAAAAGATCGAAGATACCTGCCTTTCCCATTGTTATTTTGTAAAATAATTATTGGAAATCTCTCTCTTCCTAGTAAAATCTGGAATTCCGAATAACGGAACTATAATTTTTGTATTGAGCGTTTACTCGTTATAATAATTAACTCTATAATATTGTCCTCGCCTTTAGATTCGAGCCAGTTGGTATGTATATGTATATTAGCTAAATTAAATAAAACGATACTTTTTTTTATTGCCAGCGTGGGGATTATGGCAACACCCCTCTATAAAGGGGGAGGCCTTCGTTCAGCAGTGGACGTTTTATGGCTGATTTGCTGAGCTGTTTGGTTCCAGGCTTTGTCGGCTTATTAGATGACGGAAGACTAGTCACTGAAGACATTTTATGATAGTCTTCGTCTTCACATTGAGATTTCAATGTCGCACTCGGTCGGTCTAACTAAACTCTCGATTAGAACTGGTCTCAATAGCCCGAGGGTACTTTCAAGCTTCCCATAGCGTGCAAAAACTGATAATAGCCTTTAAACAGGTTGTCGACTTGTAGACTACCCGAAGACGTGATATAGACATGACAGGTTCAATTTTACAAATGTTACAAACGTAATGTGCTCTTGAGAAAACCGAGTATTTAGAAATATTTCTCTTTTATTATTATTTACACAAATATATTCTTTCCAATACCAAAAGAAAAATCCCAACAAGCAAACCCATAGCCGCGTTGCCGCACCCTGGATTTATGTTGAGGGGCGTTGCCTGCCTCAAAGCTAATTTCATAATAATTGTATTATTGTAACTAAGTCACGGACAGAAGGCAAATTAATTCGTAGAACATGTGTATTAATGGGATTGACCGCCCATTATTCATACACACATACATACATGCCTCTACATTCACATTAACGACTTTGCTTAAAAATGCCGCTTAAAGTTAAATAACGTTAGTTAGTATTGCGCATTTGATTTTTGTATTGTGCAATAGTTACCTACCTGAATGACGCTTATTCAAATTTTTTGTAAGGGCCCAGTGTTTAATAATAATGCAAGCAAAACGAATTCTATGTTTTTAAAGCATAAACAGTAAGAAAAAAGTATGACCTCTGGTAGGACTTGAACCTGTATACGAGCAATCTCTTCTCAACTGTTTATGATTTAAAAACATAGAAATAACCAAAGCGTGGAAACACTTCATATAAAAATATTAATAACTAATCCTATCTCATTTTACCATGGCTAGAAACCGGCAATGAAAACAAACAGTAATAATGATCCTGAACCACAATTACGTATGTAGACCGCATTCCCCGAGCCTCACCAACTCGCGCCTTCTGTCCTGTGATTTTTATTTTTGTTGTCGACGACGGCTCACGAAATAGCTGCAACCGTTAAGATAAGACTTAACTTCGTTTCGTACTTACTATACGTAGTGCAAACTGCTTAGAATTGTGAAACTTACTGATTTAGTCTAAAAACTCATTAATTTGGTGTTAAACATTAGTAATCTTTCACGTGTTGAGTATAGAAAAAGAAATATTTGCTAATAGGTCGCCACAAAGCTCATTACCAATTTGATTGATAGATTGATACCATCATTTTAATCGAGACATTTCTCTAGTCATCGTCCGCGTGATTGCGTCCAATTTGTGTGTATGGCATACTTGCGTCAAACGAGGCGAGATACTCGTTACAGGGGGCCACACATCTTAACCTCCATTAAGCCACTACATTGCCTGATGTGGCTGCCTCCCACGGCTTCCTTCGCCAATTCTAGCTAACTGTCATATTCGCATTTGGACTATTTCGCCGGCGGGTCCATTGCCCGAGGGTGTTTCCTATTTTGGTCTCTGTCCTATTTCAAGTTAATTGGACTTTAGGCTGCTAGGCTGTTTTAATCGAACTTGTTTGGCTAGCGACTATTTTGATCCTCGTGTAGTAAGTTGCTGTGGCCTGCATTGTATTGACGATTTACAATTTGATCCCTGGGCAATTATAATCCCTTATCCTTATCATTTTTGAAACTCTTTGCTGGTCAATCTTTTTCGAACAGCTAAGTGTACATCCTAGTAAGTTAAATGGGTCCTCTATATAAATATTTGCCGCGAGATTCAAATAATTTAAACTCCCGGTAACATTCCTGGAGCGACTCTTGCCGGCCAAATATTTGCATTTGGAAACGTTTCCGCAACCGTGTCGCTGCACGATAAGCCGGACCAGGTTCATTCACATTGCCGCTGTCTCCTCCGTTGCTGGTATCTTTTTAATCGTGTCCTCTTATCTCACCTAATATTTGGCAAGGGGAAAATAGATATCGTCAAAATTACCGACTTAAATCGATTGCTTCATAATTTTGCATTTGCATGAACTCTGCTATACAAAAGTACCTAGTACATAATACAAACAGTCTTGATCCTTAATTCTGGATGTATTTTCTAAAGCCGTTGAATACGTTGTTGTATAAAACTTAGTTGGGCAATAATGTCACGTACATCATTGTTTGCAGAGGGGTTCGCGCGTGGATTCTTAAAATTCCCCTCTAGATTAATCTTACCGCACCATAGTACATTGGGAGGGTTGGATAGACGAGAATGTTCGTAGTATTTCTAGGTTCTTATTGTGTAATCACTTATTATGGAACTTCTTTGCAAAATGAGTTCTTTACATCACTTTGTATTCACAACAGCGCTTGTCTGTTTGTAATCTTCATCAAATAAAGTCCCGAACTGTGCCGGAACAGAGGATGTTTGATTGGTGGAATGTGGTTCGTCATCAGAATTAATGTGGAGTCATACCCTACTAGTTTTATCTTCGGAGCCTTCCATACGTTCCAATTTATTAAAGGCTCGCGAAGGATTAAAGTCAATTGATGTGCCTATTCTAAAATAAGAACAGAATTAATAAGACCGTCAAAAGATAGAATTCGATTCATGTCGTTAACTAGCTCAATTGTATTGAAATCTCATATATGCTACATAAATTACAATTCCGATTTCCACAAAAACTCTACTACTTATCGAGCTTTTTGTGCCCCCAAATGATTAATAGACAAGTTAGCACGTTTCGTCTAGCGCAAATGATAAGCTTTATCACCTATTCGCAGTAGAAAAGTTTAGACATGAGTTTATGTTTGAAGCTGTTCCTAAAATGGTTACAGTGACAAAGTTCTACACTGTATTATGGTACTTGTACTGGGTATCTAGTATAACAGGTAAAGTCTTCCTTTGTGATAGGGCGATCACCTCTATACGAAGGTCAAGTATTTGTCGTACCTGCGTATTCATCCTTTACACCTTTACGATTCTTGAAACCTTATCGACGTATTCCTTGAAATACTGAGAGATAAGCAGTACACCAATAATCATTGTTTAGTCTTTGAAGTCTATCGATTCCTCACTTTAATCTTTACCTACCTAGTTTTCGTGTAAGTACCGACCTGCTCATGCCAATATTTTTACTATCCATAAAAGTTTAAATTGCTACTATGATTTTGGTCCATTAGGTATTCTTAGGCTTAGTAGTTCTTAATTTCACTGTTTCCTAGTTTATGTTCTGTTTCTTTAAGAAGCAACTTTTTTTTTGCTAGAAATGTCTCTTACTTTTGGGGTTTTCTAGACTAGATCCCAAATAACATGCAAACCTTCGTACTAAAACTACCTGCAGCCAACTTTCGTAACTTGTAAGGATTCTCGAACACGTCTGCCATGCAAACAAACTTATTACGTAATCCAGTTGCAACAGAACACATAACATGCTTTGGTGCACTAGAAGCCTTAGAAGCCAGGTGGATCTGAAATCATCTCTTCGAAGTGACTGTCTACTGAGTATAGCGCCGAAGTGTGCTGAAACCAGCTTTAGGAAGCCCCTCGTGGAGTTCGACGCACTCGTATTGATTTTGCAGCCTTTTATGTCTCCGTCTGAAACTGCAATATTGCAAATTATTTAATTTATGCATAGAATGAAGGTAGAATGTTACGAATGCGTTAGTAATCATAAAACGAATAAAATTTGGTGCAAGTTTGTAGCGCTCTGGTTAATTAATTCTTATAAGTAGTTGTTATGAATCTTCATTGTAGGAAACAAAAAGATCTTGCCTGTTACTTAACTAATTTTATTATTGGTACTTGAATAACTGTTTTTGTGTCTTTTCGAATATAGTAAGCCCAATGAAAAGATATTGTAATCAAATTATTCATTAACGTACTAAATTAAGCGTGTTGATGAATGCACCTACAAGTAACCTTAGAGAAAACGTGTGCACATTTAGACTGCTCATGGAATTCGATGTAAACAAAACCGTTTAGTGTACATACCTTTTCATTTACAACGGCTTGCAGTCACGTGCATTAAAACATGACCTTGCGAGCTTTAATTATTTAATACCAGTAAAATTTGAATTCAAATGAAATAAAGTAATGTACAAGCAGATTTGAAATTGAGGTAATTTCGTCTGTTCCAAGTTTGCATCCTGATTTTGCTTATGTTGTTATCTCGTAGTGATGATTGAGGTGTATCACAGGGTGCTAATTCAAGTCCATTACTTTAATTTATGTTCAACAAATCCACACTCATGTTTCTTCAAGTTTATTAGAATACAATATGCTATGCCAGAGATATTATGAAAATAATTATGAGACGTTGAGAGTTTATAATCTAATTTTATATATTGTAAAGAAAATTTAATTCAATCAACACTTGTTCTTGGCCGAAATTGCAACCGTCCCATAGTTCGCCCTCACAACGACCGGTGTCGGATTTAATTTCGGCATTTTAGTATTCTTTTACGATTCCCACGGTATTAGCTAACACCGTATTACCGTACTAATGTGCAGCCGGTACAGTTTTATTGCTGACGTAACTTGACGGTAATGAACACACGGACTATTTTTGCTGTACGTTTATCGCGCGCTAGGGAATCACCGATCCGTGCGTTTTATTGCTTTTCTTAGATTTTGGTTTTGAACGCTTTTGAATTGCTTTGTAATTAGTTAAAAGTTTTCTTTCTGACGTTTGCTGGTCACAGATCGATGGACATTGCATAAGTAGTATTAGGTAACTAGAATCAATTATTCTACACTTACCTTTAGTTTATAGCATTCAAGAAAATATAACTATCTGCATTAAAATGTATTTTTGTCTTGCTTTGTATTGAATGTCATCATCAACGTTAGCCTTTAGACCCTGAACAAAGTATTTTTTTTTAATGTTTATATGCTTGCGTTTGAGTGCCATCTCGTCTGATAATAAACGAAGATGCAGTCTACGATGGAGCACGCTTGCTAGCTATAAAGCGTTCCCTCTTCCCTACTAAGACACGCCATTCAGCGTGTTCTTTGCCTTTCCGCTTCCAACCATTGCCAGCTCTCCTACGTATATCATCACTATTCCTTGTCTCAGGGCGTCCTACGCTAGGTTTTCTCGATTAGTGTTCTACACTCCGGTTTTGCGGCAAAAATGACAAGCCCACTGCCACTTCAGCTTACTAATAAAATGCTGAACTTTGTCGGTGGCTTTAGTTCTCTGTCGAATTACTTCGTTCCTGATTCGATCTCTAACAATTGAATACTTTCCCTATGCACCTGTAATGTAAGGTATTTTTGAGTGCATGCCTGATATGTAGCACCTTCTAAAAATATCGATTGTGACATTTGGATACTTTATCAGCTCCTGATAAACTGTTATCGTACTATCGAACGGTACTTTTGGCCCTTTTCAAGGGTATTCCAAACATGAAGGTTTTTAAATTGGGTTTTATACGTTTCATGAAAATATGATTATTAAATTGCTTAAATGTGTATTAATGATTCATATACACCACTTTCAGTCCTCTTTCTGATTCCTTTTTCTGAGCAGAGTAAAATCGACCAAATAAACAAACTTAATTTGTTTGGAAACTGTGCGCCGCAAAAATTGTAAAATTGGCATTACACCACAAGTGCTGTGACTGCCATTACAACTGCAGTTCAGATTCACAACGCGCCACGAATGTGTTACATTGCCCGCAGCAAATGTCAGGCCCCATTTCATATTTTCAATCCGAAATCCGAATCCTATTCGGAAAATACACCGTCTGTCTCCGGCATCTTGAATGCAGAAGAAGCGAAGAGTGTTCCGTATGAATTAGATTTGGTTGGGTTTAGAATTTAGAAAAGAAGTTCTGCTCTCTCAACTTCCCTACGCCGAGCAAGACGAAATACCAATGTAAGATTAATTAAAGTAAGAATGGTAATGAGATTGGGATGGGCTTTCGGGACTTATTGTCTCCAATCAAACAAACATTTAAGTGTGAACATTTTGTTAACATTTAATACCACACGCTGTTTTGCAGTAGCATCACTTGAGAGACAATTCAAATTCCAGGCAAGGTGTGTTTACCATCTTCCACCGAACCGTCACTTAACATCAAGCGAGCTATCGCCGAACATCTAGGATAAAGAATACTAATAATGTATTCGCTTAAGTTGTCTTTAACTCGTAATAGAATTAGATACATTTAACTCGCATAACTTTCCCCCATAGTGCCCATATTATATACTGTTTGGTCCTGTTATTTACCTGGATAAGTGTTCCGTCCCGACTCCCAAGCCGCATTCTCCCTGAAGGTCGTCCCGGACGCTCAGGTATGTTATCTGACCGCCGTTTATCGGACGCTCGTTATGAATATCAGTTGCTATGTGGTTAAAAGTAAAATACTTTCGAGGTACGGTACACTAGCAGGCTACTATTGATAGCAGGCTTAGGTTTTAAAGGTAATGGTTATGTGGTAAACGTAGAATGAATATTTCTGAAGCGTCATCGCCTGCAACGTTACTTATGTTGTAGACGAAAGCTTCTGATTGCTCTGATACTAAACTGTTGTATATCTAGCGCAAATATATGGATATTGCTGTCCACATTGGATATTGCTTGTGCCCTGAGCCGGAGCCTTCGATACTGTTGATCTGTATTATTTTATCTGATCGCTCATATTTTCGTTCAAATAAGACATCATCCGACCTCTGTGGCAATACGAGTACAAGCGAGCTAGCAACAAATGCACTCGCTTTCACTTTAGGCGAGCAAGAAAGGGATTGCTTTGGCTTGCATTTCTCAAGAGCCACAATACATAAAGTTTGTTGACTTCTATGTTGGTTGAGATGTAAAAGTGATCTTATTTACATGGAAGAAGAACACTGACTGACAAACGATGCGCAACCAAAAACGGTGGGAGTACATAGGGCTTTCGCTTTTCTGTGGGTGTACATCTATATGTACAAGCATGTTGCTATTTGCTAATGACGTAGTTGAATGAGAACTAAGAAAGGATAATTGATGAATCCATTTTAAAGGGGTTAAATAGGATTTTGCTTGTGACCTACACACTTGCGGTATTTTTGCGATACCTTAACTGGGAGAGGCCATTGGTTCCTGATACTGAAACACCAGTTTTTAACTTGTTTGGCTTAATGTCTCCTATGTATTATAAAATCAAAAGTAAATTATTTATATTAACATAATAATACATACCTACATATTTATTGCACACCAGACACAAAGTAACTTACGAGCAAATCAGGGTACAAATATTGAGCAGTACAAGGGAGGCAATATCACCTTAAGCAATTTCTTCTAGGCAACCTTGGTAATGGGTATGTCCTAAAACTGAATCCAGAGCCACCGGTCGACGGGCAGCAGCGTCCTCTCGGTTAACAGTGGTGTGGATTCTGTGATCCCCAAGCCGCCTAAAAAGCGTGGGGTCCCCCCTGTTAAGGGAGGCCTTCGTCCAGCAGTGGACATATTCTGGCTGATGACAAACCTTTGGATGGAGAGGACTGAATATTTTAGAATCTGTTACTATTCTTACCCGCTATGGTAGCATCCGATCGTACTGAAAAATATCAATTTCTTATTCTTTCCATATAATAAAATGTTAAATCTCAAATCTGATCGCTCTGGTTTAGATGATGAGCTGGTACGCTGGTATTCGAGTAGGTGAAGCAGGATGCAACGTATTAAGACAATTGTTGAGATAAGCCAGTGATTCAATAAAGAGTAAGATTTGCACTTGCCGGAAACAGAACAAGTGACATCATTGAATTAAAGACGAACTGCAGTAATTGAGAAAGTAGGATATTGTTAGTTGAGGGACACATTGTATTTGTTTTGCAGTTATTTTTAATGTAGAATACGCCACAATCCTCTCATAAGGAAAGAACAAGAAAAAACCCACATCATCATCATCAGCCCGGAGACGTCCACTGCTGAACGAAGGCCTCCCCCTTAGACCGCCAAACTGTACGACAACCTGCCATTTGTATCTACCGGTTCCCCGCGACTATTACAATGTCGTCGGCCACATAGTGGGAGGCTTACCTACGCTGCGTCTTTTGGTTCGCGGTCGGCACTCAAGAACCTTTCTTCCCCATCGGTTATACAATACATCTTTATTGTAAACCAACAGTAAAATATCTAAAAAACGAATAATGGTACATACATCGGCAGTACAAGGGCGGCCTTATCACCTTTAGCGATTTCTTCCAGATAACCTTTGGATGGACAGAACAAACAAATTTTGTATTAGTTATCAGTTCTTCGAGCGAGAAAAAACCACACCTCAGTACAAATCATCGTTCCATTCTACGTATTGCGGTAATTTCACGCATGGGACACGATATTGGCATGTTTGGAATATGTCCCTCAATAGCAACCACGCCTGCCGTTCCGCCAGCTAATATCGAGAGCGTGTCCCGTTTCCTACCGCGTTGCATTATTCAACAGTTGCTCGATTATTGCTAGAAAACGATACGATAATAATCGATATTCACTTTTGCGTGCATTCGTTTCCATAGAAAAATTGAATGGTAACCATCGATACTGAGTTACTGAAGCTCTAAATGGGTCATAAAATTCGGAAGTACTGCGCTGTGTCATGTCAGTATATGACCAAGCGATGCGATGGTTTCCGAATCTACTGGGCCAGATTGACGTAAGCTTTTTTTAATGCAATTGAGTGACTAGACGAGCAAGACGTTTGCCTGGTTTGTAGTGGTAGGACTCTACTGCAGAGTCCGCCTGGGGAAGTACCACACCTTTGCCAGTTATTCAACCGCCAAGCAGTAGTGTGCAAGCATTACTGTGTTCCGGTTCTGGGTATGAAGAGATTTAACATCTAATATCTCAGACTGCGGCGGCGCAGGATTGTGCTCGCAAGTTCACAATTCTTCTCAATTCTCAAGTATGATTAAGTTTGAAATAAACTTACTTTTTTTCTTTCTTTTGCATCTTACAGTTTAATAGGGCTACGCTTGGTAGGCGGCTTGGGGATCGCAGAAAGCTCACTACCGCGTACCGAGAGGACGCTGCTGCTCGTTCTCCGGTGTTTCTGGGTGTAGTCCCCCCGCTATTAAGAGTGCGCCTAATGCCAGAAAAATATCAGATTTCACCCGCACGTTTTGCATTAGTTTAGAGTCGAAAATCGCATGATATAATTGATGATGATAGTGACTTTGAGCATATTAGGTGGAATTTTATTTAATTATTCAAAATATAGGCATGAAATAAATAAAATAAACGGTTACTCTGCTAAAACATTAGTCTGACTGTGTAATTCGTAAAAAATAATGTGGTGTTGTCGCTGATAATTTAGTGCATTTGAATTAAAACAGTATTTTTATTGTTAGTTATTTGTAATTTTCTATTAAATAATCTTGAATATTTTCCAAAATTCTATTCGGTTACTCGGCTTCTATAGAGTTTTCCGCTACATATAGTATTTTTTTAATCTGAAGATTTACGTTTTTAATACTCAATACTCAATATTTTATTGCAAACATTATGTAACTTATATAATACATGCAGATCTTATTAGCACAATTTATGGACGTAACGACATAATGACCCCATTGGGGTATAGCAATATTGTGCGGAGCGGCTCAACAAACAACGCATCAAGCGATCATTAAACAACATGCTCATTAAACGATGTGTTTAAAAATACACCTTTTACTTACTTTTGGCATTGGTCGCCCCCTTAAGGTCCCCCTTTTCTAAGCCTTTCTGGCCTTTGTCTAACAGTGGTCATCTTCTGGCTGATGATGTGATGTGTGTATACAGTTTAGTTAGAAATCTAAATTCATCATGGCATACATACAAAAACTATAAGGCATATACATTAATTTATATCTAGTTTTATTATTATAAACGTACGAATCAATAAAGGCTGTCTGTTGTAAAGCAATTAAACGTACAAATTGGTTTACCGTTACGTTTTCATTACCTCAATTTACCATGAAGACTTCATCGGAAAGGTAGCAGTGCTTTTATCAACACTTAAACGGAAATAATCCTTATTACACTGTGTATAAGGAAGGGAATGGATGAAGGTTGAAGGAGAGGTGAATTAGGATGAGAGAAATTGAATGTGGGTTCAAATGTTACGGTACTGCGCCTTCTTGTAATACTTCGTGATGTAAATTAAGTTCATCGACTCAATAGTAGAGAAATATCAATCTTTTACGGAAAATTCTAGAAAATAATTTCGCCTGAAATACCTCTGCTTGACATCGAGTATCTTAGCTTAAGGCCCAGAATAAAGCGCGCTATCTTGCTCGCAAATTTCATTATATTGGGAAAACAATACAAAGGTTCAGCAAAAACGTAAAATGTTTTGGTGCCGACAATTTCTGTAGAGTTGATTTATGCCATTGTCGTACCGACAGAGATCGTCCCACATTAAAAAATCTGCTTTCGTCCCGCTTTGTATGCCGTAGTGGGAAATTTTTGTTTTATCTATGTTTATGTATGAAAACTTGTTTGGAACAAAATTTAAGTCCTGCTGAACCTTTGCGGTATTATTCTCAGCAATCATACTGGCGATAGCAATTTTTACAAAGATTGGGTGACTTTAATTCAGTAATTTCATACTTTCAACAGTTTTGGAATAAATATGCGAATATTGAAGCGTAGTAGTAGGTACTATTCTGAGGCCTCAATGTTGATTCCTTCGAATACTTATTCGCACGAGTTATTGAAAGTCAGTATATTATTGTGCGAAATTTTATGCGATGGATTCAAAAATGTCACTGAAGTGTTTCGTGCAGGGCTATGCGAAAGATAAGTCATAAAACAAAAAATAAATCGTGTTTTAAATTTATGAAATTCTTAAAATTTGTCAAAGGCCTTCTATATAGGGTTAGTTCTAATCAGTTAGCATCCTTTTAATATTGTGTACATCAAAACAAACAACTTTTTCTGTGGCCAACATTAGAATCGCGAAAAAATTATTAATAAATAAATTATATAATTAAATTATTACAAAAAGTTCATCGACCTTGGGAAAAATGTGTGGAACAGCTGTTTTTTTTTTGCTATTTCAGTGTTGGAACCATAGTAAAAGTTGTTTGTTTTGATGTATAGAATATGCCCTAAAAGCATGCTAACTGATTAGAACTAACCCTGTGTAAGCCATAAACAACCTACTAGGTCCAGGTCCATCTACCACGAATTTATCCAGGAACCAACTGCAGTGATTGTATTCTCCATCTGCCTAAATGTAATAAAGTTAACTTAAAACCTATAATAAAATAATTCATCAGGTTTTAAAATATGCAATACGTCAGATGCGAAGGAAACCACTATCGGAAGGCTGACGAGCCTGTTACCCGTTCAGAATGTCAATGGGTGTCTGAGTCACGCGTGCCTCCGCAATCACCAGCTATTTGTAGTTGCCATTATCAATGACGTCTGCTCGGCCCTGTTCAGCTTCCATCGCCGGCTCCACGTGGAAGAATTATAAACAATCTGTACTAGACAAGACTTGTTAATCGACTACAGTTTTCTCTCGTAACTCCATCGATAGGTACAACTTCTTCACATGTGACGGTGGATGTTGAATCACCGCGTTTGTCGCACGATAGTGGCTAGCTATAATTGTTGTTGGACAGAACAGGTTATCATTACCGGAATCTGATTCATGATATCCAGTTTATCCGCATTTTGTGCACCTGTAATCTGGTTATTCCTAAAACTTTTTGTCATACACATACACAAGTACGTGTCACGATGCACACGTCATGGTTTTAATAAAATTAGTAAGAATCAAAGATAATATAATACTATACTAGGTAAGAAAGAATATAATAGTACATTATGATACGAGTGTGCTATGTTGGTCATTACACTAGAGGCGGTATTATGCGCGCGAGCCGCAGGCGAGCGCGATAAGAAAGCCGAGAGCGTAATGACTAATAGCACAAGAGTTCCATACGACTGTTTTCGTCACACTTGCGAGGAAAAAAATTTTTTTTTTTTGATAATATTCAACCACACAGCGAAAACGTCATCAAACATTTGCGGAAAATGGCGCCCAAATCAGTAATGCGCGCGCAGGTTGACATTTACTTCAGCGGAATAAGAACTCTTTGTTGGTATTACAAAAAAACTGTAAGTATTACCCGGCTATATTAAGAGTGCTTCGTATACGTACGTCTAATTGCAGTCACGTACAAACTTGACTTTACCGGGTTATACCTATTATAGCACAAGTGGCGTAATGTAAAGTAAAAAGCACGCGTGCCTAATAGCTTGGATTATGAGCCTAATAGCGATGTAATAAGATCTACTTTACGAGCAAGTGTGATGAAAAACATTTTATAATTGATTTTGGTGTTCGTTTTTAACCACGATCAAAGAAAAACGCCAAAACCGAGTCAAGTACGAGAGTCTAATAGCTCACCGAAGGTCCTGTTTCCATAACGAAAAAATAACCCGTGCTACAAAACCGCGTAATAAAAAAAACACTTCTAGCTTGCTGCTTGCTGATAGTACCTAATAATAATAATGTAATATTGAAAGAACATCATTTTAAAAATAATACAGGGCTACGTGTAACTAATCCGAAAAGAGGTCACTGTAGTCTGTAGCCATCACTTTGAACAAGTTTTACAATGGGGCCAACCCTTAATTCGTGATCAGCTGTTTCATATAAACTTTCATTCATCCTCGATTAAATTTATGGAACAGCTGAGGTTTGTTCGTCCCTATACCGGGTTACAGGTTAAGTCGACCTAGATCCTTTAGGGCATTATAGTACCTATACATCATTACTGACGGGTAATAATACAAAAAAAAACATTATTTAAAATCCGTAGTAATTAAATAGTAGTAATGTATTCCTTGGTCTAGAATGCAAAATAAAACGACAAGGTTTGGATAGGGGGTCCCATAGTCAAATCAGTCAATAATGATGTATACTAAAACCCCCTAAAGGATCTAGGTCGACTTAACCTGTAACCCTGTAGATATACCTACGTATACTAGTCTACTACTATACTCTAGTTAACTTTCGTACATACTATAATCCATTGAATGTTCAAATATCAATATTATGCACGTGGCTTACTTACAATAACTACACCTATATGTATTACTATACACAGTTACACAAATCCAGTATCTATTCATAATATTCAATGACACTGTATCATTTTATTACTTTGAGTAATGGCACTAGATTATGAACGACAAGCGCCGGCGCAACGGCTTCATTGAAGTAATAACTATGCCTGTATATTATGGTAAAGCGGAATAACCATAACTAACTATGATCACCTCAGGCGCGCCATGTACGGCGGAAACTTGTGTGACAAATATGGCGCGGATTTATTAAGCTTGCGTAATTAAAGTTTGGAATGTTTGAATTAGTAACCTGTTTATGAATCACACTAATGTAATAAATGTGACAGTTTGCGTGCAAGTTTGTTTGGTCCACTTACATCTATAAGACGCGCATCGGGCTTGTGTGGTGAAATATAATTCAAACACCCTTCGAGTCATAGGTCTACGTCGTCGTAGATCCAGCAGTAAGATAATAAAAGTTTGCAGTACATTTGAACTGGATTAACGCATACTCTACTTCCTGAATCGCATATACCTCTTACCATTATCAGGAGCAGAAATTATCGTTTTGGCTCTCTCTCCTGTACAAAAATTTGCAATAATAAAACCGCAAGTTTTAGTATTTTGTTTTTACATTTTCATGTAATTGGAATAAGGCTCCAAATGCCTATTGTTATTGTAAAAGTCCGAAGTGTCAAACGCCTCATCCGTAACCTCCTCACACGCGCGAACAATAGCTCTGGCTCGTCCCTCCGGATGTTGCCCAGGAAACCGCTGGTCTGTCACCTCAGCTGCGTCTATATTGCCAACTCTACCGTTGCTTGCATTTGCATGCTCAGGAAATTTACCATATGCACGTGGCCCATTGGTGACTGGTGAAACTTTTACTTAGGTACCTTGTACTTACTTGACCGGAATATCCTATGCCGGTAGAATACAGAACACCCTTTGCAATGCATCTCAGTGGTGTCGATTCTGTTGCACCGCTCACTAAACTAAACTTAATTTGACAGGACGAAACCTGTTGACATCCTTTTCTAACATATTGAAATGAAATGAGACGCGTATAATTTTAGTCCTGTCAGATTAGTTTAGTGAGCGGTGCAACAGAATCGACACCAGTGTCTAATTTATGAATGTGCACCACAGTATCATCCCAAAAAACTACCAGTCAGTGCTTTAATATTAAGGAGGCTTAGCAGACCCTCAGAGCTTAACCCCTTTTATACGCATCCCTATTATAAGCAGGAACCTTTATTTTTCTGTATTGTTTATCTACATACCATTTCATCCAATCTGATTTGCATTTTCGAAGTCAGTGGAACAAACATAGATAGACACGAACACAAGCACTTTATTAACATTAATAAGATGACCAAGATACCAGATACCAGCAGCCTATGAAAAGCTTTATGTTGTTGTACATTCCAATATCGATGATTATTTTACCTTGTGCAATCGTAACGAAAGAACTTTTACCATAACCTACTGAAACGTCTCTTTTATGTGTTTATAGACCTCAGCCACCAATTGCCCCCCATAGTACCACATTACTCTCATAAATACTATCAATAGGTACCTACTCGAAACGGTGCCGGACTGTCTATTTAAATCCAACACCATCATCTGCTTACATCACCGCATTCCTTGCGAACCATCAATTACTAAAGCTACTCATGGGAGCCATATGCCAATCTTATGCAATGCTGTCTGAAATATCAAGGCCATGTTGTGGTGAAGTGGTTTCAATTTCAAAGTAGTACATTTTATAATAGACATAATAATAGACAATGATGAGTCTTGGAGTTGGAGATATTCGTAGGTACATGAGCAAAGAATGTCAATTGAAATTCGATTTGGAAGCAAGCTTAAGTTACATCTGTGTTATGTCCAGTTTCAGTTTCTTCCATTCCTATGAGTTCCTGTGTCATAGACTACTTTTATTATTCCTGTTAATTGTCTTTGTCTATCTTCGTTTTAGCTAATTTCAGTAGACAGTGAATCTAGATATTGGCAACTTGGTCTTGGATCTTCACGAAATAAATTTGGTTTACCAAATTCTTCTTCTTAACAGTTTACGGAACAATAAAGGAACAATTCACATATTAACACCATATGTGTTCACGATTACGCGAAGTGTTTGGGAGTAAACACAAGGGTGCCATGGAAGGTTTCAATTTCCTCAGGCGTTACTCACCTTACTTGTTACCAGAGAAACTGGGGCAGACATAAAAGTTCCCGTTGCAACTGTTGCCAATGTTACACAGAACCACAGAAAAGCGAAAGCCCTACACAGACCTTACTCTGAGCTTACTTCGTACTAAAACACTGTTTTAAACAATCACGTTCGTTTACTAAAGTTATATTATTATTAACGGGATATTTACCGCGCCGAAATATCGGGAGCTCATTTCACAACATAATCACGATAAATATCCCGTTAATAATAATAGAACTTTACTACGTACTGTTTACAAGAATTGCAATCAAAACTTAACTTCGTTTTCTGGTACACTGTCTGGTTGCAAAAATATCTCTGGTCTCAAATTATTAAAATTTATTTTGCATAAATAAAAAAAGATTCTCGAGACTGCTTGTACTTTTTAAGGTTTCAAGTCTTTGCACTGACAATCGCAATGTGTTTTGTTTGTCTGTTCCAGTTCCTTTGAGATTTTTATGAATACCTACTGCAGCTTTTACGCAAACAATGTTAAACGTACATCTATTCCTGGATATTCACTTGAATGAGAATGTTGTCCTGCGAACGTGCTTAAATAGAACACAATCATTGCACCCCACTTCTGGTGACAGAATCATCACAATATTATCGCAGCATGAAAATGTCCTCTTAGATGACGTAATTTGGCATCGAAAGCAACAGCTGTAATAGTGCCCCGGTGACATCATTCCTACACTTCTGTGACACTGACTAGGCATATAATGAATCAATACATACGATCTCTGGTAGTTTCATTCATTCATTGCCGATCAGGATAATGTTGGCTACTTTTAGATGTAACTACATACACACTAATATTATAATTGCGTCTCTGTGAGTGTTTTGAAATCATGACGAAACTAGAAAAAAGTTAACGGACTCCTCCCCGAAACAACAGAGGGTAAAAATGGGTAGGTATGTAGAATAATCATTTTATCGACAAGGTTCATCATCGCATTGTTTGCTTATAAGTCCTTACTCTCTTTTAAGTTATTTCGTTCTTTCTCTCATTAATTTATGTGCAGGGTTTTTCATTCACAAACACAAGTCGCGGGGTGCTGTGCCTTTAATGTCGAAACTCATCCAACTAATGATCGGCTGTTTAGTTGTGAACGAGACTTGTACAGGATTCGGGACCTTGGCCTTTCGTGACGAACCGCACTAGTGCGTCCATTATGACCTACCTGACTAAACAATCACACTGGGTAAAAATAAGCATCTATGTCATTTCGAGAACTTTGTAAAGTGATTATTCGGTACATACTTATTGCTATTGTGGAAGCCAGCAACGAAATGAATAAACCATTCTCGTGATGGTAAGAGATAACGTTTGCCATGACAATTGCGATTTCTATGTTTGAATAACAAAAAAGTCGACGGCATATTTGCATTGGCACTTATATTAGAAAAACTTTGAGTTATTTCGTAGAGTTGTAAATTCTGGTAGCCTAATATACATTCGTACATCTCTCGTTTTGCTTTGATTTCGATTAGCTTGCAATCGTGAAGTTTCTAAAAAAAATTGTGAGATAATCTTTTTATTAAAATATTGTATACCACCTATAAACCTTGTAGGTGGTATAATATCAGGGTTTAAGCTTGAAACTCCTAAAGTGGTGGACATAGCTGAAGAAATATGGCTGTGGTTAACAAATTTAGCATAAATTGAATTGGGTCTGGAATGTGTAACCTAATAAACGCTAAATACACGAAACTCTACAAATTGGTGAGATTCCACATTCGTGCCGCAAATATGAATGAACAGTGTAATAACATTTGCGTTAATTATCGAATAATTGACGCCCAACTGGCGTGCGCCGGCTAAGTGAGTTATTGTTGCACGTCAGTTTAAATTAATATTGCACTGATGACATTAATACTGTGATAATTTGATTTGGTTTAACCACCTAACTCCCATCTCCCATATCAATAAACGTAGATGAGCCTCCAAATAGTTAAACCGTCTTTTGTCATATTTTTATCTTCATTTATGGCATCGCACTTTGTGAATTCTACAAATGTCAATAATGTGTATTTCAGGTTGCATTCAAGTTTTTGGTAGTATTATGTTAAATAAGTAAGTCATAAAATCACAATCAGTCACGGTCAAGTCCAAGTCATGCCCAAGCAAGCTCCCAAGCTAAGCTTCCAGCTCTAGTGAGCCCTACCGTCGAATATCTGAGAGTGACGGGCGCCAGTGTAGTTTTGTGGGCCAAAGTTTTGAATACAGTTGCGCGGTTATGGGTTATGGGACCCATTACTTGGTATACCATTTAACAATTCAGAATTATTATGTCTGGCAAGCATATTATGCCAACAAAGCTTTGCCGAACTTCTCCTATGTTTATTTGTTCTTGGAACTATTTGTCAGAATTTTTGTGTAGTCTGAGTTTTAGCTTATAGCTATTTCGCACTTATTTGCCTAGAAAGAGAGTTCATAATAATAACAAGTATCATTATCCTGTGAATCTCAACTTGACTAGAACCCGTAACGGCGCTTTGACTCGGAACCGGTCCAGTAGAGCTCGCTGTACTAGGAAAATACTAGATATCGTAATAAGCGTTTCGTAATACTGACATTCTAAAAATATCTAGCATTCAATCAACTGGCAGGTATTTGGTGTGAATAATACGCTTTAAAAAAAACAACCGACTTCAATTTCGACTACCTGGATGACATCTTCATATTTTCCAGTATTAATTCATATATTCTTATATTCATTTAAAAACCAAACTACTGAACTGATTTCGTTTAATTTATATGGGAACCTTATACCTCTGAAATATCACGAAACAAAAAAAAAACAACAACATCAATTCATAATTGGCGGAGTAATCGAATAACACAAACAAAAAACAAACAGTCGAACTGAGAACCTCCTTTTTGAGGTCGGTTGAAAAAATTGGATTCTTCCAGGTTGCAATAGAGAAATATTTTATGAGGTTAGTAATGACTAATATCAGTAGGTACTAGGTACATCATAGTTCATTTTTGGAACCTTGTGTGCTTGTGCGGTTAAGATTTTTGCAGTGAAACTTTAATATGGTCTAGAGATTATGGGAAGAAAGTAAACCATTAAAAAGCCTAGATTTTTAACAGTGTGATTATTGGAAAACAGCGTAAACTTATCAAGATTAAAAATAGCAATAAGTAGGTAACTACATTAAAATTTTGCTGCGGGTCAATTGAGTTCAATATGTTAAATGTTTGAATCCCATATACGACTTCACAAGTCTGCGAGCTTGCTTGCACCGAAGCCGGGTGCCGGCCGACGCACTATAAGCCCGCACTAAAGGGATTGGATGTTGGTATGCACAAATGGTAACTGAATACACAATACGTTCTCATTGAATAAGAAAAGACTGACCTGCGCTCTGAAGTCAATGGAATGAATTCAGCGGTAAAGTTCGTTCGAGTTAAATGTTAGCAAAGATACGATCTATATTGCATAAAATCTATGCCATAGAATCCATAGATGAAACACGTAAAGATCGCATGCGCTTTACTGCTGATAATACAAGGACTGTTTCGGAAATAACACAACTAAAAATTCCCGAATGACAGTCCGGAGGTAAAGACGAATCGCCTCGCATTAACACATAATTTGTAAAACCAGTGGTAAAAAGTTGGCTATAAGGGGTAATATAGAAACACATTTGTTCCTTGTTTCGATGTTCTCGCGTTGAATCTTGAATCGCAATGGTAATACATATAGTAATGCGATATCTACATATAACAGACAGAAGTATTCTGTATAGAAATTACGCCTTGCAATAATGAACTTTGATTGCAAATGTAACCTCCTTGATTTGAGGTCGTCGGTCATGCCGATTCGACCGAGGAATGTGCGTTGTACTATCATTCCAGCTCTGTGTTCCAACTGAACTACTGAACTGTATGCACCGCATTGTATTGTGTCTACGTCTGATATCCGAAACTAGAATTAATGTATGTTTTTAAAGCTTAAACAGGAAGAAAAATTATGACCTCCGGCAGGACTCCAGCTAATAGTATAGCCAGTGCGACTTCTCTCGTCAGGCCTTGGAACCTGCAACGGTTTCGGCTTGGGTAAATATTTGTGTTATAAAAATTTACAGATGGCGCCACCAACGCTTAGTTGGTAGCTTATAACAGGTTCGGAAATTTGGCATCTCAGGCAGAGACTTCTGTAGCTTAATTGGCAAAGCAGTTGGGACGGAAACCCATAGCGACTGCTCGTATGCAGGTTCGAGTCCTGCCGGAGGTCATAATTTTTCTTCCTGTTTAAGCTTTAAAAACATAGAAATACCATAAGTGTGGAATCACTTCATACAAAAAATATTCAAAATAGAATTAATGTATCAAATCTTACGATCACTATTGGAGTACATGCACAACTTGTCTCGGTTAAGCGCTTTTCACATTACAGAAGCATCAGTATACGTGAAAACTACTTCGAGTATTTTCAATTCTGCACTCTTAATTTTTTTTAATGATTTTCAAGATTTCAGGGTTGGCGCTGTAACAAATGTGGTTCACCATAATGAGTACAAGGGCCTTCTTTCGGCTTAATATATCCCAAGCCTATAAACACAGTAGAAAAAAAAACAGTACCCAGTAGAAAAAGGCAAAGAGAAAAGCATTTAAGAATACTATAAGACAAATTAGTCAAATTCAAATCAACTCAGTATAGAACGCATCAACCTGTGTCAGTGAGCGCTAATGCAAAAGAAGCGTTACCTTTGTTTTGGTATTGTATGCAACTCGACTTTCACATCGGCTCGAAACTCCTAATCATTTCTTCCATCGCGTATGGTAAAAGCTCCCAAAGCGGTTATTATGTGCCGGTCACAATAAAACGACTCTATAAAAGCTTTCTAAATCGATCGTGATGAGAAAGTGATGCGTTCCTTATACAGATTTTGGTGCGATCATAATGGAAGATAGTTTTGGTTAATTTACAGGCAGTCAAATAAAGTTAAATCTTGTATTTGTGTAAACAAATCTTGAAACAAATGCAATTAGTAATGTGTGCAACTTCTTGCTGAAAGCAAATGTCCCGTGCAAAACGAGACTAAACATTTTTAGTTATAACAGGATCTCTGAATAAGAGCATAGACTAAACTAAACTGAACGTAACTTTTTTTAAACCGTTTATAGACTGTAGCGGTTTTTTCACTGGAACTTGATGTTATCACCAGTCTTAGAACCACCACTAAGCAAGGCATCTTCGACTGCATATATTTTGTATGTATGTTACGCGATTACTCCGCCAATTATGAACAGATTTGGCCGATTACTTTTATTTGTTTGGTAGGTAATACTTCAGATGTGGTCCCATATACATTTTATCGAAATCGGTTCAGTTTCGTATTAAAAATACATTTAAAAGTAAGAGACATGATAGAACATATAACTGGAACTATTCGTCAATGAAAAAAGTTGAAGCTACATAATTTTTGAATAAGTATTGTCTCGTAATAAATAAGCCCGTGTAATAACGTGTGTAATACTTTAGAGAAGGCCCCATATAAGTTTAATCAAAATCAGTTTAGTAGTTTGGTTTTTAAATCAAAATTACTAGAAAATATGAAGATGTCATCCAGGTATTCGAAGTTGAAGTCGGTTGTATTTAAAAAAAAAGCATATTATCTTCTTTACTATTGAAAATCCACATCGATATCTCGTTTCGTCGTGACACTTCTCGAACAATGCCTCTGGTACTAGATATTTTATTGTAATCATATCATACAAGTGATTTTTTCAGTTCGGAGAAAATGTTCACGTTAGGTAATCATTGAGCTGTCGATAACTCACGTAATTTTACTAAAGAATACCAATGCCATGTATGCGTGTGAAAATGTTCCCACGTTTCTGCAAACGCCACGTTTTTGTGGTCGTTCGTATTTAATTTATACATCTTTACAATACATGCATTTGAAAGTAAGAGCCTGTGTAGCATTGTGACGTAAACGGTCACTTGACTTTTTTTTATACATTCGAGTGACGAGACGAGCGGGACGTTCGCCTGGTGGTAAGCGTCACGCCTGCCCATAACAGTAGCAGTGCTAGAATTGTGAACTTACCAATACAATGCTGCGTCGCACTGCACTGCGCTCGTCACCCTGAGATATTAGATGACAAATCTCTTCATCCTCAGTAATTTATCTGGTAACATTGCCCTTCAAACCGAAACTCAGTAATGCTTGCACACTACTGATAGGCGGTTGATTAACTGGCAAAGGTGCGGTACGTCCCCAGGCGGACACTGCAGTAGAGTCCTACCACTACAAATCTTTCCTGCAGGGCTAACATGCGCACCGCGAGAAAATTTTGTCGTGTCTTTATGTCGTGCGAAAACGAGACAAACTTATACAGATTCGTAGCCTTGTCCTGTTTTGTAGAATCGAGAAAATTTTCTCGCGGTGCGCATGTTAGCCCTGCAGATTATGATAGTGCAATATTTTTTTTTTTCTCTCTACCCTCGGAAAGAAAAAGCAGTGTTGAAATTGTGTCGTATTTTAGAATTTGCAAAAAAACTGAAATATCCTTACTTTTGCGTCTGAAATGTGTTAATTGTTCTCATTGACTATCAATTAACCTGTAAAAAGTGGAGTTCGCGCTGGTTATCGTGTCAGTGCGTCGTAAAAGTCGTGCAAATATCTGTGACGGTTTTCTTGTGCCAGATTCAAATTTTGTGTACTAAATAACGAAATATGAAGTGCTTCGACTGCCAGAACGACATCAATGATGATAATGTAGTACAGTGTGATGGTTGCAAAAGATATATATGTTTGCAATGCAGTAACCTAACTAGTAGTGAAGCGCGTGTTATGGGTCTAAAGGGAAAACGTACACTATTATACTTGTGTGAGCTGTGTAGGGAGGCCCTATTTCAAGTCCCCAAATTAATAAAATCGTATGACGGTCTTAGAAAAGAACTGGACGAAGTCAAGGAGATATTATTGTCTCAGCCGCGCAACGGCGACCCGGCGTCCGCACCAGCCGCGGCCGCGGCTCCGGCGCCGGCGCCGCCTTCAGCGGCTCTCAACACCGAATCAATATTGGAAGAACTTGTGGAGCGTGAGCGCAGAGCTAACAATGTGTTACTGGTCGGCATTAAGGAGAGTGGCTCTGACATTAGCTTGGACAGGAAGGCCCACGACGAGTTGAGTGTAAAAAAGGCACTTCTGGACATCAACGACGGAGCTGACTACTCGGCTAAAGTGGTGTCGGTGCAGCGACTCGGCCGCCGTGAGTTAAATAAGCAGCGTCCCATTAAGGTCGTATTTACATCACGTCAGGATGCCATCTGGATACTCAAGAATAAAAGTAAGGCCAACAAGGAGGTAAGAATCTATGATGATAAAACACCTAAACAACGTGAAGAGCTTAACAATCAGCGTGAAACTCTTAAAGCCAGAATAGAGAAAGGTGAAACAAACCTTACTATAAAGTATATTAAGGGTTCACCAAAAATTGTGCCAAAAAACTAGGGAGCTGTAGCGATAACCCTTATAATGACCTTACCCTGATGTATACAAACCTTTTTTCAATACGCTCCAAATTTGACCTCTTCCTGGCACATGTAATTGCTAATAAACCTTCTATAGTCGTTGTCACAGAGACTTGGCTGAACAGTAGCGACCGCAACAGCACTTATAATATCTCTGGCTACACACTGTTTAGACTAGACCGTAAGCATACGAAGAAGAAATCTGAAGGGAAGACAAGAGCTGGGGGTGTTGCAATATATGTGAGAGACCGTTTAAATGGAGTGCCAATTATAGCGAGACGTAATCAGCGATACATGTCTGAAGATGTAGAAGCGCTTTATCTTGATATTCAGTACAGTATGCATAATTTTTTGATAGTTGGCGTATATCGACCAGATGATAAAGAGGAATCCACTTGGAGGGCCCGTGATACCAAGCTGATGCAGAATATTATTGCAGCCTCAGAGAATAATACTATAGTGATAGCCGGAGACTTTAATTACACACATCTGAAGTGGCCAGTTACTGCCGAGCAGCATCGGTCTGGAAACCTGATCACCAAACCTGAAGATGTCTTTGTTAAAATGTACTTAGATAGTAACCTGTACCAACTAATTAGCAGCCCTACTAGGCACCAACTAAATCAAACACCCTCACTGTTGGACCTTATAATGGTAAATGATGAGGCATTTATATCCGAAGTCATCCATAAACCACCCATCGGGAAAAGTGATCACTGTGTCCTGGAATTCAGCATTCAGTGCCTAATGCAAAAAGAAAGTATAACACCGACATTCAGAAGAAACTATCAATATATTGATTATGACAGTTACAACACTGAGTTAAGTAGAAACTTACTAAAGGTGACAATGTCAAGTAACGCTGAACAACTTTGGAATGGCATTTTGAGCGCAATTAATGTTACCACTGACAATCAAGCTCCTTTACAGCAAGTTAAAACTAAAACTAAAAATAAACCTTGGATTGACAACAGCATTCTCAAGTTAATTTCTGAAAAGAGAACATTATGGGACAGATACAGGTCATCAAAAAATGAAGATGACTACAAGATTTTCCGAGAAGTTAACAACAAATGTGTAGCACTAGCCAGAAGGCAGAGAAGCATATATGAAGCTAAAATCCTAGACTACGGCGATAAAGCTTTCTATGCTCATATGCGGCGCTGTACCACTTCTAAAGTCAGCATTCCTCCTGCAGTTAGAAATCACAATGGAGATCTGGTAACCAAGCCCAGTGAGGTTGCTGATGCATTTGCTGAAGAATTTGTAAAAGCTTATTCGATAGAACCAGATATCAATCAAGGCACCATCATTACCACAGTACCCCGTGTTGAGGAAAGCTTAAGTGACATTACCTTCTCTGAAAGTGAAGTGGAAAAAACCATTGCAGGCTTGAAGATGCAGTCGTCTCCTGGCCCTGATCAGTTACCAGTCTGTATCCTTAAGAACTGTGTCCATACTCTTTCCCCTATTCTAACAGAATTAATGAAAGCTTCCTTTGAATCAGGACACCTACCTCAGGACTGGAAACATGCTATAGTCACTCCCATATTTAAGAAAGGTGACAAAACTAAAACTGAAAACTTTAGACCAATAAGCCTGACAAGTATTGTAGTCAAGATTATGGAAAAAATTATATGTAGTCGGCTAACACAATTCTTGAATAGACAGTGCATAATATCCCCTAATCAACATGGCTTTGTTGAAAAAAGATCGACTGTTACGAATTTGCTGAAGTGTGTGCATGCTTGGAGTAATGAAGTTGACAACAAGAATCCAGTAGATGTTGTATACCTTGACTTTAAGTGTGCATTTGACAAAGTCCCTCACCAACGCCTTTTGATGAAGTTAGACCACTTTGGTATACGTGGCAAGCTGCTTAAATGGTTTGAGAACTTTTTAACAGGTAGAACATTCCAAGTGCGAGTAGGTAACTCCTTATCCCAGCGGAGAAGGGTGACTAGTGGTGTCCCCCAAGGCTCAGTGGCCGCTCCTGATCTGTTTGGTATCTTCATAACTGACCTAATAGAACTTATTGAATGTCAAACTGCTTTCTTTGCTGACGATGGGAAGTTCTTTGCTAACCCACTTGTGAAATCAGGACAGCTCCAAGATGATCTGGACCGAATACAGAACTGGTCGAGAGATTGGATCATTGAGCTGAATTTGGCAAAGTGTTTTGTGTTACGCCTGGGTAAGGCTAACCCACAGGCTACATACAATCTAAATGGCGCCGTCATAGCCTCTGTCAACAAGCAAAGAGATCTGGGTGTAATCATTGCCTCAGACTTAAAATGGGAAGAACACATTACTACAATTGCTAAAAAGGCTAACTCCTTTATCTACGTCATACGCAATTCTTTTCAGACCATGACAGTCGATGTCTTTCTGAAAATATACAAAACTTATATAAGGCCTCTGTTAGAGTATGGCTTCCAAGTTTGGAGTCCATATTTCAGGAAAGATATTGATCTGCTCGAAAGCGTCCAAAGGAAAGCCACCAAAATACCATTTGCTCTTCGTCGCAAATCTTATGAAGACAGATTAAAGGCTCTGCGGCTCACGACTCTGGAAGAAAGACGGCTGCGTGGTGACTTAATTGAGACTTTTAAAATCCTGAACGGGTTCTACAATCTTCCTGACATTCATAGCATCTACTCACTTAAAGACTACACTAGAGAAAGTAGACGGCATAAAATTCTTCTGCAGCCAGCTCCATCACAGACCAACACTGCACATCACATCCTCGGCAATAGAGTCGTTTATAATTGGAACAGGTTGCCTGAGGATATAATTTCATCCAAATCCTTAAACGCATTTAAGAACAGTCTGGATAAATGGATAAAAAAGGAGAAGATAGACTTAACAGACAAATACTGAAATTCAACACTGTTTGATATAGGCACATCAGCATAATGCTGCTCGCCTATCATTAAATAAATAAATAAATAAATAAATATTTTTTAAACTTATTCTGGGCCGAGTTGATCGATCACGCTCCGTTCTTACCAGCAGAACGTGTTTGCTGGTATCACTTACATCTTCATATATTTTTACTTGGTATTGAAATCGTGTCGTCCGCTAAAGCAAGTTCTTATGTGCTCAGTCACCAGTCCTACTGTCAGAGGTATTGTGCCTCTGACATCCTTGTAGAAGGTAATTTCTTTGCTTGTAAACAAATATAGGGCATCCAGGCATTATTAGTACACACCAAACCAGTAATTCAATACGTACCTGAGTAACACAAGCAACTCTATCCGTATTATGAGTACCTATTTCGCAATGAACTCGGCCGATTTCCTAACTCAATATAATAATAAATTAATTAACTTTTAGATGACGTCAATTTTATTAAGCTCCTACTTTACCAAACCTTAAAGATAACCCTAAAACTGATTTTATGAATTATTATCAACAGACTTCAAAAAAGGAGGCTCTCAATTCGATTGTATGTTTTTTTGTATGTATGTATGTTACGCAATACTCTGCCAATTATGAACTGATTTTGATGATGTTTTGTTTTTATTGTTTGGTATGTAATTCTTCAAAGGTGGTCCCATATACATTTTATCTAAATCGGTTCAGTAGTTTGGTTTATAAATCAAAATTACTAGAATTCGCAGTTGTATTTTTTTTAAAGCGAGTTTTGTTTTATCAATTCGAAATGTACTTTGAATTCAAACCCGACCGTAGAGATCTTAGCGGCAGAATGAGAGGATGCTCTAGTGAACATTATGAAGTTTTCACTATGTTCGAGGAGAAGCTCGAGCGTACTAGAGGCATGGAAAAATAACTCTATCCGATTTACCGTAAATTCAAAACTGTACCTCATTTACTAGGTGGCGAAACGTTGATAAAATTGTTACCCTACCAAGTATATAATGTAAAAATTGTGATCAAACACTATGTTAATTACAGTTGTGTCTAGATGTCTTAGCGAACACTGCGGCTATCAATCGTTTAAGACTAAATATAAAAAAGTCGGGCACCTTGCCATTGCGTTGAACGATCGAAAAAATGCAACGGTACGAAGATTTGGAATGAAAGATTTCGATATTGTATACTGGAGTATACAATATCGTAGGCGTGTCGTTGTTGCTACATAGTAAGTCATTATTATATGTGTGTAGGTAAGTAAAGCATGATTCATAATACGTCATTACTTCGTCAATCTCTTAGTATAGCATGGGGGGACAAACCCAAAGTATCATTTTCCTGGGCTAACACTAGCATTATTAAAAACTCACCAACCCTAGGTATTGCTGCGAAAAGGCCTTTAAAAGTCCACGAAATTTATACATCTCATTTGGAGCAACATTCTGACTAAACAAGGATTTTACGTCCAGTAGTAGCTTAATTTCTTTACTTACCAGTCTTTAAACTGATTGAAGATTTCTTCGTTCGCCGGCAGATTAAGTTAACAGACAAACCAATTACTTACACATCTTATGAGTCATACAGACACCATTCTAGTGCCATTGCGTGACTACCGGCCGTCCATCAATTGTGAGAGCCAAGGTGCTAAATCCGCAGCAAAAAGCTTATTCTATCACTATATTACTCGCCAATACAATTTGCTGTAAAATAAACAGTTTGTCTCGAAGATAAATCGTGAGTCGAATCAATTTGATTTTTACATCCATTGCAAGAAGATTGAGTTTGAAGAAAGCATTATAGCAAAGGGACAGTTTAATGACGAATAGATACTTATTTACAACAGACTTCAAAAAAGGAGATTCTCAATTCGACTGTATGTTTTTTTTTTCGTTCTTAAGCACGCAATGACACAACTTGACTAAGAAGTAAGAATGGCTCATTAAAGTTATTTTGATGGACTAAACTATGCCGCTTGATTTATTATTTTAGAGTTTTCGTACTCCTTATGTTATTTATTTACGTCCAAAGTGACGTTAAAATTAAGCTAAAATACAAGATGTTTCCTGGCTCATAACTTTCATGTTTTTACATTTTAACTTTCTTATCAATTAAAAATCTTACATAATGAAAAGACAAATGATATAATTCTTAGTCTTGCACCTACAACATTACATATTGGAGTAATATTACTTCCCCGTTTCTATGGTGACCGGCGGCTTGTTTACTCAATCAATTAATCAATCATGTTTATTCCTACAATAGTATACCGTTCTTCATAACTTCAACTTGTAACCATTAGTTTTCCTCGTTCGCAGACAGTGCAGCACGGCTTCCCTCACAGAGCGTCTGCACTCGCGTGGGACCCGCTCCTCCGGCTCGCGGCGCTTGGCACGGCCACCGGCGCGCTCAAGGTCTACGGCAGGCCCGGAGTCGAGCTCTATGGACAGCACTCCAACCCAGACTTGACCGTCACTCATATACAGTTCATTCCCGGTGAGTAAAAGTCACAACGACATCAGAAAGGCAGGATACTGATGGATGATATAAGCAAAGAACCAGAGAATGGTTTATTTTATATCATTACTAGAGGTCGCCCGCGACTTCGTCCGCGTACGGAAGAAATTCGGCCCGCTCCCAAAATTCACCACTTTAAATCATCCCGAGCAAATTTTTTGTTGTTTGATGTTCCCTTTATATGTATTTATAAGTAGTACCTAGAGTATTCATTTCATCACTGAAAATAAAAATGAAGGAAGAACCTAAGAAGAAAAACCTTAAAAGTAGCCCTTTCGCTTTTCTGTCAATTTAAAAGTGACTGTCAAACTTAGTTTTTATCTTAAAATGTAACTACCCAACTGCAGCACAGTTTTACAACATAAACAATGTAAGAAGGAAGTGTTCACAAAACACACTGTTTATTTATGTTTTTCGAAGTAATACAAGCCCGTAATTACTTATTATTGTCAGCGTTTCAGCGGAATTGGACCCTGACATAGCAACATTGTGGCATTCGTCATGGGAATGTTTATTGTTATGCAACTTATTGTTAGAACAGCTGGTAATGTCAAACATTGTAATGCCCGAAATTCATAATATTATAGAGTAGCCAACTAGCCAATGCTGCTGCAACATAATCAAAAGGATCAATCTCAGTAGATACAGGGGCCAGATCCACGATGGATCTAGTGAGATTTTATTTTCTCATTGGATCTGTTTTCAAAGATATGACAGAAAATGTATCCAATGAGATTTTTTTGTTACCCATAAATCCATTTTTATATTATTGTAAATTTTGATGGATCTATTGTTAAACGTTTTTCCCATAAGATACAGTTTTGAAAGCTGTAGATCTAATGAGAACTTATCCGTAAACTTACTTGGCCTTACGACAGTATTACAATATTCCCTACAGTAAGGAAACGCATTTGATGTCGGCTGACACCGCCGCTCGCGTAGGTAACTAAGCATTATTAATTAATACTATTATATTTTTATTACTTACCAATAATAAAAAAAATAATTTGATGTCAAAACAACAATGTAGGATTAATAGCAAAAATCGTTTAATAATGGATCTACTCAGGAAAAAAACTCATTAGATCTACCGTGGATCTGTACAACGGATCTAAAAAGAAAGAAAGTTCTCATTAGATCTACAGATTTCAAAACTGTATCTTATGGAAAAACATATTTCACTAGATCCATCGTAATTAAAAATAACATAAAAATGGATCTAGCGGGAACAAAAAAAATCTCATTAGATACATTTTCTGTCATATCTTTGAAAACAGATCTAATGAGAAAATAAAATCTCACTAGATCCATCGTGGATCTGGCTCCTGTATCTACTGAGATTGATCCCCATTTTTGGACACGTTCTACCTACTCACGAATGCTAATAGTGTCATTTTAGTCTTTTCTGCATTTTCAACCGACTTCAAAAAAGTAGGTCTCAATTCGACTGTACCTATGTTTTTTTTTGTATGTATGTTACGCGAATATTTCACCAAATATGAACTGATTGAAATGATTCTTTTTTTTGTTTGGTAGGTAATACGTTAGTAGTTGTCCCATAATTTTTTTAACAAATTCTGTTCAGTACTTTGGTTTTTAAATCAAAATTACTAGAAAATATGAAGACGTCATGATGTATTATAGTTTATCTGCATTTTAGTATTTCTAATTATAAACGCATATATTCTACCAAGCTACCCCGGTACAGGATAACGTAGGATATACGCTCAAAGACAATAAACTCTATTTCACAAGCCATGTTTTTTTTTCAGGCCTTATGCAGTTTTTTTAACAATTTGTTTTTACTGTAAAGCTAGCAGTATGATATATTAAAACATTAACTAAAGTTAAATTCCGTTCCCCTTCGGAATTGGCCCGGGATCGACACATTAACTCGACGAATGTAAGGCACATCTTCCAACTGGGATTGCACGATTTTGTGGTCAACGGTAACGAGTGGCTATTTCGGCCAATACTTCTTATAATTCCGCGATCTGCTGGATGCTCATTATATCCTGCGAGACTTCTGCTACGAGTTTCGATAAAAGAAACATAGGTTTTTGCACCACCCGTCCCTCCGCGTCCCAATTAAAACTGCCAAAACGCATCGGTGCAAGTTTCCCTTTGCATGCAATTCTGTCACTACGACGTCTCGACCACGTTTTTGTAGTGGTAGAACTCTACTGCAGAGTCCGCCTGGGGAAGTACCACACATTTGCCAGTTATTCTTCGCCAAGCAGTAGTGTGCAAGCATTACTGTGTTCCGGTTTGAAGGGCAATATTACCAGAGAAATTACTGGGTATGAAGAGATTTAACATGTAATATCTCAGGGTGACGAGCGCAGCGCAGTGCGGCGTAGGATTGTGTTCGCAAGTTCACAATTCTGGCACTGGTACTTTTAGTGGCAGGCGTGACGCTTACCACCAGGCGAACGTCTTGCTCGTCTCGACACTTAATAGTATTTAAAAAAACGACCCGAATGACAGCCCAACGTGAGCTGTCGTTCGGGTCGTGACGGACAGTTAGTTACTTTGATCGTGGAACCTTTTAATGGAACTAGCGCGAATGACCCGCATTTTTAGCCCTATTCTCTTAGCTTTGAGTTTCTATTTTTTTTAAGTAACTAAATAAATTATCCCCTTATTTTTGCATTACATCTACTGCGTGCGATATCCTTTATTCGTCTAATCGATGGCTACACTATTTACCTATACCTAGTATTGAAAAGATAATTATAAAACAAATAGTCGCTTTGTTATAATACAAACAAGCTAACAGAGCACTTATCAGACGGTTATATCACTATCGGGGCTTGGTATCTAGCTAGGACTGGCCCGCAATATAGTGATAAGCCGCTACTATAAACGTACCTTGATATTATAAACAATATATGATTGATTGTCGTTACTAGCCCTGACACCAAAAAATACTGAGCCCTTTATGGGTCTGAGTAAATTTATTTTTATTTAGCTTTCATGCATTGAATATTATAATAATTATATAAAAAGAGTTAACCAGACAAAAAAAAATTAATTGCTTTGAAAGAAATACGAGCGATAAAGTATTTTAATGTCATGCTAGAGACTATAGATAATCATGACGTTAGTTCTATGCGCGCCATATCAATTCTATATTAATACTCGCTTCACCGGAAAGGGACAGACTTTCACTCCCCAACAAAAACTTAAAACGCTGGTTTCTCACCTTATCAGAATCAATATCTGATATTGGTAAGAATTTTGTAATTTTACCACTGAAAAACTACCCACAAATAATGATAACTCAGTACCGTGGCTTTTGGTCATGATTCTCACCAAAGGCAAATAAGTCATGTATCCCACTTAACACGTGGAAAAAAACCCAGTCTACAGACAGCATAGATAGTAGTAAGCACTGTTTCAAAATCTATTACATTACAAGAGTCTATGCCAGATTTGGACAATTTGATTGGTGACATTTAAATCCACTACAAATTTCCTTTTTGTATTGGTCAATTGGTAATTTTAAATAACGAATATCCATTCCCATTTCAGGCACCGGCAGGTTAATATCCCTCTGCGATGACAACAGCTTACACCTGTGGGAGATAAACGAAAAGTCCCTCGTCGAAATCAGATTCCACACGTTTGAAGGAAAGAACAAGAAGATCTCATCGCTATGCGTGGAATGTTCCGGAAAGCATTTACTGCTGGGAACGGAGGGCGGCAACCTGTACAGCCTGGATTTAAATACTTTCACGCTCACAGAGGATGTCATATATCAAGATGTTGTTATGCAGAAGTAAGTTGGACTTCTATCATCTTTATTTGTTGGTAACATTTGACTACAAAAACACAAGACAACTGTCGTAAGCCCCTTGAAACAGCTTGTGGCGGAAAGCCCAGGATCGCTCTGTGCTGGACTATGATAGGTTGATTATGATGATGATACATTTTATTGTTTGTACACTACTACTCTAACTGATTCGTTTTAATATTTACTGTATACAATAGAAATGTATTGTACTTAAAATAATAATGCGAAAGCCTTGTAGTTATAATCATACTGACTACCTCAAAGCTAACTAGCTAGCTATCTTAGTTGATAGTAGCTCTGCCTCGTTAGCTGTCAGACGTGGTGTCGATTTCCACCCAATAAATAATTATTGATGTGCTCGTAGATGTTTATTCTGTTTCTGGGTGTGCTTTCAATACTACATGTAAGTATTAATAACTCCTAAGTATTCTATCAGTTAACTGATTCTTAACTTAATTATTATTTTGAATTAACGTTCCAGCTGCCCAGAAGACTTCAAAGTGAACCCAGGTGCGGTAGAAGCGGTCTGCGAGCACCCCAAGATCCCCAGCAAACTACTGATCGGCTACAACCGCGGGCTGGTAGTGCTGTGGGACCGCGACACCGCCGCGCCGACACACACCTTCGTCTCCAACCAACAGCTGGAGAGCTTGTGCTGGAACGATGAAGGTAACATGCCTAACAGGCGTAACACAATATTTTCAACCGACTTCAAAAAAGGAGATTTTCAATTCAACTGGTTTTTTTTTGTTGTTTGTATGTTATTCGATTACTCCGCCAATTATAAATTGATTTTGATGATTATTTTTTGTTTGGTAGGTTGTTTCTTCAGAGGTGGTCCCATATAAATTTTATCGAAATCGGATAAGTAATTTGGTTTTTAAATCATAATTACTGGAATAAATCAAAATAACTAGAAAATATGAAGATGTCATCCAGGTAGTCAAAATTTAAGTCGTTTTTTTTCCAAAGCGTATTATAGTTAAAAATCTTCAAAAGATGTCAGAGTGCATTTACGAATAGTCGGGTTATATAGGATTGTACACATTAAAACTCGCCGTGGCGTGCCTTGTTTGACGGGCACTTCGGGATCTCCAATAGAACGCACCTGACTTACTCAGCACTGTACTTTACCTCCGGGGTAACGACAAAATGTCGTGAGAAATACATCCAACCAATTCAGTCTATGGCAACGTGAGCCAAATAACGGTGTCACCCTCCCCGGGATTCATTGTCTTCAGTAGACAATTACTATCCCAAAAATTTGGATATTACTTGCATAGACTGATGTAATGTTTGTGGACAGTGTCAACGTCATCAGGCATAAAACGTCCACTGCTGAGCGAAGGCCTCCCCTTAATAGAGGGGTATTGCCATAATCCCCTCGCTTGGCAGGCGGCTTGGGGATCGCAGAATGCTCACCACCGTTTACCGAGAGGACGCTGCTGCCCGTCCTCCGGTGTTTCTGGTTGCAGTTTAAGGACATACCCAGGTCCAAGGGGGGAGTTTATCTCTTACTTAAGAATTATACCTCTCTGTTTCCAGGCGAGCACTTCACATCCTCCCACAACGACGGCTCCTACGTGACGTGGGAGGTGGCGGGCGCCGCTTCCGACCGCCCCTTGAAGGAGCCCATCACGCCTTACGGACCCTACCCCTGCAAGGCCATCACCAAGATTCTGAACCGGACGAGTATCAACGGCGAGGAGATCACTATATTTGCTGGTACGGAAGTTCGAGCTATCCAATCGAGTATAATGACTGGATTACACGGGGCTTCGTAGCTAATGCTTAGTACTAATACCTTTATTATGAAAACTGACGTGGTTTTGACACATTTTTGTTTTATTTATACGGGTATACTCACGTTTTCTTAAATCGGACCAACGAATTGAACTAGGAAAAAAAGAGTGACCCGGAACCTTTCTATTAAACGTACTAATTCGTGCTTAGTATTAGTTAGTAAGTGACAGCAAGTGAATAGAACCTGAACCTATTTACTAAGCGACAAGTGTATTAAGGATGCACCGCTCGACGGCTCGAACTCATCGGCGGGCGTGGCTAACAATCACGCTCTCTTCATCAAACTAAGTGTGGGAAAGGGAGAAAGAAAGAGAGATGGGAGCACAGTTTTTTTATGTCGACTTTTGGCTGCAGGATTGTGATGCATAAACTACTGAACTAATTTATTCCAACTAAAGTTATTTGAAATTTTGATGGACTAAACTACGTCGCTTGAGGTATTATTTTAGAACATCCAAAGTCGCGTTAAAATTGAGCTAAAAAAAGATGTTTCCTGGCTCATAACTTTAATGTTTAAATTTTTTTTACTTTCTTATCAATTTACAACGAAGAGACGAATCGATATAATGCTTAGTCTTGGACCTACAACATTACATATTGGAGTAATATTACTTCCCCGTTACTATGGAGAAGTGACCGGCTCGTTTACTCTTAATGTGTTGAAATCTTCAGTGCTCGTACATTGGGTGAATGTTTGTTCGTGTGATTGCAGGGGGCATGCCGCGCGCGTCGTACGGCGAGAAGTACACGGTGACGGTGCAGCAGGGCGAGAAGCGGCACGTGGCGTTCGAGCTGACGTCGCGCGTGATCGACCTGTTCACGGCGCCGGCCGTGCCGCCGGACGGCGCGCCGCTGCAGGACGAGCGGCCCGCCTCGCCCGCCGCCATACCCGCCGCCACCATCAACCAGCCCGCCGCCACGCTGGTAACACCCTTCATATTAAAAAAAAAATTTTTTTTATATTCATTTATTTCAGACGCATTTAGTCCATAATTATAAATACTTACATTAACATAATGATTTGGTTCACTTAGGTCAGATTCCGGTTTCGTCAGAATAAATATTAGGCTGTTATTTTTCACACGAATGGTTACGAGGAACAGTTGTACAATTTGTTTTTTATCACATCTATTCAAAAATACCTACTTTGTTCCTCACAAACAGGGCAGAAATGAGCTCTTTTCCGCCCGGAAGGAGGAAAAGTCATTTGAATTTGGAATGTGGATATTGTTAGTAAAAGTTCCATGCACCAAAGTGATCAATCGCGAACATTGTATGAATAAGTAACAGGGTGTTTGATAAAAGGAAGGAGTGCGAAAAAAAAAAGTTAATGTAAAAAACTAAAACGCGCGAAATGCATTCCGCCTTCGTTCGTAATTGTTTACTCAAATTCGGATTTGACTGTGTTTTATTTTAACTCAGTGTATCTTCCTCAATAAAAAGTGAGAAGTGAGTAGTGAGAATGAAATAAACATAGGTATTATTCTTATTCATAAGGGTTACAGTTACTTATTTTCTCATATTTTCTCATGTGTGGCCCTCCACAGTACTCGTGTTTAAAATAGTGTTGAACCCTATCAACACTATTTTAAACACGAGTACTTTGAATCCCTCGCAGCGCTCTGGATTCAAAGAAACACTCTCGCCTTAAAAGTAGTTGTTGCCTCCATTTTTAATTCATATTTTGGTAATCATTTACAAGTCAAAATGATCCTCCATTGGTAAACAATCTAGTATTTCTAACATAAATACAAGCTAATGTTATGCATCCTCACCATATTTACAGATATAGATTATACTTATCGTCATGAACAACTTTTACTACGGAGCCAACACAGAAATCGAGTAAAAAAAACAGCTGTTCCATACTAAAAGTTAATTGACCTTTGATAAAATGTATGGAACAGCTGATTTATTTTTTGTACTACTTAGTAGGTATACTTGCGCGATTGTGGTCGCGTATGGACTAAAACAAGTTTGGTTACATAGGGGTATAAAACGTGTCACAAAAAGGTTCAACAATACTGAAGAGTATGTATGTACTCATCATTATGAACAACTTTTACTAATGGGCCAACCTTAAAATCGCGAAAAAATATCTGCTGTTCCATACATTCAGTATTGATGAACCTTTTTTGACACGTTGTATACCTATACACCTGAATACCTGAACACCTGGTACCTGTTCACCTGAATAATCTAACCTTGTTACTGTGATGTGTCCCAGGTGATTCTAGCCGAAGAGGAGCTGGTGGTGATCGACCTGACGGACGAGCGCTGGCGGCCGCTGCGGCTGCCGTACCTCGTGTCCATCCACGCGTCCGCCGTCACCACCGCGCAGCTCGTCGACAACGTCGCCGACAACGTGTACGACAACGTCGTCGCCGCCGGTCAGTACACTGCCGCTACTCCACTCTCGAGTATAGATTTAGAAAGTTTATTACTCACAGAAAGAACAGAAAGTTATAACAAGTATCGCTAATAAAACCAGGAATACACAAGTACAATTAAAGGGTCAAAATCACAGAAATTATATTATTATTCTATAGACTATTACTAGTCCTAGTCAAATCGTTACATGTACAAACTTTAGCATCATCATCATCATATTCAGCCTATCATAATCCACTGCGGGACAAATGCCTCTCCCATGGCACGCCACTCAGCCCGATCTTCGGGTTTCCGCTTCCAACCACTGCCAGTCTACGTATATCGTCACTCCATCAAATCTCAGGGCGTCCTACGCTACGTTTGCCGATACGATAATTTAGCTTGACATGTATGGAACTAAAAGATAATGTACGTAATGTACTTTATTTGATCCGTTTAACTTTTTACAAACAACTACTGAATAAAGTCGAACAAGAGGAACCTACCGAAGAAGATCATACTCATCAGATCATCTTCCACTGCTAGATATAGGGCTCTCCCAAGGCACGAACTTCGGCTTTTCTCTTCTTGCCATTGTCTTAGTCTTCATCTCAACAGCCAGAAGACGTCCACTGCCGGACGAAGGCCTCCCCCTTATCAGGGAGGGGCTGCCATAATACCTTGGCAGGCGGCTCGGGGATCGCAGATGCTCACCACCATTAACCAAGAAGACGCTGCTGCCTTAGTCTCACGTGGCAACAACTTTTCCCTGCAGGTCAACAACAAACAGAGAACGTGTATTCTGAAAGCGCGTGGCCCATATCCGGCGGTATCGTGGAGTCGCAGGAGGTGGCGGAGAAACAGCTGCTGCTGACGGGGCATGAAGACGGCTCGGTCCGCTTCTGGGACGTCAGCGGAGTCGCCATGACGCCGCTTTATAAATACACCACCGCTCAGCTTTTCAGGTGAGATGCTACTTATTTCCCACTTAGCCAGACAAACTAAACCTTGGCAAAAAAGCATTGAAACGGAAACTTTTTTTCTCTTCTGACAATACTGTGGACTACGTTATTGGTTGAATTCATCCAATACTCTTCCTCCGACGTACTATTTGCTTGGTTTACTAGTATTTAAAACTATTTGCGATAGTGGCGGCCCTATTAATTTATACTCTTTTTTGTCAATTACAAGGTGCTGAAACATGGTTTAGGAGGCCCTAAAGCCTGTCATAGACACTTGGCTTTATATTAAACCATACCGTATTATTTAGCGCGTTGGGAGCACTTTTCCCTTAAACATAACTTCATAGGTATAGCGCGCTACACTAGACAAGCTTGCGTTGAACATTAGCTAATAATTTCGTCTTTTGCTTGTCGCTTACTAACCAAGTGGCCTGAAAAGATCAACAACGAGGTAAAAGGAAACATTATAAGCATGTTTAGTTATATTTACTGGTGTTCTTATGCATAAAACGCTCAATCCTATTTTAAACCTATTTTAGTTAAAAAGTGTTTTGTTTTCCAATTGAGTTTGAAAAAATAAGACTAAAGACTTTCTAACTAAAATAGGTTTAAAATACGCTTTAGTGTTTTATGCGTAAGACGGATATAATTTAGTATTTTAGGTATGCACGCAGCAATACTTTAAACTGATTGCTAGTTACATACATTGATTTCTGTTGCTTTGGCCTGTTGCCTTTTTCATTGCATTTTTCCTTGGAAAAATCGATGTTTGTTTTTAATCCGACAATGCATCTTTCTTTATTAGCTAGTTTCTGAATAAATCTGATAAGGATTCAACAATCATGAATGCTACGAATCTTTGAATCGGAAACAATTAGTTTATATTTGAATTGATACAATATCTATTAATTCTGATTGTGTAAAATAACCAAGACTCAAAAAACGTTATTCAAGCACTCTCTTTAGACTGTACAGCAATAACTAACCACAAAATGTATTTTGTTTTATTTATACGGGAATACTCACGTTCAATTAAATCGGATACACCGACTATAGTTTCGATCACATCCGGTGACCTTTTCCAAAGAGTGAAAACAGAGCTCGACACCGGTCGCCGGATGTGATCGAAACTATAGTCGGAGTATCCGATTTAATTAAACGTGAGTATTCCCGTATGAATAAAACAAAATGTGTCAAAACCACGTCAGTTTTCATAACAAAATGTATGCTAAAAATCTTATAGTCCATACATCTAAAGTATGTAATTCCTTGCAGCGGTGAAGAAATAGGCGAAAATAACGACAGTCAGACCGACGACGAAGAGTGGCCTCCATTCAGACGAGTCGGTTCCTTCGACCCGTACAGCGACGACCCAAGACTCGCAGTTAAAAGGGTAAGAATTACAAGGACCAGTAACTACAATAATAACTAAATATATAAGGTATATATATATAAATATATATTAGTTTTTTATATATTTTTTATTTTTTATTGTAAATAACGTAAACCTAAGAATCAAAATAAATACAGTGAATAATAATAATCTCTGTCCAATATGTTAATCGCGTTTGATCTAGCATTACCCTTAACAAGGTTTACAGTGCAATGAGGTAATGCTAGATCATACGAATTTATTAAAAAAGTAAGTAAGTAAGTTCGTATAGGCTGAGTGGCCAGCCCTAGTGTCAGAGTTAATTTGCCGCCCGAAGGCCTCTGACATGGCTGACGGTTGTTGTTATAGAAACTAGAACAAACAACCGGGACCAACAATTTAACGTGTCATCCGGCCCACGGTAGCGCTCAGAAATAAATGCCATTCACGAATTTAATTGTACGGGAAATAATTTGCTAGACGCTATACAATGTTATGTCGTCAGCTTTGCATGAACTGTCTAAAGCTATTAACTTAATAGACAGGTTCTATTATGATGCAAACATCGGCTTTGTTTTTTCTTTCTACTGCTTTACGGCTAAAGAACTAGCCAATGTAGTTAGGAATATACAAATAAGCATCGATACATCATCTAGTAATTTACAAGTAATTTCATCACATCGATACGTATTGATAAGTATATCCACGCTACCATGCGCCGTACCGTCTACTAACACCAGTCAATAGGTTTAACTTTCATTGTCAAGGTGGGATACTTCCTAAGGACCAACTACGAAAACCAAACTAAGATTACGTAAAAAACTGTCAAGTCTAGTGATTTAACCGACAAGACAAACCGATGAATCTAAGCATGTAACCTTCACCTAACCAGTCAAGCTTATCTCTAATTATTCGATTACACTTTCCTTTGTGCTATTTTTATTTAGCAACACAGAACTAAGCAAGTCGTTCGTTTCAGGTGATCCTGTGTCCATTGTCCGGGATGCTGACGGTTGGCGGCGCCGCCGGACAGATAGTCATCGCTAGCCTCAAAAACACGCCCAACACGGCTGAAGTCAAGGTAACACACATTAATTATTAGACATACATGTATATTGTACAGGTACATTCATGAATGAATAAATATCGTTGACCGTATCTTCGCTTTTTAAATTACTAAACGTGACTAGTAAAGCGCAGGCATTAAAAAAAATTAAGCTGATGCCCTATTGTTACAGCTTGGCAAAAAAAAAGTAGAAACTAAAAGGGGCGCTACTATCGGAAATAGTCTAATTACTAGCAACCCTCTAGTAAGTCTGAGGAAGATGATTGCATGAATTCGTGATTGTTCACAGTATTGCCCGAAGAGAAAAAAATGATTCCGTTATAAGACTTTATTACCAAGCTGGAGAAACATATTTGTTTAGGGACAACAAGGTACAGCAATACGAAACCAATGTTGCCAACACAGTTGAGTTTGACATTTGCCAGAAGAAAGGAGTGTAGCTATTTGAAAATCGTAGTTCACTTTTTGGCGACCCACTCGTATCATTATTAATGTGAATAGGCTAGATGACTGGTTTTTTTATTGTCCTATTAAAATGTGGCCCATAAATATAGCTGATTAATGAAAAGAAAATGAAAATCTGATCAACAATAAGCAACTTATAAGAATTTTTACATCATGCTCGACAGAGAGGCGAAACAGCAAATCGTGACGTCACTTCTCTGTACGCCATATAAATTCTATTCTGACAAGTAAGGCGTGACGTAATTTTTTGTTTTGTGGGAAAGGGACAGAGTTGTCTCTCTAACGAAAAGTTTAAACGCTCATATATCAGAACATTATTAACCGATTTCAATTATTTTTTCAATTAACATACTATATTTACTTAAATTCTTCATCAAAGCTATTGGTTTCAACGATATAAACATCAGTCATCTACCCTATTGTAGGCATGTTGATTATAAGTGCGATTTTTAGCATGATTTGTGTTATTTCCAGTCCGTGTCCGTAAACATAGTGTCGGACCGCGACGGCTTCGTGTGGAAGGGTCACGACCAGCTCACGCTGCGGTCTGGGCCGCTCACATTCCCGCAAGGATACCAGGTTAGTGCTTTTAATACGTTATGGACTGATTCAAACTTAATGGCGGCTGTGAAGTGCGCTGCAAGCGATACTGCGATTGTACGCACACCACACGCCTAATTAATGTAAAATTACATTAAATGCAGTTTTTTCGATTGTGTTTAAAAGTTTTTTGTAGGACACTCTGAGTCTCGATGGATTGGCGATATACGTAGTACCAGCTGCCTGTGGTCGGGATCGGGCTGAGGTCTACGTCGAAGTGGACTATACAGGGTTACAGGTAACTCGACGCATTCCCGGCAGGGCCAGATAGAGGAGCATAACCCACCAATGTATAGGTGAAAGTTAGTTTTCGAGATACTTAAAATAATTTTTTTTTTGATGTATGGGTTTTTACAGAAAAACTAAGTTTTTTGGCATTCATCGTAAAAAAATAACAAACAAAATTTTAAAAAATGTCGCGCATATATTCAAATATTTTTGAATATTGTATTGCTTTTTAAATAATTTTCACATAATTTTTATTTTTCATTTTATTTTTAATATATTTATTACTGTTTGCTTTGCTCCCCTAGCTGATCCCGCCGGGGATACGTCGAGTTACAAGTAACCCTGTATATATGATATGCTGATTATAATGATGATGATAATGTCGGTATCTGATGTGAATTTGTGTTGCGCAGGCGAGCTCGGTGGTGCAGGTGTCGCCGCCGGCGGCGGTGACGTCGCTGTCGGCGCAGTGGGAGTGGGGCGTGGTGGTGGCGGGCACGGCGCACGGGCTCGCGCTCGTGGACGCCGTGCGCGCCGCGCCGCTCACGCACAAGTGCACGCTCAACCCGCACGGTACCTACCTTTTTTTTAAATCATGGCCGTGGATACTCCCTCAGCCGCAATACATATTTTTTCATCGATCTTTCTTTCTCCAGTCAAATGAGTCTTAGCCACACAGCAAATTACGATCAAGAGCAATCATTATTATATGAAATTAACTCTCAACTCAACTTAGTGAGTATTTGTGTGAATTGTGGCAACTGTACTACAAGCTTCTTCGGAGTATTTCAAATGGCATATTACACCACATTATACCACTTGCCCACACTCATGCGCATAAAACGCTATCATTTTTATACATTAACACTCGAAAAAAGTTATGGAAAATACCTTTGTAACTTGTGCTGCCACGTGACGTAAATTAAAGTTACACTAGATCGGGCCACAAAAGCCACTAGAATGACAAAAATTTGTGTGGGCGAAATGTCACTAGAAATCGCAATACGCCCTGGGTGGCCCAAACAGTAGGAGAGAAATAATCGCTAGAGTTTCAGAAGTAACTAGATCTAGCGACAGAATCGCTAAGGTGGCAACACTACGTAGCTAGACCTAGCGGCAAAATTTCTAAAGGCGCTAATCGCAACACTTCTCGTGCTAAGACTGAATGTACCCGCGGAAGCGGCTGTTGTTTGTATAGGTTTAACATAATTATAATAGGAATCTCCGATATCCAGAATCTGGTCACTTTCACTGTGGCGTGGTGGGCGCCAAAAGTCATCTTGGGAAGGCTTTCAAAGTTAATAACGTTATGTTTGCCTGTAGATCACTCGGGCGCGGGCGACACGCCGATTTCGAGACGGAAATCGTTCAAGAAGTCCCTGCGAGAGTCGTTCCGGCGACTCAGGAAAGGACGGTCGCAGCGGCGGCAGACCACCGCCGCCAGCCCCACCTCGCCCACACAGGTAACAACAAGATTCTCTAAAATGTAGCTTACTAAAACCTATAACAGCCTATAGCCTATAACTTATGTCGTCATCAGCCATTAAACGCCCACTGCTGGCCGAAAGTCCCTTAATAGACAGGTGTTGCCATATGCCCCACGCTTGGCAGGCGGCTTGAGGATCGCAGATTGCTCACCACCGTTAACCAAGAGGACGCTGCTGGTTATCTGGTGGTTCTGGATGCAGTTTAAGGACATACCCAGGTGCCAACTATAACTTGTGTAACAGCTACCGATTGCGCCTATACTCTAATCAAGTCAAAAATAATATTGGAACAAAAGTAAACTAATGTACATATAGCAAGATGCTGAAAAAAAATCTTGAATACAATAATTCCGTATTTAAAAAAAGGGGGGGGAACGAAAGAGTTGACTAAAGTCTAAAGGGATTCGTATAATAATGTAAAATGAAACCTTAAAGTTTTTGTACACCCCAGAAACACACAGACTTTCTTGAAACATAAAAAAAGCCAAGTACATCAAAATTGATCCAACCTTTTAGCTAAAAAACTCGATAAAGACACCAATTAAAAAAACGGTTCTGCCGTTTGGGAACTACGATGCCACAGACAAACACACTAATACACAAGTCAACCTTAAAACACAAGGGGTGTTTTGGTCAGGGGTTAAAAACGTGTTATTTATCTACAGCCGCCCAAGAAGCCCCTCGACAAGGCGGTATCGGAGGCCGACGCGGAGGTGAAGCCGATCGAGCGCGCGGTGGAGGCGCGCTCCACGGACGACGCGTTCGGCTCCATGGTGCGCTGTCTGTACTTCGCGCGCACCTTCCTTATCAACAGTACGTACTCTACACATTATATAGGAATAACACCGTTATTCATAAACCATGAACCGAGCAACTAAAGTCGTATTCATAAACGGACTAAACTGACATCTCGAGTGTTGCTACTTTTTGGCAAAATTTTAATAGTGTTGGGATAAAATATTTATATTTTATTAACATAGTTTCTTACTTAATGTTTTTATTAACTTAAGGACTTATGTTAACAAACTTAATAATTTCAAACCAGTGAACTACTTCGATATATTAATATTAGTCGTTGTAAAAGATGTAATTCCTGACTTATGTAAGTATAATTTCAATCTTTTCAGGGTTATAAATCATGAAAATAAAGTTACATTGTAGCAATTTACAGAACAACTTTTCAACACAATCTGTTTTCCCTTTTCTATCTGCACTTCCACTGGCAGCACTTTAACGGCCTTACTACAAAACGCCGCTCAAACCTTAGTCACTGTTTAAGATGCTCTGACAACTTCTCGCTGACGTGAAATGTAACGTGCGAGAACAAGACAGAGAAGTTTATGCAGTGACTAAGTTTGAAAGGCGTTTTATAGTAAGGCCGTTAATGTTTAACGGCACTTAATAATTATTCAATAAGTATTTTGAACGATAAGAACTTAACTATATCCACCACTACGGTTTTTTAGCAGGCGGCATTATTTTGATAAGTGACATTTCAATCTGTCAGTTTAGTCCATTTGATTATGAATCCGAGTATAGAAAAATTTACTGACTTTTTTTGATGACGTAAATCACGTTACGCTCTAGCGTTACGTGTTCGTGTATTCTTAGGGAATAATATTCTTCAGTTTCACTGACTATTCTCTAGTTTTCTGCATATTTGGAAATAACAATTTCCTTGTATACTAACGGCATGCCAATTTTGTCATATTCCAGTTAAACAACGTAGTTGTGGAAAAGTAACTGATCAGATTTCTTCTAGATCGACCTGTTCCACCCTCGGCCACACAGTCACTAGGCGACTTGAAGGCCAAACGTAGATCTAGTTATGTTAAAAAAAAGATTTTCGCATTCTTTTTATGGATAAATTAATAAGGATATTTCACCCGATATACAGCGGGCGCTACGGTGCCGACATTAAGTTAACACACGTGTAGGGTTAACGATCAAACCATAAAACTAAAGTAAAAAAAGACGCGCAAAAAAATGTGATGTTTCATACATAGCCTCCTTAGTTTGTAATATGCCTATAACATGCGTATTCACTGAAACACTGTATTATAATAGTTGGCACCTTAACACTGATTTTTTGGCATATTAAGGTTCAAAATGAAAAGTGTGCAAACCACGTAACCTTTGGGATTGTATCAACATCTTTTTCTCTGACTATTCGACGCCCTAGCCATCAGTCGTTGGTTCTGTAGAGACCCGCTATTCTCGGGCAATATCCACTGATAAAGTCACCTGTCATCGTTGATATACATGAACAAGGGGCTTCAAAAATTGCCTGGTTGTAGTGAAATTCTCAAAAACGAATCGGAAAACTTCATTATTTGAATTACAAAATAGTGGTTGACTTAAAAAAAAAGTATATAAATAAATAGTTTAACAGTGTGTACATACCAGTTACCACAGTCTAAAATACTGTGTGTTAGTTTAGATGCGGAACATTTTCTAGGATATCGTTATCATGAACAACTTTTACTATGGGACCATAATCAAATATCCAACCCTGAAATAGCAAAAAAATATTATTAGCTGGTCCAAATAAAAACGGCGAAATATACGGAACAGCTGATTTTTACTGTCACGATTACAGATTTAGTTCCATCATGAAAGTAGTTCATAACGATGGGCACAAGGATTTCTTTTCCAATGTCTATAGTTCTTGCAATTCACAAAGTCGAGTAGGCTTTACTTGAGGTTGAACGTGTTCATTCACATTGTGGTAGTGTGCGTGTCTGATGGAGCGGTCGGTGACAAGCTTTGCGCAGTATATATTTGTATGCTAACCATATCCCGTTTTCGCTCTGCCACGTGTACAGACACGTGTGTACCAAATTTAAAGCCTGTTCGACTTCGTGAATTGCAAGAACTATAACCGAACTAGTATAATTGTGAAACAAATACACATTCATCCTTCTTTATATTGTAGACGACAAACAGGCTGAAGACGAGGCCGAGTGTGAGTGTTACGTGTCGTGCTTTGTTGTCGAATCGTTGCTAGATCTGTGTTGTTTAGTTAGAATATTGGTCACATTTAGTTGCTTGAACATTTTTGTTGACACATACATATTTCATTGATTATTTCTTATAGTAATGGTTTTTACTCGCTGCAGACTGTGTATAAAACGTGGGAGCGACGCAGGGAATATTTCGCTCTCACTCCCCACTCGCAGATGTTATGGGCGGGCGCAGTGTAGCGTATTATTGCTATCGATAAGCGGTTTCGATTGTATAATTTTGTGTCGTTATTTGAATAAGTGATATAAATGAAAATAATATATTTATTATAATAAGAATGATAACAAGTAAAAATTAAATAAAACCATAAAATAATGAATAAATACATTATACAATAAATACATTTTATCATGTAACAAGTTATATTCATGATAAATACAAATAAATCTAAAATGTAATCTAAAAATACATTATAATTTTATATCGCAATCGTCGGAGTACACCGCAGCGTGTAAGTGGCATCGATGACTCGCTCGTTTTTATCGACAGCGGCGTTGCGCCCGCGCATCATGCTCACCGAACTAGCCTTATTATGATTTTGATTGACACCGTCAGCAGCGAGGGAAAAACACTACCATTTTACTATTCAGCCTGTTAGCTGGTTATGACGCGACGTTATGTTTTAAAAGTTCAGACTACGAACAGAACGATGGATATTTTGGCCTAGTACATAAAACTTTTTGAAAATATCACTAGGTCTCGTGCGTTGTCCTAAACAGCAAAATTTCGCAAATGAAGTCAAGAAATATTTTAGGTTCAACACCTACATGTATTTTTTAGTTTTGTTACGCATAAATTGCCATTCGTCATGTATATTCGGCTTGTATATTATGTAGAGTTTTCTGACTATTGTGGCATTACGGTCGCTTTTAAGTTTTGCCGTACGTAGTCGCCTGGATTGTCGGCCACCTATAAATTAGCTTGCGCTGTTAGTCGCATATCAGAGGCCGCCCAATCACTATCCACGTTTTTTTTTCAATCACATTTTCCGGCCACTATCATCGGGTCGCCTTCCAAACAACACCAATCATAGGCCAGTTTGTAGCGATGACAGCTCAGTGGTTAGCGCGCCGAATGTGGGCTCAAAGCCGAACAATTAATTTGAGCTGCTGGGGAAGGAAACATCGTGAGGATACCATACGTTACATGGTTACATGGTGGTAGGGTACTTTCTACTACTCGACGAACTAGTTACAAGGTACATTAGGCGAGCTTTGGTCAAACACCTAGGTGTTACACACCTGGGTGTGACAGGCTAGCCTGTCAAAGATAAAAATTACCATGTGGCTGCAAAGAGGACGTCTGTGTAGGATAAACCGGGTTCAAACAAAGCGGCATACTCTCACTTGATACAACGCAAACAAACACGTTGGCAACCAATAAGAATCTATGCGGGCTGATAAAATGCCGCTCATGCTTAGCTTTAGTGTGCGCTAGTCTAATAGTTTAGACCATAATTTCGTAAGAAATATATCCGTTCATCAGTCATAGTAGAATGTTACGATCACTTGTTGAAGCACTGGTATGAATGACTCCATTTGCAGTGTAGCTAGACTCGTCTGTGGCACCGCGGAAGTGGGGGGCAGAGGGGGCCACATGCCCCCTTAAAATCAGGGGGTGTTGCGCCCCCTTCAATTTAAATACCTGTCAAAGGTTTCTCTGTTTCCCCAACCCTCATGGAGTACTTCCGCGGTCCCTGTGTTGCAGACCTTAAAAAACCCTATTCGTTATAGTCTTATTTTTAAATCCAATTATTTATAGAATACAATTTGTTTCAATATATTTTAACTAGATTGGAAAATGTTTACGAACGAAGCGCTTGATAACACTTTCATTGTGCGAACCGCCAGAAAGTAGAATGTGTTGTATTTATGGGTGTTTCCTATACAATCTCGAGTGTATTCAACTCAGATTGTATCTATTGTCTTCAAGTAGCGAGTAAATCGACATGTTCCAAACAAGCTTGCTCCATTGTAGAATTATTCGCCAAAAACATGAAAGAAATAGCTGCCCAAAGCAAGCCTATTAAAAAAATTGCAATGTGTGTGTAAAAAAATACAGAACCTTAAAAATATAGCAATGTTCTAGTAAAAATGACTATTTTGCAGCACAAATGAGCTTACCAACGCTATGGGCGGGCACCAACAACGGAACAGTTTTTGCATTCACGCTCAACGTGCCCAGCAGTAACAAAAGGAAAGACGAACCAGTAAGTATAGAACTTTGATAGCAATAAACGAACAACCGGCACTTTAAATGAAAATGACCAAACTAATAACACTTGTTATTTTTGGCTATTGTTAGGCAGAATAAAGAGCGACGACATGCCATAGTTTTATTTAGTTTGAAGTTTGCATTTTTAAATGCAAATAGGAATAAAACGGCTCGTAGAAGAGCTGTGCAGCCACCGCCTTATAATCAACCCTGGAATATTTTTTTTTTTGTATACCGGGTGTTAGTTGAACACCGTTATCCTTCTAGGATATCATTGTACTCATCATTATGAACAACTTTTACTATGGGGCCAACCCAGAAATCACCGAAAAAGAAACAGCCGTTCCATACATTTTGTCCAAGATCGATGAACCTTTTTGTATGGAACAGCTGTTTCTTTTTCGGTGATTTCTGGGTTGGCCCCATAGTAAAAGTTGTTCATAATGATGAGTACAATTATATCCTAGAAGGATAACGGTGTTCAAACTAACATCCGGTATAGGCCAGTTGTATTTATTTTGTACATCATTGAACTCGCCAGTTGTGTAATTGTTCAATCTGTTTTCAGTTTAATATTTTTTTAACTTTTTTGTTTGTTATAGAAACGCTTTACCCAATCTAATCGTTCGTCTATCTGGTTCCAATAGTACAAGCTTTGCTTAGTTTGGGGCTAGATGGCGCTGCGTAAAATGGCCACGCATTTTTATTTTCAATTTTTTTATAGCATTGAACTATTGACACATACTGGCACACGTTCGTTTCTACGTATTTATGACGAATTGTTGGGTATGACGGACTGTAATCCGCGAAATTATTACTTTATTTATTTGTTTAACTTTATAGGTAACGTGTCAACTCGCGAAAGAAATTCAATTGAAGCACAGAGCGCCCGTAATAGGTATTACCATCCTGGACGGCGCGAATGTTCCTTTACCTGAAGCGTTAGAGGTAAGCACACTTTTTATATAATCTTCTGTATTTTTTGACGAAATTACAATAATCTGTGAAGATTCGCGACTTAAAGACGGGTACACTTGCATCTGTTGGTATGAATGGTAAACTGCGTATTCACTTAACATCAGGCGAGATGGCAGTCGACTCACTGTCTCATTTAAACAAAGTCCAAATTAGTTTGCTTGCATTATTGTAGTTGTAGGTATATAGCGTAGGTCAATTGTTTAGACGCGTTTTCTGTGGGAGCGAATCTGCCCTTAACATAGCAGCACCCTCAAACCCCAAGACCTTTATCTTTTGCACAAACCTTGCCAAGCTTATCTTTGGTTTGTGTAAGTTACCATCAGGTAAGCCGATGTTGTTATTTTTTATTTCTTTTTTTCTTAATTTTTGGCTTCTCACGTTGTGCATTCTACCAGGGTCAAGAATTTGCCTTTTTCAAGTTTTCATAGTTTCATAGTATCAAATAAGTCATTATATCACAGTAAGTCACACAAAATTTGTCATAATCAAGTCCAAGCCATGCCCTAGTAAAGCTGCGGTGACTCTACTATAAGCTTTTACGGAGTTTTGAAAACAACACGAAAAGCCATGTTTCATAACATTATATCACTTGCCCACACTGGTGCATATAATTAAATACTCGAATGAATAAAACACCACCATTTTTGATCATTAATTAGCGAAAAACCACAATTTTAAGAAAATTATAGAATGAAACGTGTTCCCGCCCAAAGTGACAACGACAATTAACAATAATTAACAATAGTTACACTATTGTTAATTATGATTGTTATGACTGACTTTATTTATATAAATGAATTTAATACTTGTTGTTATGATTATTATATTTTTACATTTTTATTTTATTTTGACATTTAATTTGCAATAGTCGAGGTGTCAGGTGACCGGAATGCTGGCGTACATTTTGGTCAAAAACTTAGCATTGCCATCCAACGTGGCAATGCCGCCAGCATTCTGGCCACCTTTCCATCATCTACGGGGCTTTTAGTTTAAATTTTAAGTTTTTTATTTTTTATTATGTAGGGTTTGTTTTTACTAGGTAGGGTTTATTTAGTTATAATTTAATTTTAGTGTATAATTGTATTTTATTTGCAAATAAAGAATGTATATTTGCAATTTATTGAACATCATTATTATTATTAATTTTATTTTAATGTTACTGTTACTGGACATTTTTATTGTATTTCTGGACTTATTTTTATTGTATTTTGCTATTTATATGGGTCTCGTTACCTGCAATAAATTAATTTAAAGTACTTGATTTTTATTATGAATGATTGGAACATGTTGGTTGCCGGCAGGTGGAGCGCGGGGTGGCGCCGCTGCCGGAGGGTGGGTCGCACCGCGTGGTCATTACGTCAGAGGAGCAGTTCAAGGTGTTCTCGCTGCCCTCGCTCAAGCCGCACAACAAGTACAAGCTGACCGCGCACGAAGGTGCTCGGGTAAGATTATATAAATATATTTAAAAGAAATGTCTGATTTGCATACATTAATACATAAAGTGGCAAAAAAACTAGCGATAAGTACATTTTGTGCGCCTACATCCCCATCTCTTTAACCGCGGGGATGACTGGTAGAAAATGCTTTAGCATTAAGTCCTCCTTTTGTACATTAATGTATTTATGTGTGCAATAAAGAATTAAATAAATAAGTTTAATATTTCATAATTTCTTTAGTGTGTGGTGATTTTTTAATTTCTTCTGTTACGTATATTATATATGCTATTTTTTTGTCGCAAATAAAGTAATGTTTGACACTGTTTTAAACTGTCACGGTTGTGCATTGCATTTCTATGATTATTTCCGGGATATTTACCGTGATTATGTTGTGAAAAGAGCCGATATTTCGGCGCAGGTAAATAATCAAAGAACATTTAAATATAATTATATCCCGGAAATAATCATAGAAATGTTTAAAAGATAATGTTGCTGAATTAGAGAAAATAATGGAACCCCTTACAAAATGACCAGCCACGTGAACTATTCTGTTTGGGGTAACTTGGACCGCCTGAAACACCCTTTAAATAAATTAGAGGACGGAAAATTACCAATTTTGTGGGATTGTCCTGTGGGTAAAACTGCGAGGTGTAGCTTTTGTCAGTTTCTTACTATCGCTGACGAAACGAAAACTTATACATAGGTAATAAAAAAAACAATGGCCGACATACTTCTTTGTGTTAATTATTCGGGATCGCTCACGTTTATTTGAGCCTATTACTCTGACAATAGCTTAGATCACATCCGGTGACCTTTATCAAGGAGCTTATGAAGCGCGGCGCGCGCGGATCCTCGTCTTGCACGTAAGTCGTCGTCAGCTATAAGTCGTCCACTGCTGGACTAAGGCCTCCCAATGGAGGGGTGTTACCATAATCCCCACGCTTGGCAGGCGGCTTGGGGATCGCTGAATGGTCACCACCGTTAACCAAGAGGACGCTGCTGCCCGTCCTCCGGTGGGTCTGGTTGCAGTTTAAGGACATACCCAGGTCCCAGGACTTGCACGTGAGTAATCCCGTATAAATAATACAAAATGTACCAAAACAACGCTGAATTGTAACTATTATGTAATCTGTGCCGATACGGATACAATTAATTAAGTTATTGCACACAGCACCATCTAGCACCAAACTAAGCGAACTTTTACTACAGGAACCACGATACGTAATGTTTTTTACATTTCAGGTCAGAAGAACGGCATTCTCATGGTTCGAATGTGGCAGCGGCGCGGAAAAGCACCGCGAATGGTGCCTTCTCTGTCTCACCAACCTCGGCGACTGCCTCGTGCTGAGTCCCGAGCTGCGACGGCAGATAAACGCGGCGGCTGTCAAAAAAGAGGACATCAAGTGAGAAATAACTACTCTGTTTGTTTGTCATTGGGTATATAATTGAATAACGCGAGCTTTGTCTCATTTACCTCGCCAACACTAGTCTGATGTATGTATAATGATTAACGTTCTTATAATTTAGGGCTCTCTGCACCGCGAGCACCGTGCTTAAAGATCGATAAATTTGTCATTTAAATCGGTACAATTCGATAAAAATCGGTATTTTCTCATATTCGTCCTATAAATCAGCTATACCGACACGTCAAATTTAGCGACATACAGAACGGTATTCGCGCTGCTGGTTTGCAATAGCTTTTAAGCGTATGTCAGTATGCATTGGATATTGGAGCTGCAATATAATAGCAATTTATAAAAAACCTTTAGTAGCATAGTTCTTCCTTCTTTATTTATAAAGTATCGACAATAATCACATGATCCTGATTAGCACAAGACCCAGACATATGGCGTTGAAAGAGAGAGGCTGTGGGATAAGGAAGGCTGCAGATGTTGGTAATAATGACGACGGAAATAAAATTAGCTGCAGTTTTATTATTATTCAGGTATTTATTTAAATTCTTAATTTTTTAGTTTTTTACAATATAAATACAAAAATTATAAATATTATAAAAAACTTAAAAACTAGGGTGCCGCCAGCAGCGGGGCAGGGCTCAAGCTGCCGGTGGTTAGGGCTGCAGAGTGAGGAACCTCCTGACAATACGTGCCGTGTCAAGGACCACTGCCTTTTGTATCTGACCCTTGACCCAACCGTCCAGCGAGAGCCTCTTGAGGTATTGGTCGAGGCTCTTCGCTATAAGACCGTTTGCCGAAACGACTATCGGGACAATGATCGTCGAGTCAACATCCCACATGGCGGTTATCTCGAAGGCCAAGTCAAGGTACTTGCTAAGCTTGTCCTTCTCGGCCTTCACGAGATTCTCGTCATGTGGGATGGTGACGTCGACGAGCACTGCCTGGCGCTGGGACCGATCCACCATCACGATATCAGGCTTATTGGCGACAATAGTCCTGTCCGTGATGATGGAGCGGTCCCAGTAGAGCAAAACACGACCATTCTCGAGAACTGGAGCTGGTGCGTACTTATAGTACGGCACCTCCGACTCGACAAGGCCGTATTGAAGAGCAAGTTGCTGATGGATGATCCTGGCCACTTGGTTATGCCTGTGCAAATACTCGCCGTTAGCAAGATGCGAACAACCGGAAATAATATGTCGGAGAGATTCCCCGGGACGGTGGCATGCCCGACAGATGTCGACCGTACCGTCCTTCATGATATATTTCCGATAGTTGTTCGTCTTGATAACTTCGTCCGCAATTGCACAGGCAAACCCCTCGGTTTCCCCAAAGAGGTCCCCGAAGCGCAACCAGTTCACCGACGCGAGCAAGTCCACATCGGAGCCCGTTAAGGCCCGATAGAACCGCCCGTGCAGCTCCTTGCTCTTCCATACTTCCTTGCGGTCGTCAGTGCTTAGCACCGATGGTCTGCGCCAGTTCTCGTTTGCCAAGGAGAGCGGCGTGAGCCCCTTATCAACCGTCACTACATCGCGATGCATCCCACACTCATTGTTAAGGAAATAATCCCTAAGACTGCACACTTCACAATTGTGGAGGTTCTTGGCGTTTAAAAAGCCACGACCCCCCCACTTCCGTGGAATGTACAGTCTCATAACAGATGAGCGTGGGTGTAGCATGCGATGCGCAGTGAGCAGTTGACGGACTCTTCTATCCAGGGCGTCTAGCTCAGTCTGAGTCCACCTAAGTATGCCAAAGGAGTATATCAGTAGAGGCATCACCCAACCATTGAAGGCGCGCGCCTTATTGCCACCAGACAAAAGACTGTTAAGTACTTTTGTCAGGCGACAAAAGAAGCGCTCCTTCACTGATTTCTTGATGTCCACTACTGATATACCCAATGACTCTGACATACCTAGATACTTGTAGGTCTCGGCCTCAGAAAGAGATCTGAGAGTCATTATCTCAGAAAGTTGTAAATCCGGAGAATTTACAACTTTCCCCCGCTGCACACGCATGACCGCACACTTGTCTACACCAAATTCCATCCTGATGGCGCTGCTAAAAACCTGTGTGGTTTTTAGCAACTCCAACAAGTCTTGGTGTTTTGGTGCAAACAGTTTAAGATCATCCATGTACAGAAGGTGAGAAATGACTTCACTCCCCCTTCGAAGCCGGTAGCCTAGTCCTGAATCCTTCAACAATGTGCTGAGAGGATTCAGTGCTAGGCAAAACCACGATGGACTCAGACTATCACCCTGGAAGATGCCTCGCTCAATCCTTATCAAGTCCTGCGGATCAGAGGAGTCATTTCCACCACCTGGCTGACGAAGGACTGTGGTCCACTGCCTCATGCATGCGCTTAAGAATGATTTAAGAGTTGTATCAATTTGATACAACTCTAAAATCCTCTCTAGCCATGAATGAGGCACCGAATCATAGGCCTTCTTATAGTCGATCCAGGCAGCGGAAAGGGCTCCTTTGCTCCGCCGAACTTGTTGGCTAATGGCCATGTCGATGAGGAGGAGCTCCTTAGTACCACGGGACCCAACCCTACATCCATTCTGAGCGGGGGCCAAAACGTTGTTCGCAATAATGTGCGCGTTAATTTTAGTGCTCAGAATAGATGTAAGGAGCTTGTAGATGGTAGGCAAGCAGGTGATGGGTCTGTAATTTTTGGGTTCCGTGGTACTACCGGACTTATGGAGCAGGAAGGTGATACCAGTGGTCATGAAACTAGGGAGGGAACCGAGCTCGAGAGCTTCTTGGAATTGTGTTGCCAAACGGTTATGCGAGCATCGAAACCATTTTATCCAGAAGTTGTGCAATCCGTCCGGCCCAGGACTTTTCCAGTTCTGTGCCGTACGAATCGCACAACTAACGTCTACGGGGTCTATTAAAATAGGCCCCATGGGTTCAATGGCCTCGCATTCCCGTTCGACAACACGCATCCAATCACCCTCGGTGTGCTCGACGGGCACCGACCAGATACTGCGCCAGAAATTGGTCATGGCGTTAGCATCTGGTAGATGTCCGTCGTTCACACGTTGCGCGGCTCCTTCCCAATATCGGTATACCTTCCTTTGATCGCTTTGGAAGAGGCGATTTTGCCAGTATCTATCCACACGCTCTCTGTAGCGGCGGATACGGTTTGCCCACGCATAGACTTTCTGCTTCAGATAGTCAATGCGTTCCGTGACACTGGCCATATATTGCTGGGGCCGTAAACCAGTCCCAGAAAAGGCCTGAGTCACGAAACGCATGACTCGGGGGCGATTATTCCCCCGGCTGAAGCAGATCAGCTTTGCAATGAGTGTCCTGAACGTGCTGATACGCCGCTCGATTCGTACTTGCCACGCGGGCACATCTCCGACGGTTCGCGGTGCACGGTTAGTGTCCGGGAACCTAACACGTGCAACACGACACGCCGCGATGGCACCGCAGTACAATATCGAGTGGGTATCAGTTAAATCTTTGCTAGCCCGTAAATACGGGGCTAGCAAAGCGTTCAGGGCTCCCATTAACGCTAGATTACGTCTATGAGTGGGCAAACGCGGTAGTCGCGGCCTAGAGTTGAGTGCGAATCGATACTGACAAATCGCGTCCTCCAAAGCCCTCCTCAATTGCTCACTCACCTGGCTAGACACACTCATACTCGTACAATCGCCCTCATCGACTACGGGATCAGCAGGTGTCGCTAGTGTCGCCGCCGACGTCGGCATTGATGCCAGTGTCGGGGCTGACGACGCAACATGCGAGTCCCGCGTCGACGCAGGCGTAGCACGAGCGGACTGCGCCTCCAGGCGAAGCCGATCAAGCAGGGACTGATCCAACAGGTTGAGCCGCTGGATAGCCCGCACTTGATCCGATAGTCGTTGGGCAGACACGGTGACGGTCGGTTCAAGGGCCTGGAACAAAGGCAGCATCCTAACTCGGTACGCTGACAGGTTGGTTCCCCCCTCTGTAGCCCCATAATAGGCGCGCATGCAATTCTCGTTATTTATCTGCGACCATCGCATGCGACGCACTACACCACCGGCAGCGAGAGCCGGACGCGAGGCAGGTAGCCCCGCAGGCCCCAGGCGTGCCGGCAGCGGCGGACGTCCCCGACGCACAGGTGGTGGCGGCGCCGGTGTCCGTGGCCCGCTCACATCGCTGTCGCTCGACGTAGCGCTCGACTCACGGGGGGTGAGGAACTCGTCATCCCCCGACGAAGCGCTCGGAGATGACGGAGCGGGCGGTGATGGTGGTCGTGCGTTAGTTTCCGCTGCAGCTATATTGGCCTTCGATCTCGTAATCATTGTTTATCATTTTCAGTATTTCTATGCTTTGATGTGACATTGCACTGTCAAAATGAACGTCAATAAAAATTACCAAGTTATTTTAATATTTTAAGGTCTGTAGTATTGCAATTTTTGGTAAATAGGTCACAAAATAAGTATATTTCTATTGTATAACTGTTTCCAATCGATTTGATTCCAAATTCCTTATAAAATAATTAATTTAATCACAACGATCAAAATGGCAACTGTTTGGCAGCGGTCAAAATTTTATTATTATTATTATTAAATTCTATATTGCACACATAAATACATTCATGTACAATAGGAGGACTTAATGCTAAAGCATATTCTACCAGTCATCCCCGCGGTTAAAGAGATGGGGATGTAGGCGCACAAAATAAATCTCATAATTAAATCGTTTTCTCCCTACCCAGGAGAGAAAGTACTATATTTGAAAGCCCTAAATGATGTAGTATTCGTTTCACTTTTCTTTTTATTGGCACTTATGTATCGCTTTTGTTCCAGCGGTATATCAAGTCTGTGCTTCTCGAAACGAGGTGAAGCTCTCTACTTGCACTCTTCGTCGGAACTTCAACGGATTACTCTCTCTGCGACAAAGGTAAAGAAATGCAAACCAATATCTGTCCGTCTGTCGTTTTCAAAACCGTATCCTCTCATCCTTTGTTACTAATACATACAAGGTTAGTAGCCTGGGGTGTCGTATCTTTGTATTCTCATTGTAGAAAACTTCTACTATGGAGCGAACCCTTCACAAAAAAAAAACAGCTCTCAATTTTCTTATTGACTCCTGACACAATGTTCGGAACAGCTGTTTTTATGTGATTTCAGTTTCATCAGCCATGAAACGTCCGCTACTGGAAGACCTCCCCCTCTTAATAGGAAGAGGTTGCCATAATCCCCACGCTTGGCAGGCGGCTTGTGTATCGACAATGATGAGTACAGATACCCCTATTTGGGTCATTCTAATCTGATAACCGAGTAACTAAGTTCGTATAGGCTGGTGGCCAGCCCTAGGGCCTAACTCTGACACTAGTGTCAGAGTTAATCTGCCGAGTATACGAAGACTTGTGTTCGTTCGCAGGTGACGATTGCGCAATGCCATATAATTCTGTCGCCATGGGCGGCTGCGCTGCGGGGGCCGCCGGAGGAACCCCTGACCAATGGAGAACACAAGGTTAGTATTTACTCGAATATACTTTTGTTCGACGACAAATCTTATTTGCAATGCAATATTTAAGTAATTTTGGTGCGAACAAAAATAGTACATTATGATACAAGTGTGCTATGTTGGTCATTACACTAGAGGCGGTATTATGCGCGCGAGCCGCAGGCGAGCGCGATAAGGAAGCCGAGAGTGTATTGAAACATAGCACAAGAGTTTCATGCGACTGTTTTCGTCACACTTGCGAGGAAAAAACATTTTTTTTTAAAATAATAATCAACCACACAGCGAAAACGTCATCAAACATTTGCGGAAAATGGCTCCCAAATTAGTAATGCGCGCGCAGGTTGACATTTACTTCAGCGGCATAAGAACTCTTAGTTGGTATTACAAAAAAACTGTAAGTATTACCCGGCTATATTAAGAGTGCTTCGTATACGTACGTCTAATTGCAGTCACGTACAAACTTGACTTTACCGGGTTATACCTATTATAGCACCATGTGCCGTAATGTAAAGTAAAAAGCACGCGTGCGTAATAGCTTGGATTATGAGCCTAAAACCGATGCTATAAGATCCACTTTACGAGCAAGTGTGATGAAAAATATATTTTATCAGTTCTTTCAAAATTATTAGCAAGGCTCAATAAATTACCAGCAATAGTCTTATCCCATATGACTATTATGTCAGTGATAAACTCTGGGAATATGAACCTTTCGTTTTTATTTATACTTCAACGATTTTATTCAAGCTGAAATTTAAAAAAAAGGATGCTGATGTTGATAATGTGTCAAAACCGTGGTCGAAACCTCGTCAGTTTTTTCATAATTAAATATGAACCTTTTAATCTAGACGATAAAATGTGAAATTGTTGAACAGGATGAGGCGGTGGAGGCGCCGCACGACATGACGGCGGCGTCGGCCGACATCACAGTGGACTCGGTGCGGGACCACACCAACCCCGCGCCCGACCCGCCGCAACCTGAGCTCAATATCAACCTACAGGTACTATTTTATTTTCTTAAAATGAAAGTAATATGTTTCGAATTAAGATCCAAAACATTGCCAAAATCTCGCTCGTGCATTTCAAGGTTTATGAAAATATAACATCATTTTGATCACCTAAAGATGTATTTTGGCTGCCTCACTTGAGAGCCAGTTTCCATTTCAGCTCAAACACATAACAACCTCTATTTAGGTGTGTTTACCATCATCGACGACACCGTCGCTTAAAGCTAGGTGAGCTGTGGTCAAACACCAATCCTGACAAGAACAAAAAATAACATTTCATTTAAAAAAACCTAAAAACGGAATTTAATAATCTTTGTTATAGATGCTATTATTAGCAATTTCTATTTTTATATATATAAAAAATTACAACAGTAGCGCCCGTTAGTCAGGACCTTCCTTTTTGGATTTGTCGAACTGCGGAATGTTGATGGTGATAGAAATCCTCACTGTGTGGTGTAATGTCCCAGAACTCGCAAGTGAACACGAGCTCGATGGTGATCAAGACGACGACGCGGACGACAATGAACGAGAACAGCGTGGACGGCACCACCACCACCACAACCACTACCACCAACAACGCCTCGGAAAACAGTGAGTAGCCACTTCATCATCAACCAGAAGACGAAGGTCTTCCCCTTAATAAAGACTGTTTGCATTCTGCGATCCCTACGCTTGGCAGGCAGCTTTGGGATCGCAGAATGGTCACCACCGTTAACCGAAAGGACGGTACTGCCCGTCCTCCGGTGGTTCTGGGTGCAATTTTAGGACATACCCAGGTGGCACTTACTTTACCTTACCAGTAGCCACTTACCCTCCATACAACTATCAACGCGATCACACTGCTATCATAAATGAGTTCGTACAGTCTTAGTGTACCAATGAGCTCTTTGCAGTTTATTGGTGAAGGAATCTTGATCAAACCTGCATAAGTCCAGAGAAGAAATTCTATAAAAGAAAGTATAAGTTCGTATAGGAGTGGCCAGTCCACAGATCATATAGCCTGTTGATGGCTCGTGAACATAAATTCTCCTAAAAACACGAGTCACCGTTGCGGGCAGGGGGCGAGGTAACGTTCTATGCTTGCGGTTGGCCAATCACTGGGAAGACGCAACCTGAGTTATGAAATTCTGACGTAATCGCAGTGGCTAGCAGTGGTTTTTAAACTACTATTATTTTTTAAAGACGGACGTCGGTTGATCAGTCAACAGGGTTTTATAGTCTTTGGCTTGACGGTTGTTACAGAAATATAGAACAAACAACCGGGACTAACAATTTAACTTCATCCGACCCACAATAGCGCTCGGAAATAAATGCCACTCACGGTCTCCTATCTGAAGACTGTTCAGATTATTCTTTGCTTGACATCTGTGATCTTCTAGAACAATCTAGTCAAGCTACTCCACGAGCGCTACGCATACTGCAATCATAGTTTCTTAAATGACCACTACAATCACACACACACACACGCACACACACACATACATACACACACACATACACACACACACACACACACACACACACATTGATACACACACACACACACACACACACACACACACACACACACATACATACACACACACACGACACAGTACAGTATGAGTAGTAGCAGTAGTAGTGTGTTTGTGCAGCAGTAACAAATATACGCTGAATAATACGCTTTTAAAAAAAAATTACCGACTTCAACCTCGAATACCTGGATGACATCTTCATATGTTCTAGTAATTATGATTTAATAACCAAACTACTGAACCGATTTCGATAAAATTTATATGGGACCGCCTCTGAAGTATTTATTACCTACTAAACAAACAAAAGAATCATCAACATCAGTTCGTAATTGGCGAAGTGATCACGTAACATACATAAAAAAAAACATACAGTCGAATTGAGAACCTCCTTTTTTGAAGTCGGTTGATAAAATAAAGCAATACTGATTTTGCCACGCTGCACTACCAAGGACACCTAACTTGGACCTGTGTGTCCTAAAACTGCATCCAGAACCACCGGAGGACGGGCAGCAGTGTCCTCACGGTTGACGGTGGTGAGCTCTGCGATCCCCAAGCCGCCTGCCAAGCGTGGGGATTATGTCAAACCCTCCCTATGTAGGGGGAGGCCTGCGTTGAGCAGTGGACGTCTTCTAGTTGATGATATGTGTAGCGCTCGTGGCGTAGCTTGTCTAGGTGATTCTAAACGATCACCGATGTTAAGCAACGGACGGTCCGGTCAGGCTTCGAATGGGTGACCGTGAGCGGCATTTATTTCTGAGCGCTACCGTATAACACGTGAAATAGTCGGTCCCGGTTGTTTGTTCTAGTTTCTATAACAATAACCGTCAGCCATGTCAGAGGCCTTCGGGCGGCACATTAACTCTGACACTAGGGCTGGCCACTCAGCCAATACGAACTTACTTAGTTGGTGATAAAACAATACCAAGGACGCATTATACACTTCAAAGAGAAGCTCAGCATGATTGACCGTGGCTTCATTTGTGTTTTTTTTTTTTATATGATTTGGGCTTGCGTTTGACTGCCATCTCGTCTGATGATAAACGACGATGCAGTCTTACGATGGAGCACGCTTGCCTAGAAGAAACCGATTCACTCGCGACTTGAAGACGCCCAGATTATAAACCAAAAACGATATACGATCGATATTAAACTTCCCTGTAGTCGTCAAGCACGGGTTTTATATCACGGTTCCGCTTTCACCGCCGCTGGTTGAGGTCGAATATGCGGCCTTAATTACCACTCAACCAATATGTTTTAGTATTTTTCTATTTAAACTTAAATAAAATTTTAAAAATATGTAATATGTTTGCATGGAATAATGTTTTGAGGACATGCTATTGCTTTCAAGTACATATTTTTTTAAGTATATTTAATTTATGAAAAAAATATGATTAAGGCAAAAATCAGATTTTGAGACGCTGGATGAACTTTACTTAAGTTGATCATTGTTTCATTTAAAAATATACAAGAATAATGTTATTTCTAAAAGTGGATTACTCACCTAGGGAGCAAAAGTAAAGAATGTCTCAGATCTTATCTCATGTATAACTGAGACATATTTTTGTAGTGGTAGGACCTTTGCCAGTTATTCAAGCGCCAAACAGTAGTGCGCAATTATTACTGTGTTCCGGGTTGAAGGGCAATGTTACAGATAAATTACTGGGTATGAAAAGATTTGACATCTGATGTCTCGGGATGGCGAGCGCAGTGCAGTGCGGCTCAGGACAGTGTTCGCAATTCTGGCACTGCTACTGTTAGTGGCATGAGTGACGCTTACCACCAGGCAAACGTCTTGTTCGTCTCGTCGCTTGATTGTATTTAAAAAAATACCGAGACATGAGATCTGAGGCTTCTTTACTTGCTCCCGTGGTGTGTATACGATTTTACGTGCCGCTGCGGGGAGGAAGTGGTTTCTTTCGCTCTGCGTAGCGGGTCTAAAGTAACCACTTTAGCTCCGCAGGCACGCAAAGTGTATTTACAAGAAAAGTGTGTACAGTCCAGCGTCTTACTAGAAATTGTTAACTCCCGCTTGACACACCTATTTATATGTATACTTGTTATGTTTCTTTGTTTGTATGTTTGACGGCCGCTTTGTGTTTTGTTTGTAGTCCTAGAGCACAGTCGTGAGGAGGGCGTCATCACCCGCATCGAGGTATCCCACACTTTGCTTTATTATTTACCTTATTCATTGAGAAACAGAGCGTAATTTTGCATGGCTCTATCCCCTTTTGACGTTGAAATATTTTAATTTTTCAATTATTAATAAACGTGGAAACAAGCAAATATAACTAATATAACTTAAAATAGTTGTATTATAAAATATAAATAAATAAATATCGGAGACATTTGACACAGCGCCATCTAGCCCCAAACTAAGCAAAGCTTGTAAAATGGAAACCAGATAGCTGATACAATACTTATATATATTTTTTTCAATACATTCTTATAATACATAACTACACCCAGACTCAGAACAAACATCTATGCCTTAACACAAATACTGGCCCTGGGTGGGGATTGAACCCACGCCCTACAGCTCTGAAGGCAGACATACTACCGACTTAGCTATGTATGAGGCAATCAATGAGTAAGCAATAAGCCCAGAAGTATGAATTTTATTATACTACGTATAAGGCAGTCTAATATATGCGCAATAGTCGATTTTAATGTATCTTTAGCAGGCGAAGATGGCGCTAAGGGCAATGTGTCAATTTTCTTATTCATATGGGCGATAAGTGCACTAAAACACATCTCAAGCAAAAAAACAATCACCAAAACAACCAAACAATCATCAAACAAAACAAACAACAATCAACAACATCAACAATCATCTAATGCAAAATACATCTCAAGCGGTAAGTTAATACTTACCGCATTAATAAATAATAATACTTAATAATGTATTTTGCATTTCCCTCGCCAGCGTCCGTCGGAGCCAACCCTGCTCCTTGAGTACCTGAGCGTGTCTCTAGACTGCTGGCATACTAGCTCTACGCTCTAGATGTTTACTATGCTCCAAATTTTCCCCCAATTTGCGTTTTTTCCTTGTTTCCGGTCACTATCTTTGGCGTTCTCACTCCGACGTCTCGATCTAGTGTGTATCAAATGTCCTAAAAAAAGGACTTATCGAAATAGCCTTCCAAAGTTGTCACGTTTATTAATAATTTTAGTTATTATCGAAATTATAAGCGCTTTGCCATAGTCTGAAGTTCTGAGCAAGCTGCTGTTGTATAGATTCTTAATTAACTACATACACGCAGTTTTATAACTTACGAAATACTTCGAAAATCGACTTTATTTGCATTAAAATAGAGTAGAAACCAAACATGACTAATGCTAATTCCAAAATTACTCATAGATTACTGAAAGTAAGCGCTAAGCAAAAGAAAATAATACGGTATTTTATTTACGGGTTTTTCTTCCTTTAAAACTATTACGAACCCAAAAAGTTTTTTTTTTGCCTTTCTGACGCAAATAAAATTTACTAACAAATAATATATTTTCCAGGCAATTTAATAGTAACTAATCTCGTGTTCATACTAACATACTTTTTCACTAATAACACAAACGTATCCTGCGCAATGTTGTGGCGTCCGCTCGTGTCCGTTTACCATCCAGAGGTTCAAGGTGATCTATGAATAGAGAAGTAAAACAATGTTCCCAGCGTGGTGCGGCTAAATAGGGGTGCACTGAGATGTGTGGATTGTTACACAGAATAAATAAGCTACGATCAGTTCGGATAATACAGATAATACAGTCAAGTTTGAAAGCCTTGGGTGACATATCTAATTTGTATGCTGTCTTTGTCAGTCCATTAGACAAGGACTGCAACAAATTACAAGTTTAAAGCTTCGTCTTAATTAGCCAACGATCTTACTAGCAAACGATGCGATTTCGTCGCAAGACCGCTTCGCTAAGATCAAATCTCTTAGAATCCAAATCAAAACTTGCACGTCATCGCGCGATCACAGAAGAGATCTTCGCATCTTTTGGTCTTACGGTCTTTAGCCAATTAGGCCGCCGCCTAAGACTATATAGTAAAGCCTTTAGAATTAGTTCAATTCTATCTCGTCCGTACGTGATATCTGTTAGAGAGCTAGTAAACGAGATATCGCAGTCATCTTATGTATTTTCTATGTGACCAATGGTAAAAGCAAACAAACGTAATCGCTTGGCAACCAACGACAGCTCACTTAGCTTTCAGTCTATCATCGTCGTTAACACATTGAACACGTAAGACTACAGGGCCACATTCTTGAACGGCCGAGATTCTATCTACCCGTCATAAATAAGAGAGTAAGAGATAATCTCAACCGCACCAGAATTAAGGTCTAGTTTCGTCTGTTACTATTTATTCTGTGTTCTATCCACCTTCGTGTACTTCTATTGGGCCGTTTGTAACAGCTGGGTACAAAAAATAAGAGGAATATCGTTGGTATAGTAGAGGGCGGGACACACGTGCGGCCGCCACGCGTTGGAGCAGAGAAGAACGTGCGCTGGTACTCATGAGCCGCCCCCCACAGACGGGCACGGTCACGGTTCCCGCCGGGACCGATCCGAAGCTGATCCTGGAGATGTTTGACCGGCAGCGGTCCCCGCTCGCCGTCCCCGTGCCTCCCGCCGCCGCCGCTACAGAAACCAACTAACCTCCGCTACATTTATCCTGCCCTCTTTTCTTGTGATGAGAGCGAAACGACAGCTCGCTTTAACTCATTGTGTCGACAAGTAATATTTCGTCAGCAACTGGGGTTCCATTTTTGAATCGTTATTTCGCAATGAGTTATCTTTCGAAAGTCGTACAAGTTTTTGTGCGACGCTCGTGCGGATCCAAAAATCGAGCCCATAATTCCTGACTCCACCGATACCGGACCGTTTTTAGGTAGCAAGAAACATAGCATAGTTAACTGAAGGTATTATAAATATAGGTTTTTGTTTTTTCTCTGAGTCCGAACAGCTAAAACTTAATCATGTATTATTTTTTACTGCAGTTTGTGTTCACAGTATTTGCTTAGATTGTATCTACAGTGTTTCTTAAATTTTTGCGATGTCTGCATGGAGCAAACAAAGTGAGGTAATTTTGTCATTGAATAAATGATTAACTGTTAAAATGGGGCAGAAAAAATCATAATTATGTTTAGTACATAGTTTTAAAGAAACTATACTAATGCATTTTTAAGTCTTTAGCTTGCATGCCTCGATGGCTTATAGACATACTGTACTCAGCCAAGTTCGGGAAGTATGTTTCTTTCTTTCCACTTGTATTCCGTACTTAAGAATTTATGATGAGATTATTTAAGAAACATGATCCAGTAATCAATTTTGAAATTTAACCCTTCGGCTTGCAGAAAAATAATAACATCTCCAATGTACAATAGTACACGCTAGAAAGAGGAGATAGTGAGAGATTGAACATTTCAGTACAAACCCAAAAGCCATAACACGTTTGCACTCGCAATACTGCAATGTAATTGTGGATTGTATATCAATCGATGATTTTAAATTAAGTAAAAAAAAAGTGTAATTTAGCAATTTTATGTTAATATTTCATACATTCGAAGCGAATGTGGTGTGCCTATTTATTTCCTTTTTATATTGATGAGAATTGTATTTAGGTTTAGTGTTAGGCATTTTGACAATTAGGTACGAGTAGGATAATTTTTATAACTTTGATTACATCTCCCACGGAGGGGTACGATTCGAGTAAATAATTATATTGTCTATTTTAATATTTGGATGTTGTATTTGAACTACGGCATTTCTTTTGAGTTGTATATTATTCAATAAATATATTTGTTTAATTTAAAAAAGAACGAATTGAAAGTTATTTTTGCAATATAATTTAGCTTAATAATAAGAGATTTTTCAAGTATATTTTTGTTTGCGATTTTAATTTGAATTGAGTATGTTATAAGGTTTTTATAAGTTTAATGGCAGCTGTTACTGCATTTAGATGCGCACCGTAACTACATCACAATTTGTGATACGAGGGATTGATTTAATGATTTAGACATTATTATTTTATTTTCATTAGATTTAAGTTAAAATGTGCCTGCCTATTTTATTTAATGAACATTATATTGTGCTGCGGGGAGAGCTGTATTTTATGCCTGTACTACGCGGCCTGGTTGTGTGGACCGTCTTTACACTGGTCGACATCAGTGTAGTCTTCGTTTCACGAAATAGAGTAAGAAGCGGAGTTGCCTAATCGCGCGCCATCGGAAATAGTTATACTTGTACAGAAAGATTTCCTTGCAAGCGTGAGTATAACAATTCCGCTTCCACTCCGCTTCTGGCCCGCTTTCATTGTGAGTTTAAACTTAAACCGCTAAAGGCCTGTATTTTGATTACGGTCTTTACTATCAAACCGCTAATGCCTTTAACACCGTGTATTAGCTGGGTGGCGTGCTTCGTCTCCTTATTGGATACCTAGTTTTATATAACTGTATAACTTCTTAAAAAAACTTTTCGCCGAATCGTTTGCCTGAATAGTGAATCCACTTCCGGACGTTTCTCTGATGTCCGCATCGATTGCATCTCATTTTGCTACAATGCCTTTGTTATATTAGGCTCTAAAGATACATATTATATGAGCATGTAACCACGGTACCCAGCTATAGCATGATCCTAAGTAGGAAGCGCCAAGGGTACTGTACTGTATGACGTCCGATTAGGCTTCACTTTATAATAATGTACAATTTCCTCTATGTATTGTGGCATTTTTGAATATTTGATACGAAAGCTATTTGTATCCCAACATTCTTACACGAAAATAAAAATTAAGATTATTATATATATATTGTTGTTATTCAAGAACCTGTTATAACTACCAACGCCAAAATTCTTGTGGTATTTGTTTACTTACAAGCTGAATGAAGAAAAACAAAAAGGAAAGAAAGAAAACAAGATTGGTTTTAGAACAAACAACTTTTATACTTAAATACATAAAATATGAAAAATTCAACTGTTAGGGTGCATACACAACACTGTTAGAAATTTATCGCGAAGTAGGTACACGAGGTATAAACTAATAATAAGGTATGCCACGGTGGCCGGCGAACATCTTGAATTCTTGAGCGTTGTGGGGGAAAAGCACCCTATTTATCCAAAATATAAGATAACTTAATTCGTTCAACCATTACGGAGTCGGGTGAGATCATAACACACATACATATATTTTTTTACACTGATACATACTCTTTACCCTAAATGAATTAGTGCTCTTTTTTACAATGAAATGCACCACTTAAATCACGTACAAGTACCACAAAGTTTGAATAGATCGAGTCTCGTCACTGTATAGAATGATCTCATAGCAGAGGCAGTCGCTAGCCTACCTGTCGCATAAGCCACATTAGTCGTGGGTGACTCACCTGGCTCGCTCGCACATTTACAAGTTTTTGTAGTAGAATGGGACATCCAAAAAGTTCTGTTTTATCTGTTTATAACTACATAAAATCTAATTTATCTTTCATTGTCTTGTGTACAAAATGTGTTTTTTTTCCATTAATAAAATCTTGTTTATTGTCTACATAAAAAAAAAAATTGATATCTTTTCATTCCATGGAAAAATTATAAATTATCAGAAAAAACATTCATTACTAATAATCAAAATACATTAGAATAACATGGGAATTTCTTAGAAACATATGCAATTGTTTATTAGCTAGTATCTAGCTAGATGCTATACACTTAAATTCACTTAAATTCACACTCATCGGTTTTATATCTTCCATCAACGACGATATATACAAGGAGACAAGCAGGCCTGAACAAAAAATCATCCGCCGATCGGTAGTTACCTACTGGTACACTAGATGTCGCTAAGTGTATCAAACTGCTTAAATTACGCATAAAAATTAGATCTACCACAATTCCTACTAAGTTCTATCATACGATTGGGTTACAGTCGTTTGTGCTAGTACAACTCAAAACGACTAGATGGCGTTTTTTATACATTTGCACTAAAATAATTAAATAATCTGTGTAAAAAATACAAAATAAATATTGAGGCATGTTAAAATAATAAAACGGTAAACATTATAAACATTATTTATTTAGTGAATAAAAATTATTGATATAATTAATTTCATGCAGCAATCGGAACGTAAGGTACCAACAAACATTCGTTTACCGTTGCCAGCTCGTGCTGTCAAGCTCGCTCTCTCTCTTTCTAATCGGCGCGCGTGACCGGCATGATCACAGATTGCAGAAAAGCAAAGACCCTACTCTTCTCTCTTCAGTGGGTATAATGACGAATGCGCGACGTTGCCGCTCTTGGATACTTTACTTACTGGGCCAAATTATTTTGTGAATTGTGAAAATTAACATTAGGGTTCCGTACGCGAAGGGTGTGTGAATTGTGGTGGAACCGCTAAACCTACACGCCGTCGGTTAGGTACTGGGCGTTTGTACACTGCCACGTTACGACACCGACACGATATTTTAGGACTGGTAGTTTCAAACCATTACTATTAAACGCTTTCGCTCTGTGTCGTTGTCGTCCACGAAATCATCATAAGCCCGGAGACGTCCACTGCCGAACGAAGGCCTCCCTCTTAGACCACCACACAATACGACAACCTGCCATTTTCATCCACCGGTTGCCCGCGACTTCTACAATGTCGTCGGTCCACCTAGTGGGAGGCCTTCCTACGTTGCGTCTTCCGGTTCGCGGTCACCACTAAAGAACCTTTCTTCCCCATCGGTTATCAGTTCTTTGAGCGATGTGTCCTGCCCATTGCCACTTCAACTTGCAAACGCTGAGGGCTAAGACAATGACTTTGGTTCTTTGGCGAATATCGTCAATCCGGATTTTATCACGCAAAGTAACTCCGAGCATAGCTCTCTCCATTGCCCGTTGCGTGACTCTGAGTTTCTTCAAAAGGACAGCAGTTAAAGACCCCGTTTCAGTTCCATATGTCATCACTGGCAACACATACTAGTTACAGACCTTTGTCTTCAGATACTGCGGGATTTTGGACGAGAAGGTATTACGCAATTCCCGTCCACGATATCGTCACCGACAAACTATTATTAAATTATTGTTTTGCGGCACGATTCACAATTCGTGCCGATCGGCGGACCGTGCCCGGTGCATGCCGGTGCGGGTGAAGCAGATGTAGAGGAGACATATCATACTAGAACCGCGGTAGCTAGATGTAAGCTTTTGCTGACGCAAGGTCGCTATTTTAAAACTGCTGCAACAAAATAAGCTGTTGGTTATGATCGTGTAACATACCGGTATCCTCACGATATTATCGTGTTGTCCTACGAAGATGTCTAGACATAGACAGAGCATTCGTGCGGTAAGGAGGAGTGAAAGTGAAACACGTATGTCCGTACCGAGCTTTTAAACTTATACACATCGTTCCTTCTTTAAAGTTAACTAGGGATTATGAACTGAACGTACAAAACAACAGGTAACATTCCTGAACCTGCGAATTATTATTGTCGGCTTCAACGAGTTATGCAACATCGTCATCAGCAATCATCGATTCTTCTGCAAGAGCAGAAGAACCAGCGACTGCTGGTGATGATATTGCATTATCTCCTGCAAAAATAGCTGTGGGTTCGAACACTACTGAAAAAAAAAACACTTTAGAAGAATGTTCCGTGGCTTATTTTGCTGGATATCTAGCAAAGTCATGCCTTACAAAACACGCATGTCATATTTGCTCTAAAAATTTATTAAAGAATGTAGACCTTGATGATGAAAGGCAATTGTTAATTTTAAACAAATCCTATGATTGCTCCAAAAATATAAAATTGAAAATGCCAAGTGACAAGTTGTTACAACTCATTCATGAGGCTCTAAACTGCTACGAGTATAGTGCACATTTCGAAAATATTGTTCATTATAACAAACTCAAATCTAGATTGTTTTATACAATATTGAACTTTTTGAGGTGCGAAGCTCCGGAATTACTGAATTTGAGTTGTGAAGACCATTTATTCTTTATAATTGACCATATGATTTTAGTAAAGCTGCATTTCTTTTGCAAAAACAAAAAAAGCAATATCTTGGAAGGAAAAGCCCATCCAAAATTAAGGATCCTAAAGAATAAATAAATTAATCACAAGTTGGTATTTTTATTTTGCATGTAATTCCCTTTATTTAGGTACCTACCTGATCTATATCATAATTATATATCTGTTTCAAGTCACATATGCCTAAGTCGTTTGTCTGATGGTAAGCAGCGCGAATCCGCCCGGCCAAGCGGGCGGACGCTGTACTTAGATTGCACAAGGTCACTGAAAAACGCTATTTATTTTATATCAGATATTAGAAGACTTGCTTGGCGGTGAAATAACTGGGAAAGGCACAGATATAATTATATTGGAGTTCTGTGGGAAAATGCTATAGTAGGTAGGTCTTGCTTCATCAGTGATGCCTTACTTTCTGCCCCCTATTACAAGTCTAGCTTAGCTAAATGGGTTTAAGTACATATTCGATAATGTTAACTTACACGTAGCTATTTATGTACCTTTTAATTCGTTGATCATTGAAGATCAGAATACAAAACAAAATATGTAGGTAGTTGTTTTTTGCCAGTGCTTTTTTTATATATTTTAAGCGCCATCTAGCGATATGAATATTAGTTACTTTATAAGCTAGATTCCAATCGACCGCATCGCCATCTATCAATAGCCGATGAAAGATGGCAAATTAATTCTAAAAATTAAAAATAAGTAAAGTACGTTTTATAAACAATCTTATGTTTGTAAAACTTAATAGAAATATTTTGCGCTTGATTGGTACAGAAGTAAACCAATTTTATTAGTTAAGAGTGTTAAAACAAAAACTCCCAGGCTATTTGCTAGCGCCATCTAGAAATAAGACGCGATTTGCGCTGGACGATTTTTTGTTCAGGCCTGCTTGTCTCCTTGTATATATCGTCGTTGCTTCCATATAGGCACGCACACTAGACCTCCGGCTTTTTTGCAGTTTGACGCCGGCATCGATAAGCTTTGCAGCCTAATCAGATACCCGCTGGCTAGCTTGGCGGCACAGTGTCTAGCCTTAATATAAAAATGTGCGAGGGAGACAACTGTGGCACGACTATGCCCTTAAAAGAAAATTCAGCTGAATAAAACTAAAATCTTCAGTTAAAAAAACTACAAGCTATTAGCGCTAGACACGGTGGAGTCCTCGCACACATTCTCAAACGACTTCGTTGCCGGTGCATTAGAGTTCTTAGACCTCTTCTTCGGCGTGTACGAGCGCGGGACGTCGACGACGTTGCCCGTGAACTTCAAGTGAGCCGTGTACTCGTGCCGCTTGCGGTGGTCGGACCGGTGGAACTTCACGTGGCAGTACTGGCAGGGATAGCGCTTCTCCTTTCGGTGGCTCATCAAGTGGTTGGCAAGGTAGCTGAAACGAAATACCTAGCTTTAAATAATTATCTACAGGCCGTAGGCCCATCGAGGTCCTTTTTGCCAACCACTATAGTATGGTTGGCAAAAAGGACCTCGATGGGCCTACGTGAAATAGACGACATGGTCATCGCGGGTCAAACCTGGACCAGATTAGCACAGGAGCGAGGCAGATGGCATAGTAACAGCTCTGTTACCAATACCCAAAACACATGTTCGGTGGGCCTATAGCCAGCTGTGGGTGATGATGATAGCAATATAGTCCAGTCAATTTACGAGACTTAGTATGGCGGTTCTTGAAAATTACAAAATAAAAATATTCAGCTATGATTAGCTTTATTTATAAGATTATACAAATATGACCTTGGAATACTGAAACGAAGTAGTAGTGAATCACGGTCGAAGGTTCGTAGTGAACAGTTTACGGCCGGAGAGAGACAAATTGTACGATAACGTCACACGTGGCGAGATATTTATTTCTTATCATAAGTCTTATTATAAGTATCGGGCGCTTATTTTGAGAACGATGTATCTCGGAAACTAATTGGCATATTGAAATATTTTTTTCTTGTTTTAAATAAAGAATACGAAAAGATGAAAATCTGAATCTGTAAACATTCTTAATTATTTCAATAAACGCAAAATTTCAAATTTTGGATTGTTTTTAAAACGTACTTTATGTAAGATATTTATGTTAAATTTTTTATACGAGAGATAGGTTACGTTATATTACGTGGAAAACAAAAAGCTATTCTTATTTTCTTCTAGGTCATACCCTAACTTTCCTGGGCCAATACTCCAGAGTGTTCATCAGTCTATCTATCAAAGTGAACTTTTATAGAACACAAGTTTGCCGAACTCGAGAAAAAAAAATGTTCCCGTACAATGAAGATCACGTGACCGTCACACTCATTTCATCATCATTCGGTAACTATTTAAGGAGACAAATTTTCACGTTGATGGAACAACATATTCATAAGTTGCTACAACTGTATGAAACACCCCGTAAAGACCTCATAATACAACTAACCATCGAAGATAATCAAAAAGTTAAGCTTATTATTTATTATTAGTACAACAATTTTAAAATGATACGTTTAAACCTATTAGAATATTTCATAGTCGAACCTTATAAACATAAAAATTATTACGGAACACGGGCGAGAAAGTGGCTAGAATATGCAATGATTTGCCAGAAAATTTTGAGAAACAATTTATAAACAAACCTACATTTAAATTAGCCTTGAAAAAACTACTATGAAATAGAATATCTATGTAAATGACCTGTGTACCTATAAGTTAACATATATTGAGTACCTTACTTATTAACCTTACTTATATCGCTAAAATGTCAATACCTACTCGTACATACTCGTAGTAAATAGTAATGAATATGAAAGTCGATGTCTGTCTAATGCAGTTTGGCAGTTATAAATTGAGCTGTGTAATTATTTCTCTAAGATAAAATAAATAAATTTAATAAAACTAGTACATTAGGTAGTAGTAGATGAACTGTTAGATTCATTTTCAAGTTTAGCGCCAGATTTCGTGGTCTTCTTAGATGTGCCGGCCAGGGAGTGTTTCAAGTGTGCAGTATACTCGTGTCGCTTGCGGTGGTCGGACCGGTGGAACTTTACATGGCAGTACTTGCATGGAAAGCGCTTCTCCTTCACGTGGCTCATCATATGGACTCTGAGGTAGCTGTGGATAAACAATGGCGCCTATTCTGATGTGTTTCTTTGAACATTTTATCAAAACAACAAGAAAAGCAACCGCACTAAAGACTGTTTTATCTAACAGACTGACTGTCAGTTTTTCTCATTATATTTTTTATGTGTTTGTAGTGATTTTTAGTACCGCGAAAATGTCACACGACTTAGAATAAATAAATATTATACATAAAAAAGATTGATAGTGGTTATATCAAAAATAATTTCACATTCTTTTGACAATTATCATTGTAAAAATAAATCCACATATTTTAATAGTGATCAATAGGCAGTATTGGTCAAATTGTCCAATAGATTAATGATTATTTAATTTTGGAGATTAACTTAATTTAAATGGTACACCAGAATTGACGCCATTTATCCAAATGTCCAAATACCTAAATGCAAAAATGTATTGCCTGACAAAAACGACGTGATCTGGCGTCTTATTGCACTGATAATAATAATTGTCTTTCCAATAGTTATTTACTGGAAGGTAGGGCATACACGTTAGCGTCAATTCTGTTGTAAACTAAAGGCTTATGACATTTCCCACACGCACGTTGCCTTTTGGTGAAACTTTCTCATAGGTACTGTTGTACAAACTAGGTCAAAATGTCATATGCCTTTAACGGTGAAGATAATATTAGCGCTAACAGATTGGTTTAATAGCACAACTGAATCGACAACATAGGCTTCTTTTATTAGGTTTTGTTCTGTACAACATAAACAAAAACCACAAAAATAAAACAAAAACCTCCGACCTTCCAAATCTCTGGAAAAAATATAGCCTAGACTCATCATCATCAGCCCGGAGACGTCCACTGCTGGACGAGGGCCTCCCCCTTAGATCGCCACACTGTACGACAACCTGCCATTTGCATCCACCGGTTGCCCGCGACTTTTACAATGTCGTCGGTCCACCTAGTGGGAGGCCGCGCCTACGTTGCGTCTTCCGGTTCGCTATATACATATATAGCCTAGACTGCCGACGGGAAAATGTTAAACAAACACTATCGCATCCTACATCTTAGATCGCTAGATGTAGATCGCATAGACCTATCGAGTTTTGGAAAGAGCATGCTAAACTGGACGGGGTGCTTAGTTGTCATCATTATCACGTAAGTAACTTTTACTCGGGACGAACTAAGATGGATAAGACTACTATAAGACAATCTAGTTGATCAAGCAAGTAGATTGTCTGATAGTAGACTATTTTACTTAAGCCCCAGATCACAACGCGCCGTTATCTCGTTCACGTAATTCCCCATTTTTGAAGATATAAAACGAAACGAATGCATATGAAAATGAAAAATCGGAGCCGATGAAATTGCTAAGAATAACATTATAAGGATTCAGCAAAAAAAAAACAAAATCTAATTTTAGTACCTAAAACTGTGATTGTAGGTTATGCCCAGTTTTATGAATGAAAACTTAATTAATTTATAAACCTTTGTAATGTTACTCTCTTTAATTTTACCGACTGCGATGTTTCATAAGTTTATTCAGTGATTTTATACATGCAAAAATATTGAAATAAGCGATAGATACAGCGGCGCGCGGCATTCTGAGCCTTAATAAAAGACCCTGCAAAGACAAAAAAACATTGTTTATACGTCTGTAATAGGCTAGATGACTGATGTTTAAATCGTTGAAACCAATAGCTTTGATGAAGAATTTAAGTAAATATAGTATGGTACCTAATTGAAAACATTATTTAAATCGGTTAATAATGTTCTGATATATGAGCGTTTAAAGTTTTTGTTAGAGACAACTCTGTCCCTTTCCCAGAAAACAATAAATTACGTCACGCCTTACTTGTCAGAATATAATTTATATGGCGTCCTGACAAGTGACGTCACGCTTTGCTGTTTCTTCTCTCTGTCTAGCATGATATTAAAATGCTTATAAGTTGCTTATTTTTGATCAGATTTTAATTTTCTTTTCATTATACAGCTATATTTATGAGCCACATTTGAATAGGACAATAAAAAAAACAGTCATCTAGCCTATTCGCTCTTTACCTTTTGGAAACAAAGCTGGCGTCACACAAGGAACAGTTGACTGTTTTTTCCGTGCTGTGCGTGAGGCGGTGGTTCTTGAGCGACGTGCTGGACTGGTAGTACTTGCCGCAGTCCGGACACTTGTAGGGCTTCTCGTTTGTATGCGACCTGCACACAACAATGTCGATCAATTACACGGCGGGATCAAAAGGGTTTTAAACAAGACATAAAATAATACGTTCCCAAAGATCCCAAGAGTTTAGTTGTGGATATGTGTCAAGCGCCTGCAGATGGGGGCGAGCAACAATTATAACGTCATATGTATATATTTTTTGTTAATATATATTTTTCAAAAAGTGCTGAATCCGTTTTGATTAAATTTATATGGGACCACCTGTGAAGTATGACCTACCAAACAAAAATGAATCATCAAAATCGGCACATAACTGACGTAATCGCGTAACATACATACAAAAAAAAACATGCAGTCGAATTGAGAACCTCCTTTTTTGAAGTTGGTTAAAAAGAGAAGAATGTTGTGCTTACCTCAAATGAACTGCCAGGTGGTACTTTTTGAAAAAACTTTTGGAACAAAATTGGCATAGATGACTTCTCTCTTTATTGTGTACTTGGCGTCTGGAAATTAAAACTTTCAGTTAACAGCAAAATCACAAACTGCCCATAACAAAGCGCGCAAAGTTTGTAAAAATATATATCATTATCAGCCCGGAGACGTCCACTGCTGAACGAAGGCCTCTCCCTTAGACCGCTACAATGTACGACAACCTGCTATTTGCATCCACCGGTTGCCCGCGACTTTTACAATGTCGTCGGTCCACCTATATATATATATATATATAGTGGGAGGCCGCGCCTACGCTGCGTGTTCCGGTTCGCGGTCGCCACTCAAAAACCTTTCTTCCCCATCGGTTATCAGTTCTACGAGCGATGTGGCCTGCCCATTGCCAATTCAACTTGCAAACCTTGCGAGCTATGTCGGTGACTTTGGTTCTTTGGCGAATAATATCGTTCCGGATTTTATCGCGCAAAGTAACTCCGAGTTTAACTCTCTCCGTTGCTCGTTGTGTGGACTCTGAGTTTCTCCAAAAGGCCAGCAGTTAAAGACCATGTCTCAGTTCCATATGTCATCACTGGCAACACACACTGGTTGAAGACCCTTGTCTTCAGACACTGCGGGATTTTGGACGAGAAGATATTACGCAATTCTCCGAACGCTGCCCATCCGAGTTGGATTTTTCGGGCGACCTCCTTGTCGAAGTTGGACCTACCTAACTGAACTATCTGTCCAAGGTAGGTCTTTATTCTGATGTACACCAAAAAATTTCTTCCTCCAGCTCGACAATCTTCTCGTCGGTCCTCAGCGTGCGAATGTTGTGTGTTGCCAGGGCCAAAGTCTTCTGTTGGGGGTGGTAGCAGGGCGTCTTCCGGGGATTCTTAGCATCCCTTGCAGGTCCGTTACCTGAGCTGCTACCTAGGCCAGGAATAGAAGAGCTGCCGGGGACAGGTGGCCATGGTTTTTGGTTTGCTGTCATACTGTGTGGGGGGTTGCCATAATCCCTACGCTTTGCAGGCGGCTTGGGGATCGCAGAGTGTTACCACCGTTAACTAAGAGGACGCTGCTTGCCCATCCCCCGGTAGTACTGGATGCAGTTTTATGACATGCCCAGGTCCAAAAAACTTTATATCATTTACTAAATAAGTAAGTAGTAGTTTTTACCTTAGCTGCTTAATTTTGTAAACTACAATGGCGGACTTAAACCAATGGGCCAATGGCAGCTGTTGGTTTTATCACTAAAGGCTTGGTTAACTTGGTTTTTAATCCACAATTTTTGTTTACAAAATAGGACACAGATTGAAAAACAGATTTTATATGTGTATTATTTGTTACTTTTAAAAGAATTAGAATAATTTTATTTACCAAAATTAAAATTACAATAGTTCTGAAGTATGTATTCTAACTCTAACCGTCTTATGCATAAAACACTAAAACGTATTATAAATCTATTTTGGTTACATGGTTTTTGTCTTCTTTTTTCAAGCTGAATTCTTAATTCGAAAGAAATTGACAAAACAGTTTTTATCAAATTTTTTTTTGTACCATCAGGTGACGAGACGAGCAAGATGTTCACCTGGTGGTAAGCGTCACGCCTGCCACTAACAGTAGCAGTGCCAAAATTGTAAACTTGCGAACACAATCCTGCGCCACACTGCACTACGCTCGTCACCCTGAGATATTAGATGTTATATCTCTTCATACCCAGTAATTTCTCTGGTAACATTGCCCTTCAAACCGGAATACAGTAATACTTGCACACTACTGCTTGGCGGTTAACTGGCAAAGCTGTGGTACTTCCCCAGGCGGACTCTGCAATAGAGTCCTACCACTACAAACAAAACTAAAATAACAGCAAAAAAGCAAAGCAAAAAGCAGCTAAGCAGGACGCAGCTGCACGCGCGTCGGGCTCTGTTTTCACTCTTTGAAAAAGGTCACCGGATGTAATCGAAACTATAGTCGGAGTATCCGATTTAATTAAACGTGTGTATTCCCGTATAAAAAAAAACAAAAAGCTAAAATAGGCGGAAAAAAAATATATTTTTTTGTTTGATTTTATGTGTTTGGTTTATGTTTATGTGTTATTTATTTATTTATTTGATACACAAAACAGAATACAGTCTTTACATATGCATTGTATAGGTTAAAAATAATTTGTTCTAGATTGCATTCCTTAATAAATGTGTACACAACATGAACAACACAAAAGCAGTAGGTACCTACATCTATAAGTCAATCAAACATTAAGTAGTATTGTAATTACACAATCAAACATAAGCAGTTATAATAACTCAATTAAAAAAAATATATATATATATATTAAAAGAACATTTAAAGGATAGCGGTTAGGACAGGTGAAATGCTAAAAAGAATAAAAAGTAGTTGTTAACAAGCAACTCATCGATGCTGTTTCTGTTTTACCAAAACGGCCAAGATATCACGTTTAAATTTAGTTAGTTTAAACTTATATGACTTTACATGTGATTGGTTTATGTTTATGTGCTGAAACTTATATTACTTTAAATGTGATGGGTTTATGTTTAAGTGCTGAAACTTAAATGACTTTAAATATATAAATAATAATATAGAATAAAAAATAGGTTTAAAATAGTTTTAAGTGTTTTATGCATAAGACATGCAATTACAAATATTAAATATCTTTATAATACTGCAATAAATTAAATGAGTATTGAGGAGTGAAACTTTTAAACTTTCGCGATTTGAACACATAATTATGTTTATAGCCGGGACTTAATCGCGCACAAATAAATTTATTTTTATTTACCTCGACGTTTCGACCATGTTCCAATGGCCGTGGTCACGAGCTGACTCATTACTTACTACTTATTACTTTGCTGACTTATTTGTGCGCGATTAAGTCCCGGCTATAAACATAATTAAGTATTGAGGAGGTTCTAATTCTAACACACCCCAAACCAGGTAAAACCTGTATCCTGTGCGCCATACAAACAGTTTCCAAAACATTAAAATGCACTTTTGTACATGCACACATGTACACTAGTGTAATAAAACTTCCTTCATTCCTTAATCAAAATCTTTTGACAACTTTGCAATACAATATAATTATTCTGGTGTGCGTAACATTATACTGGCTGCGCCACAAAGTTTAATCCATGTGATGATGGTTAAAAGTAATTCCTGGAAATAAGGTATCTCCATTCCGAGCTTCATCCAAATCCATTCATCCGTTTAGGCGTGAAGAGGTAACACACATACATACCGAAAACCTTTTGCATTTAGGTATAGTATTAGTGTGATGTGTTGTGATATTTTATGGGTTGTTATGAGTTTGAAATTGTGTGAAATATGTATGAGGGTGTAAAAGTGCGCATGCATGGTTGTGCATGTATGTGTGAATGTATTTTTGAGTTAGAGATAGGTTATGTGTGTTTTAACAGCCTTGAAGTATCTAAAATCCTTACTTATGATTATCCAGACAGATTTTTTGCCTGAAGGAGCTATCGCAGAGGTCACACTTAAATGGTCGATCCTTAGTGTGTACTATGACGTGCGAGTTCAAGCGACTTCTTGTGACAAACTTCAGTATGCAGTGTGGACATTGAAACTGCAACGAGTCCTTCTCGTGTATAGTCCTTATATGCAGCTTCAGATCTGCTACAGCTGTTGGCATAAAAAAAAGAAACATGCTATATGAAAAACTCATGCGAGTTGGAGTCACCCAGGGTATATTGTAATTAACAAACAAGCTGATATTATTGGCAATACTGCATGTGGCGGTTGTAGACTTTAATATTGGTCCCTTTAGAAAACCTTCAGACTTTGGTAGGACTCTACTGCAGAGTCCGCCTGCGACCACACTTTTGCCAGTTATTCAACCGCCAAGCAGTAGGGTGCAAGCATTACTGTGTTCCGGTTTGAAGGGCAATGTTACCAGAGAAATTACTGGATATGAAGAGATTTAACATCTAATATGTCAGGGTGACGAGCGCAGTGCGGTGCAGTGCAGGTTGTGTTTGCAAGTTCACAATTCTGGCACTGCTACTGTTAGTGGCAGGCGTGACGCTTACAACCAGGCGAACGTCTTGCTCGTCTCGTCACTTGATTGTATAAAAAAAAAGATATCTTATTAGATAAACGAGAGACCATGGAGAATGTGCTATAGCACTGCAAGGGCACAGAAAACATACAAATAGGTATGGATAGGCTGGTATGGTGGAGTTAGAGTTCCCAACCCTCCCAGATTGCCCGGGAGACTCCGGTAATAATAGTTAACCTCAAATCTCCCAGGGTGCAATAATTTCTCCGGTTTGTATATACCTGATTTGAAAAAAATGGTCACGTTTGTTCTATTAATTTTCATGTAAAAACTTTTATGATTCTGTGGTGAAAAACTGACAAATATTAGATACTGCTCGAAAACAGAGGAAATACAAATTAATAATTATTGAGGTTTTATTTTAACCCTCCCCCTCGATTTTACTCTCGATTTCATAAATTTCTCCCTTGAGTTGGCAACCCTGGGTGGAGTGCACAATACACCCCAAACAAGATGTCATTACAGGACTCATCGGGTAACAAGTCCTATACTCGGACGAGGATCAGACATCAGAATCAGTCTGCATGTATGTCTATAATCTATTGTTTTTGGCAAGAAATATCAGGTACTCACATCTTTCACACAGATGACACTTCTGTTTAACAGCAAGGTGTTTTCTTTGGACATGGCGACGTTTAAGTATGTTATTAGTGAAAACTTTATCGCAATGTTCACAGTTAACTATTTTCTTATGTTTTTGCAAGTGTTGCAATCTCACATGAGCTCGAAGGTCCTTATATGTTTTCCCACAATGCTCACATATGCCTTCATACACTCCTTTATTTCGTCTCTTCTTTTCCTTTATATCTTGTAGTGATAACTTCTTTAGATCCTTGATTTTATATCTCTTTTTCCTTCGAATTGGGGCTGAAAATAAACTGCCAAATATGTGTACCCAGTTATAATAAAAATAATACACTATAACATAGTTAAATACTTGATGTTGAAAGTTCTATTTAGACAATAAAATAAAGGGAGATTCACACATAATTACATACATAATTACATGTAAATAATAATAATAATGTTACTATTTCATATAAAATAATGTAATAGTAACATTATAATAATGTTACTATTTCATATAAAATAATGTAATAGTAACATTATTATTATTATTTACATGGTTGTCCTTTAACGTTAGACTATACATTATAATAAGATAAGATTGAAGATGTTTCTTTCCTATGTTTCGATTTAATAAAATATTTTTAATTTTCATTTTAATTTTCAATTATTTGTCTTAGTATATTAATTGTACAATGATTACAGTGTTAGTATGTGACTATGGTGAGATATTGCATATTAAACTGGTGATTATAAAGATCACACCAGTAACGCCTAGGATGCTGAAACTTTTCCGTTTCAAATCAAAATCAATTCAAATGATTTATTGTAATAAAACAAAAAAGATGTTACTTGCAGCACAAATTTCATACAGAGACATGGTAGAACTATTAACTAAATTGATGTCTTACACTACAAATAAATTATGTTGTTTCGGATTTCTATGCTAAGCTTGACCTTCAAAAATCCATGCTTTGTATTGTACCTTTACATCGGAACAGGCCTTATCTCACCTTTCTCTAGCCTGGGCTTTCTGGAATGCGATATACCTACCGTTTTCTTTAGCTTCTTCTAAAACCGACTGACTATCAGACTGGCTCTTTAAATTCCTAATCACACTTAGGAACTCATCATCAGATTGAATTTCCTCCTTGAATTCATAGTTAATATTAGTCGAGTTATCATCTTCATTAGCTTGAGCATCGAAATCAAAATGATCTTCATTTTTAACTTGAATCAGTTCATCAAGATTTGTGATAATGTTTTCTGTTTCCTTCTCTATTTTGACATCTTCCTTGATCCAAAATACTTTATTTTCCAGTACTGACGATCGCATGTGTTCGTCATTTTTAAGAGCCAAAACCTTGAACTGATAAAACTGAAGAATTTTCCTGTAGCACTTCACGCAGAGTTTTGTACTTAAATTTGAGTCTTCGTTGATCTGAAATATCGGAATAAATAAGGTGTAATGCAACTGTATACAACTAATAATTGCAATGAATAGTAAAAATGGGAATATAACAACTTATTGTACAAACCTGAATTTCTAAACAAAACATTATGATATCTTTGTAAGATAGCCTTTCTCCGTTTTCAAATATACATAATTCGGCTATATCCTTTCTAGGCTTAGTACAAAGGCAAACTCTACATTTACTCATGTTGTTTTAGAATAAACATTAAAAAGTAGTGTTTGAGGAAATTTTTAATGGATTGAATCCAACTAACAAAAATAAAGAGAGACAATAATGTACGACACAGATAATGTACGGCATGATATTGTACGGCATAATAATAATTATCATATAACACCAATTATTGGTGTACATGTACATCGAATATCATGCTGTGCAATATCGTGCCGTCCAATATCATGCCGTACATTATCGGCTCGGCTCAATAATGCACACCCCGATTTTGTACAGACTGATATTTGATGTACAAGTACACGAATTCATTTGTATAGCAGTTAGGTTCAGGTTATTAGGTTATTTTTTTAAAATGTCAATTTGAGAAATGTACGCGGATTATTGGCTGTACAATATAGGGCCGTATCGGTGTACATGTACATCGAATATCATGCTGTGCAATATCGTGCCGTCCAATATCATGCCGTACATTATCGGCTCGGCTCAATAATGCACACCCCGATTTTGTACAGACTGATATTTGATGTACAAGTACACGAATTCATTTGTATAGCAGTTAGGTTCAGGTTGTAAGGTTATTTTTTTTTAAATGTCAATTTGAGAAATGTACGCGGATTATTGGCTGTACAATATAGGGCCGTACTTTATAGACACAAGCCGATAATGTACGGCATGATATTCGATGTACATGTACACCAATTATCATGCTGTGCATTATTATGCCGTACCTTATCGTGTCGGCAAATATCATGTTCTACATTATAGACACCCAAAATAAATAATAGTCTAAATTTAGGTTAGGCTATTAAGGCGAAATGACAAATGACAGCCAAACATTCGTAATTTTTTTTTTCTAAGCTATTGGCATCGCACATTGTGCATTCTGCCAGTGTCAAGTTTATGAATTTTCAAGTTTTTATTTTAAAATCAAGTCAAATATATCATGAAATCACAGTTAGTCACACTAAATTAGTCATAGTCTAGTCCAGTCAGTCATCTAGTCATGCCCTAGTAAACTTGTGGCGACTTTACTATGAGCTTCTACGGAGTTTTGAAAACAACACGAAAAGACATGTTTCACCACATTATATCACTTGCCCACACTCGTGCATGTAATTCAACACTCCAATGAATAAAAAACCACCATTTTTAATCATTAATTCGCGAAAAAACACAAGTTTAAAAAAATAATAGAATGCAACGACATGATCTTTCCGTGTTGCCGCTAAAACTCCATTCATGTCATGTCTACCCCTAGTTAATTTCTCTGTCTACACCTGTGTCACTGTCATTTTCTTTTTTCTTAGTTATTGGCATCGCACTTTGTGCATTCTGCCATTGTCAAGTTTCTGCATTTTCAAGTTTATTAAAAAGCATCGTCAAACATGTCATGAAATCACAGTTAGTCACACGAAATTAGTCATAGTTGAGTCCAAGTCATGCCCTAGTAAAGTTGTGGCGACTTTACTATGAGCTTCTACGGAGTTTTGAAAACAACACGAAAATACATTTTTCACCACATTATATCTTTTGCCTCGTGCATGTAATTCAACACTCAATGAATAAAACACCACCATTTTTCATCATTAATTCGCAAAGAAATACAAGTATAATAGAATGCAGCGACATGATTTTCCCGTGTTCCCGCCAAAACTTTTTTTTCTTTCCTCTCATGAATGCGGTCGCGCGACCTCTTATATTTTTTTTCTTCATGTATGGCATCGCACTTTGTGCATCCTGCTAGTGTCAAGTATAATATTATTATTTTCAAGTTATTGATATCAAGTCAAATAAATCACTGTACATGAATAGTGGTACAAATTTTCTATACTTACCTACTTGCTTGTATAAACTAGGCCAAAATGTCACATTATGCTATTGGGTAATTAATCATGAAGCAGTAAAGATAATATTACAAGGAATTACTTTATTCGCAAAATTACCTATTTCCTTCTAGAAACATAACATAAACAAAAATATTTCAGTTAATATTGTGCTTAGCAGTAAGTATATCATTACCCAATACCTACGATAAAACACTAAATTAAAATTAATCATCTAGCAATAGCGATTGTAAGCACTAGATAAACCTTCTTAAAGAAACAAAACAAAAATAAATAGTAAAATAACATAACATTGTGACTAACACCATGCTAACACCCAAAGAACAAAAACAGAAATAATATTAACCTTAAAGCCATAGCATAGAAGAAATAAATGCAATACCTACGTATAAAGAGAGAGAGAGAGAGCTATTAGATCCTCCAATGGTATATTTAGCAGTCATAGATCTACAAAAAATAAGTTTTTTTTACTAGATCTATGTTAGCAGTACCTAATTACCCAATACGCTAAAACACGAAATTAAATTAAAATACATTAATAGATAGACTTCTTCCAGCTAAAAAAATTGCTAAGTACAATCACTTAGGGCAAGGCGGTCTTTCATCGGTTTTCTCCTCCATTTCTTTTATGGGCCCGCAGATGGAGGGCGAATCAGCGAGTCGCGGCGAGCCGCCCGGCGAGTGTATCTCCAGAGTGTTTGATATTTTCGCCAGCTTGTCGCCGAAATGCGCGTACTCCTACAAAGCCAGCCTTTTAAAGTTATTTATTACAAGTTATATACTTTTTGTTTTATTCATACGGGAATACTCACGTTTAATTAAATCGGATACTCCGACTATAGTTTCGATCACATCCGGTGACCTTTTTCAAAGAGTGAAAACAGAGCCCGACGCGCGTGCAGCTGCGTCCTGCTTAGCACTGTGTAAGTTATATACTCCAAAGAGAAATTCAAGTTATTGTTGAATGCTGTTTCAGGGTTACTCTGGTAGATGTTACACTAGTGACATTTTGTGGCATGTAAGACTAGCGACGGTGACAATGGAATGGACGGGCCCAGCGCTTGCAAATCGATAAAAATTAACAAGACAACACAATCAAGCATACCTAGCTAAAAGTATGCATATTACATTTGCCGGAAAATACAGATAGCGAATCTAAATACATACTGCATAACAAAAAGAGAACACATGTACATGTATGAGAAGTTTGTATTGTCGTATCGTTCAGCTCGCATGTCGCAAAGGCAGAATTAGACTGACGCGAGTGGAGAGCCGGCGCTCAACATATACCTAGTCTTCAAAATCCGTGCGCTTATTTCCCGTCCATTCATCTTAACCTTGCCGCTGTGTAAGACAAGCAATATAAATTAAATTACTGGCTTGCTTTTATTAATCACATAGGTAGGTAGGTATAGCTAGATAGAAGAAAATAATTTTAAAATAATTCAATTTAGTAAAGAATTGAAGTGAATAAAAAAATCCTTGTTATAAACAGGTAAGTTTTCTAAATTTTTAAAGCTACCCCTAATAGGTAGGTAAATGTTTATTAAAACCTTGGTAAGACACTCAACGACAAACTTGAGGCGGTCGTTAAGAGCGCATGCGGTAGAGTACTGCTCCATGACGAGAGATTTGGGCTTAATGATGTGTAGAGATTGACGCTTCACCACTATAGCCAGCTCGCTGCCGAACCGCTGGCTGCGGACCACGCGCTCCAGTAACTATACAAACCGTTACGGCAAATTCAATTAAAACCACCACAGGAAGCAAAGACTATAAATCCTGTTGACTGCTCGTCCGACTTCCCCTCAAACGAAAATTAGTGGTTTAAACCACTGCGAGCACGTCAGAATCTCATTGTATTTCATATATCTCAGATTGCGTCATCCCAGTGATTGGCCAATTTCAAGCATAGAACGTTACCTCGGCCCCTGCCCGCAACGGTGAGTCGTGTTTGTAGGAGAAATTATGTTCACGAGCCATCAACAGGCTATATATATCTATCTATGGGAATAAGCCTACACGTCTAGCTTGCACCTAACGAACTGCACCAAATTCCAAAGCCCTGGTTCTACAACAAGATACAACCAGTCAACTGCCACTTCAGCTTATTAAACGATGACCCATGTAGGCGATTAGTTCTTTATGGTGAATTAGGTACTTTCGTATGCGATAAAATCTCTTATATTTGATATTTTGGTGTAAACGCTGAAACGAGCTATCGTTTACTCTAAAAGATCAAGAAAGAATGCTCTTGTTCTAGCTCTAACCCTTTGTTCTTTTAGTTTAAGCCCACCTTTAGAGAAACGCCGGTCATATGTCTTTCTATACCTCGCTGAGCGACTTTGAACTTGTGGATCGATCCAAATGCGTCGCTTTATAGCTCACCCAATGTTTCCGACAGTCTGTCTCGCGGCATTCACGTAGCAAACTTGCAATTTGTTCCTCTATTTTAGTGTTATTAGACTTCATTTTGACGATGGCAATCTCAAGGCGCTTCTGTTCCTCTAGTAATTGTTTCAAGCTAGCTTCGGCGTTCTTGAATTGCTGTATAAAACACATTGTACTTTTAAGCTTTTTATTTTTATTTTTTTATAGGTTCTTTTATTTTGGAGGAGTTCACCATTTTGTGTGGTAGGACTCAACTGCAGAGTCCGCCTGGTAAGATACCACACCTTTGCCAGTTATTCAAGCGCCAAGCAGTAGTGTGCAAGCGTTACTGCGTGTTTCGGTTTGAAGGGCAATGTTACCAGATAAATTGGTGGGATGAAGAGATTTAACATCTAATATCTCAGGGTGGCGACCGCAGTACAATGCGGCGCAGAATTGTATTCGCAAGTTCACAATTCTGATATTGCTATGGGCTATGGTGTTATGGGCAGGCGTGACGCTTACCACCGTCGAACGTCTCACTCGTTTCGTAACACTAAAACATAAAAAAAAATTGATCATTGGCTTGGCAGCTTATACTCTTAGAAGTAAGTTGCATATAAATATTTTAAAAAAACATTTAGTTCGGGCTTCACCCATATTACATAAACAATTCAATCATCATAATAATATAAAATCAAAATCAAATTAATAATAAAATCAAAAATAAAAAGGTCATTAAAATAATAGTAACCTATACAAATACAAATAATGTAACTTGATAGTTGTAAGTACTTGTTGGTTAGTTAAACTCCTATGATAGCTTTGTATTCAAAATTCCTACTCTAGATTATTTTTTAAAATGTTGGTAACCATTGCTTCGGAATTATAAAGGTTTCATTAATTAATCATGCTGTTTACACATGCTTAGGCACATAGTCTGGCTCGAAATTATACCTAGCTAATAATGTATATGTTTTGACTATGTTCTGTTTTGTGTATCAATAAATAAAATAAAATTAAATTAAATAATAATATGCAACTTACTTCTTTCGCCTATCTTGTATATTTAGCGCCAATTTGGTCCACGTGATTCCATAGTATCTGGAATCTGGATTTGGATGCGTCATCCCGACACCATTAGACTGGCTTTCCAGGACAGTCTTAACATGATGGGGCCACCAGTCTCTCAGCAGTGCCGGATTTATATAGGAGTGTAGGCCACTTTATTTCCGCCGCCCCATGAACCTTTCTAAAATAATAGGGGCGGCCCATATGGCCTGGTGACAAATCCAGGTCTGTCTGTCAGTCCTACACCTGCCATCACCATGTGTTGCTAAGTGTCCACTCACGCCTTTGGAGGAATTAGCCCTTTTTATCTTTTCTTCTACTGTCATGTACAATACTATCACGACTAAGCTTACCTTGGTAACACTGGCGAGATCAGACTTCGCCAGCCTCAGCTTATGATGATACGCCGACTGGGACACTTGGCCGAGGCTTTTCTCCACGGCAGCATGGGCCCGGGTCTTGTCGATGGCGATCTCCCGACGTGTGACGCAGAAAGCCAAGTCTTCAGCAAGCTTATCACCTGTGCGACGGAGTTGCTCGCGACGTGTCTGTAGACACAAATTATTTTTGTACAAAAAGTAAATATTTTTGCAAAAATAATTTTCTTTGTAAGAAATTTCATGCAAGAAGCTATTTGATATTTTGTGTTGTGTTGTTTAATACAATAACACTAATATTATAAATGCGAAAGTTTCTCTGTGTGTGTTTGATATTCCTTCATGCTGAAACTTTTTATTACAGGAATCGCGGGTGAAACCGCGGAGAGCAGCTTTAGTGTTAAATATCTTTAGAAATAATTTGCCTAACAAGCAAGTATGATACTATTCTGGTCAACTGAATACCTTACCATAAGCATAGAAAGTATCAAACCTTCTATACCTTCTAGGTACGTATTTTTTGATAGTTTCCGTACTGGACTCTGAGAGTCAGCTGTGGCATAGACGTAAAAATATTATAAGTGGGGTAAAAAAATATACTTATTTTTTATACTTTTGATACTTAATCAAAATAATCCAACTACTATTTTTTACCTCCATTTTGTGAATCTCGCTTCTCATCTTTCCTATTTCGCCGGCGGCAGATTTAGCCTCTTTCATGCTTTTCTTCAGTTCCACAGCTAATATTCCCTGTAAATATTGTATCTACACTGAGCTATATATCTATTACTATAAGAATCTTTGTCTGACTGACTGTTTAATGGGGGGTAAAAAATTGCTCGGCGTGATTTAAAGTGATGATTTTGGGAGCTACCGAATTTCTTCCGTACGCGGACGAAGTCGCGGGGGACCTCTGTCAATCTTATATTAATAATATAACCTTTGTGCATTCAATGATTGAAAACTATTTTTAAGAATTTCACTCTATTTTTCTAAACTACAATAAATATAAGTAAGTACCTGTAGGTACCTATGTAAAACTCTAACTATATGCTGGTCTTACTTTTCGCTGCCATATCAATGCCTCTCGTTGAACACGATCTAAATCTTGAGTCAATATAACTTTTTCTTTGTCCATAGAATCTATTTCATCTTCCAGCTCAATTATTTGCATTTCTGCAGTCTGTAAACATGTTTATTAACCTTTAATTTCGGTGAGCATACGAGTAAAAACAGAGGCGAGGTTGCTCCGGTTTTGTTCACATAGTTAGGTACATTTGGTGCTTCAGATCTGTATGATCCAGTTCTCCCTACCCATTCTACTATTCGGATGTCTAGAAGCTCGAAAAAGCGACATGGTTTCATAGTTGATGTCCCAAAAACTAAATAATCTGCTAGATTCCACTTAGACTGTGTAAAATTCTAAACAGTTGAATGCGCTTTCCAAGTGGGTGTTTTCCGATAGATACAACCTGGGTTTCATCAAGTCACGAGTGAATCGGTTTCTACTGGGCAAGCGAGTTCCATCGTCGACCGCATCTTCGCCATCAGGATTAATAACGGTCATATGCAAATCCATTTGCTCATTATAAACAGGTATGCCTATATAGCGATTCAAAAGGAAATTGATCCAACGCCGTTTGTGCTGCTCTAGGCAGCGTTTCTTTTTGGCTGCGCATAAATATAATTTAAATAAATCCTCACGTATCTAAAAAGAAAGTCATCTATTAATCGTGATATGTTAATGTCCGAGCTGCCGAGCAATTCCGACAAACACATGTTTCAAATACTAATAGTTTATTGATAACACCAAAGTTACAAGTCAAACCGCAATTTCTTGCAACTCACAATCGCCAAATCATGTCACAAACCTTCGGACGGCACTTTACCTCTGACGATAGGCCTCTCAGCCTATACGAACTTACTCTAACCGTAACCATAGTACATTGTTATCCTAGGGGAGGAAGTAACTATTTAACCCCGAGGTAAACCCTGTGCTTTTCATTACGAATACAAGGAAACTAAAAATAAAAACATGAACTGACACTGGGAAATGCACGAGAAGTGCGGGACCATAATCCTCTCAGAAAAAAAAAGTTGGAACATGGTTCAATACAAATTTATGTGAAAAAAGAACTAGTTTTTTATAAATAATTTGACTGATATTTGTCAACTGTCACTGTCAGTCGAATGTGACTCTCTCTAGGGCTGAAATGTATTACTTTCAACCCGCTCCTCAGGCAACTTCAGACCTACTTTCCGAGTATGAGTAATGAAAAAATATTTAAGCAATCTATCTTCTATCTATATATTAGCGTTGATGTTACCTTCAAGTTGACGGCGTGTTCTTGCGTGACGGACACATTAGACCTCTGTGCGTCGTTATTCCTGTCGATAGCATCTTTGCGAGTCTTCTCCAGCACTTGCAGCCTGCCCCGCATCTCGCGCAAGCTTCTGTCCACGCGCAATTTATCCTGTATTACCTTCTCGCTCTCTGCTTGGATACGCATCATCTTCTGGTCGCAGATTTGTAGTTCTGAAAATTATTAGGTACAAGATAAAGCTACTTTCTTTATTCTATATTTGGTTTGTGACTTGTTGTTATCACAGCCATGCCACAGACCACCGACCGACAAGTCAAACATATGAGTTTTATAATCAGCTGATCTGTAGAAAAATGTCATTCACTCTCGACAAAATATCATTTGAAACCGCTAATTTTTTCCACGATTTTAATATAGGATCTAGATCTACGATTGACTGCAAACTTGTGAGAAAGAAAACGACGTCGCAGTAGAAAATGGAGCACGCAGATACTTAATCACTCTAGTTGACTCTAGCCTCGAAGAACAATTGTTCACAGCTATTGAGTACAATGATGTCCTTTCAGCTTACGATTACCGTCCCACGTAAGCCCTTAAACCGTACAGCGCTCACGTTTGTTAATCAGGTTGATCTCCGTGATCACTTTCTGGAACTGTTCCGTCAGTTTGACCACGTGGCCCTGCAGTCGCAGCCAGTCGTGTTGCAGGTAGTACGTGCGCTCGCGCATGGTTTTGATCTGCTTCTCGAGCGCCTCTATACGTAGCTGTTGTGGGGTCTTAGCCTGGGAATCGTAATACAATGGAATGCAGTGTAAATCAGTGAAATAAAATTCAATCCAGTGCAGTATAATGCAATTCAGTATAGCGCAATGAAATTCAATGAAATACGATGCAATTCGCAGCATTGCAATGGAATACCTACATCTTAATTGTACTCGAAAAATACAAAACTAACCTAATGTATAGAAAACATAATGAGGACCTGGGTATGCCCTAAAACTGCATCCAGAACCACCGGAGGACGGAAAGCAACATCCTCTCAGGCATCCTCTCGGGTTAACGGTCGTGATTATTCTGCGACCTCTAAGGCACCTGCCAAGCGTGGGGACTATGGCAACCCCTCTATTAAACGAGCGAGGCCTTCGTCCAGCCGTTGGACTTCTTTTGGCACAATGATTATAGATAATAAATGTTAATTGAAAAATGAAAAATGAAAATGAAAATGAAAAAAAACTTTATTGACATAATGTTGAAAATTATAGGTATATACTTTTAGCCTATATAGCCTATATATATATTTAATGATTACATTTTGGCGTGTTCTTCTTATGATTTCGTATTCTTTTTAAATATAAATAATTTTATAATGTGCAATTTTATAATCTTGCTCTCGAACTGAGTTCAAGTAGTTTTTTTTTCGAAAAACGTGACTCCTCATAATTAAGTTTCAGTTCCATGAGACAAATGTACGATGGTATGTATTATAAGTATGTATTTACAAAAAAAATATGTATATAAGTATTCTATCAGCTATCTAGTTTCCATATTACAAGCTTTGCTTAGTTTGGGGCTAGATGGCGCTGTGTGTAAAAAATGTCCTGCGATATTTATTTATTTATTTATTTATTTATTTACTAATGAGAATGTAGCAGCAAAATGTCATATATACCTACAACATTTCTGACATCAAGAATATCGAGATGTCTTTCAACTTCTCGCACTCCAAGATCTGTTAAACATAAAACTTGCAGGTCTTTTTTATTCAGGCTATTACAAAGCATTCGTTCACCTAACAATATGAAATTGTTTTGGAGAAAAGGGAGAAGTTAACTAGCTGCGTCTCACTCCCACGGTTTCGTCCGTGTTGACAATCCACAGGAACCTTTTTTTTATATACAAAGTAACCCAGATGAAGTATAATGTTGCTCTCCAATTTTCAATGTTTAACCATTGCCCACCAGTGCTGCGTGAAAAAAGGACATACACGTACAAAGAAACCACTTTCGCGCGTCATACATAATTATGCGAAAGTGAATTTTGGTTTGTTAGTAAGGGTTTGACCTTCTAAGTAGGACGCATCCGCACGCGCGTCGGGCTCTGTTTTCACTCTTTGAAAAAGGTCACCGGATTTGTTTGAAACTATTTAAATAAAACAAAAATGTGTCAAAACCACGTCAGTTTTCATAATAAAACCTTCTAAGCACTTACATCAAATATCTCCTTCATTGTCCAATACTTCTCAATTATGGTGTCAAGATCTCGTTGCTTCCTCATCGTTATAAGAAGTCTCTTGTCCTGTTTCACCTCCATTTCGTTTATTTCTTTCTCTTTCTCCCGGACTGCGGCCAGGTTTTCTTGAAGGATTCTTTCATTGTTGGAGCGACGGCTACGGCGCTTCTCTAAGTCTAGCACCAATTTCGCATGCTGGTTTTCCATTGTCATAAGTGCTATTTCCTAGATAAAAGTTTCATTGTTGAATTATTAAATTTATTTTTAAAACACGAGACAAAATGTTAATGTACGGGTCTCGATGAAACAAAACAAATAAAGTTCTATTATTATTAACGGGATATTTACCGTGATTATGTTGTGAAATGAGCTCCCGATATTCCGGCGCAGTGCATGCACCATGTTCACGTTAAACTATACCAACTAAACTAAACGTTAACTATACGTTCACTCATCAGTCAGAAGACGTCCACTGCTGGACGAAGGCCTCCCCCTCAATAGGGAGGTGTTGCCATAATCCCCACGCTTGGCAGGCGGCTTGGGGATCGCAGTGTTACCACCGTTAACTGAGAGGACGCTGCTGCCCGTCCTCCGGTGGTTCTGGATGCAGTTTTAGGACATACCCAGGTCCCCTATACGTAACTATACGTTATGTTAACTTTAGTAAACAACCGTGATAGTTTAAAACAAAACAAATAGTTAATTGATCTCTCTACTCACCTGCTTTCTGGACATATCTCTCATATTCTTAATTCCGTTAGCCATTGACTCCACGGCTTTATTGTTAAGAAGACAATCTTGAAGATTCGCCAGAATTTCATTTTCCAGCTTCAGTTTCTTATTGACTTTATGATCATATTCTTTTTCAGAGCTTTTCAGAATGTGACCCAACGTGAAGTTTTCCTGAATAAAAATAAGTCTTGGCTCTGTCTTAATTTAAAAACTTTAATCAGCAACATTATAGATTAAGAGTGCGCCTAATGCCAGGTAATTATCAGATATCACCCGCACGTCTTGCATTAGTTTAGAGTCGAAAATCGCATGATATAATTGATGATGATAGTGACTTTGAGCAATTTAGGTGGGATTTTATCTAATTATTCAAAATATAGGCATGAAATAAATAAAATAAACGGTTACTCTGCTAAAACATTAGTCTGACTGCGTAATTCGTAAAAAATAATGTGGTGTTGTCGCTGATAATTTAGTGCATTTGAATTAAAACAGTTTTTTATTGTTAGTTATTTGTAATTTTCTATTAAATAATCTTGAATATTTTCCAAAATTCTATTCGGTTACTCGGCTTCTATAGATTTTTCGAGTTTTCCCCTACCTGTAGTATTTTTTTTAATATGAATATTTACGTTTTTAATCATTAAACGATGTGTTTAAAAATACACCTTTTACTTACTTTTAGCATTGGTCGCCCCCTTAAAAGAAACGGCCCTTTAAAGATAGGGAAGACAGACCTCAGAGTTAGGTATATTTACGGACCATCGCGGTCGGATGGATGATGTAAGTAGGCTTAATAATATGGTATCACCTTTTACTGAACGGAAACCTAAAAAGTTTGACATGAAAATAATTATTTACCGTTCTCATCATCTCTTGGTCCTTATCAGTCATATCAATGGCCTCGTTAACTTGATCTATTTCCTTTTCCAGGGTAACTCTTCTTTGATCCTCAGTATTAACTGAAATACACAGCAAGCTAGGTATTTTTTTTAATGTTTATTATTGCTTACAAATAAAATAAAAACAAGCTCTCGTCTGCAGTAAACAACTTCTAACTCCACGTATTCTTACTTTCTAACTTGTGATGTAAAAAAAACCGTCTTTTCAAAAAATAATTGGACAGTAGTATTAAATTTTGTGGGAGTAAAAAAAAATATTTTTAATTAAGTAAATTGGTTGGTTATTTAATCCTACAGTGCCAGTCCAAAAATACTCCAGCAGACACACAGAGCTAAATATTTATTTAAATAATTTACATCGTAATTTGTTTAAATTTAAAAAAGTCGATTCATCTTTTTAATATTATAGTGGTGTTTGTGCGAATGGTTATGTACTCAAAGTTATTGCTACTAGTTCATAAATATACTATATATTTATGTCAGAGTTATTTTAGTAAATGCAGTGTAAGTACAATGTTTGGGTTTGCAAATTCATAACGGAGGACGGGCAGCAGCGTCCTCTCGGTTAAAGGTGGTGAGCATTCTGCGAAAAAAATGGTTGCCTTAACTGCCTACAGTAGTGCCTACTACTGCTTACAGAGTGAGTATCATTACAGAATATTTTGTAAGCTAAATACTAACTTACATAAATGATTAATTTTGTCAGAATCATAAATAATTTTTTCCTTGTTCATTGCTAACTCTTTTCCCTTTTGCATTTCTTCTATAATGAGTTTCTTTGTGACCTCGAGGTTGTTGATAAGAGTATGAAAGCTATCTTGGAGCTCCCTGGAAACACGAAGTTCGAAGTCTTAGAGGTGTATTTTCAGAGAAACAAGATAATAATATGGGTGATAAACGAATACTTAAATAATACACCAAAATTGTGAAAAAACTTGTCTGCGTTGCATGTCACAAACATAAACTTCTAATTTTTACCCGACAGAATAAGAAAAAAAGGTTTGGTCCGTTTTCGTAATTAATTTTCGTAGTCAGCTACGAAAGAAGAATTATTTTTCATTGTTTCGTAATCAATTATGAAACAAGAATTTTATTGCCGTTTTGGTAGCTGAGTTTCGTAGTCAGCTACGATAGAGGAATTTCAGTTCCCTTTTTCGTACTCAATTATTAAATAATAATTTCAGCGCCGTTTTGGTAACGGTTAAAAGGGTTTGAGGGGTTTGAAAAAGAAGTAGGTATTACGATTGCAACAGTCTTATATAACTATCATCTGTTCCGTCGTATCTTCAAAACTATTTTTCATATTTTTTATTTCAGATCTGCATGACGTAGCGGTGGCATACATAGACGGATATTATGACCTAAATTCGCAATTTAGTTTTTTTCAATCATACATTTTCTTCAAAAACTGAAAAACACAACCGTCGTAGTGCGTAGCGTAGCAGCGCTCGTAGCATTGCGGGCGGCGTAGCACCGTTCGTAGCTGGGTGGGCTGCATTATTTTATCAAGACCGATTGCAATATTATCGCGAATTGCATCGGTCCTTTTAGAGTAAAACATAATAGCATAGCTATATGTCATTCAATTACTTATGTAAGTAGTATTTGAAGACTATACTCACGTGTAGTCTTCTCTGGTGGCATCGATAACATTGTCTCTCTGAGAGATGTTGTTTATGACACAATTCCAGAGTCTAACCAGACGGCGTTTGTCCAAGTCTAGATCTTCTAATTCGGCGCCATACGCCATTACCTGGAAAGATGTCATCATCATTATTAACACTGGTTCGTTCAAGGCAGGTCATAAGCCTCGTCTCTTTCGCGAATCTTCTCTTATAAGTGCACCAATCGTATCCAAATGTTTCCACAAAGCTTTTGGATTGAATTCCGCGATGTTGGACTGCCGATTTGAGGATGGGCGTACCATCAAGTGATCACAAAGACATATACAGGGCTAGTTCTAATCAGTTAGCATCCTTTTAAGGGCATATTCTGTACATCAAAACAAACAACTTTTACTATGGGGCCAACATTGAAATCGGGAAAAAAGTATCATCTGTTCCATACAAAAAGTTTATCGATCTTGGGCAAAATGTATGAATCAGCTGTTTTTTTGCGATTTCGATGTTGGTCCCATATTAAAAATAGATTATTTCATGTACTGAATATGCCCTTAAAAGGATGCTAACTGATTAGAACTAACCTGTATACGCCCTCTCCGCATCTTGTCAAGTATCGTACTCGTATAAGCTAATGAAAGAACTCTCTTATTGTTATTTTGTTGAAATGTTTTATCCTGCCGAGTAGAATGAATACCTTATCGTTTATCTTATCCATCTCGACACTCTTTATCTCCATCTGTTTCCTGAGCATTTCTAGCTTAGAATCCAGTTTCCACACCTCGTTGGTCAGTCCGAAAACCATAATGTCCTGCGAATAAGATAGCAGTAAGCATTCCACTTCTTCTTCTATTTTAATACAATGCGATACCGTAAAGAGGATACATTTTATGTATTATAAAATTAATTAAATTATACCAAAACATAATTTAATAAAAAATAATTATTATGTATTGGCCTTATTCAGCATTCACAGCTGTTGAATCTCTTCTCCGGTCGTATGCAGGCTTCCTCACGATTTTCAACCGACTTCAAAAAAGGAGGTTCTCAATTGGACTAAGTCTTTTTTGTGTGTTTGTTTCGCGATTACCCCGCCAATTACGATTTGATTTGGATGATTATTTTTTTGTTCGGTAGGTAATACTTTAGAAGTGGTTCCATATACATTTTATCAAAATCGGTTTAGTAGTTTGGTTATTAAATCAAAATAACTGGGAAAAGTGTGTTGAGTTATCAAAATTGATGTCGGTTTTTTTGTACAGTATTTGTTTCCTTCACCGGAAAAAAAACCGTACATTAATTCCTAGAACTCGAAGCTACGGGTCTAGGATTTTTACCCACGACCTCACGTTTCCGAGACTATAGTGATCTTCTCTTTGAGCTACCACGGCTTTAGTGCCATTTGTGCTACTAATAGTTAAATGCCCACCATCTGACGTTTCTCGTCGGCCAGCACCCGTTTTTCAAGGTGCATTTTATCTGACATGTTCTGGCTAACAGTCATGTCTGACTCCGCCTCCTCACGCCATTTCTGCAGCTGTACACAGAGGGAGCTTAGAGCTTCCATTTCTCCTCTTGCTTCGCGCTCTGTGCAATACAATGTTCGAATCACAGGTTACAATAGGCTAGATGACTGGTTTTTTTTATTGTCCTATTAAAATGTGGCCCATAAATATAGCTGTTTAATGAAAAGAAAATGAAAATCCGATCAAAAATAATCAACTTATAAGCATTTTAATATCATGCTAGACAGAGAGGCGAAACAGCAAATCGTGACGTCAGTTCTCAGTACGCCATATAAATTATATTCTGACAAGTAAGGCGTGATGTCATTTTTTGTTTTGTGGGAAAGGGACAGAGTTGTCTCTAACGAAAACTTTAAACGCTCATATATCAGAACATTATTAACCGATTTAAATTATTTTTTCAATAAACATACTATATTTACTCAAATTCTTTATCAAAGCTATTGGTTTCAACGATATAAACATCAGTCATCTACCCTATTAAACAGTAACAACTAATGCAGCTTTAGGTAACGTTAATTTACGTAGGTACTTACTTATTTTCTATTTTTACAATAAGGAAGATGCTACGATGAAGCGTTGCCAGAATAATTTTTATCGCAATTTTGTCGCTAGTATCATCATCAGCCAGATGCCGTCCACGCTGGACGATGGTGCTGGACGAAAGTACAACGGGCTAGGAAAGGACAGCTGCTTGTCCTCCAGTGGTTCTGGGTGCAGTTTTATCCTAGGTCGGTGCACTTGCAGGTCGCTGAATTGTTATTAATGAAAATATATTTTACTTCGTAGTTGCTATTCAATTTGAAGTTTTAGAGATCGTGGACCACTACACAGTGATTGTAAGTCGTTCATATTTCAAATTTTTACATTTTATATAAATTCGTACAATTATCAATCATTTTATGGATGATAATACTGAAAGCAGGGCAAGCAGATAATTAATGGACTTTATTTTTTTGCTGAGTTTATTGAACGTGCTGTGAGCGCCGTTGAAATATTTCTGAGTATGCTAGGGTAACTGGGATACCTGGTAAATGAGCTCACACGGCAAAGGTCACTACTAAATAAGTATATATTTTATCCATTCCTTCAATCGTATACCAATGGAGGTGGCAAGCCAAGGCGTACAAAAGCTGCCAAAAGATATAATAAATTTAAATTAATTTATTGAGATAAAAACGATAAGATCAATTACATTTACCTCGTCGTCGTCAGCCATAAGACGTCCACTGCTGGACGAAGACCTCCCAATAGAGGGGTGGGGGACATTTACCTCACAATATATATTGTTCGGTATTGCCCGACAAAATCCAGTTAAATTAACATTTTTTAATAGTGGCAATAGCTGGCAACCTGTATCTGTTTTCCGGATGCACTGCATTCATTCAATTTTTTTCTATGACAGGAAAATCCGCCATATTATTATCGTTGCATCGTGGCCATTGAACTTTGCTGTGCTGATATTAAAAATTATTAAAAGTGCAGTCGAATCGATAACTAAAGTGATATCAGTTTTTCGAGTATTTCTCGCAGCGTGCTAGCTATAAAACATTAATTAGCGAAGGGTTTACGCTTTTGGGCGATCAGCGCCCACGCGGTGCTCGCCGGCCGGCATCCACTTTCCAAGGGAACATCACAAAGGGGGCCCCTGGATGCACTGAACCACCTGAGAAGACCCGGCTTGGTAAGCTTTACACCCATTAGTACACCCTTCCTAAAATAAAGTAAATTTCTCGTTTTCGAAAAGATATACAGTCCACATTTTGGTCCATCCGACCGGATTGTCCTTGAACAGTCCTAATAAACATTATTTTTTCCCCTGATTTCGAATATTTATCGATTTTTGCTGTCGTAATTTACATTATTTCGATTTCTCGTTATTGCGTCGTACAATTTTCATTATGTTCAAAATGGCGGATTTTACGTGTAATTAATGTTGTGAATTATCCTGTCGTTTCGTTTTGGCGTGAAGTTCGCCAAGTTCACCAACATTGTAAAAAAAATATATTCCGCCATAGCCAACATTACAATTTGTGCGGTGTGAAGTTATAGCTATTGCCAGCATTAGAAATTAAAAATATTCACTTATCTTTTTAGAAGGAACAACTGAATTTCTAAACGCACCCCTGTCATTTAGCTGTCAGTGTCATTCCTCATTTATTTCTCAGTGTTCGAAAACTAGGTCGAAATATTTCCCGTTTCGCGTTAAATATTCATAAATTAACTAAATCCAGTGTTATAATGAGTGTCGATAATAGCAGCGAGGTCGATTTAGACAGAACTGCACGCGATTACGCAGTGGTACGACTGGAGTATTTCGAGCAAAGCGATTTTGTCGTTGTAGAACGGGATGATATCATGGAAATTCATCGGCAATTTCATGACGCTCAAGTAAGGCTCTTGGCCAATTTAAAAGACAAATCACAATATCGAGCAGAGCTAGATGTTACATATCATTTCGAAGATTTAGTGAATAAGCTTAAAACTAGAATAAAGCGAGATTGTAAGCCAAATTTGTCAAGTGATTCGTCGTCAGTACAGGCGAGGTTACCGAAAATCGAAATCGCTAAATTTGATGGCACTATGGAGCAGTGGGTTGCTTTTAAAAGTTTGTTCGACTCATTAATACATCAACGTAAAATTAGCAACGTTGAGAAGTTGCATTACCTTCTTTCGAATGTGACTGGCCGCGCTTATGATCTAATAAAGAATTTTCCCATTAGCGACGTAAACTATTTGGATGCGTACCAGTTACTACACAAGCAATTTGACAAAAAGAGGCAGATTGCCACTCATTATTATGAAAAACTTATAAATTGTGAACCAGTGAAAGGTAAGACGGCCGTTGAATTGGAACGAGTTCATCGAACCTTTTCAGAAAACTTATCAGTGTTAGAAAAATACTCACTACCTGATAAAAACTTTATGCTATTCAATCTGTTGTGGACTAAACTTGATAAAGCAACTCGGGAAGCCTTTCAGTTAGAGGTACAAAGTGACGAAATACCTAAGTATACAGAGGTGCATGATTTCGTAGAAAAACAATTCAAAGCTCTCGAAATGTCAAACGTTAGTGGGCCAAAGTCTGTCCAGAGCCAAAATAAGCCAAACCAGAATAAAGCTGGCCAGAATATAGGCAAGTCGAAAACAACTTTAGTTGTTGCCAGTCAGTCAGTATGCACATATTGCTCAAAGCAGCACTCTCTTATTGAGTGTGAGGATTGGGTAAAGTTGGACCCTGTAGGCCGTTTCCAGTTTGTCAAACAGAAAGGATTGTGTGTGCTTTGCCTCTCAAGTAATCATCGAGTAAAATCTTGTAATAACTCAGCACGGTGTGGCCAGTGTGGTTTCTCGCATCATTCACTTCTCCATTTCCCTAAGGCTGTGCCATCGGTGCCTCAGGTATCGAAAATAAACGGCGATGGTAGCAGAGGTGTAGTTTTGACTTCAACAATGGGAGATAATACAATGCTCTTTGCCACGGCAAGGGTATTGGTCCGTGACAGCTTGGGGAATTTCCAAGTGGTGAGAGCTCTGTTGGATTCGGCAAGTGCATGTAATTTTATTTCTGAAGATTGTGTTCAGCGACTAGGGCTGAAACCAAATCGCAAGAAGCAAACGGTAAGTGGAATTGGAAACTCAACTGCTGAACCCCATGGGTCACTTTCCTGCGTAATGAGATCAATGAAGGGCAAGTCAGCATCAAGTTTCGAATTGGAAGCTTTCGTATTGCCTTTGATTTGTGCTGACCAACCCTCTTGTATCGTTAATTCGTCGCAGTGGTCTCATCTAGATGGATTGGAGCTGGCTGATCCTGAGTTTGCATGTCCAGGTCCTGTCGATATATTGCTCGATGCAAACATTTTCGCGTCATGCTTGCTACCTGACATTAAAAGCGGCAAGCCAGGGCAACCCATTGCCCTTAATACTCTCCTGGGATGGGTATTGATGGGTGCTTGTGATGGTCATAGCCAGTCACAAATTTCTCATTGTCGTAGCACTCCAAAAAATTGCCTTTTTGTTTCCCACGCTTCCTTGGATGAGTCTATTAAAAAATTTTGGGAAATTGAAGAGGCGAGTCCTAAATTAAAAATTTTGTCGAAAGAGGACGAATTTTGCGAAAAATATTTTGCAGAAAATCACTCTCGAACTGAAGAGGGAAGGTTTATTGTGCCTCTCCCCTTTGTCGATCCGCACAATAAACCAACCTTCCAAAATTCTCGTAACATTGCTTTGAAAAGATTTGCATCTATCGAACGCAAGTTGAAATTAAACCCGGAGTATAATAGAGCATACATAGATTTTATGGAGGACTATAAGACCTGCCACCACATGGAAGAAGTAGAGCCCCCTATTGAAAAGGAAGGTTCCTTTTACTACATACCACATCACGGTATATTAAGACCGGACTCGATTAGTACACCGCTACGGGTAGTCTTTGACGCAGGTGCTTTGGACGCTCGGGGGAACTCGCTAAACTCTACCATCTACCCCGGCCCAAAGTTGCAGACCAGCATCGTTGATTTACTGTTGCGGTTCCGGTGGCATGCTGTCGTTTTCACTTCGGACGTGAAGAAGATGTATAGACAAATTTTAGTCCCGCTTGAAGATGCTGATTACCAGCGTATTCTCTGGCGCTCTTCTCAACTTGATCCTATTCGGGATTTCAGGCTCCTCACTGTCACTTATGGTGTTAATGCTGCTCCATTTCAAGCTCTCCGCACCATGTCCCAGCTGTCCATTGAATCGGCTGAAGAATACCCAGCTGCTTCGAAGGTGTTGAGCAGGGATATTTATGTTGATGATGTGGTCTCTGGCTCTACTTCTGTCACAGGAGCTCTACAAATTAGAGATGACCTAATAAAAATTTTGTCGTCAGGTGGTTTCCAATTGAGGAAGTGGACCTCGAACTGTCCTACATTTCTAGAAGGGCTAGCTTCTTCAGATCTCTATGATGAGAGTTTCAAAACCTTTGATGAGGAAACCAATGTTTCTCTCAAAATTCTCGGTTTACAGTGGCAGCCGAAATCGGACATCTTTGGATTCCAGGTTGCGGCCTATGAGGAACGTCGATGCACAAAGCGGACAATGCTCTCGGAAATCGCCCGCTTGTATGATCCACTAGGGTTTTTGGCACCGATTACTTTTTATGCGAAATGCTGGATTCAACGTCTCTGGTCCTTGGGAGTCTCCTGGGACGCTGAAGTGCCAAAGGAAATAGCCTCAGAATGGACACTCTATAAAAGTCAATTGTCGTCGCTTGCATGTATTGCCATTCCTCGTCGTTTTGTTAATACTTTCGTTGTGCTACAACTTCATGGTTTTTGCGACGCGTCAGAGCGTGGCTACTGCGCCGTAATTTATTTTCGCGTCGTCGACGCAGATGGTGCCTGCTCTGTCCATTTTTGTTGCGCAAAGACCAAGGTAGCACCTCTTCGTAGGATCTCTATTCCCAGAATGGAGCTCCAAGCTGCGGTATTATTAGCGGACCTGATCAAAACTGTCGTTCAGGCATTGGAGCCATTCCATCGCTTTGATAATCTTTTCGCATGGTCCGACTCTACCGTTGCTCTGTCGTGGATAAAATCATGTCCTTCCAAATGGAAAACTTTTGTCGCCAATCGCGCGAGCCACATCCAGGAGATTGTGTCCCCGGAGTGCTGGGGGCACACCAGTACTTTGTCGATGCCTGCTGATGTTGGGTCACGTGGTATGCTCCCTGCTGACCTTATAAATTGTGATATATGGTGGAATGGCCCTGCTTGGCTTGCAGAACCTGAGAATCAGTGGAATCATTCCTTCGCTGAGCCGTTCCCCGTATATGAGATAGATGGGCAGGAAGAGCAACGCATCTTCAGTCTATTAACTGCTGTCGATGTTAACATTGTCGATCAAATGATAAATAAATTTTCCTCGCTTTCTAAATTGAAACGAGTCTTGTCGTTTTGTCGTCGTTTTTGTTACAATGCAAAGTTACCATTGCACAAAGTTGTCGGCCCATTGGAGGTGGCAGAATTGCAAAGCAGTTTCATGTTTTTAATAAAACATGCTCAGAAGAGTTTGTTCGCTGTGGAAATTAACAAATTAAATAAGGGCTCTCCCAACTCTCTTCCCAAGAATTTGCGGAAACTCTCCCCTTTTATAGATGAGGTGGGATTCGTGAGGGTGGGCGGTCGCCTTGCGCATGCCAAATTGGATTTTGCCGTTAAACACCCAATACTTTTATCGCGTGACCATCGGTTAACTTCCATGATTATTCAGGATTACCATGATCGTTTCTCACACCCAGGGACTCAAACTCTCCATAACCTGCTCGCTCAAGATTTTTGGATTCTCTCACCAAAGCGAGCCATTCGTGCTGTTGTCTCGAGATGTATTAAATGTTTCCGAGCCAATCCCCGACCTGCTCAGCCTCCCGTCATGGGAAATCTTCCTTCATACCGTGTCAATCAGCTCAAACCTTTTCTCTCGTCAGCTGTTGACTTTGGAGGACCTTATGATATTTGTCTTGGTCGTGGTCGCGGCGTAAAAACGTTTAAATCCTGGATCTGTGTCTTTGTATGTACCTTCACGCATTGTCTTCATATCGAATTGGCATCAGAATCCAGCACCAGCGCTTTCTTGGCTGCTTTAAAACGATTCGTCGCTCGTCGCGGTCGGTGTAACCATATTGTTTCTGACCAGGGACGTAACTTCGTCGGAGCTAGTAATTACCTAAGCTCTTTAATGCAAAATGCTGCTTCTTCTGAAGAGATTAAATTTTCCTTGAACCCTCCTGGAGCCCCACATTTCAGCGGTTTGGCAGAAGCTGGTATCAAGTCGGTGAAGACCCATCTATCTAGAGTAGTTGGCCAACAACGGCTAACCTATGAGGAATTCTACACAGTCCTTTCTCAAATTGAGGCTATGTTGAACTCTCGGCCGCTCACTCCATTGAGCAGTGACCCCAATGACTTAACTGCTCTCACTCCTGGGCATTTTCTCACCATGGACCCCCTAACAGGGATCCCAGAGGAAAATTTACTCGATCAAAAGATCAGTGTCCTTCATCGTTGGAAGTTGGTGCAAAAAATGCACCAAGATTTTTGGAAGAGATGGCAGGGTGAATATATCCATACCCTCCAGCAGCGGGCAAAATGGGACAAAAGCCACCTGAATCTTACATTAGGCAGCCTAGTCCTCATTGTCAATGAACAAACAGCGCCACTTAACTGGAATTTGGGGAGAGTTGTTGCTCTACACCCCGGAGCTGACAATGTTTGTAGAGTTGCTACAATCCGGACTGCTGTAGGAGAGTACAAACGACCTATAGTCAAGCTTTGCCCTTTGCCTCTTCAAAATTAAATTACTTATCCTATCGTAGAGTTAGTTAAAATAAGTTAAGTTATTATGTCAATTTATTTCTAAATACATTGCATTTAGGTGGGCGGAATGTTCGGTATTGCCCGACAAAATCCAGTTAAATTAACATTTTTTAATAGTGGCAATAGCTGGCAACCTGTATCTGTTTTCCGGATGCACTGCATTCATTCAATTTTTTTCTATGACAGGAAAATCCGCCATATTATTATCGTTGCATCGTGGCCATTGAACTTTGCTGTGCTGATATTAAAAATTATTAAAAGTGCAGTCGAATCGATAACTAAAGTGATATCAGTTTTTCGAGTATTTCTCGCAGCGTGCTAGCTATAAAACATTAATTAGCGAAGGGTTTACGCTTTTGGGCGATCAGCGCCCACGCGGTGCTCGCCGGCCGGCATCCACTTTCCAAGGGAACATCACAAAGGGGGCCCCTGGATGCACTGAACCACCTGAGAAGACCCGGCTTGGTAAGCTTTACACCCATTAGTACACCCTTCCTAAAATAAAGTAAATTTCTCGTTTTCGAAAAGATATACAGTCCACATATATAATAACAATATACGGTTAGGCACCATAATTATACCCTTTGTTTGTGTTAGTGTGCGTTCGTACGAACAGGATTTTGTTTCGTTAGTGTAAAAATTTGCTTGAGAGTGTACTATGCTTGTACCTTGTTCCCCACATAAAGTATCAGAAAATTATGTAGGCAAATTATCCCCAATAACTTCTCCATTTATTGGTATACGCTGTAAGATCCAATCAGCCGTCACCCAGTAGAGTAGTAAGTAGGCAGTACCGGCCATCAGGTCCTGGTCCAGCTGTTCTCGAGCTTGCTTCTGCTTCTCTAGAGCCTCCTTGGCGCGTTGTTCCGCAGCATTGCGCGCAATTGCCCTTTCAGCTACGGACGCCTCGTACTCTTCTATTAGAGCCTGAATCAGACTAACGTTGGATGAACTAAGTATGAAAGGTATGCTCTCTGACGGGCTTTTCTGTATTAGGTGTATTGTTATTTGATACCCAAGAATAAGAAAACCTTTGATTTACAATGTAAACTAAATATCGTTTTTGTATTAAGATTACTTATAAATTTCAATTTGAAGAATCGTGTGTCATCATATAATATACAGGGCTAGTTCTAATCAGTTAGCATCCTTTTTAAGTGCATATTCTGTACATCAAATCAAACAAATTTTACTATGGGGTCAACCCTGAAATCGCGAAAAAAATATCAGCTGTTCTATACAAAATGTTCATCGTCCTTGGGCAAAATGTATGGAACAGCTGTATTTTATTCGCGATTTCAATGTTGGCCCCATAGTAAAAGTTGTTTGTTTTGGTGTACAGAATATGCCCTTATAAGGATGCTAACTGATTAGAACCTAACCCTGTATATTAGATTCTCCTTTCTTTATAAATTGCTGTGCTTGACGAGGTCGTTTGAATGTGTATATACTTACTATTCACCCTGCGTGGTGGATATTAACCAATAACAACCAATCAAAACCTTGAATACAGGATTACCTAGTACAGCCACAGAATATATGATAGTATGTTGGTGCAGCTGCCAACGGATTGCTAACATGTTCACGCGATTAGTGTTTAAAAACCTAATACTTAAGGAAACAAATGTGATAAGTATTTAAGTTTTAATGTCAATAAATCAGTTGATCGATTGATGAGCTATGTTTTTCTGTAAACAGGGCCACGGGCAAAAGCCTTAGGTGCAGGAAAAACTCACCCTTTGAGCATTGCAGTCATGGTCATTTTTGTAAATATCCTCTAAATCTTTCTCGTAAGCTTGCTTGCTTAGGCGTAGTTCATCTTTCTGGAATAGGGAATATGCATGTGTTTCAATTATTAAAAATAATAGGATAAATGGAGAGTTTAACTGAATCAGATGCTTACGACGGAAAAAATAATTGAAATCGGCTAAGTTCTGAAATATACGTGTTCAAAGTATTTGGGAGGGAGTCATCTGTCCCTTTCTAGCAAAACACGTGCATAGTATAGAATTTTTATGGAATCGTGAACTTTGACGTCATAAACCTAGTAAAGTACCCTGCCTGTCTAACATGAAACTAAAATGTTTAATTTCGTTATTTGTGAACATATTAAAATATTACTTTCTATGATTTGTTTTGTTCCCAGTCAGCTTTTTTGTGAGACAATAAAAAAAACACATGCATATTCCCTATTGTGGTGAAAAACGTTTGTCTTGGCAATTGGCCGGATATGCTGGAGCGATGTTAGCTAGAGAACAGTAACCCAGCTGCTAAGGCTAAATGGTACAAGGATCATCACCAAGTACAACGTCACCAAGAGAAGCCACTGAAAAAGCTCAGCGTAATAGAAACGTGACGAGCCATGCAGTTGGTTGGTCATTCATATCTGTCGATCAAGTCCAATAACGAAGCGTACGATGTCCTGAAACTCGATAGCGTGACGATACGTAAGACAGTTAGCAGTAGTTGGAACCTAAAAGCCGAAAATAGAGTGGTGGAATGAAAATCGGCTGTTCCATACATTTCGTCAAGATGAAAAAACGAGCCAAATAACTTTTTTTTATGAAACAACAGTTTTTTTTGCGATTTCGTTGTTTGCCCTGTAGCAAAAGGGTTTTTTATTTTATTTTTCACTATGTTGGTACAATGACCCCTTTTCGGCTTAGTACAACCCAAGTTTATAACCCTGTAGTATGTTTTTCCTTTCTTTGATATCGCTAACATATTATTTCATTGTATTCAGACGCTTCAGAAACTTTGCAACTTATGTTACCAGATTATAGATCTCCTCTTCAGCTATGGCGTTCTCCTTGAGCAGAAACTCCCTGAGGGTCTGCTGGAAGCGCTGCATCAAAGGATGGGTGACTTGCAGCACCGCGGGCAACGCGCCCACGTCGCGGTTCCTGCGGCATCTGTTAAACATAACAAATAGACCCGACAACAGCTGTACTGTATTGGCAAATATTTCTTAAATAACAAGTAGTAAACATGGTTGGACCTGGGTATGTCCTATAACTGCATCCAGAATCACAGGTGGAGTAGCGTTCTCTTAGTTAACGGTGGTAACACTCTGCGATCCCAAAGCCGCGTGCCAAGCGTGGGGATTATGGCAACTCCTCCCTATTAAGGGAGAGGCCTTCGTCCAGTAGTGGACGTCTTACGGCTGATGAGTGACCTTTCACTCATCAGTCGTAATACCCCTGTGTGGATCCCACACCCCACACCCCCCCCCCCACATGACATGGAAGTTTGTGCTTGTGAGGTCTACTGTTCGCAAAATAACTAGTCTCTAGTGTAGTACTTACACCACAATAACTTACTCATCGAGGACATCCTTGGTACCTTCTGGAGGGAAGCACTTGCACACGTGTTTGTTGACTCTGACATCTTTAGGAAGATCACAGTCGCACGAAAGCCCTGGGACCTCGGCGCCTTTCGGAAGGTTGCATACGCAGACATCTCTACCAGTTTTCTTGATGTCTTCTCTGGTACCGATACCGCACTCGCAAACCTCCTACATGACAGTTCTAAAATTATTTACGGGATATTTACCAGCAACTTTAACCTTTTTTGATCACCCTCGCATTCTTCAGTCTGCCCGTACACACGGTAATACCTACGCAGCTCGTTCCTCAACATAACCACGGTATATATTCCGTAAATGATCCTGCAATGATAACTGCAAAGAAACAACCATTACAGGTTTTATAATCCTTTTGTTTTGTGTATTATAGCGAATATGATTTCTTTAGAATATAATGGTTTGCAAATATGTCTTCTATGCATTCTATAAATCCTCTCCATCCAAAGGTTGCCTGGAAGAGATTGCTTTTAGCAATAAGGCCGCCACTTGTTCCAATATTTAAATTATTTCTGTGTAATTCTTGGTGTGAACAATAAAGAGTTAATCAATCAATCAATCAATCAAATATGATATTTTGAGAATATAATGATTTACGAATATAATGTCTTGCTATTATGATGTTTTGTGAATATCATATACGGCGACGACGGAACGCTTCCTCATAGGTAGGTAGTTAATCTTATGTACCTATTGCAGCCTACCTGCTGCAGCGAATAATGGAAAAAAAAGTATTTTAAAATAGAGTTCTCATATATGATCAGTAAGATTTGTACTCCAAATCAATGGTGCAGTCAAGCTGAGTGCACAGTCAATCACGCTTTTTGCCAGCGCGTACGGTAAGCGCGCGGGGTTCGGGCTTTTGCATAATGAAATTGACGCGCGCTAACGCCCCGCGCTATTGGCGCGGACCGCCGCCGCGCCGCCGCCCGGCGCTACTCGAGCACACGGCAAACCGCGCGATAGATACCACAACCGTTTCACAGTCTCGCATGGATCTCCAGCACGATTACGAGCCGCGCTTACCGCCAGCGCCGGCGACAAGCGTGAATATGCAACCACCCAAAAAGCATTGTCATTTCTGGTACTGAATAATTACGCGCAGATAAATTAAAACATTTTTCTTACGTCAGGGAAAACAAGTGTCTCATTTTTGAACAAGTCGCAGTTTGGCTTGTGTATAACGATGTCATGCCTGTCCCTCGGACAATCGCACCAACACACGCACTCGCTCAGAGTAGATTCTACTGTGGATTCGTCTTCCGTACAAAGGCACGCTGGACCAGGCTTGGTGCGAGGATCGCCCGAGTCAGACATTGGACCAAATATTTTAAAAGTTAAGCGAGGTTATTGGGTTTCTACTTATTTTTATGAGAAGAAAGAAAAGAAATAGCTTATGGATTCCAAGAATGATCAGAAAATCAATACAAAACACAAAAAACAAAAACCAATGAGGAAAGTTCCACGTAGTACAAAAAGAAGATCGTTGACAAAAAGCAACAAAACCCATATATACGTAAAAACAAATTCTAAATTATTATTTTCTGATTATTTTGCTGTCTTTGATGACATACTGATAATCATAGAGTAAGTAATACTAATACTGATAATTACGATGTCATTGTAGCCAAGAAAGTTGGACGAAGGTTGTTGGTTTAAAAGGAGGTTTAAGGTAGTAAGTGTAAAGGAGTCTATTTAGTTATCATAGGTAATCAAATAAATAAATAATAAATAGATATCAGACATCTAGTATCTCAGGGTGACGAGCGCAGTGCAGAGCGGCGCCTGATTGTGTTGGCAAGTTCACACACTGTACTGTTACCACCAAGCGAACGTCTTGCTCGTCTCGTCACTTGAAAGTATAAAAAAATAATTACATTCAATCTTGACAAAATATATGGAACAAATTTTTTGGGCGATTTCAAGATTGGCCCCATTGTAAAAGTTGTTTTCAATGGTAAGTACGATAACCTCCTTTCGAATTATTACTACTGGTCTGTTCCGCGTAACCCTGTCGAACGTTATTAGACATACTAAAACATTTTCTAACATTGAAAGAGAAAAAGAAAGAGATCGCTTATAGCGATAAGGCCGCCACCTGTGGCACTAATTCCTAAGGTTCTTGTTTCAATGTTTTTTTCATTATAATACGGATCAAAAAGCGAACAATAACGATCTATCTATCTATAATTTTGTTTGTTTTGTCTCAATTTGTACAAAATTAAATCAATTTGATTGCTATTGCCCACTGCTCACCAGATGTTTTAATAGGTGTGGTCAAAGATGATAAACACGCTTAACCTTCCCTGAATATATATATACTAGCTTTTGCCCGCGGCTTTGCCCGCGTAGTAATGTTGAATACTGGAATTCGGTTAAATCGGGGCCCAACTCAATTGAATCACTAAAATACGTATATTATTGCATTTTTTCCAAGCCGCTTGCAAGTCTTTAAGTTTGCTTGAGGATGATCAAATTTAATATAAAAAATTATTTAGCAGCTTAGGCTGTACAGTATCTATAATAATTATGTCCGTCAAACAGTCGTCTGCGTGGACCTACAAAAAAATAGCCTATGTCCGTTTCCGAACCTTATGCTATAACTACCTATCCAAAAATGCAGCTCCATCTGTTCAGCCGACCAATAAATACGCCCATCCCCGTCCCCATTCCCAGCCTCATCCCTATAAGCGGCCCCTTCCCCATCCCCATCCCTATACCAAATGTAATTTTAATATGAACACGCCCATCCCCGTCCCCATCCCCGTTCCCTCCCTCATCCCCATCCCGAACCCCATCCTCACCCCATCCCATCCCCACCCCCATCCCGATTTCAACTTTCATCTTAATATGGACACGCCCATCCCCGTTCCCAGCCTCATCCACATCCACATCCCATCCCCACCTGTCCCCACCAAATCCCCACTCCATCCCCACCCCATCCCCATCCCGATACCAATTGTAATCTTAATATGAACATGCCTATCTCAGTCCCGTCTCCGTTCCCAGTATCATCGCCACCCCCACCCCCACCCCCATCCCCACATCTATCCCCATACCTATACCAAATTTCATTTGAATATGTACAGCCGTTCAAAGTTAAGGAGAAACAAACGTACTATCACTAAAACTTCGTTTTTTTTTTATACTAACGGGAGCTGATTTTGAAAAAACTGTGACACCCGTATCTTTTTATTTTTATAGTAGAATATGTATACCAAGTTTTGTATCAATCGAACCAGAGAATAAAAAGTTTCATACAAACTTTAACACCCCATTTAACTCCCTTCGGGGTTGATTTTCGAAAAATCCTTTCTTAGTGGGCGTTTACACCTCTCCAAAAACATACCCTCCAAATTTCAAGTCTCTACGTTTAGCGGTTTGGGCTGTACGTTGTCTATATGTCAGTCAGTCAGTCAGTCAGTCAGTCAGGACAAAGCCTTTTATAGTTATAGATTAAAAAATAATTTAGCAGCTTAGGCTGTACAGTATCTATAATAATTATGTCCGTCAAACAGTCGTCTGCGTGGACCTACAAAAAAATAGCCTATGTCCGTTTCCGAACCTTATGCTATAACTACCTATCCAAAAATGCAGCTCCATCTGTTCAGCCGACCAATAAATACGCCCATCCCCGTCCCCATTCCCAGCCTCATCCCTATAAGCGGCCCCTTCCCCATCCCCATCCCGATACCAAATGTAATTTTAATATGAACACGCCCATCCCCGTTACCATCCCCGTCACCATCCCCGTTCCCTCCCTCATCCCCATCCTCACCACATCCCATCCCCACCCCCATCCCGATTTCAACTTTCATCTTAATATGGACACGCCCATCCCCGTTCCCAGCCTCATCCACATCCACATCCCATCCCCACCAAATCCCCACCCCATCCTTATCCCCCCCCCCCCCCCCCCCCATCCCCATCCCCATCCCCATCCCCATCCCGATACCAATTGTAATCTTAATATTAACATGCCTATCTCCGTCCCGTCTCCGTTCCCAGTATCATCGCCACCCCCACCCCCACCCCCATCCCCACATCTATCCCCATCCCTATACCAAATTTCATTTGAATATGTACAGCCGTTACAAAGTTAAGGAGAAACAAACGTACTATCACTAAAACTTCGTTTTTTTTTATACTAACGGGAGCTGATTTTGAAAAAACTGTGACACCCGTATCTTCTTATTTTTATAGTAGAATATGTATACCAAGTTTTGTATCAATCGAACCAGAGAATAAAAAGTTTCATACAAACTTTAACACCCCATTTAACCCCCTTCGGGGTTGATTTTCGAAAAATCCTTTCTTAGTGGGCGTTTACACCTCTCCAAAAACATACCCTCCAAATTTCAAGTCTCTACGTTTAGCGGTTTGGGCTGTACGTTGTCTATATGTCAGTCAGTCAGTCAGTCAGTCAGTCAGTCAGTCAGGACAAAGCCTTTTATAGTTATAGATTAAAAAATAATTTAGCAGATTAGGCTGTACAGTATCTATAATAATTATGTCCGTCAAACAGTCGTCTGCGTGGACCTACAAAAAAATAGCCTATGTCCGTTTCCGAACCTTATGCTATAACTACCTATCCAAAAATGCAGCTCCATCTGTTCAGCCGACCAATAAATACGCCCATCCCCGTCCCCATTCCCAGCCTCATCCCTATAAGCGGCCCCTTCCCCATCCCCATCCCGATACCAAATGTAATTTTAATATGAACACGCCCATCCCCGTCACCATCCCCGTCACCATCCCCGTTCCCTCCCTCATCCCCATCCCTCACCCCATCCTCACCCCATCCCATCCCCACCCCCATCCCGATTTCAACTTTCATCTTAATATGGACACGCCCATCCCCGTTCCCAGCCTCATCCACATCCACATCCCATCCCCACCAAATCCCCAACCCATCCTTATCCCCACCCCATCCCCACCCCATCCCCATCCCCATCCCCATCCCCATCCCCATCCCCATCCCCATCCCGATACCAATTGTAATCTTAATATTAACATGCCTATCTCCGTCCCGTCTCCGTTCCCAGTATCATCGCCACCCCCACCCCCACCCCCATCCCCACATCTATCCCCATCCCTATACCAAATTTCATTTGAATATGTACAGCCGTTACAAAGTTAAGGAGAAACAAACGTACTATCACTAAAACTTCGTTTTTTTTTATACTAACGGGAGCTGATTTTGAAAAAACTGTGACACCCGTATCTTCTTATTTTTATAGTAGAATATGTATACCAAGTTTTGTATCAATCGAACCAGAGAATAAAAAGTTTCATACAAACTTTAACACCCCATTTAACCCCCTTCGGGGTTGATTTTCGAAAAATCCTTTCTTAGTGGGCGTTTACACCTCTCCAAAAACATACCCTCCAAATTTCAAGTCTCTACGTTTAGCGGTTTGGGCTGTACGTTGTCTATATGTCAGTCAGTCAGTCAGTCAGTCAGTCAGTCAGGACAAAGCCTTTTATAGTTATAGATAGATAGAAGATAGAAGATAGATATGTATACCAAGTTTTGTATCAATCGAACCAGAGAATAAAAAGTTTCATACAAACTTTAACACCCCATTTAACCCCCTTCGGGGTTGATTTTCGAAAAATCCTTTCTTAGTGGGCGTTTACACCTCTCCAAAAACATACCCTCCAAATTTCAAGTCTCTACGTTTAGCGGTTTGGGCTGTACGTTGTCTATATGTCAGTCAGTCAGTCAGTCAGTCAGTCAGTCAGGACAAAGCCTTTTATAGTTATATAGAAGATAGAAGATAGATATGTATACCAAGTTTTGTATCAATCGAACCAGAGAATAAAAAGTTTCATACAAACTTTAACACCCCATTTAACCCCCTTCGGGGTTGATTTTCGAAAAATCCTTTCTTAGTGGGCGTTTACACCTCTCCAAAAACATACCCTCCAAATTTCAAGTCTCTACGTTTAGCGGTTTGGGCTGTACGTTGTCTATATGTCAGTCAGTCAGTCAGTCAGTCAGTCAGTCAGGACAAAGCCTTTTATAGTTATAGAAGATATGGTCCTCAAAAAATTACGCGCGCTTGGTCACGCAGGGGGTTAGGTTTTCTTAGGTTTTCGTCACGTAGTCAATATTCTCTAGTCTCGCTTTTTCGAGCTATATTCAAATATGGCGCGCAGCGTTAAGGCCGGGTATTCCACGTTTCAAGCACATTTTTTAATGAGATCAATCATTAGTCTAAAGCTGCACCCTTATCATGGACGTTCGCGATACGCGAGGGGGAGGGCGCATGGCGCGAGTAAGTTCGTACGAGCGGGATGGCATGCTATCGCAATCAGAATCACGAACGTCCATGATAAGGGTCCTGTATCAGGTAGAGTCACATTTAGCGGAGCAAAAATATGGCGGTTACGCAGATTCGTGCGTGTCAAACTTCGATTTTTGAAGATTTTCTCAGATTACTTGAAATGTATAGAAATTAATAACTTTTGAACCACAGCATGCTCTCCAAAATACTATTAACTTATAATACATATATTTTTAATGTGACTATGTGCTGTAATCTATAACTATAAAAGGCTTTGTCCTGACTGACTGACTGACTGACTGACTGACTGACATATAGACAACGTACAGCCCAAACCGCTAAACGTAGAGACTTGAAATTTGGAGGGTATGTTTTTGGAGAGGTGTAAACGCCCACTAAGAAAGGATTTTTCGAAAATCAACCCCGAAGGGGGTTAAATGGGGTGTTAAAGTTTGTATGAAACTTTTTATTCTCTGGTTCGATTGATACAAAACTTGGTATACATATCTATCTTCTATCTATAACTATAAAAGGCTTTGTCCTGACTGACTGACTGACTGACTGACTGACTGACATATAGACAACGTACAGCCCAAACCGCTAAACGTAGAGACTTGAAATTTGGAGGGTATGTTTTTGGAGAGGTGTAAACGCCCACTAAGAAAGGATTTTTCGAAAATCAACCCCGAAGGGGGTTAAATGGGGTGTTAAAGTTTGTATGAAACTTTTTATTCTCTGGTTCGATTGATACAAAACTTGGTATACATATCTATCTTCTATCTTCTATATATTATATATAACTATAAAAGGCTTTGTCCTGACTGACTGACTGACTGACTGACTGACTGACATATAGACAACGTACAGCCCAAACCGCTAAACGTAGAGACTTGAAATTTGGAGGGTATGTTTTTGGAGAGGTGTAAACGCCCACTAAGAAAGGATTTTTCGAAAATCAACCCCGAAGGGGGTTAAATGGGGTGTTAAAGTTTGTATGAAACTTTTTATTCTCTGGTTCGATTGATACAAAACTTGGTATACATATTCTACTATAAAAATAAGAAGATACGGGTGTCACAGTTTTTTCAAAATCAGCTCCCGTTAGTATAAAAAAAAACGAAGTTTTAGTGATAGTACGTTTGTTTCTCCTTAACTTTGTAACGGCTGTACATATTCAAATGAAATTTGGTATAGGGATGGGGATAGATGTGGGGATGGGGGTGGGGGTGGGGGTGGCGATGATACTGGGAACGGAGACGGGACGGAGATAGGCATGTTAATATTAAGATTACAATTGGTATCGGGATGGGGATGGGGATGGGGATGGGGATGGGGATGGGGATGGGGATGGGGACGGGGTGGGGATGGGGTGGGGATAAGGATGGGTTGGGGATTTGGTGGGGATGGGATGTGGATGTGGATGAGGCTGGGAACGGGGATGGGCGTGTCCATATTAAGATGAAAGTTGAAATCGGGATGGGGGTGGGGATGGGATGGGGTGAGGATGGGGTGAGGGATGGGGATGAGGGAGGGAACGGGGATGGTGACGGGGATGGGCGTGTTCATATTAAAATTACATTTGGTATCGGGATGGGGATGGGGAAGGGGCCGCTTATAGGGATGAGGCTGGGAATGGGGACGGGGATGGGCGTATTTATTGGTCGGCTGAACAGATGGAGCTGCATTTTTGGATAGGTAGTTATAGCATAAGGTTCGGAAACGGACATAGGCTATTTTTTTGTAGGTCCACGCAGACGACTGTTTGACGGACATAATTATTATAGATACTGTACAGCCTAATCTGCTAAATTATTTTTTAATCTATAACTATAAAAGGCTTTGTCCTGACTGACTGACTGACTGACTGACTGACTGACTGACATATAGACAACGTACAGCCCAAACCGCTAAACGTAGAGACTTGAAATTTGGAGGGTATGTTTTTGGAGAGGTGTAAACGCCCACTAAGAAAGGATTTTTCGAAAATCAACCCCGAAGGGGGTTAAATGGGGTGTTAAAGTTTGTATGAAACTTTTTATTCTCTGGTTCGATTGATACAAAACTTGGTATACATATTCTACTATAAAAATAAGAAGATACGGGTGTCACAGTTTTTTCAAAATCAGCTCCCGTTAGTATAAAAAAAAACGAAGTTTTAGTGATAGTACGTTTGTTTCTCCTTAACTTTGTAACGGCTGTACATATTCAAATGAAATTTGGTATAGGGATGGGGATAGATGTGGGGATGGGGGTGGGGGTGGGGGTGGCGATGATACTGGGAACGGAGACGGGACGGAGATAGGCATGTTAATATTAAGATTACAATTGGTATCGGGATGGGGATGGGGATGGGGATGGGGATGGGGTGGGGGGGGGGTGGGGATAAGGATGGGGTGGGGATTGGGTGGGGATGGGATGTGGATGTGGATGAGGCTGGGAACGGGGATGGGCGTGTCCATATTAAGATGAAAGTTGAAATCGGGATGGGGGTGGGGATGGGATGTGGTGAGGATGGGGATGAGGGAGGGAACGGGGATGGTGACGGGGATGGTAACGGGGATGGGCGTGTTCATATTAAAATTACATTTGGTATCGGGATGGGGATGGGGAAGGGGCCGCTTATAGGGATGAGGCTGGGAATGGGGACGGGGATGGGCGTATTTATTGGTCGGCTGAACAGATGGAGCTGCATTTTTGGATAGGTAGTTATAGCATAAGGTTCGGAAACGGACATAGGCTATTTTTTTGTAGGTCCACGCAGACGACTGTTTGACGGACATAATTATTATAGATACTGTACAGCCTAAGCTGCTAAATTATTTTTTAATCTATAACTATAAAAGGCTTTGTCCTGACTGACTGACTGACTGACTGACTGACATATAGACAACGTACAGCCCAAACCGCTAAACGTAGAGACTTGAAATTTGGAGGGTATGTTTTTGGAGAGGTGTAAACGCCCACTAAGAAAGGATTTTTCGAAAATCAACCCCGAAGGGGGTTAAATGGGGTGTTAAAGTTTGTATGAAACTTTTTATTCTCTGGTTCGATTGATACAAAACTTGGTATACATATTCTACTATAAAAATAAAAAGATACGGGTGTCACAGTTTTTTCAAAATCAGCTCCCGTTAGTATAAAAAAAAAACGAAGTTTTAGTGATAGTACGTTTGTTTCTCCTTAACTTTGAACGGCTGTACATATTCAAATGAAATTTGGTATAGGTATGGGGATAGATGTGGGGATGGGGGGGGGGGGGGGGGTGGCGATGATACTGGGAACGGAGACGGGACTGAGATAGGCATGTTCATATTAAGATTACAATTGGTATCGGGATGGGGATGGGGTGGGGATGGAGTGGGGATTTGGTGGGGACAGGTGGGGATGGGATGTGGATGTGGATGAGGCTGGGAACGGGGATGGGCGTGTCCATATTAAGATGAAAGTTGAAATCGGGATGGGGGTGGGGATGGGATGGGGTGAGGATGGGGTTCGGGATGGGGATGAGGGAGGGAACGGGGATGGGGACGGGGATGGGCGTGTTCATATTAAAATTACATTTGGTATAGGGATGGGGATGGGGAAGGGGCCGCTTATAGGGATGAGGCTGGGAATGGGGACGGGGATGGGCGTATTTATTGGTCGGCTGAACAGATGGAGCTGCATTTTTGGATAGGTAGTTATAGCATAAGGTTCGGAAACGGACATAGGCTATTTTTTTGTAGGTCCACGCAGACGACTGTTTGACGGACATAATTATTATAGATACTGTACAGCCTAAGCTGCTAAATAATTTTTTATATTAAATTTGATCATCCTCAAGCAAACTTAAAGACTTGCAAGCGGCTTGGAAAAAATGCAATAATATACGTATTTTAGTGATTCAATTGAGTTGGGCCCCGATTTAACCGAATTCCAGTATTCAACATTACTACGCGGGCAAAGCCGCGGGCAAAAGCTAGTTAGGACATAAAACTGAAAATGGTTTAAAAATAGACACTGTTTCGGTATTTTTTTCTATCGAGGAAAGTATAATCAATCGTGTTTTCATCCACAGAAATTACTAAGACAGATGTTCTTCTGTAACATTTTGTATTTTTGGGCTTTAAATATAGTAATTTGACTATATAAATTTGATTTTGCGAGGGGCAAATTTGGTAAATACAAGCCTTAAACGCTTTTTAAACTCACTTTATTTTTTTCGTGTTATTATTGGTAAACACGCAGTCTTGGCGTCACACGGCACACTGAAGAGAGAGTAGGGCCTTCGCTTTTCTATGACGCGGCAAGCGCTTTATAAATAAAGAAGACAAACATGAGCCAGTATTTTTTTTTACTTTCTGTTTGCAAAATTGATATAAAACCAAAGTCAAAGTCAAAGTTATTTATTGATAAATACATTATTTACACGTCAAAAACAAAACCATGGTATATACAATAGTATACAATTAAAATTAAAATGAATGTCATATTATGTATTAAATTAATGTCAACCAGACAAAAAAGGTAAAACATTGTAAAAAATTGGTCACGTAGTATTCATTAGATTGAAGGAATATCTCTAGTTACTTAAACTTTTTCGCTTGAGTAAACACTCAAACGCAATGAAAAGTATCTAGTAATTACGGGAAATGTGATCTTATAAAGTAAGTTATATTTGCCTTTAACTACTTATCGTCGACAGCCATAAGACGTCCACTGCTGGACGAAGGCCTCCCCAATAGAGTGGTGTTGCTATAATCCCCACGCTTGGCAGGCGGCTTGGGGATTGCAGAATGCTCACCACCGTTAACCAAGAGGACGCTGCTGCCCGTCCTCCGGTGGGTCTGGTTGCAGTTTAAGGACACATCCAAGTAACTACTTATATTTGCTAAAAAAAAAACAAAAGTGTATAAAGTTTCCTTGAATTTTTTATTTAAAGTTACGCTTACTTAAATAAGATGACAAAAATATTTAAACTATTACTTATATGAAAATAATACTCTTGTGTGCCATAAAAATAGTGTTTTAAGGCACACTTACATATATGGCTACACATGGCTTTGAATGTCGTTTACGGCAACGAATTCGCTGATATATCAGAGGATATATTATAAAAATTATATAATGTTTCATGCTGATTACACATGCTTAGGCGCATAGTCTGGCTCGAAATTGTACCTAGCTAATAATGAATATGTTTTTAACTCTACCTCATCTCATCTCTTACATCTCTACCTGAAAGGTAGTGTTTTCAAGTCCTTAATTAGGTACCTAAAACGCGCTCAACTTCTCTTTGACAAATATTTATTTGCTGTTACAGTTTGTACTATAAATATAATAATGGCCGACGCGCCGTAAAACGCCATCAAACCGTGGTAATTAAACCGTGGGCCATTATCTACTACCCTAAATAATCTGGGCTAGTGGCATCATGACTATGCTCATTCTTTGCCTGCCACAAATATAGCTAAACGTCTCATGTCGTCCGGACAGGAACAATTTAGCGGTATTCGTCGTAATCTGAGTCGGAGGAAGATGAATCAGATGAACCCGCCTCGTCATCGGTAGCATTGTAGCCCCACGCCTCTACTTGAAGTTTATACATGCTTTCAAATTTTAACACTGGAATACGGATCTGAAAATGCATAAATTAGGAAATAAATGGCGGTCCGCAACACGTTCAATAGGGTAGATGACTGATGTTTATATTGTTGAAACAACAGAAAAGCGAAGGCCCTAGTTAAAACCAATAGAGGATGTAGAATTTAAGTATATATCTATAACTATAAAAGGCTTTGTCCTGACTGACTGACTGACTGACTGACTGACTGACATATAGACAACGTACAGCCCAAACCGCTAAACGTAGAGACTTGAAATTTGGAGGGTATGTTTTTGGAGAGGTGTAAACGCCCACTAAGAAAGGATTTTTCGAAAATCAACCCCGAAGGGGGTTAAATGGGGTGTTAAAGTTTGTATGAAACTTTTTATTCTCTGGTTCGATTGATACAAAACTTGGTATACATATCTATCTTCTATCTTCTATATATATTATATAACTATAAAAGGCTTTGTCCTGACTGACTGACTGACTGACTGACTGACTGACATATAGACAACGTACAGCCCAAACCGCTAAACGTAGAGACTTGAAATTTGGAGGGTATGTTTTTGGAGAGGTGTAAACGCCCACTAAGAAAGGATTTTTCGAAAATCAACCCCGAAGGGGGTTAAATGGGGTGTTAAAGTTTGTATGAAACTTTTTATTCTCTGGTTCGATTGATACAAAACTTGGTATACATATTCTACTATAAAAATAAGAAGATACGGGTGTCACAGTTTTTTCAAAATCAGCTCCCGTTAGTATAAAAAAAAACGAAGTTTTAGTGATAGTACGTTTGTTTCTCCTTAACTTTGTAACGGCTGTACATATTCAAATGAAATTTGGTATAGGGATGGGGATAGATGTGGGGATGGGGGTGGGGGTGGGGGTGGCGATGATACTGGGAACGGAGACGGGACGGAGATAGGCATGTTAATATTAAGATTACAATTGGTATCGGGATGGGGATGGGGATGGGGATGGGGATGGGGATGGGGATGGGGATGGGGTGGGGATGGGGTGGGGATAAGGATGGGTTGGGGATTTGGTGGGGATGGGATGTGGATGTGGATGAGGCTGGGAACGGGGATGGGCGTGTCCATATTAAGATGAAAGTTGAAATCGGGATGGGGGTGGGGATGGGATGGGGTGAGGATGGGGTGAGGGATGGGGATGAGGGAGGGAACGGGGATGGTGACGGGGATGGTGACGGGGATGGGCGTGTTCATATTAAAATTACATTTGGTATCGGGATGGGGATGGGGAAGGGGCCGCTTATAGGGATGAGGCTGGGAATGGGGACGGGGATGGGCGTATTTATTGGTCGGCTGAACAGATGGAGCTGCATTTTTGGATAGGTAGTTATAGCATAAGGTTCGGAAACGGACATAGGCTATTTTTTTGTAGGTCCACGCAGACGACTGTTTGACGGACATAATTATTATAGATACTGTACAGCCTAATCTGCTAAATTATTTTTTAATCTATAACTATAAAAGGCTTTGTCCTGACTGACTGACTGACTGACTGACTGACTGACTGACATATAGACAACGTACAGCCCAAACCGCTAAACGTAGAGACTTGAAATTTGGAGGGTATGTTTTTGGAGAGGTGTAAACGCCCACTAAGAAAGGATTTTTCGAAAATCAACCCCGAAGGGGGTTAAATGGGGTGTTAAAGTTTGTATGAAACTTTTTATTCTCTGGTTCGATTGATACAAAACTTGGTATACATATTCTACTATAAAAATAAGAAGATACGGGTGTCACAGTTTTTTCAAAATCAGCTCCCGTTAGTATAAAAAAAAACGAAGTTTTAGTGATAGTACGTTTGTTTCTCCTTAACTTTGTAACGGCTGTACATATTCAAATGAAATTTGGTATAGGGATGGGGATAGATGTGGGGATGGGGGTGGGGGTGGGGGTGGCGATGATACTGGGAACGGAGACGGGACGGAGATAGGCATGTTAATATTAAGATTACAATTGGTATCGGGATGGGGATGGGGATGGGGATGGGGATGGGGGGGGGGGGGGGGGGGGATAAGGATGGGGTGGGGATTTGGTGGGGATGGGATGTGGATGTGGATGAGGCTGGGAACGGGGATGGGCGTGTCCATATTAAGATGAAAGTTGAAATCGGGATGGGGGTGGGGAGGGGATGTGGTGAGGATGGGGATGAGGGAGGGAACGGGGATGGTGACGGGGATGGTAACGGGGATGGGCGTGTTCATATTAAAATTACATTTGGTATCGGGATGGGGATGGGGAAGGGGCCGCTTATAGGGATGAGGCTGGGAATGGGGACGGGGATGGGCGTATTTATTGGTCGGCTGAACAGATGGAGCTGCATTTTTGGATAGGTAGTTATAGCATAAGGTTCGGAAACGGACATAGGCTATTTTTTTGTAGGTCCACGCAGACGACTGTTTGACGGACATAATTATTATAGATACTGTACAGCCTAAGCTGCTAAATTATTTTTTAATCTATAACTATAAAAGGCTTTGTCCTGACTGACTGACTGACTGACTGACTGACATATAGACAACGTACAGCCCAAACCGCTAAACGTAGAGACTTGAAATTTGGAGGGTATGTTTTTGGAGAGGTGTAAACGCCCACTAAGAAAGGATTTTTCGAAAATCAACCCCGAAGGGGGTTAAATGGGGTGTTAAAGTTTGTATGAAACTTTTTATTCTCTGGTTCGATTGATACAAAACTTGGTATACATATTCTACTATAAAAATAAAAAGATACGGGTGTCACAGTTTTTTCAAAATCAGCTCCCGTTAGTATAAAAAAAAAACGAAGTTTTAGTGATAGTACGTTTGTTTCTCCTTAACTTTGAACGGCTGTACATATTCAAATGAAATTTGGTATAGGTATGGGGATAGATGTGGGGATGGGGGTGGGGGTGGGGGTGGCGATGATACTGGGAACGGAGACGGGACTGAGATAGGCATGTTCATATTAAGATTACAATTGGTATCGGGATGGGGATGGGGTGGGGATGGAGTGGGGATTTGGTGGGGACAGGTGGGGATGGGATGTGGATGTGGATGAGGCTGGGAACGGGGATGGGCGTGTCCATATTAAGATGAAAGTTGAAATCGGGATGGGGGTGGGGATGGGATGGGGTGAGGATGGGGTTCGGGATGGGGATGAGGGAGGGAACGGGGATGGGGACGGGGATGGGCGTGTTCATATTAAAATTACATTTGGTATAGGGATGGGGATGGGGAAGGGGCCGCTTATAGGGATGAGGCTGGGAATGGGGACGGGGATGGGCGTATTTATTGGTCGGCTGAACAGATGGAGCTGCATTTTTGGATAGGTAGTTATAGCATAAGGTTCGGAAACGGACATAGGCTATTTTTTTGTAGGTCCACGCAGACGACTGTTTGACGGACATAATTATTATAGATACTGTACAGCCTAAGCTGCTAAATAATTTTTTATATTAAATTTGATCATCCTCAAGCAAACTTAAAGACTTGCAAGCGGCTTGGAAAAAATGCAATAATATACGTATTTTAGTGATTCAATTGAGTTGGGCCCCGATTTAACCGAATTCCAGTATTCAACATTACTACGCGGGCAAAGCCGCGGGCAAAAGCTAGTCTATAACTATAAAAGGCTTTGTCCTGACTGACTGACTGACTGACTGACATATAGACAACGTACAGCCCAAACCGCTAAACGTAGAGACTTGAAATTTGGAGGGTATGTTTTTGGAGAGGTGTAAACGCCCACTAAGAAAGGATTTTTCGAAAATCAACCCCGAAGGGGGTTAAATGGGGTGTTAAATTTTGTATGAAACTTTTTATTCTCTGGTTCGATTGATACAAAACTTGGTATACATATTCTACTATAAAAATAAGAAGATACGGGTGTCACAGTTTTTTCAAAATCAGCTCCCGTTGGTATAAAAAAAAAACTAAGTTTTAGTGATAGTACGTTTGTTTCTCCTTAACTTTGTAACGGCTGTACATATTAAAATGAAATTTGGTATAGGGATGGGGATAGATGTGGGGATGGGGGTGGAGGTGGGGGTGGCGATGATACTGGGAACGGAGACGGGACGGAGATAGGCATGTTAATATTAAGATTACAATTGGTATCGGAATGGGGATGGGGATGGGGATGGGGTGGGGATGGAGTGGGGATTTGGTGGAGACAGGTGGGGATGGGATGTGGATGTGGATGAGGCTGGGAACGGGGATGGGCGTGTCCATATTAAGATGAAAGTTGAAATCGGGATGGGGGTGGGGATGGGATGGGGTTCGGGATGAGGATGAGGGAGGGAACGGGGATGTGAACGGGGATGGGCGTGTTCATATTAAAATGACATTTGGTATCGGGATGGGGATGGGGAAGGGGGCGCTTATAGGGATGAGGCTGGGAATGGGGACGGGGATGGGCGTATTTATTGGTCGGCTGAACAGATGGAGCTGCATTTTTGGATAGGTAACTACCATAAGGTTCGGAAACGGACATAGGCTATTTTTTTGTAGGTCCACGCAGACGACTGTTTGACGGACATAATTATTATAGATACTGTACAGCCTAAGCTGCTAAATTAATTTTTTATATTAAATTAACTTACTTTTAAATCCCTAAACTAAATTTTGAGTGGTGTAAACTTACACTCAGCTCAAGCTGTGGTAGCTTCAGTGAGATCAAGCTCGACTCACATTCTTGGGGTCGCGGGTTCGAACCCGGGCGAGCCCGTTCCAATTAGTTCTTTGAAACTTACGCATGGATAATACCACTGGCTTTTCGGTGAAGGAAAACATCATGAGGAAACCTACATATTTCCGGAGAAGAAATACGATAGTGTATGTGAATCCGCCAACCTGCACTGGGCCAGCGTAGTGAATATGGCCCAATCAGGGTAGGCCGATATACCATTAGTGTTAAGGGCTGATGCAGAGAAACGCACACTCAGCAACGATTTTGAAAAATTCGCAAGGGGTTCAATGTATCATTAAAATACCATTTTGCCGAAACCATTCATTTAAGTATGTTAAGTTTTTTGACTTAAGAGATAAGATAAAATCTCCCGCACCGATGACGATGTGTCCGAACACCCAGACACATCGTGCATCCACCTCGGAGGCCATGCCAGCGAGATGGGCGCCGGACGGCCCTACGTCCGAACGCCCTGACCTCCATGCGGCGGGTCAGGTGAGTGGCCCCGCCGCCTGCCACTTCGGCCGTTGGGGATGGGGAGCTCTGGCCCCTCTGGCCTGTCCCCATCCCGCAGCCCCACCACAACACACCCGGTGGGTGCCCCCTCAAGGAAAGCCCTTGATGAGGCCACCACCTGGCCGTCCCTCCTCGCTCTCCACTGTGCCCTCTGCTGATCAGAGGGACACGCGGAGAGCCCTCATGTCCGGACCAGGTCCGGACCCTCAGTAAGGGCCCAGCCACTACCGTGGCCCTTGGGAATGGAGAGCTCTGGCCCCTCTGGCCTGTCTCCATCCCTCAGGCTCGTGCAGTGGCCTAGCCCCCACCACTGTGGCCGCTTTCGCGGCCCCACCTCGGGTACCTCTTTGCTTCACCGTGGTCCCCCGCCCACGGCTACTAAGCCCCCCCGCCCCGACAAGGCGGGTACCCACGGGGGGGACCTCGAGCGCGCCCCACTCCAACCCACACCGAGTCTACCTAAGCGATCAGTGCAGCACTGTATTTTATCGAAGTTTCGTAATTCTTGCAATATTTTGGTAATATTTTTGCGTTCTTTGTTATCATACTTTTTCTGCTTAAGCTTATTTCATTTCATTGACTCTGTTGATACGGTATGCAATAATGATGATTCTGTAAACTATCCAGTTGAGTTTTTAAATTCATTAAGACCAGCGGGGCTACCATATCATATGCTTATCCTGAAGAAAGGTACACCCGTCATGCTCCTTCGGAATTTATGACCACCCAAATTGTGTAATGGAACCAGGTTACAAGTAAAAATGCTGCATCGTAATCTGGTTGAGGCCATCATTTTGACTGGGTGTGCCCATGGCGAAACAATGTTTGTGCCGCGTATTCCCATGTTTCCCAGTGACTTACCTTATGACTTCAAAAGGCTTCAATTTCCCCTAAAACTTTGTTTTGCCATGACCATCAATAAGGCTCAGGGTCAAACTTTAAAATACGCTGGTATTGATTTAAGGCAGGACTGTTTTTCGCATGGTCAGTTCTATGTGGCTTGCTCGCGAGTTAGCTCCCCTAAAAGCCTGGCTATTTTAGCACCTTCCAACAAAAAAGTCAAAAACGTTGTCTACAAAGAAATATTGTAATCCTCTCGGGTCAAAGGCCCCGGCAACTATAGCGTCATTAGTAGACATTTTTAGGGTTCCGTAGTACTACGAGGAATTCTTATAAGTTTGTCATGTCCATCTGTCTGTCTGTTTAAAATTCAACAAGACGGCTTTGTTTTGAAGTAAGTATTGCAAACGCGACATGCCAAATTTGGTCATCCTCAAGCAAACTTAAAGACTTGCAAGCGGCTTGGAAAAAATGCAATAATATACGTATTTTAGTGATTCAATCGAGTTGGGCCCCGATTTTTTTTTATTTTCCAGTATTCAACATTACTACGCGGGCAAAGCCGCGGGCAAAAGCTAGTATATAATATAATATGTTTATTGACAAAATAATACAAATCGGTTTAAGCCCACAAAACAAAAAATTACCTCACGCCTCTGTGCGCCATACTTGGCAGAATAGAATTTATATGGCGTACAGAGAAGTGACGTCATAATCTCCTCTCTGTCTAGCATGATATTAAAATGCTTATAAGTTGCTTATTTTTGCTCAGATTTTCATATTGTTTTCATTAATCAGCTATATTCATGGGCCATATTTCAATAGGACAATAAAAAAACAGTTTTCTAGCCTATTAAGTACATTACGTCACGCCAAACCATTGCTTGTCGTTCGATATATTTATGCAGAACGAAAACTGTCGTGGGATTTGAGGGCGCTACTGTGCTAAAGTAAGTTCGTAAATGGCCAGCCATGAAAGTGGAAATGAAAATAATTTATTTACAATGTACTGTCCTCTGGCTGATAATAAGGCTTTGTTGCTCAACAAATAAGTACCTACTGCCGAATCGAATGCCGACCCGCTATAGAACAGCTCATGAAGATAATAAAAATCTTACAAATACCTTGACTTCCGGTGAGTCGAGGTCCCAAATTTTCGGTATCGCAATCTGATACGGCATTCCGATTTTGACGCATATGATCATCGTACCTACCGGAGCGCTGAGCTGAAGAAAAAAGTTGATACATAAGGCGGATGGGCTCCAGAATCCTTTTTATTGAAATAATTATTTGTTATGTAAGGCTGCAAAGTTGTTTTTTGGAGCGAATACTTGTATTCAAAGGTACGAGAATAACTTGGCTGCAGATTTGTACACAAACCTTTTGACCTCACAGCGAGGAAAATGCTAGAGTATTTTTTTCATGCAGTCTTCGTGTGGCCAGTGCGATTATTCTAAAAATGATGTTAGCGCACTGACATGAAATAAGTATTACTTATGCTTTTTCAGGTAGGTGACTTCAAATTTCGTGTTACTTAGTATCAGGAAGGATGTCGTTACCTAGCTAATATTTATAAAAAGGGCCGACTACATTATTACTTTGTCTAAGGAGTAGAGACTCGCCTCAAGATAGTAAGTCATTAAAACTTCTCCCGGTGGCTTCATTTGGAAAACCTCATGATAAAATTTGAACATCATATCGGCTGCATCCCCGCGAGTATAGCACGCCAGGCCTCCCATCCACCAGTGCCCGTTCCAGTCGTGCCCGAATGTATTGTAGTCTGGCAGAGTGCGAGGCATTACGAACCCTGGATCCAGAAACAATGTTTATTTATTTATTTGATACACAAAACAGAATACACTCTTTACATTTTGCATTGTATAGGTTACAATTATTTTGTTCTAGATTGCATTCCTTATTAAATGTGTACTTACACTGTACACAACATGAACAACATAGAAGTAGTACAAAATAAGTAAGTTGTCAATCAAACATTAAGTAGTATTGTAAGGTGATATATGGAGGATGGGAAAAGACATTGACGTAAGAACTATGACTAATACAGCGCGAAATACTAATCACGAATTAGTGAATTCACTCAAGTTTCGAAGTGCGGAAATTATCGGTCAAGCAAGTAAAGTGAGCGGACTTATATAGGACTTCGGTTGCTTTGCATTTTTTTTTTCTCTAGGGGGCAGCGTCGCCAGAGGGGTGAAGGGAGGGGCCCCTGTACCTCCCTGGCGACGCCCATGTCCCACGCTCGCTAAAAGGCTTCTTGCGGCGGCGGCGGCATGTGGCAGGTCGCCCTCTTCGAGCGATGGCACATGCGCCAAGCTCGTGAACGGGAGCTGGCCGCTATGTATATACGCAAAATTGAAGTTTCCTCTTATATGCCATTTTATCTGATCTATAATGTGAATATATTTATGTAAACTATATAAAAAACACGGACCGTCGTCTCTGTGGAGTGTCATAATATAAAAAGAAACTACTCTCGCTCGCCACCTCCGTCTTCTACATTTAAGACGACAGAGACAGTCCAAGACTCCGTACGATTTTATTCTCTCAGTAAGTTCTACTTACCAATGCTTTTTTAACAACTAAATAAACAAATTAACTACTGACAAGTTGTTAACACAACACAACTACAACAACAACAACTACTTTGTTAATTTACTGACAAAAGTTAGTTAATGCTCAAGGCTTTTATTTTATTTTATTTCTTCTGTGGTTTTACCAAAAGGGTCGTCCTTAGTATATGCTCCTACAGCCTTCCCAGAGATGGCAGCCGTGATCCAGGCTACGTAGGGTTGGATCAGTATGTGGCGCGGCGGAGGAGGTGGTCTGCGGTTCCTCAGAGGGTCTGGGCAAGGTGATCCACCTGCGGAACATTTTCACAAGTTTCACTCATGTTTCTATCTAATCCGCTTTAAATATGTATTCCACTTCTAAACACAAGTCTTATAAACACAAGGTTCAAAGTGTTGCCTGTATACAAATCTTGGAAAAGGATTCTGGTAGCCCTTTTATATTCGGAAAGTTTTGTAGGATGTAGCAATACCGTGTACTTATAGCAATACAGTGTTGACCCACCCATAGGCCAAAAGGCATTTTTAAGCACGAACTTTCTTGTATAAAAATGATATTTTTGGCAATTATTTGTTTTTTTCTGAGCTTGATCCGTTTCTTTAATTTATGCCATATTCGTCCCGAGGAAATCTGCTTTCGTCCCGCATTGTATGCCGTATTCGGTCCAAAATGTATTTTAATTTAATAATTCTCATTAACCTCCTCCTCTCTCATTTCAACGATTCCAAATTTCGATCGCATAGCCCATCTTGTCCCATTGCTAGGCAAAAGCCTCATTTAATATTTGTTCTGTATGAGCGTGGCGAACATGCGATAAAATAATGCATGTAGTAGTAGTGAGTAGTTTTCTTCTGAATTGTGGAATAAAAGGGATGATACCTTGAGCCAAGGCGATTAGAGACCAATGTCCAGTGTGCTCGTGGACGAGGCTCGGCGCTCCAGAGTGGAACCCACAGCCCGTCGTGCACATGATCCTTTCCTTCGTCGGGACTGTGGTGTTCTGAAAGATATTGACGTACTTACTATACTCTGTTTAAGCACACGAGCTAAAAGGGAAATAAATAACTTGCTGTTATTAGTCGCAAATAATTGGCATCGGGCACTAACGGACACATTTATATTCGATTTATAATCAGTATCAAAACACTTAAGTATTACGTATCCCTATAGGAATATAATTTTAAGAAACTATATAGGACAGTGCTGCTTTCGATTGTAATGGGAAATCAATTTTCACGTACTTGTTTCTACCGAATACCTACGTTGCTACGTTTTTTTTAGGCCGGCCGCGTATTACCTATTTATACCTACGCGCCGGACAGGTGCCGCGCCGGACCAAAATATGTCACGACCGTCACATACCATGCACAATAACAGGTGCGAGTGTGACAGCCGTCACGAGAAATTTCTTACGGTGTGCGGGACCTGTATAAAATGTATGCACGGAGTGCCTCTGGTTTTACTATCAGGTTTTTCCTATAATGTGCGGCCGGACTTAAAGTTTCTGTACTAGAGACGCAGAAAGCATAATAGTACTACATAGGTACACCCCATAGAAAATGCGTATAAATACCTATAACTACTATTACGTCATATCCAGTGTAAGCTATTTTTATACGACAGCGTATCGATTTTCTACTGTAGCGCTTGGCTCGTTGACGTCACAAGACTTTCGCCAGCTGCATCCGCTCCTCAGCACTACAGTGGAAGAACGATATCATTTTATACAAATAAAATAAAAATTCGCTTGCTTTGGGTTTGACATGATTTTTTGCTAGTATAGTATTATTAATATATTTGGTTCTAGGTAAAGGTAAGGCCATTGTATATTGTGGTTCAGCCATGTTATGACGCGATTTCTATAGGAGTTAATGTTCTGTATGTAGTAGTGTTATTATTTTGAACAGATTACAGTCAATACAAATAAATATTAGATTTGTATTTGTAAATAATATAAAAATAGTAGTTTTGCTATAATAATAGCTGAATAGAAGCGTGGACCTGGGTATGTCCTAACACTGCATCCAGATTCACCGGAGGTCGGGCAGCAGCGTCCTTTCGGTTAACGGTGGTGAGCATTCTGCGATGCCCAAGCCGCCTACCAAGCGTGGGAATTATGGCAACCCTCCCTATTAAGGGGGAGGCTTTCGTCCAGCAGAGGACTTCTTCTAGCAGATGATGTGATGTGAGAAACATGGTTCGGCGCTCCAAAGTGTTGATCAAAGCCGTTCGAATAATCCCAATCATCTTGATCATCCTTATTATATAGGTATTTCGGTCCCTGGATCCAAATTATGATTCTGTCCAAACTCACAATACATACAGAGGGATGGCCACTGATCATATTATAACTTTTGACAGAGGGTACGCCTTGGCTTGCAGCCTGCAATGGTAATAAGTTCAAAGATCACATAAAAGTTTTCAAGCAGAGTATAGGCCCTATTTTTACAAACTTACATCCGCTGCGGAGTATAGGTAGCAGAGCTCCTGTGGCAATAAGGAGAGCTTGTTAATTTCTTTCTCTTCTAACATAATATCTCTCGGAACATCTGTAGGTAAAACAGTAGACAGTAGACTCAATATACAAGGTTACTTGTAACTCGACGTATTCCCGGCGGGATCAGCTAGGGGAGCTAAAAAAATATATGGGAAAATTATATAAAAAGCAATAAAATATTCAAAAATATTTAGAATGTGATTAGCGTGCCATTTTTTTTAAATTTTTTGGTTAATTTTTGCGATTAATGCCAAAATCTTATTTTTGTCTGTAAAACCCAATACAACAAAAATTGTTTAATTTTAAATATCTCGAAAAGTATTAACTTTCGCTCATACATAGGTGGGCTTAAATTTGATGTATGTTAGCTCCCCTATCTGATCCTGCCGGGAATATGTCGAGTTACCAGTAACCCTGTATAAGTCTTTATGATCAGACACCCTACAAAGCGAAAAGACTACGAGGGCAGAAACTCTTTGAACTTGGGCGTTATGAGCATGTAAACAAAAGCACGTAAATTTATATTTTATACTATACAATAAGTAAATAAAACATTTATTCAAAACAAAAAATAGATAACTACACACAATCAAAAAAAAAAAGAGAAGATACACTAAAAAGGTAATAGAGATTATGAGTAGGTCTATATTTTCGATAAGAAACCGATATCAACTCGGTGTGAGTGCTGGTTGTAAACGACCTACCAACCCAGCGACGGTGATAATGGAATGGACGGGCCCAGCGCTTGCAAATCGATCAAAATTAACAAGACAACACAATCAAGCATACCTAGCTAAAAGTATGCATATTACATTTGCCGGAAAATACAGATAGCGAATCTAATTACTGCATGACAAAAAGAGAACACATGTACATGTATTAGAAGTTTGTATTGTATGACTGACGCGAGTGGAGAGCCGGTGCTCAACATATAGTCTTCAAAATCCGTGCGCTTATTTCCCGTCCATTCATCTTATCATTGTCGCTGTACCAACCTACGTACTGATTTTTGGAGCCACGGTAAGTCGTTTAGTAGCTTGCCTCGCACTAGCACAGTGTGGTCGATTTTGAAGGTTTTAGTTGACAGAACTAAACTAACGAAAGTATTGCTGTACTTAGCTAACATGCCTAGTAAAAATGTGACAGCAATATTTTAATTTAGTTTAGAAATGTCAACTAAAGCCTTCAAAATTTACCACATTGTAGGCACACTATTATGAGTTCTTACCAGATAAATTTTACTAGGTTCTTACCGTTGCTGAAATCTACGTGGTAAAACCTGTCTTTGGTCGGTTTCCCGCTTCTGGTCACTAGAAAGTTTTTGAATGGCAAACACACTGGCACCATATACCCTGGAATCAAGACAACTTCGAAATACCTAAAGTGAATTTTAATAATCTGATTATCTTGGTTACCGACATAGCACGCAAGGTTTGCAAGTTGAAGTGGCATTGAGCAGGCCACATCGCTCGAAGAACTGACAACCGATGGGGAAGAAAGATTCTTGAGTGCCGACCGCGAAACGGAAGACGCAGCGTAGGCGCGGCCTCCCACTAGGTGGACCGACGACATTGTAAAAGTCGCGGGCAACCGGTGGATGCAAATGGGAGGTTGTCGTACATTGTGGCGGTCTAAGGGGGAGGCCTTCATTTAGCAGTGGACGTCTCCGGGCTGATGATGTGATGATGTGTGATGTGATTATCTTGGGTGTGGAACGTTTATTTATAAGTAAACTAAGATATTCCCTCCTACCGATACATTTATAATTGACTAGCTGACCCGCCCCGGCTTCGCATGGGGATAAATACCCATTTATTACCGACTTAAAAAAAAGGAGGTTATCAGTTCGACACATAATTATGTTTGTAATATCAGCTATTCCTCGCGGTTCACCCGCGTGATGATGAAAAACGGCGAAGGTGATAGTAAAAAAATTGCCTGTATATTATTCTGGGATATAAGCTCTCCATTTCGAGTTTCATTTAGTATTATAAATATTTTATCGCCCCTTTAATCATCCCTGTCAAAATATATTTAAAAACTCATATTTTATTTTGAATAAATTATCCAACTGTCAATTTCCATCACTATAACTTCAAAAACAAAGACTTTTCCATAGAAAGTTTAATCCCCACAAAGCATACCTACTTAATCTCTGAAATATGATAATGGTGTTAACTTGACTTTTGGTGTTAAACGTAAAAGACTGCTGCTCACCCGGCTTTTTAAGCAAAGGACTGACGGAATGAGTGAGAGGTTCGCCTGTTGGTAAGCATCACGCCTGCCCATAACAGTAGCAGTGCCAGAATTGTGAACTTGATAAAATCCTGCGCTGCACTGCACTGCGTCACCCTTAGATATTAGATGTCAAATCCCTTCATGTCCAGTAATTTATCTGGTAACATTGAACTTCAAACTGAAACACAGTAAATGCCTGCTTGGCGATTGAATAACTGATAAAGGTGTTGTACATCCCCAAGCGGACTCTGCAATAGAGTAATACCATTTATTTTCATAATATAATATTTCGTACATGACTTGATCGAGGTAAGCAGCTTGAGTATGGCGATGCTGTGCACGGCGCCGAAGTGCTTGTACTCGGGGTGCAGCAGCACGTCCGCCAGCGGCACGAGCAGCGCGGCGGGCTCACACGCGCGCCCGGCTGCGATCGCCGCAGCCGTCAGCCCACACTCCGCCTCGTCGCGCTCGTACTCCCCGAATGCTACGTTGCCCCTGCAGCGGTCACAATTAATACATCGTCATCAGCCAAAAGACGTCCTAATCCCCAGGCTTTTCAGGTGGCTTGGGGATATCGCAGAATGCCCCACCGTTAACCGAGAAGACGCTGCTGCCCATCCTCCGGAGGTTCTGGATGCTGTTTCAGGATGTGGTCATCATAGGCAAGTGTTAACATTAAAGTCATTAATTCGGTCTCATTTCTTGCATGTGTATATCAATCTATATCATGTACTACGCAAGCTTTTTGTCGAAGCCTTAATATAACGTAACCAATGCTGTAACAATGAACTTGTTACAAGAACTGCCTGACCTTAGATTAGACTCTAATGCTATTATAGCTCTACTTACAAGGCATATCCCTCAGGGACTTGAGCTGCGTCCACAGCGGTGGAAAGGACAAACTGCCGAGCGATGAGAACCACTCGCGGCACTCTGAAGTAGTGAGGGGTGCCATTCTTTACTGAAAGGTTTAGATGATAATAAAATATGGTACCTCTTACCTAAGTCTCTTATTGGTGGTGGCTGGGCTGGTAAAAGGGAATTTTGGGAAGGAGATATTTTGAGAAGGGGTCATTTTGCTAAAGGGACCGTTTGCTTACAGGTTACAGCGCACATTTAGGTAAAATGACAAATTACAGAGTCCTACTTTCAGACCTTGTTGTAAGATAAAAATAAAATAAGTTAACGTTTGACCACCAACTCATGAGTTAAGAAAGAATACATATTCGTGGCCGAAGATGTAGCACGCAGACTTAGAAGATACCTACTCATACTCACCTGTCACCCTCACTCTGTCCTAATAAATAAATACTCCAGTATTTTAATTTTGTATCAAGTACAACGCTCTCGTGACATCATAGTAGTGATTCCAGTAAATAGAGCCATCCCGCAAAAGGTAGTTCTGATTTTTTGATATGTAAGTTGATAGAGTTATGAAAAATCCAAGTTTTCGTCACCCCCCGTCCTGTGCTTCGTATATCTCGAGTATCTCGCTTATAATTACTTTTCAGTGCAATTTAGAGCAAAACATGCTTAGCCAACTTTGTAGAATACAAAATTTAGTACAAATTCAAGCCAGAAAGTTTTTTCTACGATCACTAGAAACAGAGTTATGTAACACCAAAGAACGGATAAACTCGCGTGCACTCGCGTGCTTTGTAAAATTTGTATTAGATAGTACAGATCAGTGTATAATGGAATATTCTAGTAAGTACGTGAGTTAAAAGGCGGACACGCGAATGTGCCAAATTGGCTATACAGTCAATTTCACACTGACTTTATATAAACTTGAATTACCAATGACTCAGTCACTTACTTAGAGAAACCGATTGCATGTTTATGGAGGAGAACAGGGAAAACCGATTACTGGTCCGTGGAGACAGCGGTGTAGAAATCCCGGGAAACATTCGAAACCTTCGAAAGGTTGACTCTTGGAGGTCGATGCCCAAGAGATCTCGGAAACGGTAAACATTTTTAGGAAACCAGTTCATCTGATTTGTTCCCAAACCCTGGGCACTTTCTGGAGAAATGAAAAAAAAAAGTTTACCCTACAAAATGGAAACGTTCATAACTGTCGAACGGATAGAGATTGGTGGGGAGTGTTATTTTTATTCTTAGTTTGAAATGGTTTTGTAATCTACTTTAATACAAATTTATGTCTATCATTTATATCTTACTGTGTATGTACTGAAGAGTTCCCAGCCAAGTGTACTGCATCTCTTCCAGAGGTCCTTCGTCAGGGTTATAGCTGGGGTCGTCGTGGCATTGGAAGAACTGGCATCGATTCGAGTGGAAACCTGATGTCAATACCAATATTACCAATATTTTGGAAGGAATTTTTGGTTTTATTATTATAGTGGGCTTGATATTAAAAGTTTTATCATACTTTGCGACGACTTCATTCATAAAAAACGGGGATTATGATTTTACAGTATTGGGCAGTATTGGGTGCAGTATTGTACACATCTGCCAAAAGACGTCCACTGCTGGACGAAGGCCTCCCCCTTTATAGGGAGGGGTAGTATTGTACTTTTATTATTGTTATTCCGGGTTGTTCTTTCATCATCGCCATATTTTTTTTGTAATGGTAGGACTCCACTGCAGAGTCCGACTGGGGAAGCACCACACCTGTGTCAGTTATTCAATCGCCAAGCAGTTGTGTGCAAGCATTACTGTGTTCCGGTTTAAAGGGCAATGTTACCAGATAAATTACTGGGTATGATGAGATTTAACATCCAATATCTCAGGGCGACGAGCGCAGTGTAGTGCGGCGCAGGATTATGTTCGCAAGTTCACAATTCTGGCACTACTACTGTTAGTGGCAGGCGTAACGCTTACCACCAGGCGAATGTCTTGTTAGTCTCGTCACTTGAAAGTATAAAAAAAAATATAGCTTATTCAGCCCACTTTAGGGCATAAGCCTTCTACTTCTTTCGCCAATCTTCCCTGTTTAGCGCCAATCTTCTATATTTAACACCAATTTCCCTGTATCGCGCCAGTCTTCCCTATTTAGCGCCTATCTTCCCTGTTTAGCGCCAATCTTGTCCAGGTGCTTCCACTGTGTTTGTTCTTTACCAGCAATCTAAGAGATTTCAATACCTACATACTATGTATAAGAATTAAGAACCAGCAAACGAAAAAAAATATATCAGAGACCTTCGTACGGCACATTACTTCTGATACTAATGTCAGACGGTCACTAGTGTGACACTAGTGTCAGAAGTAATGTGCCGTCTGCCAATGTGCCGTGCCGTGTGCCACTGTCTAGACAGTGTCTAGGAGACGCTACACTTAGTAGCCCAATCAATCTATGAGACTTATGATTATGATTAAAGTTATCAAATATTAATTGAGGTTGGTTTCATTTGTCGACGGAGAAACAGTAAAAAATATTATTAGGGAGGACAGGAAATATAACCTTAACCTTTAGAAAAAAACAATATTACTGAAATGCATCATCCACAAATGCTGCAGGGCTGATTTTAATTTGTCATATACAGTAATTGGTATAGGAATTAAAAACAAGCCGTGATGGGTTACTTATAAATAAAATTAAATGTGTTTTTTATTCATTTCTAAGAATCCAAAAATATTTGACCCTTGAATTAAGTGTCGTGTAGTCGAAGGAAGGGGACCTGGGTATGTCCTAAAACTGCATCCAGAACCACCGGAGGACGGGTAGCAGCGTCCTCTTGGTTAACGGTGGTAAACATTCTGCGATTCCCAAGCTGCCTGCCAAGCGTGGGGATTATGGCAACCCCTCCCTTTAAAGGGGGAGGCCTTCGTCCAGCAATGGACGCCTCTGGCTGATGTGTGTAGTCGAAGGAATTGCAGCACTATCATTATTTACCGTTAATATTTTTGGGCTGAAAATAGTTCAAATAAACGCAAAATTAAAAAAGGGGGTATCAAAAAGACATATTCCTTAATTTTTTAATTTTTATAGGATACGAGAGGTTGGTTCTATTATAACATTCAGATATCAAAATTCGTAACTATTTTATATCCCGGTCAAACCTTAACTTTCCTGGGCTATAGGTACTGAAATAAAACGAAACAAAACAACTAAACATTTGTAATGAGAGATAGAAAAATATAGGTAATAATAACCTACGCACTTTGTGAAAATTCATACTCTTGGAAGTGATAGACTTTCACTTTTCTATAGTTATTAATAAAAATAATTACCTCACAATCACAACCTCTTAAGGGATCTCTTTTTATTTAAGACTAGTTATTCAATATTTTTAGCATACACAACCAAAAAGATATAAATTAGAATTCTAAACAGAAATAACAGCATTCATTTTTCCTCAAATAAAACTTACTATTGATACATCTCCTAATTTTAAAGCACTAAAACCAATAAAAAAGAAGTCTAGGTACCATTAAATAAAAAGTTATAAAACTACATTCAACGTATAGCCACAATAAACGAATGTACTGCTAGCAATGGGAAGAGTTCCCAAAATGCTGGCCCCTTTGTCACGTTGTAAAGCAATATAGAAACTCACCCCAAAATGTAACAATGAACGCAACCTTCCACATTTTAACCGTTACCTGTCACCACTTATTACAAAATAACATTCAAACCTGTATCCACACTGTATATATGTAAACATCCACACTAATATTAAAAAGGCGTAATTCGTAACTCTTTCTGTCCGTCTGTTTTTTTTTATTACGCAGATGGCTCACCACCGTTAACCGCAAGAAGACGCTGCTGCCCGTCCTCCGGTGGTTCTGGGTGCAGTTTTGTACATACCCAGGTCCATTAATTGCAGGTAGTGTTTTGTATAATACCTACACGTATTATATTTATGGAACTGAAACGTGGTATTGAACTGCTGGCCTTTTGGAGAAACTTAGAGTCACACAACGGACAATGGAGAGAGCTATGCTCGGAGTTACATTGCGCGATAAAATCCTGAACGAGGATATTCGCCAAAGAACCAAAGTCACCGACGTAGTTCGCAGGGTTTGCAAGTTGAAGTGGCAATGGGCAGGCCACATCGCTTGAAGAACTGATAACCGATGGGGAAGAAAGGTTCTTGAGTGGCGACCGTGAACCATAAGACGCAGCGTAGGAAGGCCTTCCACTAGGTGGACCGACGACATTGTAAAAGTCGCGTGCAACCGGTGTATGCAAATGGCAGGTAGTCGTACAGTGTGGCGATCTAAGGATGAGGCCTTTGTTCAGCAGTCATGGACGTCTCCGGGCTGATGATGATGATGATCATATTTATCTATGCGTGTATTTATACTAGCTTCTGCTTGTTGTCCAGAACCCCGGAGGATAGGCAGCAGCGTCCTCCCAGTTAACGGTGGTGAGCTCTGCGATGGGGAAGCTGCCTGCCAAGCTTGGAGATTATCCTACCTTTTAAGGGGTAGGCCTTCGTCTAGTAGTAGTTGTCACCTGGCTGTTGATGATGATAATGATGCTTGTACTTAAGGAAATAATGTGCATCATATAAAAAGAACAGAATGCCTTATTTTTCTATACCTTTGTGCTGGCAAAAAGAGAAAATGCATAATTTCGGGTAAAGTCGCAAGTCGCAGTTAGTTTACAGTGTGTTTGTGTATCAAGTTGTTTGTTTACAAACCGACAAAAGGTTACCACACAAACACTTCTAAATAATAAACAAAGCTTCACCATCATCATTATAAGCCTTGTATGAGTAAGTAAAGAGGTCATAATAATAATGAACCTGTGACTGTAAAAGTACACTTCCGTGCATCGAGGGTGGTCGTAGCCGCTGAGTACAATGTAAATATTATTTCATAATTATTAGGCGCCACATCTGGAACTGGTTAGTTGAACACAGCCAGCATACTCTCTGAACTCAAGTCACTGACACGAAACCAGGCACTTGAAGCTACAACACGCTCTTTTATTTAGAAAATTGGTTTCCGTGTAACAATATGCAAGACAAAGGTCAGCCACCAGACTCCAGAGGGCGCCGATGAGGTGCTAGCCTAGAGTGCTGTCGATATTTAATCCGCCTCTGACCCAGGTACATCTATTTGAATCTGTTGGACATAAATTATGCTAAAAACCGTAGTATTCATAATCATCAGAGTTGGATGAAGAATCGGAACTGTCGGCTTGTTCGTCCTCCGTATTGTTGTACCCCCACGCTTCCACTTGGAACTTGTACAGTCCTTCGAACTTCAGCACTGGAATGATCATCTGTAAATACATGACGGGGCTTAGGAGATTCGTGCGACACATAAATGGCGTCGGGCGCGGACATGGTACCGGCGGACATTGTTATAGTTTATAGTTATAGGTAAGGTACGAGTAGATGACTACGTTTAGACACGTTTTCTATAGGAGTATAGCTGACCTGGTTTTACTTTAATCCTTAACTATAGTGGTCTGGTGGATCCAGTGGAGGCATTTCAATTTTTACACTATATCCGTAGGAATTTTATATTATGTTTTATATTATTTCGGGGTTAAGGAAACCGCTTCCGTAAACGAAGACGGTGACAGTGCTGGGGCCTTATTTTTGAATCGTACGCAAGAGTTGCGTATGCGTGCGGAGCCTACGTTCAAACGATATTGTTTGAAATAAGGTTCAATATCGTTCGAAAGTCGGCTCAGCTCGCATGCGCAACTTTGCGTACGATTCAAAAATAAGGCCCCTGGACGATAACACAAAAAAAAGCTGACAGCAGTTGTATTCTGGTGATTAAAAAAAAACAAATTCAAAAATGTATAAAAAATACTTAAATAATTTTTAGGGTTCCATATCTTAAAAGGGAAAAAGGAACCCTTATACTAACTAGAACTACTGGTACTATTCAATATACGTACCTGCTTTCGTTTTCGGATGCGATTTCCTTACACGCGCTCTACTAAAAACGTGTTTTTTTGTTAACCATAAACGATTCGACGCATTGGGCGTCGCCAGGGGGTGCAGGGAGGTGCAGCTATATCCACTTGCCCCCCGCCCTCCCCCTGGGCCAGGCTGTCGACGCTCTTGATTCGACAAACTATAAAAATAAATTCCTTGTACGAAACCGTTGTTTCATATCTATAACTATAAAAGGCTTTGTCCTGACTGACTGACTGACTGACATATAGACAACGTACAGCCCAAACCGCTAAACGTAGAGACTTGAAATTTGAAGGGTATGTTTTTGGAGAGGTGTAAACGCCCACTAAGAAAGGATTTTTCGAAAATCAACCCAGAAAGGGGTTAAATGGGGTGTTAAAGTTTGTATGAAACTTTTTATTCTCTGGTTCGATTGATACAAAACTTGGTATACATATTCTACTATAAAAATAAGAAGATACGGGTGTCACAGTTTTTTCAAAATCAGCTCCCGTTAGTATAAAAATAAAAAACTAAGTTTTAGTGATAGTACGTTTGTTTCTCCTTAACTTTGTAACGGCTGTACATATTAAAATGAAATTTGGTATAGGGATGGGGATAGATGTGGGGATGGGGGTGGGGGTGGGGGTGGCGATGATACTGGGAACGGAGACGGGACGGAGATAGGCATGTTAATATTAAGATTACAATTGGTATCGGGATGGGGATGGGGATGGGGATGGGGATGGAGTGGGGGTGGTGATGGGGATGGGGTGGGGATGGGGATGGGGATGGGGTGGGGGTGGGGATGGGGTGGGGATGGGGATGGGTGGGGGTGGGTGGGGGTGGGGATGGGGTGGGGATGGGCGTGTCCATATTAAGATGAAAGTTGAAATCGGGATGGGGTGGGGATGGGATGGGGTGAGGATTGGGTTCGGGATGGGGATGAGGGAGGGAACGGGGATGGGGACGGGGATGGGCGTGTTCATATTAAAATGACATTTGGTATCGGGATGGGGATGGGGAAGGGGGCGCTTATAGGGATGAGGCTGGGAATGGGGACGGGGATGGGCGTATTTATTGGTCGGCTGAACAGAAGGAGCTGCATTTTTAGATAGGTAGTTAGCATAAGGTTCGGAAACGGACATAGGCAATTTTTTTGCAGGTTTTTGTTTTTTTTTTTGCAGACGACTGTTTGACATAATTATTATAGATACTGTACAGCCTAAGCTGCTAAATTAATTTTTAATATTAAATTAACTTACTTTTAAATGCCTAAACGACATTTTGAGTGGTGTAAACTTACACTCAGCTCAAGCTGTGGTAGCTTCAGTGAGATCAAGCTCGACTCACACTCTTGGGGTCGCGGGTTCGAACCCGGGCGAGCCCGTTCCAAGTAGTTCTTTGAAACTTACGCATGGACACTGACACTGGCACACAGCAGCACTGGCAGCACTGGCTTTTCGGTGAAGGAAAACATCATGAGGAAACCTACATATTTCCGGAGAAGAAATACGATAGTGTATGTGAATCCGCCAACCTGCACTGGGCCAGCGTAGTGAATATGGCCCCATCAGGGTAGGCCGATATATCATTAGTTTTAAGGGCTGATGCAGAGAAACGCACACTCAGCAAGGATTTTGAAAAATTCGCAAGGGGTTCAATGTATCATTAAAATACCATTTTGCCGAAACCATTCATTTAAGGCTGTTAAGTTTTTTGACTTAAGAGATAAGATAAAATAAACATAAACACGTTTCAGAATTTTCAAACAATTTCAAAACTGGAAGGCCACGGGTCAGTTTTTCATTTGAAAAAAAATGTTATATTTATAGATTAGCTAATAATAATAATAGCTAATCGAGTGTTTATGCGTAAGAAGATAAATGTTTTAAACACATGTACTTGATCCGGTGCACGCACCAAGCACAGCGCTTTCGAAACGTCCATCCCGCGTCGGCTCAGATACGTTAAAACCCGGGTATAATGACGCGCTGTACGTACGGGAAATGCTCTTACGCATACCCTCCTGCCAGGGCGCAGGAGGGTTATGTCGGACTCGATGCCAGAGTGAGACTCGATGGCACCCCTACCGACTAAAAACCCAACGGTGTTCCCACATTGCGCCTATTGTCGAGGTCACGGGTACGCTCTCGCATTCATCCGCGACCTCGACCGCGCTGCCCTTTCGGGCCCACCACGGGGAGCCGAAGCTCCTCCCGCACCGATGACGATGTGTCCGAACACCCAGACACATCGTGCATCCACCTCCTCGGAGGCCATGCCAGCGAGATGGGCGCCGGACGGCCCTACGTCCGAACGCCCTGGCCTCCATGCGGCGGGTCAGGTGAGTGGCCCCGCCGCCTGCCACTTCGGCCGTTGGGAATGGGGACCTCTGGCCCCTCTGGCCTGTCCCCATCCCGCAGCCCCACCACAACACACCCGGTGGGTGCCCCCTTAAGGAAAGCCCTTGATGAGGCCACCACCCGGTTGTCCCTCCTCACTCTCCACTGTGCCCTCTACTAATCAGAGGGACACGTGGAGAGCCCTCATGTCCGGACCAGGTCCGGACTCACGGGCCCAGCCCCTGCCGTGGGCCTTGGGAATGGAGAGCTTTGGCCCCTCTGGCCTGTCTCCATCCCTCAGGCCCGTGCAGTGACCTAGCCCCCACTGTGGCCGCTTTCGCGGCCCCACCTCGGGTATCTCTTAGCTTCACCGTGGTCCCCCGCCCACGGCTACTAAGCCCCCCCGCCACGACAAGGCGGATACCCCCGGGGGGGACGTCGAGCGCGCCCCATTCCAACCCACACCGAGCCTACCTAAGCGATCAGTGCACTGTATTTTATCGAAGTTTCGTAATTCTTGCGATATTTTGGTGATCTTTTTGCGTTCTTTGTTATCATACTTTTTCTGCTTAAGCTTATTTCATTTCATTATTTATTTCGATTTCGTATAATTATCGTTATTTGTTCCTTTAATTATTTAGAGTGCTATTTAGTTTGTTATTCGTATTTTTTTTAAATTTTAGTTTACATTGTTTGTTATTAGGTTTTTCTATATTGTTACTGTTGATATTGTTATTTAGTTTGTTATTTAAAATGCTTAGTGAACTTCTCTTTATTCATGGAGCGAAGGTAAAACACTATGTTGTTCCCATCGTTGGTGATGGAGCGTGTCTTTTTCGTGCGCTTTCTTTTTTAATGCACGGTACCCAAGAAAAGGCAATTGAGGTGCGAAAAAACATCGTTACTCATGTAGTAGCTAATTGGGAGGAGTTTGAAATCATGGCTCATGATTCAAACGGCGACAACTACACCACTGCAACTGCATACTTTGATGACATGTCACGGCAGTCGAGTTGGGGCACTGCGTGCGAACTAGCCGCTGCAGGACAAATATATGAGTTTGAGTTGGAAGTTTATAAAAATGGCAAATTGTATGCAAAGTTTGGTACAGCAGGAAGACCTATAAAGCGGCTACGATTTACGGGAAATCATTTTGATGCGTATCTGTTAGAAGACATAGATATAATTTCTAACGGCACTCCACGTGTTCCAGTAGTAGCGAAAAAAATAACTAAGCGACGTGTTGAGGTTCCTACATCTCCAAGTTGCATTCAAACAGAAGATATAAGTTCTGACGCAAATTCTACTTTGCCTTTGTACTTTGATTCTTTAGCTGTAGAGATGCCCAAAAATAATTACAAAACGTCTTCAACTCATACCGTCCAAACTTCTTCAGCCCGATATTTTTCAGAACTGAATTCACCAACATTTACGACTCAGTCTGATAAATTAATTTCACCTACATTTACGGTACAGCCTACTCAGTTAACAAATGACAAATTAATTTCACCTACATTTACCATCCCAACTATTCCCAGTTCATCACATTCTAATTTACCGACCTGCAGTGATATATCTCCCACATATATTTTTAAAGAAGCCTCACAATCTTCAGAAGTTCCATGTCCATCCATCCATCTATTCTGTCATGTCCATCTGTCTGTCTGTTTAAAATCCAACAAGACGGCTTTGTTTTGAAGTAAGTATTGCAAACGCGACATGCCAAATTTGGTCATCCTCAAGCAAACTTAAAGACTTGCAAGCGGCTTGGAAAAAATGCAATAATATACGTATTTTAGTGATTCAATTGAGTTGGGCCCCGATTTAACCGAATTCAAGTATTCAACATTACTACGCGGGCAAAGCCGCGGGCAAAAGCTAGTACAGAAATATAAATCTTAATACGAAAATTATGGTTTTGTTAAAGATCTGTTTTTTTTTTCATTCGTAACTGGTTACTGAACTACGGTAACGTGGACGGCAGAAGGGTTAAAGAAATAAATTAAAAATAGGTACCTATTGAAAGTAGTCGTACCTTGACATCAGGCGTATTAATAAAACTTCACATAATAAATAACTTTTTTATATGTCAACACCTTATACTACCTATCTGTAACCACTCGCCCAAACGTACCCATCTGGCTGGCAGCGTTCCCGCGTTGTTGGCATATAACAATAATAATTATTATGTAAAGTGTAATATTATTTAATTGTTTGACATTTCAATTTCATCATCATCATCATCAGCCCGGAAACGTCCACTGCTGAAAGAAGGCCTCTCCCTTAGACCGCCACACATTTCAATTTATTTACAACTAGCTTTTGCCCGCGGCTTTGCCCGCGTAGTAATGTTGAATACTGGAATTCGGTTAAATCGGGGCCCAACTCAATTGAATCACTAAAATACGTATATTATTGCATTTTTTCCAAGCCGCTTGCAAGTCTTTAAGTTTGCTTGAGGATGACCAAATTTGGCATGTCGCGTTTGCAATACTTACTTCAAAACAAAGCCGTCTTGTTGAATTTTAAACAGACAGACAGATGGACATGGCAAACTTATAAGAATTTGTAACACCCCCCCTTAATATTTTTATTTTTTTATTTTATTTTAATTGTTTTTTTATCTGTTTTAAATTACTAATGATCTGTTTTCATTATAACGACGCCTAATGCCTAATGAATGTTCAGTTGAGTGCTTAGCTACCTAATCGTATGTTCTATACCGGGTGTAAGGTTTCTCCCCTTGTTAATTGCCTACCGTACGACGTGTCTATTTATAACTATGATTTGATTTGGCCAAGTGATCGTCCAAGTTAGGACTCTACGCTGTGATCCGTGAAAACCCTAAGTTTTAGTGATTTGGGATGAGTACGTACCTACTATATACTTTTACATGCCTATCTTAGCTTCGCGACCTACTTAAACCGAAGTAAAGGATGTCAATAGATAAAGCCGGTATCAAAATGTATCAAGAAAACCTAATATTGCTATCGTAGAATAATAAGGCGTTAAACCGTTTGTGGATGTTAATTCACTTATAATATAGTATTTCACACGATGGAATAATGGTAAGCGCGTCTACAGTATACACTTTCGTCCTTAATATTACTATCAAAATATGAATAGCCCGTAACTTATTTACCGAACACATCTACCTTTTAAGCTAGTAAGTTTAGTATTAGAATTTCGACTGTATTAGAAATGTAATAGGCGCTCTTACGGTTTATAATTTCATTCATACTGTTACCAACACCTGCATGATATTATGATGCTATAGATTGTTATCAACTTACGTAGATATCTTTTTACATACCTACGATCTACATAATAGCTAGAAGTTATAATAAATGTAGGGAAAACTATTGTGAGGTTGAAACTTCATAAAATTACTAGTAAATTTGAATAGTGATGATTTGAGTTAGCTGACTAATTATGCTAATAATATATTTGTGGCTAAGGAAAGACGCCCCTCCAGTCGCGCCTTCCAGTTTGGTTCTTCCTTTGACTTGGGCACCAATCCTCCACATAAGGTGTACATAAAAATGGGACAATGATCATGGATCATTTTACCTGTGGGAAGGGACAAGAGGACTTAATCTTTTAGCAAGTCTATCTGTGTGTCATTGTCAGTTGGTAAAACCATTCAAGGAAAGCCGTTCATTAAAATCTTTCAAAAACCTTATCCCTATAGTTATTGAAATAACTAAGGATCTTCTCTTTCATACATCAATCTTTGGTTTAAATGAGAGGCTCCAAGATCTTTTGATCGAGGTCTCTCCTGCTGAACTCCAGCGTCGCCCTGCCTATTATTGTCCGACCTGAAATAGCAAGTATAATAAGTAATCAATGATAATAATAACCAGTACATCAAAGTAACCGCAATAACCGCGTAAACCTGGTTAACCCTAATGTAAGATTGCTATAGTTTTGCAAGAGTAGGTATTATTATAATCTCCGCCGAATCCCGCATGTCTAGCAAGTCCAACACAATTATGTGTGTATTATATTATCTATGTATAACTTTTACGTTATAACTTCAAATTGACGGTCTTGATGGAACTTCCTTTCAAGATGATAAATATGAATTAGCTAGCAATTTACTAACGTGACATGGAATGGGCGCCTCTCCTCTTTTGTAAGAATCAAGGGTAACCCGAACACTTTCGGCTCGTTCATGTATAAGTAGATAGATTGCTATCACGGGACCCTTTATGGTACCCAGTTGATATTCGATTATGAATAGAGAGAGAAGTTCCCTCATAATGACCATAACTTGAAGGTATAGGTAACTTGACTTCTTTTGTCAACATTTTGGCGTGAAACTTAGATTTCGTTAATTAATCATGTTGGACCTAGCTAGCCAACATAACGAATCCACTTTTGTGAATAGTTTGAACGGCTTTATTTTAGTAGCCTATCTGTTCGCGTGATTCCGTGCTTACTGGTGCATCTAGGTTTGGTAACCAAGTCTAACACATTTTAGTGTAATTACTTAAGTATTATTATACTTCAAATCGCCAGTCAGATAAGACTTTCTTCCATAAAGAAAATAGGTATGTTTATGTATTACGGATATGGACCAGATCTCAGACCAGACAGTGATCCGCTCAATTAGTGACATAGTATGGGCGCCTCTCCTCTTTTCTAAGACTTAAGGGTAACCCGAACACTTTCGGTTCAACATGCACGTAATTCAGTCAATCAGTTGCCGAGCCCTAGATCCAGCTATGGAGTCTAGATTATTATAGGTTACGAATAGATAGAAAGTTCATCATTTTGACTTAAAACTTGAAGTGACAAATTGACTTCTCTCGTCAGTAATTTAGTATGGAATTTATATTCCTTGGATAACAATGTTAGACTCAGTAAGCAAACATTATGAATTTACTTAAGTGAATATTTTGAACAACGCCTATTTATTTATTCGCGTGTTGATACATAAATTATTTTCCCGACGGAAACAAACGTTCGCGGTTTAGTTGTTTGAATTACGTAAATAGGTAGGTACCTATGTGGAACGCCTTAAGATTTTGAGTCGGCCGGCCTACTTGCCTACTAATCCTAGGTTCCCTACGATTTGGAGTACCTTCCTATGTAATAGAAGACCTAATCAACCTAAACCAATTTTAAAACGCGTTACCTACCTACTTGCGACTTATAGAGGGGTTTTCTAGAGTTTCGCAGTGCATTACGACACCACTGGTGAATGTCCAGATTCTAGAAGAATTTGGGTAGTGTAAATGTGTGAATGGGGTGGGTGTGTAATATTCCTGTAAAGATAAAAGTGTACCTGGCATTCTACCTGTTATGACCTACACCTTGAATGACGCCCTAGTCTACATAAGTTTCCCACTACCCCGAGATATGAATCTCACCGGTTGGTTCCCACCTTCCAGGCAGATCAAAGCACTTTCACTGTCCTTGCCGCTAAACGATCCTATAAGTTTGAGTGGCGAGCTCCAAGCCTAAGAGCCCCTAGCACCCTACAAATAACGACAGCTGCTATTCGCCCAGCATCTGTAGGTATTTTACTATTCGCGCCCGGCTTCGCGTACCGCTCTTAATTCCAGATACCTTGGTGCAATTATGGCGTGACAAGCCAACCCGCAGCTCCGGGTTGTTTGTCCCAAGGCCAAAGGAAGGAAGAACACCACACGAGGAGACCAAAAAGGGTAGACCACGCTTAGTTGTATAAGCGCGGACATAACCTTCCACATACTGTCTCAAGCATATGGCCTAACTATTTCCCAACTAAAAACCACATGTACCTACAAGGTAAATGAGGCCAGAACTAGTTACTTTGGAACTATTGTTCTTATAACAGCAGAGACCATATTTCTAAGCTTCCACCCCTCGCGTATAATTAAATTATTAAATTTATTTTATGAATTTATTTTGTATCCATCCAAACGAGAATCGCAACGCCAGATAGGCTACCCGAAGGTACTGGGACATATACGATCAGGCCAGGAGTGAACACAAAACAATTCTTCAATACACAAATCGACGAAATCACTGTTTTGTTTTTTTTTTGTTTCCCTCATTAATACACCTAATAAAATCGAGTTACACACACTACTTAGCTCTGCCATCTCGCCCAATAACTTTACTCTGACACCAACAGCAACTTTAATACGTCGGTTTTGAATACCACACACAGGTGTTTAGGTACGTGCGCTTAAATGGGCGTCGGCTATGTTTGAGAGAGAAAAAAGTAGTGCGACGTTATTTTAAACCGCGTGATTTTAACTCGCGAACAACTGCATTTACAATCAAATTTTACACCACAAACATTTGATTAAAATTCACTTTAGTTAATTTAAATCTACGATGACGAACAAAAGGTAAACATGGTCTCCGAAATTGACCTACACAAGATAATAAGACTCAAATAACACAATCCGCGCATCTCTCCAAGACCAGCTTTTATCTAACAAATCGATACGAAATATCACAAATATTAAACCACTATGAACACTGTTTCACTATTTAAACGTAAGTATTTCTAGTCAGTAAATAATTCATTTAACTGAGTAGAGTTAGGCAAAGATGCCTTTTATTATATGAAACTATGAAAGTAATTAAAAGCACGCGAGAGCTGATCGAGGAGCGAGGCGGAGCAAACGGACGTGAAGCTGCCTTCACAGTTCGTCGCTGAATGTCCATTGAGCTCGCCGCGGGGCTTTTATAATGTGGCGGCAAGTTGGTTGATCTCCGCTCGCTGCCGCCGCCAAAGAGTCGCACATCGCGCGGTGCCCCTTTGTGCCTTGTTGCACTATTCTAGCTCTTTTAAAATATCTGTATAGCTAGAGGTGCGTACGTATAGCATATAATTTCATTACGCGCGTGTATTTATATTATTTTTTCGTAGATTATTTTGGAACTAATACAGTCCGTTTGAAGGCATTAGTTAGGTTTAATTTATAGGTAGGACTCCGTGAATTAAAGACGGGTCAGAACCGTCACAGCGACCCCCATAATTTACAAAGATGATAGTCCTAATCGGAGTAAATTTTCCCAATATCAATATCTTAATTTAATTCACGGAAGATTCAATGATAAACCCAATAAAATCTAAAAGTAAATCTAATAAACTAAATTAATTTCAAAGAAAATTAAAATCTGAGAATGCAAAGTGCAAAATTAAAATTTGTCAGTATCAGAGTTTCAACTATCTATGCGTGGAATAATGTAAGTGTAATATATTTTTTTTATTCTATCACAATATGAAATAATGTGTTTTTAAACCAACTGAAAATAATCGTCATAAAACCTCAATCTCGAAGTTTGATAACATATCGACCATAAAGTAAATTCTCCTTTCACAGGAGCCACCAACCTCTGCTAAGGAACCTGGTTGTGAGTCAGATCAACCCTAATAGTAGCGCATCGACATCTAATGCCAAACCTCAATTCCAAGAATTTACCATCTAGTCCCCGATGCACCCCTTCCAAATTCTAGGGACCCCAAAGGCAAAATGGAGTAGATACCGTATAGTTTCTACATTCCACTAAGAGACGAAAATTATAATCTAATTATTTTCATTTGGAGAATGTGGAGTGTACTAGTCCAAGTCTTCATACCCTGTAGAGTACAAGATCTTTATGAAATCAACGTATGTTGATGAATAGCCTCCTGGCCTAACCTAACACCAAATCTCCTTCATAAAGATCAAATTGATAAGTGATCCCCCCCGAGTCAATCCTCCGAGACTGACAAACCGTTTCCAATCCCAATAGTATTATCGTCCTAAGTCCCTTCCTAATAGAATGTCCCTAGCTCTAACACATATACTACATACACCTCACATTCATCATTCATATAAACTATGAAGAAGCCCTAATCTAATTTTGTAGATCATTCTCTTTCAGAGCATGTTTACGCTGCCTGTACGCTAACTTACGACATAACACTATCTTCCAGAAGGGAAACGAATAAATCTTGCACATTCCCCTTACACCCTGTATATAATTTACATCCCTACTATTTGAAACCCCGCTCTAATTCACGTAATGGCTGATATAATATATAATTGTTTGTACTCAAACTATACCCTCAAACGAATGTTTTTTATTTTTTTTTATAAACCCAAAGAATTTTATTTTTATTTTTATTTATTACAATCTTTATTCATTTAGTTAATATTCAAATTATTCGACCCCCAGACTATAAATATTTAAATGACTAGCAAAATACGACCCATAATTCATTCAAGTTTCCTTTTGTTTTATTATTATTTTGTATTATTATTATTCGTCATTACGCACAGTTATCTTTAAAGCGTACCTAGTTGTGCATAAATCACCAAAACAATTTTAATTGTCGACCGAGATTCTAAATTACGACCATTTGATTCTAAATCCGCTGGTATTATTATTTAACTGTACAATTATTAATCATAATAGGTATTACGTTACAAGTTAAAAGTTTTAAAATTCACAAAAGCAACTTTCCTATTATATCGTTTTAGTTGGGTAAATACATGCACACCGAAAGTAAACCATTTTAATTAACTTTATTTCGAAAAATAGAGTCTAAACTACAGTACAATACTCACCTCTTACTTACCTCACTGTACCTTACCTTTACCTCACCATACTAAAGTATGGTTACATTACCTTACCTTCAAAACATACCTTACCAATTTTTATTTTTATTTTTATTAATATCCCAGGAAAAAAAACAAAATAACACACGGAGGAGTGAGTTACCACACTCCTACTTAACTTTCGGAAATTGACCCGGCTAACAATTGAACGTTAATTTACGCATATCGGAGACTGCCTATTTTAGTTTTACGAACTTATTTTACCGCGAAAGCATATTCTATTCATTGTTTTTATTTTATTGGATAATATTCAGAATGTTATACGTAACGAGTCAATAGAGAACGGCGATTTCCTATTTTCTCAAAGTGGCTAAACCTTTCCCCATATATATATATATATATATATATATTTTCGCTCCCTTCCTTTATTCCATCGTGCGAGTATTTTTTTTTGTACTATTAATGCCCTTAAGAGACTGGACTAACCCTGTATACACATACGTTATAATATTATACATATATAAATACTCAATCTATTCAATGACCGCTAGACAACAACATTGAATAAGTACAAACAAGCGACAAGCAACCGTAATCTATAAATGTATTTTAATGCTTCATTATAATATTTTACTTATTTACCGCCATTTATAAAATTATTTTAATTCAACTATGTTGCAGGTGTTACCGTGATAAAACCCCGTTTCCCCATCATTACTACTGTTTGATTAATCCCTTCTTTTTGTTTTTTTTCTAGAAGGTTTTCTCTTAAGATTTTAGTCTAAGTAAGTACATACACACATTCCCAATTTAACTAACCGCCCTACTGTAAATGTAGTTATTATTATTATTTTCCTCGACACCGCCAAGTGAATGGAACGTTCTAAGCCTCAACTAGCAAAATAATTAAAACGTTTATGATGATGATGATAATGATGATATACTAAACTGTGAATAAGACCTAGTTTTGTTCCCGCTGTACTGTGCTTGCTTTCGTACTAAGAGTTATATAAAAGAAAATCTTAATTTAATTCTGAGTTTTGATTTTTGGTATACCTATTATTAGACTTTGTTCTGTGATATTACTTTACACTGAATACTCTAATAACAAAACAATCTATTTAATTATAAAGCTTTCAGAAATATGTGAGTATTAATAATCCGATTTTATATTTCCCGCATTTTTATATTCATAACAATCTCCCGCGCCGCCGCTGCAATACAGTACGTTGTCACAGAATAGGTATCAGTAATTGTGGCAACCGCGTCCTGCCTAGTTTATTTTTCGTTTCCTACTTTATATGCACGCAGATAAAGCTTGTTTTCGCCAATCTTTAACTATTACTGTCCTAAGATGTGTACTATACCTACTTTAGTTATTCGCGATCTATTCCGCTGATTAATCGTAATTAACGTAAAATATGAGACCGACAGACAACCTAGAATACTTACTCCGCTTTCATAACCTTATATTATTTTTATTACCGAGTGAAGCTATGGCGTAAAGACATTAATTTTAACCGACTTCAAAGGAGGAGGTTCTATGTTTGATTGTGTATGTTATTTTTATTTTATTTTGTACGTCCTACAATTCAAAATAATCTGATCTTTTAAACCGACCCCCGGCCTATTGAACTTTTGAGTACCTTTTAGTATTTGCCTATCTTGACTAGTTTGATTCAAATACGTTCTAACAATACCGAACTAAACCGTTACTTTCGATTAACCTATTATTAAGAGTGACTTTAAAATAAGTAGATTGAACGAATCGAACTACCTATACCTACTACATCCCAAATCACGCGTTTCCATTTCAGACGGCAGCAAATTGTGTCCAAAGCGAGACCTTTTGGACACTAACCCTATGTATACGGAACCTACTACCATTATAATATTATTATACTAACAAACTCTCCTAATTTAGTTTACTACACATCATTATGATAAGTACTAGCCCATCTACCATCTGTCGAAGAATCTAGTCGCCCATAGAAGTACATATTAACTGAAATGGATTATAACAAATATTGACTGCCTTAATTTAGTTAGTAACATGTCCGCCTTAGAGTCGTAGTGAGCCGGTTCGATCCCGGTCGCAGAAAAACATTCAAGAGACGAAAACTAATGCCCGCTATTTCTATGTATTATAAGGTATCATTAAATTTAATGAAGTTAACTGACATTGTAATTTAATTTGACTAATTATTAAAATTTACTTATTTTATTGAGAGTGATAATTATGTATTTATTATTAGTAAAATGGCTACCCTAAAGTCCCAATTTAACATGAGGTATAAATAGACGAACTTATTAGAACCGTGCTAATTTTTCCCTTATCATATTTTTTTTTTGATGTTATGTTTACGACAGGCGCTCCGCTCCGTATACTGCTATTTTGAAATCTATCAAATTGTTTTACAGTTTGTCATCGCGTTTAGATAAATATTAGCGTAATGTGAAGTATAATGAAATGATCTTTACATTGCTACTGTTTGCGTAACTATTCTTACGCCAAGATGATTCATAAATAACGTTTACACCGTGCAACTAAGTATTGAGAAAACGACTTTAGTAAAATGACTACTCGCTATTATATCGCTAAGAACAACCTCCTACAGACAACTTACGGTATGGAGATGATAGTTCGCATAATAATCTACCTATAGCTTGAATATCATAGTTACTTCAATCTACGAATTTATTGATTTGACGCTAATCTCCTACTAATTTCTAATAGCACAATCTTACGCTTTGGTTTTGCTCAAGTTTACTCCCTCAGAAAAGCCAGGGGAGTACGATGACGATTACGATGACCTAAAACTAGTTTTGTACTTTTTAATTAGAAACATGCCGATCAATATTATACCTATAACCACTCGATAATAACGCAGTTTTTATTTTATCAATATTAATAGTATATTATAAGTACGTCCTAAGTGTGTGTAGGTAACTATTTGTGTGTGATGTCTATGTGAAACGAATTGAATGTGTCGAATTGTAGTACAAGTACTTATAACCCTTACATCCAGAGCTTATTGCCATAACTTGACTGTTCTCCCGCGCTAACGAGTTGAGTATGAACTTAAAGTGTGTAATAATAGAGAAACCCAAGCCATTGCAAAATAAAACCACGACCCTACTTAAAAGTAAAGATTCAACATCCTGGTCACTACGGCACCCATATTGTAACGCCCCCCCCTCTTTTAAAAAAAGTGGGGGCGTGCCTCCTCGTTTCTACAACTTAAGGGTAACCCGAACACTTTCGGTTCAACATGCACGTAATTCAGTCAATCAGTTGCCGAGCCCTAGATCCAGCTATGGAGTCTAGATTATTATAGGTTACGAATAGATAGAAAGTTCATCATTTTGACTTAAAACTTGAAGTGACAAATTGACTTCTCTCGTCAGTAATTTAGTATGGAATTTATATTCCTTGGATAACAATGTTAGACTCAGTAAGCAAACATTATGAATTTACTTAAGTGAATATTTTGAACAACGCCTATTTATTTATTCGCGTGTTGATACATAAATTATTTTCCCGACGGAAACAAACGTTCGCGGTTTAGTTGTTTGAATTACGTAAATAGGTAGGTACCTATGTGGAACGCCTTAAGATTTTGAGTCGGCCGGCCTACTTGCCTACTAATCCTAGGTTCCCTACGATTTGGAGTACCTTCCTATGTAATAGAAGACCTAATCAACCTAAACCAATTTTAAAACGCGTTACCTACCTACTTGCGACTTATAGAGGGGTTTTCTAGAGTTTCGCAGTGCATTACGACACCACTGGTGAATGTCCAGATTCTAGAAGAATTTGGGTAGTGTAAATGTGTGAATGGGGTGGGTGTGTAATATTCCTGTAAAGATAAAAGTGTACCTGGCATTCTACCTGTTATGACCTACACCTTGAATGACGCCCTAGTCTACATAAGTTTCCCACTACCCCGAGATATGAATCTCACCGGTTGGTTCCCACCTTCCAGGCAGATCAAAGCACTTTCACTGTCCTTGCCGCTAAACGATCCTATAAGTTTGAGTGGCGAGCTCCAAGCCTAAGAGCCCCTAGCACCCTACAAATAACGACAGCTGCTATTCGCCCAGCATCTGTAGGTATTTTACTATTCGCGCCCGGCTTCGCGTACCGCTCTTAATTCCAGATACCTTGGTGCAATTATGGCGTGACAAGCCAACCCGCAGCTCCGGGTTGTTTGTCCCAAGGCCAAAGGAAGGAAGAACACCACACGAGGAGACCAAAAAGGGTAGACCACGCTTAGTTGTATAAGCGCGGACATAACCTTCCACATACTGTCTCAAGCATATGGCCTAACTATTTCCCAACTAAAAACCACATGTACCTACAAGGTAAATGAGGCCAGAACTAGTTACTTTGGAACTATTGTTCTTATAACAGCAGAGACCATATTTCTAAGCTTCCACCCCTCGCGTATAATTAAATTATTAAATTTATTTTATGAATTTATTTTGTATCCATCCAAACGAGAATCGCAACGCCAGATAGGCTACCCGAAGGTACTGGGACATATACGATCAGGCCAGGAGTGAACACAAAACAATTCTTCAATACACAAATCGACGAAATCACTGTTTTGTTTTTTTTTTGTTTCCCTCATTAATACACCTAATAAAATCGAGTTACACACACTACTTAGCTCTGCCATCTCGCCCAATAACTTTACTCTGACACCAACAGCAACTTTAATACGTCGGTTTTGAATACCACACACAGGTGTTTAGGTACGTGCGCTTAAATGGGCGTCGGCTATGTTTGAGAGAGAAAAAAGTAGTGCGACGTTATTTTAAACCGCGTGATTTTAACTCGCGAACAACTGCATTTACAATCAAATTTTACACCACAAACATTTGATTAAAATTCACTTTAGTTAATTTAAATCTACGATGACGAACAAAAGGTAAACATGGTCTCCGAAATTGACCTACACAAGATAATAAGACTCAAATAACACAATCCGCGCATCTCTCCAAGACCAGCTTTTATCTAACAAATCGATACGAAATATCACAAATATTAAACCACTATGAACACTGTTTCACTATTTAAACGTAAGTATTTCTAGTCAGTAAATAATTCATTTAACTAAGTAGAGTTAGGCAAAGATGCCTTTTATTATATGAAACTATGAAAGTAATTAAAAGCACGCGAGAGCTGATCGAGGAGCGAGGCGGAGCAAACGGACGTGAAGCTGCCTTCACAGTTCGTCGCTGAATGTCCATTGAGCTCGCCGCGGGGCTTTTATAATGTGGCGGCAAGTTGGTTGATCTCCGCTCGCTGCCGCCGCCAAAGAGTCGCACATCGCGCGGTGCCCCTTTGTGCCTTGTTGCACTATTCTAGCTCTTTTAAAATATCTGTATAGCTAGAGGTGCGTACGTATAGCATATAATTTCATTACGCGCGTGTATTTATATTATTTTTTCGTAGATTATTTTGGAACTAATACAGTCCGTTTGAAGGCATTAGTTAGGTTTAATTTATAGGTAGGACTCCGTGAATTAAAGACGGGTCAGAACCGTCACAAATTCCTCGTAGTACTACGGAACCCTAAAAATGTCTGCTAATGACGCTATAGTTGCCGGGGCCTTTGACCCGAAAGATTACAATATTTATTTGTAGACAACGTTTTTGACTTTTTTGTTGGAAGGTGCTAAAATAACCAGGCTTTTAGGGGAGCTAACTCGCGAGCAAGCCACATAGAACTGACCATGCGAAAAACAGTCCTGCCTTAAATCAATACCAGCGTATTTTAAAGTTTGACCCTGAGCCTTATTGATGGTCATGGCAAAACAAACTTTTAGGGGAAATTGAAGCCTTTTGAAGTCATAAGGTAAGTCACTGGGAATCATGGGAATACGCGGCACAAACACTGTTTCGCCATGGGCACACCCAGTCAAAATGATGGCCTCAACCAGATTACGATGCAGCATTTTTACTTGTAACCTGGTTCCATTACACAATTTGGGTGGTCTTAAATTCCGAAGGAGCATGACGGGTGTACCTTTCTTCAGGATAAGCCTATGATATGGTAGCCCCGCTGGTCTTAATGAATTTAAAAACTCAACTGGATAGTTTACAGCATCATCATTATTGCATACCGTATCAACAGAGTCAATGAAATGAAATAAGCTTAAGCAGAAAAAGTATGATAACAAAGAACGCAAAAAGATTACCAAAATATCGCAAGAATTACGAAACTTCGATAAAATACAGTGCTGCACTGATCGCTTAGGTAGACTCGGTGTGGGTTGGAGTGGGGCGCGCTCGAGCGAGTGCGGGATGGGGACAGGCTAGAGGGGCCAGAGCTCCCCATCCCCAATGGCCGAAGTGGCAGGCGGCGGGGCCACTCACCTGACCCGCCGCATGGAGGCCAGGGCGTTGGACGTGGGGCCGTCCGGCGCCCATCTCGCTGGCATGGCCTCCGAGGTGGATGCACGATGTGTCTGGGTGTTCGGACACATCGTCATCGGTGCGGGAGGAGCTTCGGCTCCCCGTGGTGGGCCGAAAGGGCGGCGCCGTCGAGGTCGCGGATGAATGCGAGAGCGTACCCGTGACCTCGACAATAGGCGCAGTATGGGAACACCGTTGGGTTTTTAGTCGGTAGGGGTGCCATCGAGTCTCACTCTGGCATCGAGTCCGACATAACTCTCCTGCGCCCTGGCAGGAGGGTATGCGTAAGAGCATTTGCCAACGTAAAAAAAAAAAAAAAAAAAAGCGGCGCGATCGACGTACAGCGCGGCATTATACTCGGCTTTTAACGTATCCGAGCCGACGCGGGATGGACGTTTCGAAAGCGCTGTGCTTGGTGCGTGCACCGGATCAAGTACATGTTTTTAAAACATTTATCTTCTTACGCATAAACACTCGATTAGCTAATCTATAAATATAACATTTTTTTTCAAATGAAAAACTGACTCGTGGCCTTCCAGTTTTGAAATTGTTTGAAAATTCTGAAACATGTTTATGTTTATTTTATCTTATCTCTTAAGTCAAAAAACTTAACAGCCTTAAATGAATGGTTTCGGCAAAATGGTATTTTAATGATACATTGAACCCCTTGCGAATTTTTCAAAATCCTTGCTACACTAATGGTATATCGGCCTACCCTGATTGGGCCATATTCACTACGCTGGCCCAGTGCAGGTTGGCGGATTCACATACACTATCGTATTTCTTCTCCGGAAATATGTAGGTTTCCTCATGATGTTTTCCTTCACCGAAAAGCCAGTGGTATTATCCATGCGTAAGTTTCAAAGAACTAATTGGAACGGGCTCGCCCGGGTTCGAACCCGCGACCCCAAGAATGTGAGTCGAGCTTGATCTCACTGAAGCTACCACAGCTTGAGCTGAGTGTAAGTTTACACCACTCAAAATGTAGTTTAAGCATTTAAAAGTAAGTTCATTTAATATTAAAAATTAATTTAGCAGCTTAGGCTGTTAGATACTATAATAATTATGTCCGTCAAACAGTCGTCTGTACGTCCTACCTAACTCTGTAGATAAGTGTAATAGTTATTTGTTTAATTTTGTACAGCTGAACGCTCCTCCTGCTACTTCGATCCTGTGTGTGAAGGTTGGAATGCCGTACCAAATTTCAAGGCCCAAGGTTTGGGACCTTGATACGCCTGATGTCAAGGTACGACTACTTTCAATAGGTACCTATTTTTAATTTATTTCTTTAACCCTTCTGCCGTCCACGTTACCGTAGTTCAGTAACCAGTTACGAATGAAAAAAAAAACAGATCTTTAACAAAACCATAATTTTCGTATTAAGATTTATATTTCTGTACTAGCTTTTGCCCGCGGCTTTGCCCGCGTAGTAATGTTGAATACTGGAATTCGGTTAAATCGGGGCCCAACTCAATTGAATCACTAAAATACGTATATTATTGCATTTTTTCCAAGCCGCTTGCAAGTCTTTAAGTTTGCTTGAGGATGACCAAATTTGGCATGTCGCGTTTGCAATACTTACTTCAAAACAAAGCCGTCTTGTTGAATTTTAAACAGACAGACAGATGGACATGGCAAACTTATAAGAATTCCTCGTAGTACTACGGAACCCTAAAAATGTCTGCTAATGACGCTATAGTTGCCGGGGCCTTTGACCCGAAAGATTACAATATTTACGAGGGCGGCACTGAAAATTTCGGGAATCAAGGAAGTGACACAACATTACTATTTAAAAATATATTTATTGCTTTTCGAAGTATTCTCCGCGAAATTTGACACATTTTTCCATACGATGGAACCAATCATTGAAGCAACCATTCCATTCGGAAGTTGGGGTCTCCAAAATGGCCGTTTTGTAGGCGTCCACAGCTTCTTCAGGTGATGAAAATGTCTGTCCACGCAATTTATTCTTTATTTTAGGGAAAGTATAGAAATCATTAGGGCTTAGGTCGGGGCTGTACGGCGGATGGTCCAATAATTCTATGTTTTCTTGCTCTAAAAACTCTTTTGTTCTGTGCGCGGTGTGAGAACTCGCATTGTCGTGATGGAGGATGATGCGGCGGTTGCAGTTCTCTTTACGGAGTTCAGAAACGACCTGTGGCAAACAAATGCTAGCATACCATTCTGCATTAACCGTTCTTTGTCCCTCAAGAGGAATAGTCGTAACATGGCCGGTTTTGGAGACAAACGTGGCCACCATTTTTTTTGCAACACTCCGTGAACGAACAATTTTTGTTGGCTTTAACTCATTTTCGAACACCCAAACTCGTGACTGGTTTTTTGTTTCGGGTTCGTACGCGTATATCCAGGATTCGTCACCTGATACGATGTTGTATACAGCATTTGAGGATCCTGCGTGGAATCTTTCGAGAGTTCTGACGCACCAAGTAACGCGAGCCGCTTTTTGCTCTTCACAGAGCGAATGCGGTATCCATCGGGAAAACAACTTTTTTACACCTAATTTTTCATGCAAGATTATTTGTATTTGACTCATGCCAATGTCTAAAGTTGCCTGAATTTCGCGGTATGTCACATGTCGATCTTCCTCAATCAGCTTACGCACAGCATCAACGTTTTCTTGGGTGACTGCAGTTTTTGGACGACCTTGACGGGGATCATCACTGAGCTTGACACGTCCACGTTGAAATTCAGCAAACCAGCGATAAATTGTGGTTTTGGATGGGGCTTTATCACCAAATGCAGAAATCATCCGGTCAACACACTGTTTTTGTGTTAAACCACTTCGAAAGTCATAATAAATCATCGCTCTTGAATTTTCTCGAGTCAATTCCATTTTCTCAACGACTAAACAAGTTTGACAAAACCTTGTGACAAGACCGAGAATATTTTTTTAAATAAATAAATGGTATTCGATTGTTAAAACCAAGGAGTTTTCAATTAAAAAGATTTTAATATGACAGAAACAGTGGAAATATTCCATTCCCGATACTTTTAGTGTAGCCCTCGTATTTGTAGACAACGTTTTTGACTTTTTTGTTGGAAGGTGCTAAAATAACCAGGCTTTTAGGGGAGCTAACTCGCGAGCAAGCCACATAGAACTGACCATGCGAAAAACAGTCCTGCCTTAAATCAATACCAGCGTATTTTAAAGTTTGACCCTGAGCCTTATTGATGGTCATGGCAAAACAAACTTTTAGGGGAAATTGAAGCCTTTTGAAGTCACGAAAGAAAGAAGAATAAGGTAAGTCACTGGGAATCATGGGAATACGCGGCACAAACACTGTTTCGCCATGGGCACACCCAGTCAAAATGATGGCCTCAACCAGATTACGATGCAGCATTTTTACTTGTAACCTGGTTCCATTACACAATTTGGGTGGTCTTAAATTCCGAAGGAGCATGACGGGTGTACCTTTCTTCAGGATAAGCCTATGATATGGTAGCCCCGCTGGTCTTAATGAATTTAAAAACTCAACTGGATAGTTTACAGCATCATCATTATTGCATACCGTATCAACAGAGTCAATGAAATGAAATAAGCTTAAGCAGAAAAAGTATGATAACAAAGAACGCAAAAAGATTACCAAAATATCGCAAGAATTACGAAACTTCGATAAAATACAGTGCTGCACTGATCGCTTAGGTAGACTCGGTGTGGGTTGGAGTGGGGCGCGCTCGAGCGAGTGCGGGATGGGGACAGGCTAGAGGGGCCAGAGCTCCCCATCCCCAATGGCCGAAGTGGCAGGCGGCGGGGCCACTCACCTGACCCGCCGCATGGAGGCCAGGGCGTTGGACGTGGGGCCGTCCGGCGCCCATCTCGCTGGCATGGCCTCCGAGGTGGATGCACGATGTGTCTGGGTGTTCGGACACATCGTCATCGGTGCGGGAGGAGCTTCGGCTCCCCGTGGTGGGCCGAAAGGGCGGCGCCGTCGAGGTCGCGGATGAATGCGAGAGCGTACCCGTGACCTCGACAATAGGCGCAGTGTGGGAACACCGTTGGGTTTTTAGTCGGTAGGGGTGCCATCGAGTCTCACTCTGGCATCGAGTCCGACATAACATGACGCATTCAGGACTCTTATGAGGTTACCGCGGTACTGTAGTGCGTCAAGTATGTTCGCTGAGGCGGGGGTCCCTGACTTTTTTGCCGTAATACGTTCAAGAGTAGCCTCGTTCTGGCATCGCTTGCGCTGCTCCGGTAACAAAATTCTCGTGGCTATTTCTGATGATATGGGGGGTCCAATGTTTAGGCACTGGGTCTCTGTTCACATGGACAAGAACAAAAAATGACCTAGCACTATTGTGCATCATCCGTATTTTTATTTTTATTTTTTGACAAACACCCCTTTACAGTGTGAATTTTTAAGAATTTGTAATTTATGGGTACAATGCCTGAAATAAAACTTTTTATTATTATTATTATTATAACTCTCCTGCGCCCTGGCAGGAGGGTATGCGTAAGAGCATTTGCCAACGAAAAAAAAAAAAAAAAAAAAAGCGGCGCGATCGACGTACAGCGCGGCATTATACTCGGCTTTTAACGTATCCGAGCCGACGCGGGATGGACGTTTCGAAAGCGCTGTGCTTGGTGCGTGCACCGGATCAAGTACATGTTTTTAAAACATTTATCTTCTTACGCATAAACACTCGATTAGCTAATCTATAAATATAACATTTTTTTTCAAATGAAAAACTGACTCGTGGCCTTCCAGTTTTGAAATTGTTTGAAAATTCTGAAACATGTTTATGTTTATTTTATCTTATCTCTTAAGTCAAAAAACTTAACAGCCTTAAATGAATGGTTTCGGCAAAATGGTATTTTAATGATACATTGAACCCCTTGCGAATTTTTCAAAATCCTTGCTACACTAATGGTATATCGGCCTACCCTGATTGGGCCATATTCACTACGCTGGCCCAGTGCAGGTTGGCGGATTCACATACACTATCGTATTTCTTCTCCGGAAATATGTAGGTTTCCTCATGATGTTTTCCTTCACCGAAAAGCCAGTGGTATTATCCATGCGTAAGTTTCAAAGAACTAATTGGAACGGGCTCGCCCGGGTTCGAACCCGCGACCCCAAGAATGTGAGTCGAGCTTGATCTCACTGAAGCTACCACAGCTTGAGCTGAGTGTAAGTTTACACCACTCAAAATGTAGTTTAAGCATTTAAAAGTAAGTTCATTTAATATTAAAAATTAATTTAGCAGCTTAGGCTGTTAGATACTATAATAATTATGTCCGTCAAACAGTCGTCTGCGTGGGCCTACAAATAATAGCCTATGTCCGTTTCCGAACCTTATGCTATAACTACCTATCCAAAAATGCAGCTCCATCTGTTCAGCCGACTAATAAATACGCCCATCCCCGTCCCCATTCCCAGCCTCATCCCTATAAGCGCCCCCTTCCCCATCCCCATCCCGATACCAAATGTCATTTTAATATGAACACGCCCATCCCCGTCCACATCTCCGTTCCCTCCCTCATCCCCATCCCGAACCCCATCCCATCCCCACCCCCATCCCGATTTCAACTTTCATCTTAATATGGACACGCCCATCCCCGTTCCTAGCCTCATCCACATCCCCACCCATCCCCACCTGTCCCCACCAAATCCCCACCCATCCCCACCCCATCCCCATCCCCATCCCGATACCAATTGTAATCTTAATATTAACATGCCTATCTCCGTCCCGTCTCCGTTCCCAGTATCATCGCCACCTCCACCCCCATCCCCACATCTATCCCCATCCCTATACCAAATTCCATTTTAATATGTACAGCCGTTACAAAGTTAAGGAGGAACAAACGTACTATCACTAAAACTTAGTATTTTTTTTTTATACTATCGGGAGCTGATTTTGAAAAAACTGTGACACCTGTATCTTCTTATTTTTATAGTAGAATATGTATACCAAGTTTTGTATCAATCGAACCAGAGAATAAAAAGTTTCATACAAACTTTAACACTCCATTTAACCCCCTTCGGGGTTGATTTTCGAAAAATCCTTTCTTAATGGGCGTTTACACCTCTCCAAAAACATACCCTCCAATTTTCAAGTCTCTACGTTTAGCGGTTTGGGCTGTACGTTGTCTATATGTCAGTCAGTCAGTCAGTCAGTCAGTCAGGACAAAGCCTTTTATAGTTATAGATGAAATAAAGACCATACTAATACATAATATTATAATATTTATACAATATATATCTAAAGCCTCTGGCCGCTATCATAATGCGGCTACTCTTATGCACAACCACCAATATTCGAGCACAAAGAGGCGGCAATCCAAACGCAAAAGAGATCACCGATTTGTTACTCAAAATTGGTAAAGATACTACCTACCCAAAAGAAGATGGAAAACTGATACGACCTTTTAATTTTTGCCAGGCATTATCGTCTTCATGTCTACGTTGTATGTGTGTGTGTGTGTGTGTGTTGTCTTTCATGTGTTTTCGGTGGAGAGTAACAAATCGAGAGAATTTGGCAATGACCAAGCTGCGCCAATTAACAGCGCTTATATATACGCGTGTCGAGGGCGAAAATATTGTGTACAGCTCCAACAATAGTTATGTATCATGATGAGGCCACCTCATCTTGACCCGGTTGGATTTTTGAGTACGTTATCAGTACCTGGGCTTCCTGCCCGTTCCGCTTCAAGCGTGTGCAGTTGCTGTGAACCTTATAGTTTCACCATATTTATTTTTTATTTATTTATTTAAATGCACATGTACAAAGCGTTAAAATCTACATAATGTTAACACAAAAGTAGGACTATACTAAGTACATACCCTGTAAGGGCGTCGCATTAATATTACACATCAGGACGAAGATTAGTGTCGTGAGTTTGAAACATATTTGTTATCCTCTAAAAACTCATCTATACTGTAGTAACATTTATTTATAAGTAATTTTTTAAGTTTGCTTTGGATTTTTTTTTCATTAGGCTCATTTTTTATGTTATTTGGGAGTGCATTATATATTTTGATTAGCATATACTCTGGTCCCTTCCTGACTATTTCTAATTTCGGTTCCGGTGCTGCGAGTTGGTTTTGTCTTCGGGGATTTTTATTGAAAGTAAATAGGCTTGGGTGTTTTTTTACGAACAGAGCTGCTTCTAGGATATATATACATGGTAAAGACAGAATTTTTTGTTTTATAAAGTGAGATTTACAGCTATCGCGTTGCCGGATATTAACCAGTATAAACATACATTTTTTTTGCATGATAAAGAGGTCCTTGGCGTCTGTACTATTACCCCATATAATAATACCATATCTTAACCAGGCAAAGGCATATGCATAGTAAGTGCTCATAGCTGTATTTAAATTAGTATTCGCTTTTAAAACCGATAAAGCCTAGACAAACGGTGACAATTTTGATTTAATTTTTTCGATATGGGTTTTAAAGTTGAGGATCGAATCGATATCAACACCCAAGAGAGTGTAACTATATATTTCATCGATATTTATTGACTTAGAGACGGCGGCAAGGTTTAGGGGAGTTTTCTGATATGGGTGGAATTGTATTATCTTTGATTTATTTGTATTCATCTCTAGGTTGTGTGCTTCTAACCATGATTTGACGTGTGTAAATGTGTCCTTAATTTGGTGTAATGTATTTGTGTCAGGTGAGCATTTGAAGAGTAAGGATACGTCATCAGCGAATAGCACACAGGGATTATCAAATAGTTTTGGTAGACTGTTTATATAAATTAGGAACAAAACGCATCCTAGTACACCACCTTGTGGAATTGAACAGTTTAATGTAAGTAATTCTGAAAGTACATTTTGCTTCATGGAATTTTCTTGAGAAGAAAAATCTATTTCTACGAGTTGTTTTCTGTTCGATAGATAGGACCTTAACCAGTTCAGAGGTTTTCCTCTTATTCCTATATCACTTAGTTTTGATAATAATATGTTATGTGACACTTTATCGTACGCTTTTTTCATATCCAGCAGAAGGCCGACCGCATGATGCTTATCCTTGATATAGTTTAAGATGTTTAAGACGTATTTATAAATTGCGAGACTGGTAGAAGATCTCTTCCTAAAGCCAAATTGATTTTCATTTAGTAGTTTATATTTTTCTAAAAAGGCGTATATTCGATTGGACATTATACTTTCGAATACTTTTGAAATAGAGGGTAGTAACGCAATGGGTCTGTAGCTATACATATCAGTTGCTTTTCCAGACTTATTTAAAACAGGTCTCACTTTTGCTATTTTAAGTTTTTCTGGGAAACATTCTTGTTCTATTGATTGGTTGATTAGTTTAGTTAAAGGAGGTGTCAGTTCAGTTATGCATGTTTTTATAAGTGAGGAGGGAATGTCATCTATGCCACTACTATGTTTGTTTGCAAGTTTTTTTTATAGTTTTGGTAACTTCATTTTCTGTGACTGGAGCCAAATACATAGAGTTAGTTACATTATTTTGATTATTATTTAAACTGCTAGCGTTTAAACTGCTAGCGTTTAAATTTGTAGAGCTTGTTTTGCCAATTGAAGCAAAATATTCATTGAGATGGTTCGCAACAGTAACTGGAGCACTTATGGTAGAGTCATTAATTTTAAGTGTTATGTCTGGTTTTTTTCTGACAGATTGTTTATTTGTGATCTCATTAATTATTTTCCACATTGTTTTGGTTTTATTCTTGGCTTTTTCCATTCTTTTTGTAAAGCTAATTTTTTTTGAAATCTTTACGCTTTTTTTTAATATTTTTTGAAATAGTGTGTGATACTTTTTTAAAATATTGTCGTTTGATTCATTAATTAGGGTTTTTAGGACTCTCTTTTGTTTACATGCCTTTTTTATTCCTACTGTGAGCCAATCTTGTTTTAATTTCGGTTTCAAGGGTGTTATTTTGTAAGGTATGTAAGTGTTTAATAATTCTCTTATTTTATCGTCGAAATTGTTGTAATTTTTATTTATATGATAGTCTTTATTTATTATGTTATTCCAATCTACTTGTGTTAGCGCATTTATGAATTTATTAACGTTCGATGTAGTGAAAACTCTTTTTCTTATAAATTCTTTTCTGTTATTATCGTTTTTGTTTGCTATTATTGATTTAAATTTGCAATTTAGTGCTTTATGGTCGGAAAGACCATAGTCTTTAACCACAGTATTAGAATTTTGATAATGGTTTGTAAATAGCAGGTCTAAATATGTGGCCGTATTGACGGTTTCTCTAGTTGGAAGAGTAATTTTTTGGTAGAAATTATTTTCAAGCATAGTATTTTGCAATCGTAAATAGTCACTTGATCTTTTATTTCTATCTAAATTAAAGTCTCCGCCTATAATAATGTGTTTTTTTGCTTCTAATTTTAATTTTGTTAGTAGTTTATTCAAAAAGTCATAAAATGTTTCAATCTCACGATCGTTACGATATATTGTAATCAGTAAAAGGTTTTCTTCTGGTATTTCAACAGCACAAGATTCGACAGTAAATTCAACGGATAAATTCATTACATCGAGTCTTTCTTTAAATTTGATATTATTTCGCAGTAAAATAGCAACGCCACCGTGTTTACGTTCTTTTCTGTAGTATCCTGTAGCGAAAGTGAAATCATGTATCTGTATCAGACTTTTTTGTTGTTGGGTGATCCACGTTTCAGTTAAACAAACGGCTTGTATAGAGTTATTCTCGTCAAGAACATTTTCCAATAAGTGTGTTTTGTTTTTTATAGACTGTGCGTTTTGATATATTAATTCAAAATCTTCCACGAAATGGCTTTTTTGTGTGCTGTTTTTTTGGCTTTCTTGGCGTTTGTGCTATGAAGGATGAATTATTTGTATCTGGTTGCACATTTTCTTGTGGGGTCAGGTAGTGTTATAAGCACTGTTTGTATTTTCATATAGTACATTATGTGATGGAGTGTCATTACTCTGTATTGCTTGTACTTCGTGAGGTTGAGGGATTTTTGCATTTAATTTTTCATAGTCGTCGTTTTCTTCGTTTTCTATGTACACTTTTCCATTTATGTAGAGTTTATTGTTTCGAATCACAGCATAGTTTCCATTTTTTCTTTCATTAAGTAGTACATCTCTTAGTTTCTTCCTATTCCTGATATCTATTTCGTTTAAATATTCTGTGACTGCTAAGCCTGAATTTTTAAAGTATTGGCTATTCTTCAGAAGAAAGTTTTTCATTCTCTTGCTTATTAATTCCAGCATAAGTGGCCTTCTATTTCCTCTTTTCCCAATTCGAGCTAGCTCTTCGATATATCCTGTCAAATCTACTCTCATTATATCTCGGAAAATCATTACGACCCGGTCATAAAGATCATTTTCGTTTTCTCCGTACTCTTTCAGACCATATAGTACTAGCTTCTTGCTGGTATCGCTGCAATTTGTTGTATTATTTAGAGGCGTTTTATTATCTGTATACGTTTTGAGTTCTAATATTTGACGTTTTAGTGTTTCGTTTTCTTTTTCTAGAACGGTAATTTTGCGTTGTATTTTCTCTATTTCTTCTTGCATTTTAATTTGTTTTAGGGTTGTATCTTTTCTGTGTTTTGTTAGTTCCAGTTCTATTTTATCCACTTTCATGGTAAATTCCTTCTTCATTTCAAATATTTGGGATAGTATTTTCTCCGTGTTTTCCCGTAGTTTTTTATCTAAGAGGTTACTTATCTGCTCTACTATTACTTGGTTATTTGGCAAGTTATTGACATCTAAAGAAACACCGGGTCGTTGAGTATCGCCTGAAATGGAGTCTTCGTCTTGTGAGTCATTATAAATTGACTTGTCATTATCAACCTGTCTTGGGCTGAGGTGAGATTGAGCCGGGGTGTCATCGTTCCTTCTACGTTGTGCCCTTATGCTGCACTCAGGGCATACCCAGGTCCGCTCAAGTTCATGTAACTTTGTAATATAATATTCTTGATGTATATTTACACACGAATAGTGGTATTGTTTCATGCATTTTGTGCAGTCAAGGATTTCTTTCAGTATAATGTGGTTAGCACAAGCTGCACACTGTCTCATTTTGAAACGATGGTGTTAAGGTGAAATATCGTATGAGAAGGACGCAGTGCGTATCCACCCAGTGGGTAGCGCGTGACCCGTGGGTTCGCGGGTTCAAGGACAAATCAAACTTGCGCGCGCGATCGCGCGCTCTTGCGTCACGCACGGTGCACTAGATTATAATAGGTAGGTATAACTCGTAAACAGTTAATTTAGCATTTGTTAATTTAGCATTTGTTGTTCTATTAAACCAATATCTTGATGCTAATATTTTGAAACGTTTATCGAATTTGTGGTTCTCCGGGTTTGTTTATGTAGGTTTGTAATGGTTGTTTTAAGTAACAGTTGTAGGTTATTATTTGATCACTTTTACTTAAAGATGGCGGGTTCACACCACAGTCACTTTGAAAATGTATTTTGTTTTTTTTCTCATTTATTTCACTGTGTCTGTATTTGAAAACACTCATGGGTATTTGTGATATAGTTAGATTGCACTTATTTAACTTTTATCATGTGAAAACCCGATACTTTATTTATAAATCACAATAGAAACGGGAGCTGAACGTTTGCGCGTTATAGTTCGCGCGCGTTTTCCTTCATAACTATCAGCAAGGCACGGAGAGAGCCGCTGTGGCTCAATGGCTTACTATGCCACCAGCTGTTGCTTTTAGGACAACCGCAAACAACCACAGCCCGTGGCAGTATTTTTTACTGCGCAGCAATGATTATTCAATAGGTACTACGTAAGATCTGCGCAGATTTGTATAAGGAGAAGACTTTTAAAATCTCAAATTTTCTACCTACGCTAATTTCTCAATAAATCTTAGTCATTGATACTCACCTCGAGATAGTAAGTCATGATCGTACCTCCGGGAGGCTTTACTTGGAAGATTTCTTGGTAAAATTTGAACATCATGTCTGCATCCTCCCCACGGGCGTAGCACGCCAGGCCTCCCATCCACCAGTGGCCGTTCCAGTCGTGCCCGAACGTATTGTAGTCTGGCATAGTTCGAGGCATTACGAACCCTGGAATCGGAAACAAAATATTAAACCTCGTCCAAAAAACAAACTACAAAACTCACGACCATTCTACCGTAAAATCGATTTCACATCTCACATTCACATTATTTTCTAGTTCAAGTAGCCTGCTTAAGGATGCACCGCCCGACGGCTCGAACTCATCGGTGGGCGTGGCTAAAAAGCATGCTCTCTTCATCAAACTAAGTGTGGGAAAGGGAAAAAGAAAGAGAAATGGGCACGCAGTTTTTTTTTATGTCGACTTTTGGCTGCAGGATTGTGATGCATAAACTACTGAACGAATTTATTCCAACTAAAGTAATTTGAAATTTTGATGGACTAAACTATGCCGCTTAATACATTATTTTAGAGTTTTCGTACTTATTTACGAACTTTGTGCCTTATATTGTGAACCTTGTGTTACTTATTTACGTCCTAAGTGGCGTAAAAATTGAGCTAAAATACAAGGTGTTTCCTGGCTCATAACTTTCATGTTTATTAACTTTTTACTTTTTTATCAATTTACAATCCTAGATAATGAAGAGACCAATCGATATAATACTTAATCTTGGACCAACAATATTACTTAATGGAGTAATATTACTTCCCTGTTTCTATGGAGAAGTTACCGGCTTGTTTACTCTTAAGGAAAAAATTGAAAATAAATAAATAAATAAAATAAATATTGGGGGGACATTTATTACACACAGCGCCATCTAGCCCCATACTAAGCAAAGCTTGTATTATGGAAACCAGATAGCTGATATAGAGAATACTTATATACATTTTTTTTTTCGTAAATATATACTTATAATACATACTACACCCAGACACAGAACAAACATCGATGTACGTCACAAACATTTTTGTCCTGGGTGGGGATCGAACCCACGCCCTACAGCTCTGAAGGCAGACATGCTACCAACTGAGCTATCAGGCTGTCAAATACTAGCTCAACCCCTGTATTTTTTTACCCAATCGGAAAGGTAAGGACTTTGGTTCGGAAACTACACTATCTGTCTTATTTCCGTCATTCTTATTGCAGAAAACAGAGATGGTGAGAGTAGTTTTCGACGTTTCGGATAGGTACGAGGGTTAATCAAATTCCAGATGCGTTTACCAAAACGCTAAAAATAATGTATTGCTTACCAAAAGGATCGTCCTTGGCATGGGCACCAACAGCCTTGCCCGTGATGGCAGACGTAATCCAGGGTACGTAGGGATGGATCAGAATGTGACGCGGCGGAGGAGGGGGTGGGTGACTCCTCAGAGGGTCTGGGCAAGGGGACCCACCTAATAAAAAATATTGAATTAGCTCAGGAATGGTTTCAGAGACAAATCGGCGTTTCTTAGTTAATTTGTATAATCTATAATCTTAATCTAATCTAATACTGTTATAAGAATCACTGTTCTGACTGACTGACAAACTTGTGATCAGATCTTGATGTAATGTTGGTGGTACCATCGACATTTCTACAACGTGTAACTAAAAGCTTCAACAATACTGAAGGGTATGTATGTATGTACTCGTCATTACGAACGACTTTTACTATGGGGCCAATCCTATAATCGCGGAAAAACGCAGCTATTCCATGCATTTTGTCCAAGGTCAATTAACTTTTGTATGGAACATGTGTTTTTTTTCGCGATTTCAAGGTTGGTCCCACAGTAAAAGTTATGCATAATGATGAGTACAAACATACCCTTCAGTATTGTTGAACCTCTTTGTTACACATTGTATAATATAAATCATTGGGTGGTACGCAGTAGCAGTACACTAAATAGTCCGCTTGGGAGACGAAGAAAATGTCTGTCTAGTTCCAGCAACGAGCAACCACGAGTGTTTTTTACTAACTTTGGATTAACTTGGGGAACTGAGATAAAACTGCTAGCTAGTAAATAATAGTTTACCTTGAGACAATGAAATCAGAGACCAATGGCCAGTGTGCTCGTGGACGAGGCTCGGCGCTCCAGAGTGGAACCCTCAGCCTGTCGTGCACATGATTCTTTCCTTCTTGGGGACTGTTGTATTCTGAAAGAAAAAAAACTGTCATGCGTGCGTGTCATAACAGCTCCTGGCAGGATCGTAAGCTATGTGAAAAATAAATACTTAGCATACAATATACGTACTGACTTAGGTTCTAGCGGTTTCCCAAAATATCAAGTATTTAAGGCATTAATTTCTAATTCATGAATTATTTGTTGAAGTAATTTGAAACTGTGTGCTCTATTCAAATCTTAGATCCAAAAAAAAATACACCCCATTTTTTGACAACCAACTACTATGTATGTCTATGCAACCAGCCTAAGAAAGGGTAGATAGTAATTGTCCGTCTACCGCGTCTACCGCGTAAGGGTCTTATCACACTAGCGGTTTGCGAGCGTCTTCAAAGCGGAGCGGGCACGCAACGAAAACGCCGCGGCTGCACAGCGATGACGACGCGGAGACGAGGCGATTACGCAACGTTTACGTCGTCTGTTCGCGGCGAGTTGACGACGTACAATACACTCAGTAACAGAATGGATTCCGACGAGGAAACACTTCTGTTGGCTTTGTTACTTCGAAGACGCAAAAAACGAAAGCATTCAAGCACGAAAGGGTTCTGTACAAGAATGTACAAGATGCCGTTCGCGGCGAGCTCGTTGCGCGACCGCGGCGTATTCGTTGCGCGTCCGCCACGTGTTCGTTTTCAAGCTAAATCATCACTTCGTTAAGCTCTAAGCTCTAAGTACTACAAATATACATTTTATGAGAGCTTACGTCTGCTGCACTGTACAAATAGCAAAGTTCTTTCGGCAATAACGAAAGCCTTGATATTTCTTTTTCTTCCTCCATAATGTCTCTTGGAACAACTGCAATTAGGTCCAATTTCAATTTCAAACTGTGAGCTAAGAAACTGATTAGTAATTATACCAAGCTATATCATACTAATATTATAAATGTGATAAAGTGTGTCGGTATATATGTGTGTGTGTTTTTTTTTTCAGTGTGTTGTTTCAGTCAGATGTAGCGGTTCAAGCAGCCTAATTGCGGAAACTCTTACCGTTGCTAAAGTCTACGTGATAAAATTTGTCTCTAGTTGGCTTCCCGCTTCTGGTCACTAGATAGTTCTTGAACGGCAAACATACAGGCACCATGTATTCTAAAACCAACATAAATTAGGAACAGGATCGAAATATTATAATATCTAAATCTAGAAAGGGTTCAAAATACGATATTTTAAACTTGGAGTGAAGAATATTAGAACTATTTATTTTTCAAATTAGAAACTACAAACCGTTGACCCGGGAATATTTCCGAAGGCAACGTACTAATAGGAAAGTATAACACCGACCGGTGCATTCCTGCGGAAACACCAGTGTAGGTACCTTCGTCAGGCACAGAAACATGAAGGAATACTATTAGACTATAAATAAATAAATAAATAATAATAATTTATTTATTAATAATTATAATAATTAACAATTATACTATGATAGGCTGATAATGATCATAAGAAGTATTTTTTATTGATAATAGGCGCTTGCGTTTACCCGCAAGGGCAGATCCAGGGGTGGGGCATGGGGCACAGGAGCAAGTGCCCAAAACGGTTTAAATATAACAAAGGAGTGGGAGGTTTATACAATACCGCTTTAGTAACATGCATAGATATGTAATTTCTAATTATTTAATCTTTATTAAAAGTATATTTATTGTTATTCTATAGGATAATACTATGGGGGAACTTGGCTTATGGCCCATGTGCCCCTCCCAGAAATAAATCCTGGATCCGCCCTTGTTTACCCGCCGTCACGCCTGTTGTTAACGATGGAGCACGCTGACCTAGAAGGAACCGATTCACCTACGTTATCAAGAAAGGCAGGTTTCTTTACCGGATCTGATCGAGGTAAGCAGCTTGAGTATGGCGATGCTGTGCACGGCGCCGAAGTGCTTGTACTCGGGGTGCAGCAGCACGTCCGCCAGCGGCACGAGCAGCGCGGCGGGCTCGCACGCGCGCTCGGCCGCGATCGCCGCAGCCGTCAGCCCGCACTCTGCCTCGTCGCGCTCGTACTCCCCGAATGCTACGTTACCCCTGCACCGGTACTGACTTTACCTACTCTTCCTCGGTAATAGGTAGGTAGGTATATAGGAGACTAGAGGTCGCCCGCGACTGCGTCCGCGTACGGAAGCCATTCGGCCCGCTTCCAAAATTCACCACTTTAAATCATCCCATGTGGCTATGGTCAGGGGCCTCATTTTTGAATCGCAATCGAATGCAAGCGTAGTGCATCGAACGATACTGTTTGGAATGAGGTTCAATATTGTTCAAAAGTCGGCTCCTTTCGCATGCGCTACTTTGCGTACGATTTAAAAATAAGGCCCCTGGCAGTCACGTGACAATTCTCAAGCTAATGTAATTTTCATACAATTTTATCTTTCCGCAGGCGTTAACGCTAACAGAAAGTGGTTCTTGTATAGACCCCTTGATCAATCTAACAAACTGACGGATACCTAACGGAAGTGAAGAAGGGCACATAGAGCATAGAGTAAGTAAATACTACGTAATACCTAATGCGTATGACAAGCGAAACTTAGAAAGAAAAGAAGAAAGAAAAAATATTTATTTTTTAACATCATTAAAGTAAATACTAATGTAACTTAGAGCAGTCATGCAGTGTATTCTTCCTTACCTTCTTTGATCGTGCTTTACTTACAAGGCATATCCGTCAGGGATCTGCGCGGCGTCCACAGCAGTGGAGAGAATAAACTGTCTAGTGATGAGGACCACTCGGGGCACTCTAAAGTAGTGAGGGGTGCCGTTCTTTACTGTAACATGACAATAAGCCGGTCAAACGAGTCGAACTCGTACTACAAGGGTTCAGTACCACAATTTTGAGTATACAATGTGGAACAAAAAAGGTTTTGAAAGGAACTTTTTTAAAATATTTTTTTAGTAATATGGGCTATCGAAGTACGAATAAACCTTTTTATTATGTGGGTGGATTCCTATACATGCAGTATTCCGCTACACTTACTATGTATATACTGCAGGGCTCCCAGCCATGTGTACTGTATGTCTGGTAGAGTTCCTTCGTCAGGAGAAAGGCTAGGGTCATCGTGGCATTGGAAGAATTGGCTTCGGTTTAGGTGGAAAACTGGTAAAAAGAAAAAAAACTTGGACAACTCTGGACTGAACACATTCTAAATCCAATAAGTAAATCTCCGACGAAAATCGGTTTGTCCACTTCGTTAAACATTGGTGGTAATTTCCTTTGATTAAGTACGAGAGAGTTCAATCCTCCACCTCCAAGGGTCATTTCACACAGCGCCATCTAGCTCCAAACTAAGCGAAACTTATATTACGGGAACTAGATAGATAATAGAACACTTAGATCCTTATCCATGAAAAGCGAAGGCCCTACTCTACTTATTCCACTACCTACGATTAACTTCACCTGGGCAATGTTTAATTCGTGTCTATGCTGTCCAATGATATTAATTATTAAGCTAGAGTAGATTATAAGTAACATTCAAAAAAGGTTAATTACACGTTCATTACATAAGCGCGCACCCACACACCCACACACATACACAAAAACACTTAAAACTTAGATATAAAATATGTACAGGTTGTTACGTGCTAAACTATAAAAGTAGTGAATAGTTCTTATAATAATAAAATTCTTATAATAAGTTATAGTTAAAGTTAACAATAGTTTATGAGAGTTAAGTTCATTTAGAAAAACTTAAATCTAATTAGTACCTACTTATTTACAATTTGAATTGCTCACAATAGTCCAGAGAGTGAGTGGCGAATGCTACCCATTTGTCGGCGAAGATATCGACCTGTGGGTGAGAGGCGCTGAGTGCGTTTAGATGGTGCTGCGCGCGGCAGATAGGTGACTACTGGCGTGCGACAGTGCGCGCGGGCGCCGGCGAGAACAGAGGAAGACGCGCGCCGAGAACTTCATGTGTCCCAGTGCGAAATCTGACGCGCTGCTCGGGGACGTTGAGGCTACTCGCTTCAATCAATGGCTAATTCTACTCGCAACGATTCACATCGTCACCTTCCTTGCCAAAAAAACACATATTTTTTTAATGAAAATAGAAGTGAGACTCTGGATGATGTTAGAATTCTAACGATACGTTATATCCAAATCTGTCAAGGTAATTAGAAGTTATGTTGGAATAAAGAAACTCACATACACATGAACCCTGAAAACATTACACTCCTTTTTTTGGGCAGTCGTGTAATAACTAAAACTGTTTTTGTGTTAGACTTGGAGCGCTTGTCCACAGCCGCCGTCATCTGACGTCAACGAGAACGAGATGACGTCGACGAAGTAGCGGTACACAGATAACTATAGCCGCGTGTCCGCTGCACGTCCGTCACGGCGGCGCTCGGGTGACGGCTTTGATTATATACAGTTCCTCCGAGGGTGACGGTGATGGCGTCTGTGGCCAAGCGGCCTTAGGAATAAAAAACTTACCCCAAAGGGTCACAAATATCACAACCTTCCACATCTGACCGTTGCCCATAACTGCATATTTCTAAATATTTGTAAGTAGGTACTTACATCCATTCATACTGTCCAAACATCCACAATATTATATTTTTGTTTGTTTATAACTCGAACGATATGAACCGACAAAATTGAGACTTAGGTATAAAACGGTAATGGGTCATGTCGGGATTTACATAAACACCAAATTATAAACAACAAAAATTAGTCGTCTTTCAAATTAAGTATTTCATCTCAGTTTCATCTAATGAATAATACATTTATTTTGAAACAAATACTATTAAAATATCAACCATCAGTTTAGTTTACATGGATGTATTTTTTTTTCAGTTATTTTGATTTAAAAACCTAACCACAGAAGAAATAATAGTACCTACTACGCTAATTACTGAACTAATTTTGATGAAATTTTTATGTGTCTAATCTGAAAACCTGCTTTCAAATAATAATAAAGTTTTCCAAATCAGTTTATGTATGGATTTCTGTAGAAGCAAATTTAAAAAAATGGTAGCGTGTACCGTGTAGCTCGGTTAACGGTGGTAAGCATTCTGTAATTCCCAAGCCGCCTGCCAAGCGTGGGTATTATGACAACCCATCCTTAGTAAGGGACCTACCCCTTAACAGGAAGCTGCCCCTGGAAGCTGCCCCTCAGCTTCCAGGGGCTTCATCCAGTACTGGGCGTCTTCTGACTGTTGATTTGTGATGCGATGTGAAACATAAAAAAAGGAATACAACAGAATTGAGAATCTCCTCCTTTATGAAGTCGCTTAATAAAGCAAAGGATCATAAAACAAAAAAATGTTTAGCATGTACTTCGCATTTAATTTAGCCAACTTTTTAAAGTAAGAGGTACTTATAAGAGTGAATATCACAGGTCCAACTTTTAAAACATTGATTCTCTTCTTCAGCCTGTGCTCGCCAGTCGATTACGGGCTGAAAGTAATGATGATCCTAATATAAGACGTAAGATCCACAATTTGTACAACAAATTATGGACCTTACTCAAAAACAGTTAAATGACCAGTTACTATTGAATCCTTCATTTTCGTATTACTCAAAAGTTTCAATAAGTTACTTAATTAAAAAAAAGGTCTTTAAGGCCTTAATAAACGTAAAATAGCTTTGAAATTATATTCTGATCAACGTTTAGTTAATGAGCCGTAATCTATGCCGAAATATATTCTACCGATAGAATGCTTCATCCCATGCGCTCCTTGTCGACGGTTCCTTTAGCCATTGAAGACGTGATACGTGATTCGGCATAACAAAATCTCAACTGTGGTAGATGAAAGGGGAAAGAATATAGTGATCTCTCGATGCTTCACCCAGGTGAAAAACCTAGGTGGAGCACGGGTCCCTTGATTCGACGTTACGGTATATTATTGCCTAGCTAGTGTACATTTAGTATATTATAGTCAAAGATAAGTTTTATTATAGTATTGATAAGTATAACACTAACATTTAAAAGTAAAACAGTTTTATTTAAGTATATCAATTTTATTAGTAAATTAAATAGGTAGGTAGACAGCTACAACAAAAATCAATCACACAACACACGTAATCGCCCTATTTATACATAGTTGCAATCAAACATTTAAAAGTAATTAGCTTATCAAAATTTCAATATATAAGTATTTCAAACAAAAATTATTATTTTAAATTCCAGTCAGTCATTCAAAAATATTAAATAAACATTTTAAAGAACAATCATCATTCATTTTAAATAAAAACTAATTAGCCTATCAAAAAATAAAAATAAATATTTCAAAGGGCAGTTAAGATAGGTATTTAAAATTAAAGCCAATCAAAATAACTTTCAAACAATAATCATATTAAAACTATCTATCGAAAATAAAAAAATCAAGAAACACTGATTAAACTAAAGTTGAGTAGTGTGCTATAAAACGTGGTTAAGGACAAAGTGGTTTCTCGGCGATATTCTCCTCAAGTTCCTCTATGCGCCCGCAAACGGAGGGCGATTCAGCGAGTCGCGGCGAACTGCCCGGCGAGTGTATCTCCAGAGTGTTAGCTATCATGGCCAGCTTGTCGCCGAAATGCGGGTACTCCTAAAAAGTCAGCAACGTGTTATTAACTCCAAAGACAAATCAAACAAAACATGATGTTGCAACAGAATGATGTTTAAAAAAACCAAGTTCGTTAATGTGCATGCATACAAATAATCATTTGATTGGTCTGTCGCGACAGTGACGTACCTTTTGAATTGTAAAGAAATGTAACAAAATGTAAATACCTTAGTAAGGCAGTCGACGATATACTTGAGTCGTTCGTTAAGAGCAGATGCATCGTTGTAGTCTGTCAGGATGTTAGACTTGGGTTTCTTGACGCTCAGCGACTGTCGCTTAGCCACTACAGCCAGCTCGCTGCCGAACCGCTGGCTGCGGACCACGCGCTCCAACAGCTGGAACAGAATATTATGAATAATCACGGTAGTCGTTCAGCTGCAATATAGTTTCATCAACATTGCGGGATGAATTTGGATTAGCACCTGACCTGAATATATGACATACTCACTGACCTCTTAATTTTCTTGTTAGCATTTTTTACGGAAAACGGAAAGATTTATCTAATACTGAATAAAACTCAAGCATTATTGAAATGGAAGAAGCGTCATCTATATCACAACCATAAGAACACGTGACGTTCTCTAAAGTAAACAATTACTTAGTTGTGATTACAGAAGAATAGCGTTAGCAACAATATGTTACGTCTCGTCATTAAAACAAGTCCAGTCTAACCTTTGCTTACCATATACTTTAAGGATCTATAGAAAATGTACTACGAGTATAATCACCATACCTAGAGGTCTATCTATTACTTACCCACTGTTTCTGGCGGTCAGTTTCGCGACACTCTCGCATCAAGGTAGCGACTTGTTCCTCCAACTGAGAGTTCAGAGACTTGGTATCAGAAATGTTGCGTTCTAGCCGCTCTTGCTCATTTTGCAACTGTTTCAGTCTAGTTTCGGCTTCTTTCAAGTCCTGCAGATTTGTAACTGTTGTTGTGATTAACATATAAGGTAGCTAAACAGAATGCCTAACTTACACACAACTTTGATCAGTGAGCAGCACTTGAAATTTATGCCTGTTACATAACCAGAACACTTTTAAGTAGTTTCGCCATGTCTCTCTGACTGTCTGAATGTCTATTTGACCGTCCGTCGTCAGTATGTATGTCTATGTCAACTCCCACTACTTTCGAAATAGTAATACTCGGTTGTATACCTTTGAGACCCTGGACACATCAGACCTCGCCAGCCTCAGCTTGTGATGGTACGTTGACTGAGAAATGTGACTAGTTCCGTGTGCCTTCTCCACAGCGGCTGATGCTCGTGTCTTGTCTAAGGCTGTCTCTCGGCGAGTCACGTAGAAAGCCAAATCCTCGGCGAGCTTCTCGCCCGTGCGACGAAGTTGTTCACGTCGAACCTATTAACATAATAGAAAATATTTTGGTTTGCTAGCATCCTCCTGTACGTATCTTTAACTCACTGCTAATCGTCGTGATGCTCCCGACTCTGCAATCGATGACGACGAATTTACTTTCATCTCTAACGGTTTCCAATCTGATATTTTAAGTGAGGGTTTTTTGTGTAGTTACTTTGTCTTTATTGTGCTATGACTAGTTGTTTATAAATGCTTATGAATATATTCAGTTTGGTTTTCTTACCTCCATTCTGTGAATCTCTGATCTCATTTGTCCTATTTCACCGGCAACAGATTTTGCCTCTTTCATGTTCTTTTTTAGTTCCACTGCTAGTATTCCCTAAAAACATTGTATCATGTATAAGTAGCTTTATGCATAAAAAGTACATATCGCAAAAGTGTAATTTCACCTTTCGTTGCCATATCAAAGCTTCTCTATGATATCTATCCAATTCTTGTGCAAGGTTATTTTTTTCTTTATCCATGGTCTCTATCTCTTCTTCTAATTCGATTATTTCCATTTCTGCATCCTGAAATAAATGAATTTTGATTGTTTAATAATAATTATGAGACGGTTATATCCCAGAAACATCGTTAAACACCAACACCGACAACTTCTAATGAGATTAAATATTTCTTTGCATATTAAAGAAGTTACCATACGAACATATTTATTTTAACAACTTCAATTTTCGTTTTTGACTTCACTGATTTTAATGAAAAACAATTGTGAGAATCTGTGTAATACTTTGATTGTGTAGCATTTGCATCTTACCTTCAGGTTGGCAGCATATTCATTCGTGACACACAAGTTAGCCCTCTGTGCGTTATCATTTCTCTCGAGTGCATCCTTACGTGTCCTTTCCAGCAATTGTAGTTTCCCGCGAAGCTCCCGCAGAGTTCGCTCTACATTGATCTTATCTCGCATTACGCTCTCACATTCTGCTTGGATGCGCATGGTCTTCTGATCACAAATTTGGACCTCTGAAATTGGGAATTTATGTTGTGCTTTGTATTTCCGGTAGCCTATTAACATTAAATTTAAACAGTTCATCTCAGCAAATAAGAACGGAACAATACTTTACGTTCTATGCCCAAGGAATTGACATCATTAGTCCTTGCATAATTTTTGTAAAAATTATTCATTTCATGTTACATGTAGTTATTGTAAATAAAGATCTAGTATTTAAAAAATACAGGCTTTAATAATCGTATTATCAATCATAATCATATTATTATAATCATTATGTAGTTTTTACGTGTTTGGGTTTTACAGCGCTCGTGACGTAGCTCTAAACGATCAGTGTTGTTAAGAGTAAACAAGCCGGTAACTTCTCCATAGAAACGGGGAAGTAATATTACTCCATTAAGTAATGTTGTTGGTCCAAGATTATGTATTATATCGATTGGTCTCTTTATTATCTAGGATTGTAAATTGATAAGAAAGTAAAAAGTTAATAAACATGAAAGTTATGAGCCAGGATACATCTTGAATTTTAGCACAATTTTAACGCCACTTAGGACGTAAATAAGTAACATAAGGAGTACGAAAACTCTAAAATAATGTATTAAGCGGCATAGTTTAGTCAATCAAAATTTCAAATAACTTTAGTTGGAATAAATTAGTTCAGTAGTTAAGGCATCACAATCCTGCAGCCAAAAGTAGACATTAAAAAAACTACGCGCCCATTTCTCTTTCTTTCTCCCTTTCCCATACTTAGCCCACTGATGAGTTTGAGTCGTCGGGCGGTGCATCCTTAAGCTATGGACGATCCGGTCTGTCTTCGGATGGGTGACCGTGAGTGGCATTTACAGCTGAGCGCTACCTCGGATGACACGTTATATTGTTGGTCCCGGTTGTTTGTCCTATATCTCTACAACAAAAACCGTCAAGCCATGTCAGAGGTCTTCGGGTGGCACATTAACTCTGACACTAAGACTATGTGTTTGAGTTAATCATGCATGAAAAACTCACGCTTGTTAATAAGGTTGATATCAGTGATCATCTTGTGGTGCTGCTCCGTCAGTTTGACGACGAGTCCCTGCAGTCGCAGCCACTCGTGCTGCATGTTCTCTGTGCGCTCTCGCATGGTCTTGATCTGTTGCTCGAGCTCTTCTATGCGCCTCTCTTGTGGGGACTTACACTGTATGTCAAAGAGAGCATCACGAGCAAATTCTTTGGGTTACTTATGTATGAGAAGGTGTTCAGAATCCTTGGACCAGAGTTTTTGACCAAGACCAGAGTTTTGCTAAGCTATATACTGCAAGTATAAGCTTCTTTTATCAAGGCTATATGGCACAACTTTTGCACATTCGCAGATTGTCTCTCAGGGCTCTTGGCCACAAGGACCACACTCTACCGCTACGATTGCCGATACCCGGTATCCACTCTGTAACCCGGCTAATGACTGCAACGAGTCAATAAATCAGAAAAGGTCAAGTAGAATGGTTTGACCCTAACACTCTTTGAAAATGAAAATGAAAATCAATTTATTTACATAAACATAAAACCTATATAACATATAAAATTCATAATTAGATAAGCAGTAAGTATAGTAGGCTTATATATATGACAGAAAATAGTATGCGCAAAGTATGTATGTATATAGTAGTAGTAGTAGTAAGTATGTATGTTCTTTGTTCTAGTTTTCGAAATACTCACATCAAAAATCTCCTTTAGGTAGTGATATTTTTTTATAATGATATCCAACTCGCGCTGTTTCCTCATCGCCAAAAGCGATTTCTTATCGAATTTTTCCTGCAATTGATCTAATTCTTTCTCCCTCTCCTTGACCTGTGCTAGTTTTTCCTCCAGGATATTGGCATTCGTGGCCTGATGATTGCGGCGAATCTCGATGTCTAGCACCAACTTGGCGTGCTGAGTCTCCATTGATGTGAGATTTATTTCCTGAATAAAACGTTGCATGTATTAAAATACTCGGGACTGCTATAAAAGAATATATTTAAAAAAATCCTTATATTTTCTAATATTTGTACCTTCGTAACTAAATTTTTTATTAAATGCTACTTTTAGACTCACTTGCTTCCTCGACATCTCCCTCATTTTCTTGATTCCGTTTGCCATTGTCTCCACAGCTTTATCGTTCAAAAGACATTCCTGAAGGTTAGCAAGGACAGTATTTTCCATTATAATTTTTTCTGCAGCCCTGCGATCGTATTCTTTCTCAGTACTTTTGAGGATATTTTGAATAGTTTGGTTTTCCTGCAAGTAAAATGTATGTTATCCACCTTGGTTAGTTGTTGGGCGACAAAATACATACTAAGCAAAGCTGGCAACCAAACAAATGTTTACCATTTTTATAAGTTCTTGATCGCGTTCAGACATTTCGATGGATTCATTCAATTGTGCTATTTGGGTTTCGAAGCCAATTCTTCCTCGATCCTCAATGTCATCTGAAAAATGCACTTTTTTTATATAATAGAATTGAATATATTAGATTATAATAGAATGGGGAATTTTGGGGGGGTTTCAGCTGTCGGGGCCAGAGTCGGTAAAGTCGGTAGAGTTGGTAGAGTCGGTAGAGTAGGTAGAGTTGGGTGACATGAATTGGGTGGGTGAAATGGAAAAAAATTGCTCGGGATGATTTAAAGTGGTGAATTTTGGAAGCGAGCCGAATTTCTTCCGTACGCGGACGAAGTCGCGGGTGACCACTAGTGTTAGATACGAAGAAAAAAAAATTACAAAACACCTCTATTTTTACACATTACAACAGTTTTAATCATACAGTTTTTACAAATTTTGCACGAAAATTTACTCAATTGTAAATAATATTTTTTGTTACGATTTGTAGCTCTTAGTTTTTATTTAAGTATATGCTTGTAATAAATTTAATATGGGTATCTGCGTAACTGCTATATTTTCGCTCCGCTAAATGTAGCCTTATCTCATTCAGCTTTAGAATAATGATTGATCGCAGTAAAAAATGTGCTTGAAACATGCCTTAAGAACGACAAATTTTCATAGAGATATCGAGTTCTATTGGATAATACTTTAAAAGAGTGTGACACTTTGGTGTTGAATTCGGAGTACTTACATAGCTTATTAGAATGTTCAAGGTCATATATAAGTTTGTCCTTGCCCATGGCTATTTCTTTTCCCTTGTTCATTTCCTCCATAGTGACTTTCTTTGTGATCTCAAGATTATTAAGAAGAGTCTGATAGTTTTCTTGGAGTATTCTGAGAACATGAACAAAATTCATCATGCAATCTAAAAATCATGTATTTAAATATAATTATGTAAAACTGTGGATGAACATTTAGAAATATCGACAAACTAAATTAAACTACCTATATATCGTCAATGCAATGCATATAATAGCCTACAACACATGCTGCAAAACTTGTACATAACCTATATAAGTACACAGATTACGAAAATAGTGACTATGATTTTAGTTAACATTTTATGCAGCCGTCTTTAGGTTTAACAATCACATAATGGAAGATCGTCCTTTCACAATAAAACAAAATAATAATAATAAGTAATCACTAAAATAATACAAATTTCGAATTGAAATTGACGATGATTGCTAAGAAACACAACTGGGACCTTCATTGTAATGTCATTTGACCCATAATAGCGCTTGGTAAATGCCACTCACGGTCACCCATCCAAAGGGAGTTTACAAACTACTGCGACTTTAAAAAATGAGGAGTTTCTGTTCGACTGTATTTTTTTATGTATGTTATGTTATGTTACCTTGGAGGATCTAGGTCTCGGCTGGGTATATAATCAAAGATTATATACCCAGTTCACTGATTTGTAAATAAATTGTGGACCATAAAAAAACATATTTTTTGTTCAAAGTGCTCTCGACGTGATTCTATAATAGTTTGAAGACTGTAGTATTTTTTTTTTTTTTTTTTTATTATGTACTTGTGTATGTATAAAAACCATAATCACTTGTAATCCTCTCTGACAGAGTCATAGATCTTGTCCCGCTGTGAAATGTTGACCAACACGGAGTTCCACAGGCTCACTAGCCGACGCTTGTCCAGCTCCAGGTCTTCGAGCTCAGCAGCATACGCCGTCACCTTGGGCACACTCAACACCATCAATTATGTACTTAACTTTGGATTGGTGCATAAAACAAATAAATACAAACTACTTCTTTAACCCAAATAGACAAGTTATCGTAGGACAACGCAGACTCTAGCTGTTTAAAGTAATCCAAGAAGATACCTTATCGTTGACTTTTTCCATCTCTCCATTCTTGATATCAAGCTGCTTCTGAAACATCTCGAGCTTGGACTCGAGCTTCCACACCTCATTGCTCAGCCCAAAGATTAACATGTCCTGGAAAGAATATTTTTTGTGTATGAATTTACAGCGATTTGCTTTGTGTTGTAATGAAACGAAATAGGCAGGCATTTCTATACTAGGACCTAGAGTAATTATTCCTAAAGTGATCTTTATCGACCCCCAGGGGTCTATTTAGAAAATGCAAGGGTTCCATTAGTGGTAAAAATATATGAGTCCATGACAGTGAAAATGGGTATACCGTGATAGTTGTTTTAATCCTTAATGAAAGGTGAAATAATGTGTTTTTTTTTACATTTGGTTAAAGCCAGGCCAGTCGCTTTCAGGCCAGGTTCAACACACAAATCAAATCAGGGGCTGTACCATTGCGGGCCGAATAGGGTCAGCTACCGACGCTGAGCGACCGCAAACCGAAATGCGGGGCGATAAAATTCACAATCTCGCAGCTTCGAAAGCTGACCCTATTCGGTCCCGTAATAAGAGTTCATGGTACGGCCTCGGCTCTGACAAGCGACTTCCCAGAACTGTTTGAGCATTTACCTACATTTATAGCAATACCTACTACCTACGTGTGTCGCAGTTGTAAGTCTGCCACCCTCCACCATCAACATTTCACACTACTGGGAACCTGCCACCAGTACCGCGCTACACCAACGATACTGGCCAGTAAAATAATGCCTACCAGTTCCCGCTTATCATCAGCCAGGGCACGTTTCTCGATGCGCATTTTGTCGGACATGCGTTGACTGACGGTCATATTTGACTCCGTCTCTTCACGCCACTGCTCCAGCTGCTTGCAGAGCGTCGTCAAAGCTTCCAACTCCTCTGTAGCTTCGCACTCTACCCACCAGAATGTAAAGAATGTAGGTAAGTACATACTCTTCTGAACTTGATTAGGGTACTGAAGGAAATTAAATACGTACTTATTTCTTAGAGCTGGGGGAGGTATTTATAAGGATAAGTAGAATTTTGATCCTCTCAGACTTAAAAATGTACTTATTGATTTAATTCAATTCAAAAGAGACATGAGACTTGGCTTGTATTGTGGAATCCCAATCACTAACAAATAAGTAATCGTAAATAATAAAAGAACAAAAATTATAAAAATATGAGTGGGTATGCTTTAGTACCAGTCATTAAGTCTTGGCCCAGCTTTTCTCTAGCCCTCTTATTTCTCTCGGTGGCCTCTCTGGCACGTTGCTCCGCTGCCTGCCGGTCGGCAGTCCTCTGTCCCAGAGCGCTCTCGTATTCTTCTATTAGCAACTAAAACATTACAAAGTATACATGTTGGAGTATAGTTCGATTTGGGAAGAGGATCGCACGTGGAGAAATGCGATCTGTCTACTTCCCGTATTCAAATACCCCGCCCGCCACGAACTCACATAGCGTCACAAGAACCGACTCAATCTTTTGTTTAGTGCAGTATTAGATTATGGGGGCAAAACTCACATGATCGAAGAGGCGAGTAAAAGTTAACTCTTATAAGTTCCCCTTTAGGTTCAAAATTGTATGCTAGGCGCCAAATTTTGATGAATTAAACGTATTCACATCACATCATCAGCCGGAAGACGTCCACTGCCGGACGAAGGCCTCCCTCTTATTAGAGAGCGATTGCTATAAACCCACGCTTGGCAGGCGGCTTGGGGACCACAGAGTGCTCATCACCGTTAACTGAGAGGACGCTGCTGCTCGTCCTCCGGTGGTTCTGGCTGCAATTTTAGGACATACCAAGTAAAACTAGTAACCAAGTAACCTACGGTTAACTATAAGGAAAGTTAACTTTTACGCGCCGCTTGTATGTCCGCACATCGACACCTCCTTGACCCTTCGACTGTGTGAGCGTTCCCCCTAAGTAAGACTTACCCTTTGTGCATTAGTGTCGTGATCATCTTTGTATATTTTTTCTAGATCTTTCTCGTAAGCGAGCTTGGTTAGTTTCAATTCATCTTTCTGAAATCATATAATAGTGGAAGTATGTAACAAATACAGGACGTTAGTTTGAACACCGTTATCCTTCTAGGATAATATTGTACTCATCATTATGAACAACTTTTACTATGAGGCCAACCCTGAAATCACGAAAAAAAAACAGCTGTTGTTTTTTCGTGATTTCAGGGTTGTTTGAATTATGTTTTAAAAGTTGGTTACACAAAGGTCGCTAGGTTATCTTAAATTTTGCTACACTTTTATAAAATACGGAGATCTACGGAGAGATCACACAATATTATGATCAAATTATTCGTAGTTGAAAAGGAGCATAATAATCAAAAAATAATTAACTACAGTCTGGGCTCTTCTGTCGCCTATAGAATAACTATTCTTTAAAAAACAAACATGAAATCAGGGTGTTTTCTTGCACTGTGCTTAAGTTTATACCAGGTTTGTAATTTCCTGTTCAGCTATAGCATTCTCCTTGAGCAGAAACTCCCTGAGGGTCAGCTGGAAGCGCTGCATCAGAGGATGGGTGGCTTCCAGCACCGCGGGCATCGCATCCATGTTGCGGTTCCTGCGCCATCTGTTGATTGATTAAAAAATAAGTCAGACGGCGAGAACCAACTCTGTGAGTCTGCCACTGCTACAGGTCACATATAAGTTGACTGCCTTATAGCTCAGTTGGTAGCATGTCTGCCTTCAGAGCTGTAGGGCGTGGGGTCGATCCCCACCCAGGACAAAAAATTATGTGACGAACATAGATGTTTGTTCTGTGTCTGGGTGTAGTATATGTATTATAAGTACGTATATACAAAAAAAAAATACACAACATGTAACAAATAGGTTCAAAAATACTGAAGAATATGTATGTACTCATCATTATGAACAACTTTTACTATGGATACAAACCTGAAATCGCGAAAAAAAAAACAGCTGTTCCATACAAAAAGTTCGTTAACCTTGGACAAAATGACAGTATGTGTCCCTTCAGTATAAGGGACACATATTTCACACACATTCTTCCCTTCCCTTCCTTTATTTCATTATTCCCTTCCCTTTCCCTTTAACCTTTTTGTTACACGTTGTATAAGTATTTTATCGGCTATCTGGTTTCCATAATACAAGCTTTGCTTATCATGGGGATTGGGGCTAGATGGCGCTGTGTGAAAAATGTTCACCGATTTTTATAAATGTTCACCGATTTTTATTATTATTTATTTATTGGTTGACACTAAAGATGATAAAATATCTAGGGACGCCAGTATCGCAAGTAGCTCTTGCATACTCAGCCTGTTAGTCCACTTCTGGATATATGCCTTCCCTCGAGGGGAGATAGGGGCATATCAGTAGTGTGGAATTGGGGGTTCTGCATCACATATCTCTCGCTTCGCTCGAGCTATGTGATGCAGAACCCCCAATCCCCTACAACGGCTGCTATTAGGCGATTCGCGGCCAGTTACTTTACTGAACGCTTGTTTATCAACAGGTTCAGACTGCTTCTTTAGCGAGTCTGTTCAGTATTAACGCATGCAATGCAGTTAGCTGATACGATTTTCATTTCGAGACTTTATCACGGTATTGTATTGTATTACTGAACAGCGGTCGATAGATAGGTTAGCCAATTATGCATATTGTTTTAATTTTTTGATATTATATCCTTTCAAACTTTTACAAAACGAATGTAATTTGGACATACAAGAAATTTTTCTCATTTAACCATTTTTGTACGGAACTCTTAAAAAGTGTTAAAATAACTAGTTTGTCATTTATTATAGAACATTTAAATAAAAGATAGCCTTTTTGTTTAAAAACTTTTATTTTCACATAACCATTTTTGAATGTAAACAACATTTTTTAGAGCACAATAAGATGAGTGGTATAAACATTGATAAATATCTGAACAAGATTCATACTTTTTATGTAAACTTAACAAACTAGGACAATCATAATCCTCTAGATTAAAAATACATGACTCGTTAATAGAGTCTTTGAAAATATCGGCATTTAGTATATTCCTTAGCCATAAAATTTTTTCTAAGCCTTTAACATATACATTTTTATTTCTTAAAATTTCAATAATACAATTCTTATGATAACTATATGGTAGAAATCCCTCCTTCCAAAATATTTTTCTATTTCGCTCTATCCAACACACCTGTCTTTTTTCTGTTTTTGTTAAGTTATAAAATGGGAAAGGGGGCTTAAATAGAAGAACTATCACTTTTTGATCTTCCTGTATTGCTATTTCTTTTAAAATGAATTCGTTATAATCCGTTTTAAATCCTTGCACATCTACTATTGTTTTCATGATAATCGTCGAACAGTATTACTAAGAGGTTTGTATTCAACAAGGCGATCGTTTACAATAAGACAATACGCAGCAGTGCTAGCAGGAATATCTTGGGAACTTTCGATTTCTAAACGCACATCCACTGGTCCTGATTTTAAGTTTTCGTTTTGCCTTGAACAGTCTATTATAAACAAAGGAGCTGTCTCTTTAAATTGTAAAATGTTCAGCAATGGGTCGGCGGGGAGGTTGTAGCAAGACTGGCGAAATTTTGTGAATAATTCATATAATATACTATATTTATTTTCATCAAAATGTATGTTTAGCGAATCATATGGATAATATTGAGAATTTAAAAACAAAGTTACATTTGTTAAATGGCAATGGTCAAATTTGGAACTATCTCGAGATTTGCTGTTTTTTCTATTAGTTTGTAAGCCGAATATGACATACCTAGGTTTTTCTAACTGAGAAGCAGTTTTAACAGACCACGAATGTTTTGTAGTTTTAGGCAGCAAGGGATATTCATATAGATCCCAATTTCTAAAAGCCATTTGTATAGGTTTGTCTTTTTCTAAATATTTCAATAGCGAAAGTCTTTCTCGGTCGGATACTTTAACATGTGGTACTCGCCACTGAACTCTAAGAATATTAATCTCAACAATGTCATTGCTATCAACAGTAACACTGTTGAGGTTAGTGCTACTTCTGTTGAGTATTAACTCATGTTTGCAGTTTAAAATTATTTTGTTGTAATCTTCAGCGAACCCCAGTACTTTATTTAGCGGTAAAACAATACTGAAAAAATCATCTTTAATTTTGAACCCTTCTAGATCCCAGCCCCATACAGCAGCAATCTTACTATCTCCATTGTTCATAGACACATACGATTTCATCGTTGAAGTTATTCCAGTATTTCTAATACGGTCTATCTCAACTCCATTAATTTCATATCGTATATCATGAAATAGAAACGAAAAAGGATTATTTGTAAACTTTAGAGGTTTTTTAATTGGTTTTCCGGCGACATCTATTCCAGACACAGTAGCGCGTCCTTCGATGTAAATAGAGCTCGCGGAAGGTAGCACATATATATCTTGTTGATGAATTGCAATGCGTATTTCATCGTTTTCTTTGAAACTATTATTGTACGGGTTATAGGTATGGATTTCATAACTTTCAATGGAGTTGTCAAAATGTGGTGAATTATCAATATGTAGGATACTCATATTTTAAACCCTAGGGTTCGAAGAAAATCTTTATTTTTTTCTGTAACCTTAAATGCTTTCGAGCGTCCAATACGTCTTTGCCTCTTGAACTTGTTTGTTAGAATAGTGCTTTTCGATTTTGTTCCGACTGTTTTATTGAAAACGGTTTGGTTAAACACAATCATTCTGTTTTTCGCAAGTGAAGGCACATATGAATATTTTCTCCACCGAAATGTATTTCGTTTCCGTCTTGGTCTACAATTTTTACGGTGATCGATGATATATTATTTGTTTTTACAGGAAAGTATATAATGTTTTCTGGTCTCTCAAGAAACAAGTAACTGGGAGAAACGCAGGGAATAAATTCGTATATAACATGTGAAGGTATGCCGTTAGTAAAAGACCCTTGCACTAGATCACATTCAATCCTTATCACTGCTACTGGAAGAATGCTAACAGGGTTCACCGAGACGTGCCATTTATTTGCTTCTAGTTTTTCACTCTTAAATCCTAATATATTGCCAATACTGTTCGCTAATTTAAAATTAACAGGTTGCGTGGAAAATAATGCACATGTTGAAGTATTGCAATTAGATCTGATATATATTTCACAGTCGTTCACATTATCATTCAAATATCCACAAAGATCTTGCAAGTCGTATGAACCATGGGGAATTTTTATTTCCGTATTCTTCTCACCATATGCAAAAATGTTGTTTCTATCGGTTATGTTTGGTATAGAATTAAAAACAGAAAAATACAATAAACCACATTCATAACGATGTTCTAAATTTAAAGGAGGATTAAAAGTTGTTTCTAACAAAGATTTGTTTCCAGAAAAAGACAAAGTGATGGACATAGTCGTAAACTGTACAAGAACTCTTTGAATCGACTGACTTTTAATATTGCAAACACACTATTTAATAGTTATATTCTGTTTACGCCAAAATTTTTTTAAAAACTTGAGGCTTAAATGGCCGCAGTTATAAGAATTTTTTTTTTGATAATTATCATAATTGTACACGATGTTGGTTTTCATCATGTACTTGATTAATTCCTTTGGCGGCCTTAAATTTCCATAACTATCAAAATATTCAATATAATCGTTTATTTTTGCATAGGCTACCCAGTGAGTACCAGGATTTTTTGAACCATCTAAATTGATGATACCGCACTCTACAGACAAAGGATTTTTGGGCAATTCGTCTCTCATGAAAACACCCCTAAAGAAAGGAATATTCGCAGAATGTATCATCAAATCTAAATTCGTCAGCGCTCGATTAGGCAGCCTAGAACTTAGTTTTTTGACAAATATATTCCTAAACCCCCTTTATGAGGCTTAAGACATAAACCTTTTCCTATCGTTAAACCTTCCATTTTGTCATGATGTCTTTTTAACTCCGAAAGACGTTTCTTAGCAGCTTTGTACTCATTATAGGTTTTGAGAATTCCAGAAACTCCGCCAGCTAAACTCCCTGCAGCAGACAATCCGGCGAAAATAGGTATCAAAGGAAGAACGCCACCTGACTTTGGAATAGGTATAATGCGCGGTAATTGTACTGGAAAATCTTTATATATTTCCTTAGCGGCTGCAAAAGCCATTTCTACAGCCAATTTTTTACACTTAGGTTTCATTTTACGTATATGTTTTTTAGCGTGAGATACAATGCTTTTAAAGTTTTTTTTGATGCCTGCCCCAGAAGCAACTTTTGTCAACATTGCTTTATTAACTAAAGTTGCAGCTAGTTTTTCTCCAGCAGAAGCATTAGAAGAAGTTGCTCGTTTTTTTGCCATTTTTAGTAAAATTATGTCCGCTTTATGTCGGTCAGATAATGTAGTTGATTTACTATAGGCGACGTCGTGTTGTTTGCAACAATCGTCTAACTGATTGATACCTTTGTCGCCACGGGCAAGTCTTTCTGCTAATCGAGTACCTGGTCCGCAGTAATTATAACCCGGGAGATGTAATTCAAACGGCAATTTGTTAATCAAACTATTCAAGAGACTATTGTCTTTCATTACCAGAGAGAGACTGAATAAAGTTACGTGCTCTATGAACTTTATAGTATTTTATTTGTTTTATCAATCCAACTATTTTCATCGGACGGCAAACCTAACCATTTGACAAAACACTTGTTACTTTTCCGCTTTAAAATTTTTTCAACAAGATAGATGTCAGGATTATCAGTCTTTTGAAGTTCTTGAATATAAAATGCCCCCAGTATAGGGCGTTGTTTCATGTCTTCAATCAAATAAGTTACAGGATTAGTGTTTTGAACTTTTATTACCTTGAATACTTCCGTCGACCAATTAGGCGTGTAACCCTTTTCAAAGGTTCCTTTATATTTACTAATACGTACAAAACGGACACATTAAATTTTTTCATTCCCGCTTTCTTTAGCTTTAAATTGTAAAGTTGTTCATATCTTTTTAGTAAACTTTCTTTATTATGTTGCCCGACTTGAAATGGCGGCAAACCAATAGTACTATGAGATGTATGGTTGTATTTATCAATTTCTTTATCAAGTAACCCATTTTTCCACTTATAGTTTCCATTGAAACTAAATTCTTTGTAGAGCCTATTTTTTAGCGTTCTTATAAATCTCTCTACAATTGAAGCTTTTTTAGTAGAATAAGTAGAGTAATGGTTTATTTTATACATGTCCAATAATATTTTAAACTTTTTGTTATAAAATTCTGTTCCTCGGTCAGTTTGCAAGTTTTTAGGAATACGCCCTGTTTGTAATAAATTTTGAAATGCTTGCGAAACAAGTTCTTTGTTTTTACATTTGAGTGAATATGCCCATGCATACTTTGAAAATGTATCTATAATTGCTAAAATATAATTGTAGCCAGAATTAGCTTTTGAAAGAGATTGCAAATCTATTAAATCAGCTTGCCACAGGTCATCAATATCTCGCATGACAACAGATCTTCTAGGAAAATTTACTCGGGCGTACTTATGAATCTCATTTACGACGCTTCGTTTGCTCATTTTCATGAGAAAGTTTTGAAAGGTCTTCTAATAAATCAATTCTGTTACTTATCTCCGTTATATATTTAGCATTAGTAGAAGTTTTATTTAAGATATTGAGCAACAATTTATCGACATAGTCTTTAGTAGCGGCATCATTAGAATCTATAGGATGTTTAAGATTTTTGAGTACTTTATTTTGCAAACCTAAACTTCCGTCTCTATTAAGTTTCACAAAACATTCGGGTGCTATTATATGATCTCTTTCAGGTTTTTTATAAACATGATGACCAAACTTGTTGACGTTCATGCTCGAAAGGAACTTTAAGACTGAACATCTATTGCAAATGGTCATCAGTTTTATTATTTTATTATGCCTGCTTCTTTTAATTCTTCTATTATTGAAATAATTTCGTTGTCATGATTGCTATTGCCAGCATCTTTTGATGCCACTAATAACATAAGTCTTTCAATTAATTCATTCGGATCATCCCAGTATATAAAATCTGTATTTTTTTTATAAGCTTTTTTCAAGTTTGGGATATTGCCTCCACGTTTAATTACCTCGTTATCAAGTTGATCAGAATCAAAAAATAAAGGTTTAATTATTTGACAGTATTTCATTCCTTTATCTCCCTTTATTTGCCCAAAAGCATTATAATCTCGCTTATGAGCGCTAGTATTGTGTAATATATTTTTATAATCAATTTTGTCTTTTTCTGAAACTAAAGCTAAATTTGGTTTCTTTCGAAATAAAAGCTCTTTTATTCCCGACGTTATTTCATAGTTTTTGTCTCCAATAGTAATTAAAGACAGGTGTGAGTCATTAGAAGTTTCACCTATCATTTTGATAGAGATTGGCGTATTTCCCATTAGTAACTTTTTATTATCAGAGCGTATTCCAAATGGAACATTTAATGTGTTTATGTCATCTAGTAGTTTATGTTTTTTTAAAATTGACAAAAAAGGGGTATCTAATTTAGTTACATTTCTTTCATTTTTATCAGGAGTTATATATTTCTCGTCTGGCTCACAATCTGTAGATGTATTTGATAAACTTGATTCTTCAGCTGAGTTATACTCACTTAGAATTTGATCTGTATTCGTTGTAAATGTTGTTTTTTTTTTTTTATTAATATCAAAAATACCCTCAGTATCATTTAGAATATCTTTGCTAGATTTAGCTATTTCATTTAAGGGTTTAGTAAGAGGTTTAAATATTTTATTTAAACTATGATTTGTATCGTCATCTGCATTTTTCATTTGTCTAATTTTACTTTTAATTGATTTAACTGAAGTAATTATTTGCTGTTTCATTTTTTTCTCCATAATTATGACATCTAGTTGTATACAGCCATTAATATAGAAATACACTGGCTGAATGAACCCCGAGACATTGTGTTGTGTATATTTAAACAAATTCACTCAAATTTTATAAAAGTATCGAACCCATTTCTGTACCTACAGTTGTTTAATTCACTGTCTTTATTTATAATTAAAAACGAATGCCGGTTTTTCCATGTTTCGGAGCACAGCTTTTTAAATTGAGTCCAATTAATATCACAGTTTACATGTTCATTGTAAATATGCTTTAAATTCATATCGTCTTGTTTAAAAATAATGATAAAATTGGCATTATCTCGTATTAATTGCTTCGGTACTTTTGAATATGTCTGTGATAAGTAAAAACAATCAATTTTTTTATGGCGCCCCATACAAAAATAATTACGCATATTATTTTGGTTTTCACATACTACATCATCAAAAATAAAAACAGAACTTGGTAGAGCTCTATTTATATCTACTACATCGTCGTTATTTTTAAAAAGAAACAAATTGATATCTGGAATATGTTTGAAGACTTCACTTAAAAAACGATATTTTGGCTGAAATGTAGTTTTGGAGTATATGTAAACATTATTAAACTTTAGACCGTTTTCGTGTAATAGCAAATTAATCATTACATTTGTTTTTCCACAATTAGATGGCCCGCAAATGATGCAGCGAACTGTATTAGGAAACAGAATGCTGTGTCTTATAGGGTCGACGCGTGAGCTCACGCTCTCTATATTATTAATATCTAGCGTCGTGGGTTGTTTAATCAACTTCATGATGTATTCTGGGACATTATAACATTATGAACTCTTTAAATAAGAAATGAAGAAATATTTGCCTGTATATCACTATGTGTATATATCTTATTTCATTTCAAGGAATTTTGTTTTTGATTAATTGTTGTTTTGCTATAAAGTAAAATATATTATCGTTTCATATCTAAAAGAGAGCGGACGAGTTTACTAGTGTTTTTAAACAGTTCAATTTTGTAAGTAAATACATTATTATTGTTATACTTTGACTCTTTATATTCTCATCTAACTTGTTATTCTCAGGTTGACTATTATATTATCTCAACATTTCGATTTATCTATATAATTATTATTACTATTTTAAGTAGATTTTAGCTGGGTTTTTTTTAATATATTATAATCAAACTTTTATTGTTTCAGCAATATGTGTAATTCAGATTTTGGAAACATCAATCCTTTCTATTTGCAAGATGCACAAGATGTGGATATAATGTGGAATAGAGAAGAGGCCGGAAGTACAGCTATCTCGGATTTGAATGATCAGCAAACAGAAAATACCAAATCAAAGTCAAAGATAAACGTAAATAAGAAAAGCAAACCGTCTTCAAAGAAAACTTTTCCAAGTTCGGAATTATTAGACTCGTCATTTGTTATTAGAAGAGATAGGAGTAAAGGACGTAAAATGATTAAAATAGAAATTTGTGATATCATTAACGAAACAAGTGTTACTGATTTTAGTGTAAGTGTACAGTATATAGTAAGAGACCATTTTGATAATATATTAGATTCTGTAGAAAATCTAGTGAATAAAATTACAAAACAACTGTGTGTACCGCAATCATTGTAAAACTGTTATAAATTTATTTAAATAAATCTATAAATACATTTTTACGTGCATGACTGTGTTTATGTTTTATCTATATATATAAGTATTTTATCATACCTTTGTCGTATTAAGAATAAAGGGAGTTGGGTATTTCAAAGTAAAGAAAAGTGTTTATTAGTCATACATTTATTTCATTAATATAAATTATAATTATTCTATATACAGCAGTTAATATACATTATATAGCTTATCAGAATCCCTGGTTTCTATAGTACGTATATATGAGTAAAATAATTTTAAATTAAAACTCTAGTCTAAATACATTCAAAATCAGCCAACCACCACCAACCAGTATATCTAACTTAAAAATTAAGCAATATAATAATTATTGGCTTTTACTTTACTTTAATTTTTATATACAGCAGGTGATTAATTACAATATATTGCTATAGTGACCCCATGGCAGAGTAGTTACAGCGTTATTTGAGATTTGTCTTTTATCATCAGCCCTATTCAAAACTAATTTATTTATTCTTTGAGTGAAGACTTTATGATTTTTAGACTTTATTATGTACATATCATCTCTAACATTTATGTTTCTAAAAAGACATCGCTTGTACTTCTCCATATTGAGTTTTTTGGTCATGCATTTTTTTGCTCCTTTAGCTTTTTTGATCGATAACGTTTCAGTATTTATGCAATAAAGTTTCGCTCGCAGTCCTGCAAACTCTGATATAACTTCTCCGCCCATTTCATCTTTAAAATATCCTGGCAATTTATTGTTGGCTTGAAGTATGCCGTATTCATTATCATGTTTAAAATTACTAGTGTCAAAATATTGATGGTTGCGTTTTAAGTCTTCGTAAAAATCGTTAGTTTGTGTCAAATATAATAGACTATCAGTGTCTGTATAGCAAAGATTAATATCTTTTTCATATATTTTTTTCATCACCGAGTAATGGAACTTGTACAAATGTGTTTTGGCAAGCTCTAGAACAGTAAAGCCGATATATATTGGTCTATCTAAAACGATTTTGGTTTTATGCAATTGAATGGCCACCAAATTCTCAGAAAATATAGTGGTTTTTTTGAAATTCGGAGAACTTATGTATTTTTCAGCACCGCAAATTTTATTTGTATTATTTGAAACATCTTTCCAAACATTTACCAGCTTAACATCGATTTGATTTCTTTTATTTTCTATAGTTTTCCCAAAAATACAGTTATTCTGTTTTTTAAAAAAATCTCTTTCAAAGTCAGATGTCGCTTTTTGTCTGAGCGTCGTATTCAATTGTATATAAGGCTTTAAGAATTGACTTTGATCAAAAGCTAAAACTCTGTGAATCTTTAATAGCACAAGTCCGTTTTTTAAACATTCTTTCAAATGTGTATAATGTATGACGTACTTGTATTTGTTATGCAAATTTGCAATAAGCTTTTCGCATTTGCCGTTTGGTGGAACATATTTTTCAGCTGCAAATGGAAAATCTGAGTGGTGATCATGAATATTTACAGGGTATTCAAGGTCGACTTCAAGTATGTAACCATGGACGCCGCTATCTGGTATAGATAAAATATCTGGCAAGTTTTGGACTTCCTCATCATTCAAAAAGGTAAAATTGCTGGTAGGGAGATATTTCATCATTGCAAAGCCATATAAATTTACGCAATCTAAATAAATAAGAAAAGAATCTGATTTGTTTACATCATAATCAGACAAATACACATTGTTCGCCTTAGCATGCCTAATACTGCATTGAGCTAGACCTCCCCTTATACCTTTCTCAAGCATTTGATACATTTCGACATCAGAAATCAAATCGAGTTCAATTTGCGTAAACATTAACATCGCTTCCCAACTCAGTGATGATGATGATACATAATGACAAGGATCTAAATTATAATAAGTCAGACTCATCGTTCTAAATTTTTCAAAAACATCGCACAACAATAAAACATCTGACTTTATATATAAGTCTGTGTACTCTCCTAAATCTTGTATTTGAAACTCTTTCCAAATTGATTGAGCATGTTTGTAATCATTTTCCGATATTTCTTCAGAAGTCAGTTTATTAAAGAAACAGCTTTTGTCAGGTAAATATTTATCGTTGTATCGTTCCAACGAATTAATATAATCATAGCAGTATACCCCTTTTTTTCGCAGTAAATTAAATAATTTTTCATCCGGGTAAAAAAAATATAAGTTTGCAAAGTCGTGGGGATGTAATGTATTTACTAGCATATCCAAGCTGCAACTTAAAAAATTGAAAGAATCGATAAATTTTAACTGCACTGAGTTCTTGGAGTCAATCGGTATAAACTTGGTGAAGGATATATATTTTTCATTTGTCTTTGGAATTAAATTGATACGACCGACTATACCTGACAGCTCGTTAATAAATAAATGACAGTCATAGCCAGAAAGATTATGGAATATTATTGGAATAAATGTACAGGTTGTAGCGTTTAAATTGCAAGAAACATGGCTTGGTCCGAGATAAGCACCGCTAAAATGATCGTGGTCAGCGCAAATTGTATCTTCACTTGCGAATGTATTTTTACACAGGTGGCAAATGGTGGCATTGTCATGTGATTCTTGCTCATTTTTAGTTAAAGGCAACATTTCCTTGTTAACTGACAATTCTTGATACAATTTCAACACATCATTAGAAAGAGTTTCGACAAATTTTTTAGCACAATTTGGGCCTCTATATGATACAAATTTGCTTAGATTAGGTTTAGATTTACAGCATATGTAATAAGCAAAGCAAGTAGCTTCATGTAATAGTACGTTTTCCGCATGCTCTGATTTACTTTTGTCAGAATATTCTTTAAGCAAACTTTCAAAATCACCATATATTACAATAGGAATTCTCCGCGTTCTTTCAACATGTGAAAATGATAACTTACTATCTGGTTCAGGTAAAACTGTTTTTACTCTGGCGCAGTTATGACTATTCAATTTCGGCTCCGTATCAAAATAAATGAAACACTCGTCACATAAAAATATTTTGCATTTATGTTTTGTAAGCTGTTTGCGTACAAGCCTGTCAAAGTTGTTTATTAAACAGTAATGATTTTTGGAATGACTTTGCAGGAGCAGTAAATTAACATGAGTAATTTTTCGTTTAGCAGTTTTGTACAGAGGCCCAGATACACTATTATTTTTTTCTAAGCCGTACACATTCAAAGAAATGTTAGGATTATTTTTTTCAAATATTTTAATATCGTCTAAACCAGCCGGAAACATCATTCCTGTCGTGTCCAAAATTTTCTCATAGTTCGGATATGATGACACTCTGTTTGGATTATTTTTCGCAGGATACATATGTGCAATAATGCTCCATAAGAAACATTTATCGTCATTTTTATTTTCAATGTTCAAACATGACTTCGTGTTTTGAATTTTCTGAGGTAGCTTTACGTACGAACCTGCTCGCAATGGATTGTACTTGTTAATATTAAGTTCTAAATGACTGACAGAGTCTATTGCCCAACCTGACTCTGACTGTTCAAATTCGGAAGCTTTTGTAACCAGTTTCTCAATACATTCTTGGTAAAATAGCGATAAATCAGAACTATGAAAAATATTTGAAAATGGCAAGCTAAACGACTTCAGCGACTTTTCATCATTTTTAGGTAAATAGTACGATGCAAACAGCTCCATGTTTATTTTTAAAGCATTATGGTGAGCCAATGATTTACGAATTAATTGCAACACTGTTAAAAGTGAGTTTTTTAAAAACTTTTCGGGTAATATGTTATTTGTAACAGGATTTATTCTATAACTCACGATTCTGCATTTAAATGCGCTAGCAATAATCTGTACATTCTGGAACTCTGAGTTTATAAGACAGTTTGATTTATGAATACTACTCTTTTTGTGTGACGAGATATGAGATACATTAATCCCGCATTTAGTACAAAACACCATATTGATTCCTCTTATTATCTCCGAATAAGTAATTTAGGTACCTAAGTAAATATTTTTTACTAAATTGCTTGTTAAATTGTCAGTTAATATCTTACTTTATTTAAATGTTTGATCAATATTCAATTCATCGAAAATAAGTATTATATCTATTCAATTGGTGATGTCAATTGGAAGTTTTGTAATTTTATAGTATTTTAATATTTCATTTTATAATATTTGCTATTCATAGTTGCTGAAAATAAAAACAAGTTAATTAAAATGCAATTGATAGATTTAATGATAAAAAGTAAAACCTTAGACACTATGTATAATTATGAATACAAAGATTATTATATATTTTAGTAAAAGTCAAGTTTATAAAACCAAAGAAAAACTTAGTATGATTATTGCGGTTTTGGGTACATAATCGGCTGGATCGATTTAAACTCTTGTTTGCCTGCTTGTACGAGGCTCTGCAAGGCCCGCCAGACACCCGTATTGTTGTCTGTGCTCAGCTTTAAGGTGACAAGCGCCTGCTTCCAGCGCTCGATGTTTTGCTGGCGCTCTACCTCTGCCGAGTTGTAGACGCGTAGCTCCAAATAAAACTCGCCGACTCGAAGCAGGTCCCGTTGCGTGGTGTACCCGCTTGATCCGCGCTGCGAAAAGAAGCTCTGCAAAGTTGCCGCTCTTATAGGCTTCAACTTGCTCTCGCCAACCTCCTTCTGAAAAACAATTATTTTAAATAACTAAAAAATACTAACAATCACATTGAGAAAAACTAATCCTAACCTTAACACTACAAAAAGCGAACGCTCACACAAATCTCTATCAACCTGTCTTTTTGCTCGCTTTTTCACAGGTTGAACCGATCTTGATTGTTCGACGCATACGTATAAAGGACATACAACACATTTTAATGCAATATACTGTAATTCCCGAACGAAACCGTTGGTTAAAAGTTAGCATAAATTATATTATCGTATCGAGATTGATAACATTAGAAACTACAACAAAGTGCATGATGAGGCACTTTTAAAATATTGTAGAAAATAATAATACTTATGTATATCGCACACTTTAAAAAGGCTTTGAAAGTATCTTACTTGGGTAACTGAAGATTGACCCGGAGGCAAGTCGTCGTCCGAGTCCGAGCCGAAGAGATCAGTAGGCATCGAAGGCTTCTTTTTTTTCGATGCTGTAGACCCTCCAGCGCTGCCCGCTCGTTTTTTCGCCACACCGCCTTCTTTTTTCTTTTCTCGAGCTTTTGTGGTCTTGGTCGCGGGCGCAGCAGTAGGTGCAGAGTCAACTTCTGCCGACTCTGAGTCAGTTTCGTCTGCCCAAAAAGGATTTTGAGACCAACCCGGCCTGAAAATATAAGATTATTAAATTAGATTTATAATGTGCTGCGCTAATAGGATGTAAGATCTAGGAATGCATGGATTAAAAATTAAGTAAAATTTCGTAAGACCGATTGGCCAACCCTAGTGTCAGTTTTTTTTCGGCCGCTCAAAAAAAACCGTTGACATGGCCTTCGAGACCGTACAAAAAATTGAGAACAAATAGAATAAAGGAGGATCCCTATCACTAAATAATTAATTAATAATATACCCAAATTTCAAGGTCCTAAGTAATTTTAGATCTGTTGAAAAAAAAAAAGCCCTTAAAATTGGGTCTGTACAGGCTAATTCCGAAGCCTATAGCCCAATTCTGTCGGCTTTAGGCCGCTATAACCTAAAATTAAATAATTTAGATATATAGATTCTATAATAATTGTCAAAAATGATTGTAAGAGTGGAGGAAGGTATAAAAATGTAATTAAAGTTCAAACAAAATTATACATTTAAAAATAAGTTAACAAGAAAACTAACTAACTACTTACTAACTAAAGATAAGTAGTACTTACATACTTATTGATTTCCTCGAGTATTTCCACAAAACTTCACTTGCACCGTCACGGTCTTCAATCACATTTGTCTGATAATTAATGCATAAAGCCGCTCCTATTTATAGCCTCAGCTTATAAAGATGCATCCACAATGTAAGTTCCATGTAATTTTAAAGATGAGTTAATTATATTTAAAAAAAAAAAAATTCAAAGGAATATGTACTCTATGTATAAACCTTATAAAGTATTTTATTATCTTGTCTGCACAGGTTATGAGGAAAGGGTATACTAAAGCCGAATGAAGGTCATATTACTCATCATTATGAACAACTTTGTTAGGGGCCTGCCTGGAATATCGAATGAATATCAGCTGTTCTATACATTTTGGCGAACTTAATTGACATTTGCTACGGAACAGTCGTCTTTTCTTTTTTTTTTTCACTCGAGTTTAGGTTTGGACCTAGTAAACATTAAATAATGATAAGTACTTATGAGCACCTTCGGTTTAGCCACCATAATATATGAACCAATTTGAACGAGTCCTAACATTTGCAATTGTATGCCTTAAATGCTGACTGACGATATTCTATCAAAGCACTCCGCGCAACACGAGATGAAATTCTTATAAGGAATCGGCATGTACTTATTACCCGAGTGAGTCGGATCGAAAAGAAGTTCATGTTTTTTTTTTGGGTATTTTTTTTATACTTGCAGCTCTTGCGGTTACACCCGATATCCTACAGGAGCATGTTTCTTGGAAAAAAGTTTCACATAATATTATGCCAATCTGACGTGTGTTCGTAATTTTGTCTGCATTTTTTGTGTGTTACTTTAAATATGTGTATGTATGCATGTATAAATATGTATAAACCGTGATATATGTATAAACCAAGCAAATCTTGTTTTTTTTTTTTTTATTTCACTAATCATATTATTAGTTTAGATGAAAAAAAGGAAATGACAAAAGATGTGAAAGAACTTTGGCAAAAAAAAATATATATGCCAAGTGGGTATCAATACACATTTGTGCTTATTTATATTTGAGTATGTTGTGAAACTAGTACCTACCTAGTTAAAAAATATATATATTGGTAACGATTTGTCATTTCGTCGGTTAAAAATGGTTATGTGAAAATAAATGTTTTTAAACAAATAGGCTATCTTTTATTTAAATGTTCTATAATAAATGACAAACTAGTTATTTTAACACTTTTTAAGAGTTCCGTACAAAAAGGGTTAAATGAGAAAAATGCCTTGTATGTCCAAATTACATTAGTTTTGTAAAAGTTTGAAAGGATATAATATCAAAAAATTAAAACAATATGCATAATTGGCTAACCTATCTATCGACCGCTGTTCAGTAATACAATACAATACCGTGATAAAGTCTCGAAATGAAAATCGTATCAGCTAACTGCATTGCATGCGTTAATACTGAACAGACTCGCTAAAGAAGCAGTCTGAACCTGCTGATAAACAAGCGTTCAGTAAAGTAACTGGCCGCGAATCGCCTAATAGCAGCCGTTGTGGGGGATTGGGGGTTCTGCATCACATAGCTCGAGCGAAGCGAGAGATATGTGATGCAGAACCCCCAATTCCACACTACTCATATCCACCACGTTGGCAATTTCGGGTTGACGGATTCACATCCGCCATTGAATTCCTACTTCGGACATTATGCAGGGTTCCTCACGATTTTTTCCTTCACCGAAAAGCAAGTGGTATACACATTAACTCCAAAGAGCCCATTGGTGCGGGCCCGCGCGGTATCGCCATTTCAAGTCGAGCGGTCTCCCCCGATTAAGCTATGTACCGGCTTTTTTACCGGCTACCACGGCTTTAAAACCCGCATATATAGCTCTAAATACTACCATCTCTCTAGTAGGTGAGAGGAAGAGGCTTGGATGTTGGATGAATAATTCTTACCTACCGACTATCCTCAGTATTGACAGGAGAGACAAAAAATCCTTGTCAAGGATTGTTTGCCAAGGTAAAGTGGTGGTAAAAATGTAGTTATAATAGCTTACTCGTCAAAAGCTTCCCTGCCGGCTTTCTGGACACCTTGAAGAGCCTCGACCTCGTCCTACAAAAATTACATAAAAATTTAATACTTACATACTTACTGCGTTGAGAATCACAGATACAATGCTAACAAACTTTTTCCTATGCATAGCATGGGAGTAACTTAGATTTTAATTAGAGCGCCACCATCGCTATTTCTGATCAAAGTATAATTAGTAAGCAGAATAATAGCGTAAGCGACTAAGCAGTGAAGGGTCGCTTACTTATTATAAACATTATTATATTTTTAAACCTCTCACAGCAAATTTTGGAACTAAAAATTTCGCATTAATTTTATTATTATTTTAAATAAGATGATGAATCGAAGATAAGTCAGTGCTCCAAACTCATTCACCTAAGGCATGTGACATTTTGGCCTACTTCATACAAGGAAATATGGGGAATTTGTACCACTAGGCCTGCGTATGGCAAATGTCCTAAGCCTTTACCTACTTACAGTACTTAATTACGTAATGGGCGATTTTAAGAGGGGCAATAAAAAAAAGGAGCTGATTTTTATTTTCTTCTTAGTTATTGGCATCGCTCGTTGTGCATTCTGCCAGTGTCAAATGTATGAATTTTCAAGTTTTTATATTAAATCAAGTCAAATATGTCATGAAATCACAGTTAGTCACACGAAATTAGTCATAGTCAAGTCTAAGTCATGCCCTAGTAAAGTTGTGGTGACTTTACTATGAGCTTCTACGGAGTTTTAAAAACAACACGAAAAGACATGCTTCACCACATTATATCACTTGCCCACAGTCGTGCTTGTAATTCAACACTCAATGAATAAAACACCACCATTTATAATAATTAATTCACGAAACAATATAAGTTTAAGAAAATAATAGAATACAACGACATGATTTTTCCGTGTTCCCGCCAAAACTCCAAGAAGATGGGGCTGACCAGACGTGTCCGTAATTGTCAAGTTTTTTGATTTATTTTAGTGCCACAGATCAAAAAAATGATGCTGTTTTTGACTGGCACGTATAGTCAGCGCTGCCTATCGAGTTGAAGAGAACTACATTTTATTTTTTATCTACCGTACAGAAAATCGCCCATTGGGTGATATACGGTATAAATTATTTCTATTATTTCTGTAAAATTATTTCTTACCGTGAAAAAAAATGTTTCGTTCTTGAATAAGAGGCAGTTCTCATGATGAATCACGAGGTCATGCTCATCTCTCGGACACTCGCATTGAGGGCTGAGGGTTGACTCTACGGTTGACGTCTCCTCCGTACAAACACACGTTATCCTAGACCCTGTTTCAGACATTATAAAAACTTTAAAAAAATATCACAAACCAAGTAGAATTATGGACAAAATATTTCTCAATATAATTTTTCTTCATTCGAAAAACTTCAAAAAGACATTACGATGGCGTCGTTTGTTGCCAAGCGAAGTCAACAAACAACATAAATGGTTTAAATACTTTTTGGTTGCTAGGATGCATAAAAGTTTGTTAAACCATTGATAAAAATCTTTTTGTTTGGTCAATGTGTGACATATTTTAAGTGTCACAGTAAATAATGGCATGTTTTTGGATGGTTTTTGGCATAGAGTAAAATACATATAACATCATTGGTTTTTGGCGAGAACACGGAAAAATCATGTCGCTGCATTCAATTATTTTCTACTTGTGTTTTTTCGCTAATTAATGATTAAAAATAGTAGTGTTTTATTCATTGAGTGTTGAATTACACGCACGAGTGTGGGCAAGTGATATAATGTGGTGAAACGGGTCTTTATGTGTTGTTTTCAAAACTCCGTAAAAGCTCATAGTAAAGTAACCACAGCTTTACTAGGACATGACTTGGACTTGATTATGACTAATTTCATGTGACTAGCTGTGATTTCATGACTTAATTTGACTTCATGATACTATTATTTGAAAATTCATAAACTTGACACTGGCAGAATGCATAAAGTGCGATGCCAATAACTAAGAGGAAAAAAAATGGCTTTTCGTTGTCATGGAAACAAAATTGTAAGCAAATACGCAAGTTTTTTTTATGAAACGGCCACGATCTTAAATGTTACACAATATAAGATCATTGTATAGTGTTTATTTAGAGGAATAATTTATTCCCCTTGGGTCTCTTAGAAAGGCAGCAGAAAGGTGACAAAAAAAGTATTTGCGCGATAACTACTTTTGAAGTCATGGTGAGTTTATCTTATGATCAAATGATTACAGTTACAACTGAAAAGGCTTAATTGAAAATCCTTGTTTTCTTGTAGATTCTTTCGCGATCAAAGCCAGCGACAGACAGCAGAACGAATGCAGGGAGTTCAGCAAAGAAGAACTTCCCCGAACTGGAAGATTTCATCATGAAAAGAGATTACGTTGGGGCTCTCACTCTACTTGAGGTGAACCGCTCTTAATTTTATACATCGCTAAATGTTATTAAATTATGTAAGGTTCAACGGAAATGATCTGAAAGGTCGATTTTTGAATGACGGTTAGAATCAGTTCTAAGCTTACCGTGGTTTTAAACGTAAATGCAGGTTCTTTGATCCAGTACAACATCTTATACGACTTTTTGAGGGTTGTTGATTCAGTGAAATTGACAATCTTTTCCACAGTTCCTAAAGCACGCTGGCAACACAGACGTGTGGGTGGAGGTGTGGGCCGCTTGGAGCTGGTTTCACCTGGGCGAGTACCGCCGCGCGCTCGACTTGTATCTGGAGATCAGTGCGCGGGACTCGCTCGACCCGAGGGTCCAGGACTCGCTGGCTTTGGATGTCGCCGTCTGCTACTTCTATCTAGGTCTGGACCTTGAATAATTAACGTGGCGTATTTAAGGATCGACAAGTTGACGGCTCGAACTCATCGGTGGGCGCGGCTAAAAAGCATGCTCTTTTCATCAAACAAACTGTGGGAAAGGGAGAAAGAAAGATAAATGAGCGCGCAATTTTTTTTTGTCGAATTTTGGCTGCAGTAATGTGGTTGAATAAACTCTGAGTTAATTTATTCCAACTTAAGTTATTTGAAATGTTTATGGTAGTCCATAAACAGTATAGTAACAGTATAGTTTAGTAACTATGCCGCTAGATAAATTATTTTAGAGTTTTCGTATTCCTTATGTTATTTATTTACGTCCAATGTGGCGTTAAAATTGAGCTAAAATGTTTCCTGGCTCATAACTTTCATGTTTATAATTTTTTTACTTTCGTAATAATTTACAATCCTAGATAATAAAGAGATTAATCGATATAATACTTAGTTAGTACTTACTTATTAATACTTGTTTGGACCTACAAAATTACATAGTGGAGTAGTAATACTACCGCGGTTCTATGGAGAAGTGACCAACTTGTCTACTCTTAAGTACAGAATCACTGGAGGACGGGCAGCAGCGTCCTCTCGGTTAAATGAGATAGAACCATACACAATTTTAGGTAAAAAAAAATGCGCATGATTTTTTTCTTTTGCAGGAATGTACAAGGAATCTCAAGATGCCGTTGATACAGCTCCAAAATGTGCCTTAAAGGTAAAACTTAAACCTGATATGTTAGTCAGGACATAATATGATCAGCGTAGTTGCCGTAGCAGGTACATAGTAGTTACCATGGCCAAATCAGCGTAATTACCACTTTTTTCCGTAGCCATAATTACAAACTGACTATTAGAGACTCCATTGTTTCCCAGAACAGGTTACTGTTCCACCTGTCCCACAAGTCGGGCGATGAGGAGTCCCTGATGAAGGCGCACGCGGCGCTCCGTGATGTCCATGAAGACCAGCTTAGCTTGGCCGCGGTCCACTACCTGCGAGCGCACTACCAGGAGGCCATCGACGTTTATAAGAAGCTTCTGCTTGAAAGACGGTATTTTGAATTGATTAATGCAGATTTGACACTGAAGAGAGAAGTGAATAGAACGGAAATGTGTCGGGCCGTGCTAGCCGGCATTAAGTGCCGTGAATGACAATTCTACCAATATACATGTTTTTAGACTGAGAATACTCAAAAAGACAATGTATGTAGACGCGTAGGAAACCAAACCACATTGCATCGTAATTAGATAAATTTTTAATCTGTTACGAAATGTCATTTCGCGTGTTTTACTTCAAATGCGCGACCAATGATTGGCATTATTTCGTCGTAGTTTCTATACAATTATGTGTGAAACTGGCGACAGCGGTTTTCCATAAAATTGCTTTACAACATGGTTTTGACAGCCGTTTTACCTAAGGTAGATAGGGCTTTCGCTTTCCTGTGAGATTTGATACCTTACAATTATGCTTGGTAACAAAATATCTGATACTGCGGTGGTAACCCAGGCGAACTGCAAAAAAAAAAAAGAAGAACCAACTCTAGCAGTACTATTTCACAGCACTATTTAGCTTTTTTTGTGTTTTTTTTTTAATCAAATTATTTCGATATTTTTACCTTATTGTAATGCTATGTTCATGTACGTTTGAAATAAAAATAAATAAACAGTATGCTATCGCTTTCATTTTCAAATTAATAATGTTTTAAAAAAACATCATTTGTTTTTTGTTTGGGCAATTTTGCCTAACGTAGCATAATATTTTATTACTACACTAGCCATAATTATTTACGTAAGGTATTCCTTGGTTCTTCAATGAGTCCTGTCATAAATTTTGTCACTCAGTGTCGTGAGAGGCGCTTTCGAGACGGTCACTTAGAATGCGCGGGAAATACCTGGCGCCGGCGGCGCGGGCAGTGATTGAATATCCCCTGAGAGCTACAATGTTTATATGCTATTGGGTTATGATAGGAATCTATAACCCTGCAGCGTAAAAAAAACACCATGAACTCAAGCCTATAATGCGTCAACTGTAATCATATTTTTACAGATACAAAAGATATAATGAAAAAGACGACATGGATTGGGTCAAAGCTTTAGTGCACACTTCAGGGTAACATTTGATGAAGTCTTAGCTCAATTTACTATGTGTAACTGTTGTACCTAACAGTAGGAACCTATTGCAAATACTTACCTAAACAAATTTAATCAGTTAGATATTTGCATAATCAGCCTTACTTATACTTAGTCCTCTCACAAACATCTCACAAGCATCTTCCAAGTTCAGCAGAGGTATTCTCAACTCAATCAGAAAGCATTCGGATCCACATTATCCGTCCCCCATCCGTCCGTCCGTCCGTCATCTACATTCAGGATTCAGCGTCTGTCAAGACGGATAATGTGGATCTGAACGGAAACCTTTCCGATTGAGTTGTGAATACCCCTGCAGTAGTTACTCATAGTCTCATAGTTATAGTCATAAGGTAAATGTATTTATTAGGTTATTTCTATAGTGTAGGACGTATCCACTTATTAATCGTTTCTATTTTTTTCTGACTGTACTCGAATATGATGAAATGCGACTCTCAAGTGACGCTGTCTTAGCAAACAAACAGGCGCTAAGGCACAGAAGAAATAATAGTACTACGTAGCTAAGGCAGGCGCAGGGGGTTTCTGATTTATCTAGATGAGTACCTAGAAAACGTGTTACTATCATAATAGGCTAGATGACTGGTTCTTTTTTATTGTCTTATTAAAATGTGGCCCATAAATATAGCTGATTAATGAAAAGAAAATGAAAATCTGGTACTAATATGGATTTTAGTATCACGCTAGACAGAGAGGGGAAACAGCAAATCGTGACGTAATTTTTTGTTTTGTGGGAAAGACAGAGTTAAATTGTCTCTAACAAAAACTTTAAACGCTCATATATCTGAACATTATTAACCGATTTTTTTTTTTTTTTCAATAAACATATTATATGTACTTAAATTCTTCATCAAAGCTATTGGTTTCAACTATATAAACATCAGTCATCTACCCTATTCTTATGGCTTCAGCAATCGAGTAACAGTCAGGTAACATTGTGACTGTTTGAGAATTTTAAATAAAAAGTTGGCCCATCGAGTAACAGTGTGACAGTTGAGGGTCTTACTCGTTGGGAACTAAACTACAATACATAAAAAAGACTTTAGCTTTGTTCTCGCCGCGTAACCTTGTGCTGGTATGTTGTAGGACGTACATGGCGCTGAACGTGTACGTAGCTCTGTGCTACTACAAGTTGGACTACTACGACGTGTCGCAGGAGGTTCTGGGAGTTTACCTCGCCCAGCATCCTGCCTCCGCCGTCGCGGCCAACTTGAAGGCTTGCAACCTGTTCAGGTGATAATATGTATTATCCCACTTTTAGCTATTTAAACAACGGCACCGTAAAAGTAAAAACGTAATTTATGATGATTGGCTCGATAGAAAGTCTTATCATAGATAACACTGAAAAATGTGTTTTGCGAGGCCTACTAGGAGATTTCTAGTCGGCAGGACTATCATCAGATAGTTAAATTCTTAATAGAAAAAAAAACGATATTTTATTTTTCTTTCCTTTCAGATTGTACAACGGCAAAGCTGCCGAAAACGAACTGAAGCAGATATCTTCAGACCAGCACACTTTTGGCCAGGACTTGGTGAAACATAATTTAGTCGTGTTCAGGAATGGAGAAGGTGCCTTGAAGGTACTTTTCTTATTCATCAGTCAAGTGTTCTTGACGGAACAGCATACAACTGCGTCAGTTTTATTTTATTTTTTATATACAATCATGTGACGAGACGAGCAAAACATTTGCCTGGTGGTAAGCGTCACGCCTGCTCATAACAGTAGCAGTGCCAGAATTGTAACAATCCTGCGCCACACTGTACTGCGCTCATCACCATGAGATATTAGACGTTAAATCTCATCATACCCAGTAATTTCTCTGGTAACATTGCCCTTCAAACTGACACTGAACTGGGTGACACAGTAACGCTTGCACACTACTGCTTGGCAGTAGAATAATTGGTAAAGGTGTGGTACTTCCTCAGGCGGACTCTGCAGTAGAGTCTTACCACTACTAAAAATGAACGTAATGTTTCTTTGATCGATGCTTAGGACCTTAAATTTTGCCGGAACACGAGGTAGCCTATGTCGCTTATTTCTATTGTGTACTTATCTATATTTTCTTCTACGTCGATGTGGTGCAACCTCTGCCACAATGTCACTTACCATCAGCTGCCATCAAGCAAGCCAGTGGTCTATCGTAGATCTATTTCTAAATAAAAAATAGCAACCTTGAAAAATGGGCCAAGTGATCACGCAATGGAAACCTATCTGAAAATGAAGGAAGGACCCAAGGTCAATTAAATTTTGACGCGATGACCTTGATGGGACTTGGGTATGTCCTAAAACTGCAACCAGAGTCACCGGAGGACGGGTAGCAGCGTCTTCTCCGTTAACGGTGGCGAGCATTCTGCGATCCCCAAGCCGCCTGCCAAGCGTGGGGATTATGGCAACACTTACCTATTAAGGGGGAGGCCGTCGTCCCGCAATGGACGTTTTCGGGCTGATGGGTGGGTGGCTGATTACCTTGATGGGTTCCAGGTAGGCTAGTGGTATTTAGCGCGTTACCGCAATATCTAAAAGATGAGTGAAAGCTTTGCCAAGCAGTGGGATAGGATAGATAGATAGATAGATAGATAAAAACTCTAGGATAGCATAGGTTAGCAGCTCCACAAACTTAACGCACGATTTCTAAAGAGTCTTTATTTATTTTAATCACTTTTGAGTGAGTCAATCACATTTGAGACAACCTCTCAAATGGTCTTAACTGTTCTGTATGTATCCAGGTATTGCCAGAACTGGTAGACGTAGTACCAGAAGCTCGGCTCAATCTGGCCGGATACAGGTTGCGCAGCCGCGAACCCATGGAAGCCAGGGATCTACTAGAGCCTCTCCAGCCGACCTCGCCCTTACACTACATACTGCGGGCCGTGGTGGCTGTGCGAATCTATAATGAAACTGGGGATGTTAGTATCTAGGAATAAAATCTAGTTACACAAAAAATAAGGTCCATTTTTGTGATTGCATTCCAAATTGCTCTTAATTCTACTAATATTATAACCGCGAAAGTTTGTCGGTGTGTGTGTATGTTTTGATTACTCCTTCAACCTGAAATGGCTGAACGGATTTGGATGAAATTTGGTATAGATGTAGCTTACACCTTGTAATAAAACATAGGCGACTTTTTATCCCAAGAATTGCGGGTGAAACCGTGGGGCACAGCTTTTTTTAATTATTTATAGGCTTGCGTTTGACTGCCATCTCGTCTGATGTTACACGAAGATGCAGCCTACGATGGAGCACGCTTCCCTAGATGAAACCGATAACACCGCACTGCGTTGTAACTAAATAAATGACCTCAAACTCTATGTCATCATCATCCTGGTCCACCATCAAATTATTTTACATCAAAATGTACGTAGGCAACAGAACTACTCATTAGTACTGGATTAAATTGACACATTGAAATATATTAGTAGGGTATATCTATGAAAATTTATGGGGGTTCCACTATTGAAAATAGTTCTAAATAAGTAATTACAAACCCGGTAGTGCGTCAGAGGAAAACAAATTCAAATCAGATGAAATTCAGCCACTGCCGTGATTTCCACAGTTTTGTCAGGAGAGCAAAAAAGTTTTCGATTTAGGAGATTTTTGCTAGAAAAAAAGTACAACGTGTAAAAAAAGGTTCAACAATACGGGAGGTTATGTATGTAATCATCATTATGAACAACTTTTACTATGAAGCCAACCCTGAAATCACGAAAAAAAAACAGCTGTTCCATACAAAAAGGTTCATCGATCTTGGACAAAATATATGGAACAGCTGGCTTTTTTTCGCGATTTCAAGGTTGGCCCCATAGTAAAAGTTATTTATAATGATAATTACATACATGCCCTTTCGTATTGTGAACCTTTTTTTACACATTGTATTAATACTTACTAGTTTCCATCGTCTATAAGATAAATATAAAATTGTGGTATTTCCATTGATCAAGTTCCCTTTGAAATGGATTTATTATTATCGTTATCATGATTTGCTTACCAAGATAAAACAGAATTCCTGCTTCCGAATGGTTCCCCCAGGAAGAACAAATGAAACTAGCTCAGCAAAGCTTCCACCTGGTTGGCAGTTCTGCGTCGGAATGCGACACCATCCCTGGACGGCAATGCATGTCTTCCTCCTATTTCTTGGCGGGACATTTCGAAGAAGTGCTCGTTTACCTCAACTCTATCAAGAGCTTCTTTGTCAACGATGACACATTCAACTTTAACTATGCTCAGGTGAGTTGGAACTAGTACAAGTGGAGGTGAGTTGGAGTGTAGTAGTAGGACAGGGTGCAATTAGCGCATCGCAGTGTTTCTCTGTCAGATAAACACTTCTCATCTCATCTTCATCAGCGAGAAGACGTCCACTGTTGGACGAAGGCTTCCCTCTTATAGGTGTTACCATAATCCCCACGTTTGGCAGGTGGCTTGGGGATCGCAGAATGCTCACCACCGTTAACCGAGAGGACGCTGTTGCTCGTCCTTCAATGGTCCTGGATGCAGGCTTGGGACATACCCAGGTCCGAGAAATGCGATGCGCTAATTGCACTGAAACTCTTAAGATCCATTCGCTTTAAAATAATTCTAACGCATTGCATAGTGTATTGTTTCTTTCTTTATTCAAAAGAATAGAATTTTGAAAGCTCAGTTGGTAGCACGTCTGCCCTCAGAGCTGTAGGGCGTGGGTTCGATCCCCACCCAGGGCAAACATTTATGTGACGAACATAAAATGTTTGTTCTGTGTGTGGGTGTAGTTTGTAATATAAGTATGTATTTACAAAAAAAAGTATATAAGTATTCTATCAGCTATCTAGATTCCATATTACAAGCTTTGCTTAGTTTGGGCTAGATGGCGCTGTGTGAATAATGTACACCGAAATTTAATTAAAAAAAAAAAATACAGGAAACCTGTTCTTCCCCAAGTGGACTCTCCAAGGGTCACAATACCATGACTGTGTACTTTTTTCTAGGCAAAAGTAGCAACAGGCTTCTACCGTGAGGCGGAAGAAGCTCTACTGAGCGTTCAGGATGAGAATATGCGTTCCACCTTCACGTTCCTGGCGTGCCTGTGCCGCTGCCACGTCATGAACAAGGAGGCGCAGCTGGCGTGGGAAATATGCGTCAAGGTTATCTCGTGTTCAACCCTTTCATCGCCAGGCTTTTTTTAGCTTTGGCAAAATATTTGAGGCGAAAACCCGATTGCTCGTATGTTTGTTGTTATTGTTTTTAATATTTCCTGGCCATGGATACTAGTCCTTCAGCCGAATTCATATTTCTTCATCGATCCTTCTTTCTCCAGTTAAATAAGTCGTAGTCACAGTCCAAGTCACACACAGTAAGTCACAGTCAAGTCCAATCATACTCTAGTAAAGTCGTGGCAACTTTACTACAAGCTTCTTCGGAGTTTTGGAATCAACACGAAAAGACACGTTTCACTACATTATATCACTTGCCCACACTCTTGCTCGTAAATCAGCACTTAATGAGAAAAAAACCACCATTTTTTGCATTAACTCTCGAAAAAACACAAGTTTTGAAAAATAATACAATGCAGCGACATGATTTTCTCGCGTTCCCGCCAAACCTCCTATTGCTCGTATGCAGGTTCAAGTCTTGCCAGACGACTTAATTTTTCCTACTTTCTATGGTATGCATTCATTTTTTTGTTAACTGGGTAGTTTTTCGCAAAGTTTTCGTATCTTTATCTTTACTTCCACCTTACACTCGGCATGATCTTTCATGTAGGCATTGTTTCTCATGTCAAGTCAAGTCTACGTGTGTGGCGCCTGGTGTATTTTGCAGTGTGAACCTTAAATTCTCACCTTAAGTTATAATTTATTTAAATAGCAATAAATACACTACTATATTCACATACAGCGCGCTATATTCTTTGCTTATTGTCATCGAAGACGATGGCAATAAATTTTATTGACAGTCCGTAGGTACCCCCGACAGCTTCGCTCTGCTACAGTTGGTAGCAAACGACAGCTACAGGATGGGTCAGTTTCTGGTAGCAGCCAAGGCCTTCCACATGCTAGACAGGTATGTAATTAACAGCTTTCAATTTAGGTTTACTAAAAGTGACCCACAGTTGCACTCACGATGAATAATGTGGTAAATTTCTTTGATGACGATGACAACAAAATGTAGCCTATTCCTTGCTAAATATCATAGGTATACATGTAGCAAAGTTTGTCGGTATGTGTGTGCTCGTTACCCCTTCACGCCAGTCACCCGCCAAGCAGTAGTGTGCAAACATTATCTACTATGTTTCGGTTTGAAGGGCAATGATACCTGAGAATAGAATTTGTTTGGAACCGTAGTATCTGGCGTCATTTGCCACTATAGTGCGCTCTCTGTGTAACAAAAGTAATTTTTTTATAACTTCTTTATTTTTGAAAATGTTAAAATTTTGGTTTCGACGATTGACTTTGTTGCAAGTCAGCTTTTTTGTAAGTTGATAAAAAAGACTTGAATAGTAATCGCCACGCAAGTTGTCAAAAAGTGGGGATGCGCAGAAATAAAAAATAATTACTTGTCATTAAACTTGCCAAATATACTGCACGGAAGTGTACACCACAGAAAAGCGAAGGCCCTACCTCTTCTCTCTTCAGTGGTGTACACGACGTACCCAGGGCCGTGAACTGCTTATAGCGGGACCGAATAGGTTCAGCTGCCGACACTGCGCGACCGCAACCTTATTGCGAGGCAATAAAATTCACAGTCGCGCAGCGTCGGCAGCTGAGCGTATTCGGTCCCGGAATAAGCGCTCATGGTACGGCCCCTGCGCAGGCTCACATGCCGACAATTTGACAACTTGTTTGGCGGCTACTGTATATTCCATATTGCAGAATGGAAGGTGGACCGGAAATGTGGGAGGGGCTCCGCGGTGCAGTGTGCGGGTGCGCGCAGGCCGCCGCCGCCGCCAGGCCGGGCTCCGCTGCGGACCTGCGGGACGCGCTGGCGCTGCTGCGCGGGCCGAGGGCGCACCCGCGGGCTGACCACATAGTGCGCCCCATCACCAGGTGGTGCCAGCAGAACAGAATACCAGTGTAATTGGATTCATTTAGTTATACGCGTATACGTGTTTCATTCTGATAAATGATACAAAAAAAGATAGATAATGGAATAAAATAATTTTACTGCCAAAAACACACAAAAGCATGACAAAAAATTAAACAATAGCCAATTCCGTATAACATTATCAACCCGAAAGACGTCCACTTACTTACGTCCTTTAATATAAGGGGCAAACCTTAATCCCTTTGGGGTCGCCATAATCTCCAAGCTTGGCAGGCGGCTTGGGGATCTCAGATCTCACCACCGTTAACTAAAAGGACGCTGCTGCCCGTCCTCCGGTGGGTCTGGTTGCAGTTTAAGGACATACCCAGGTCCAATAATAATTCATTCAATTATCAACCTTATCGATATTTACGGAGTAGGTAAAAGAAAATAAAAATATTAAAAGAAGCTCGACACAATGATTGTTTTGAATTTGATTTTTGTCTTATTAGTTTTCAAGCTTGTCGCTAGCTAGGACTAGCTTTGGAATAGTTAATCCGTCTATTGTCTTTATCTACTCATTTAAATGAAAGGAAAAGACAAAAGTCGATCGACGGAACTATTCCGGGGCTAATCGAAGTTGTTTAATTTAATGTGTAACTGGTTAAGGTCATTGATTAAATGGTGTATGTGTAAAAATTTAAAATATCATAATATGCACTTACAATGTGCCAATAAGTTGTGGTCTCATAAATGGGTTAGTTTCTTAAGGCCGGGTATTCCACGTTTCAAGCAGTTTTTTTTTTTATGAGATCAATCATTAGTCTAAAGCTGTATCAGGTAGGGTCACATTTAGCCGTGGAGCACACGCTCCCCGTGACGGAGTCCGGATGGGACTAGCGCTGTCGAGGTCGCGGGGGAATGCGCAAGCGTGCCCACTGCCTTGACGCTGAGCGCCGAGATGGAACACCCCAGGGTTTTTGGTGGGTAGGCCGCCATGCTGGCGGAGAGTCCCACATAACCACTGGCTCCCCCCGGAGCCAGTGATATCCATTAAGGATTTTCCCTGGGAAAAAAAAAAGAAAAAAGGGTCACATTTAGCGGAGCAAAAATATGGCGGTTACGCAGATTCGTTCGTATCAAACTTCGATTTTTGAAGATTATCTCAGATTACTTGAAAAGTATAGAAATTAAAAACTTTTGAACCACAGTATGCTCTCCAAAATACTATTAACTTATAATACATATTTTTTGAATGTGACTATTTGCTGTAATTAGGACATAATACTGAAAATGGTTTAAAAATAGATACTGTTTCAGTATTTTTTTCTATCGAGGAAAGTATAATCAATCTTGTTTTCAACCACAAAAGTTACTAAGACGGATGTTCTTCTGTAACATTTTGTATTTTTGGGCTTTAAATATAGTAATTTGAATAAATTTTTTTTTTTTTTGCGAGGGGCAAATTTGGGAAATCCAAGCCTTAACTAAAATTCAATTATGTTGTTATTTTTAATTAGAAGTAGTAAACATAGCAAGCCGTGTCCCTTAACCTATATTAAAATTGCATATGGGCACGAGAGACGGCCGGAAAAGAGCTGGTTTTCAACCAATAACCAACGAAACTAAATTTAAATTAAATTCTGCCATATTTGCGCGGAAATTGCACAACGTCTCCGATGCGAGAGTGGTTTTTCCTTCGCCAAATGTAGTTTCCGTTCGTATTCGTATGTTGAATATGTATAGATCCGCAAATAAATTAATATGCTTATAGTTTATTTCTTAACTCTGCGTATGTTCCGTAAATATACTTTCTAAGATCATCAGTGACGCAGGTAGGGAGCAACAGGTCAGCAACATCAAGTAAATTTTAGTAGCAGATATTCATTTACTAATAACACGACCAAAAAAGCCCTGGTGGCCTTAAAGTAGTGGTACTTTAATGGAGAGACCGCTAGGCTCGGGGTAGTGAGGTCTTGAGTTCAAAACCCCAGACCCGTGCCATTGAGCTCTTTGGAGATTATGTACGGATTTTCATACCATTTACATAATATTACATTTACCATTTATTTATTTTTTTGCTCATTTTTATTTATGAGTTAAGTAAGCTGTAAAATGATCTGTATAATATAAAACAAAAAAAAAACATCCCATATACAGAAAAAGATACCCAGAGATAAAATAAGTTATCATACAACATTTTCAAGCTCATCACACAAGTAGAGTTATTGTAATTTAGTATTAAAATATAGTCTGATATGTATTTCGCGTTATTCAATTTACTTAGGCCAGGCCTGTGTCACTCCGCGTGTAGGTATTAAAAACATACCTACGGGCGGCGGCCATTGCGCAAGGGCCAATCTAGTAGGCTCGGCTCGGCGGCTCTTTCAATACGTATAACCATGTATAACTTATTATGAACCGTAGTATAGTGAATTAAGGCCCATATTCCTTCAAAAAGAAATTGGTAGGTATGTAAATGAACACGTGCTCGACTGGACCGCGAGCTAAATTAAATCATATTGTTTATCAGTTTGAGTCATATTTCTTTGAAAACCATTGCGAAGTAAAGCTTCTGTTATAAGTTATTATTCTGTGCTTAGGCGTACATTTTTGAACATTATTGCTACGTAGTAATCGTTTTCCTACCTAGCCTCTGTCAGCAGTCTGCCCTTTAGAGACAGGCGCACCTATTGACCTACTGGCTCTATCAAAAGTTAAACGTGTCGTTTATTCGCGGAAATGTAGTTAAAATTCTTAGTCATTATAATTTAACCGTTTTTTCGTTATTACTTGGAATAAAAATGGGATTACAGTTCTATTATCATTTACGGGATATTTACCGTGATTATATTGTGAAATGAGCTCCCAATATTAGAACTGTAGTGAACAACTGTGATAGATAAAACAGTGTTTTAAAAAATGGGATTATTATTAGTTATGTGCTATTATTTTGGTCACCGCGCACCGGGACCAATGCAATAGTACACCACTGATAAAATATCTAAGTATACGCTGTCGATTGTTTTTCTAAGAACTCTTGAAAACTGCCGATCGGCATTTTTTGTTGTGTAAATATCTAATTATTAATAGTAGTAGAGTATTGTAAGTAGTTATATTTGATGTATATTATATTGTGTTTGTGTCTAACTTTTATAAATACGTAAATATTGAATTATTAAAATATTGGTTAAAATAAAAATAAAACTATGAAACCAATAGACTACATATTTAAAATAAATCATGTAGTTCACTCAGAAATAACTATTTGATTAATCACTTGAAACACGTTCCATTGCACCGCTTGTAGAGTGATTGATTGCTTCCACTTCTAAGAAATGAGCCAAATTAGAACACACGTCTTTTATCGGATTTTATATATAGAGTTAATTTTTTTAGAGAAACATTTACTAACAACTTTGTTAGCCAAAAGTTAAACAAAAATTTTTTTTAAGCATGGATGAATACTTAACAGATTGACTTGTTGGACCTGGGTATGTACTTAAACTGCAAGCAGACCCACCGGAGGCCATCCTCCGGTTAACCAAGAGCTGCTCGTGCAGCAGCGTCCTCTTGGTTAACGGTGGTGACCATTCTGCGATCCTCAAGCCGCCTACCAAGCGTGGGGATTATGGCAACACCCCTCTTATAAAGGAGGCGGCCTGAGTCCAGCAGTGGACGTTTTATGGCTGATTGACTAGTAGATAGTAAACGTTCCTAGGTTTCCATTGTTAAGGAATCCTAGATGAAACGTAATAAGGGATATGGTTAGGTAGACGCTTTACAAAGTTGTGTCGTCAACTTTGTAAGAGCTGTCAAAAAGCGATTAACATAACGGACATAATATAATTGGTAAGTTGTATGATCAAAAATGCCTATGTAAGGAATGCTATGGGTTTGAAAAAAAGAAGAAAAATAATTTATAGCACAAAAATGGCCTTTTATTAAAACTAGAAACTATATTTACATTAAGTAAATAGGTACAACGCGTAAAGATCGAGTCCGTAGGCAACCGTCAAGCAGCATAATAAATAATTATTAACGTTCATTGGCGAGGTCAGCTTTCCTCCCACATTGCTGTTAAAGCTTCACCTTCTCTATAAACTACGGCCAGACGGCAAAGTATTTTTTTTAACCCTCTAATCAACACTTTAACAAAATCATATTCTTTGCCATGTAACCGCAGTCTAACTCTACCTTACAAAACGAAATGGCTCTTTTCTCTTCAAACAAATATGCTAGCTTTCCATCGATTTTATTAACGACTATAAACCTCTAACAGACTACTCGTTCGAAATCTTTACGGTGCGGCGCTCGTTTTCCGGCATCTAGCAGCAATGTGGGGAGGTTGGGGTGTGACGGGCAGGGGTTTAGCCCCACGGGTGGGCGACGTGACCGATGGGGGATGGCAGTGTGTACCTGGCCACAGGAGCAGCCACGGCTACCTGGGCGGGAGCGGCGATCACTTTGGCGTAAGGAGCTGCGGCGACCTGAAAGATAACAACTTTGTTACCCTAGGGAACTATAATGTGGGAGTATATTTGTTACTTTTCACGCTATAACAGTCAATAGATTATGATGAAATTTGGAATGGAGACAATTGTATATGGTCTCAAATAACACACAATCATAGGAAAGTGGGTGAAAACACGGGCGTTCTGCGCCAGACCAAAAATCAGTTTCTTTTAAATTCAGAATAATGAGTTCTTTTAAAATGAATCATTAAAAAATAATATTGGTGGACATTTCATACAGCGCCGCGCCATCTATCCCGAAACTAAGCAGAAATATAATAATACATACATTTTAAAACAACCAGACAGAGCAAACATCTATATTCGCCACATAAATGTTTGTCCTGGACGGGAAGCGAACCCACGCCCTATAGCTCGCAAATCTTAATTACTACTAATTGAGCTATAAGGCACTTTTGGAACGTAAGAGGTTCACTGAATGCTAAGGGCACTTACCGCGTGCGCTCCTCCAGTTCTCTCCACCACAGCGTTGAAGCCGTTAATCTTGTCGGAAGTGTAGGTGACTCTTCTTAAGTGGCCGTCAGGCTCGACGAGGCTGTAAGAGCCGTGGACGACGCCATTCTGGAGCGTCTCTGTGGCGTCCTTCTGATCTCCCGTGCTAGGGTCCGACACGCCATAGGAGAAGCTGTACGCAGGGTTAGGGTCAACTGGCTCCGCGCGAACCGCTGCGTGGATTGCCACCTGGGGATATAACACTTAGATTTAAAAAAATGCTTGATAAAAAGTAAAAACGTATAGGCGTGCCACTAACGCATATAGTTCTACGTCAGAGGAAGATTATTGGATGAATTCACCCACTAACGTGGTTACATCTAGAATATAGGAGGAGAAAAAAAAAGCTCACGGAGTTTAAGAGTCGAGACGACATCGAGGTATCGAGGTATGGGCGTACCAACGACACGGAAAATCCAAATCAGCTTGGTAGATCGTAGATTCTAAATTGCGTCTCATTTACTTCGTCAAAGTTCATGAAATGTGTGCAATTTTGAACCCTGGGTAAATTTGGAAGTATAATAAGACCTGGCTTAAGAAAACATATATTTTTTGATAAATACTTAACACACAAATTGTTTGTGATGACACGGAACCCTTGGTGCACGAGTCTGTCTCTCAAATTGCCAGTTCTTTACATTCTAAAAACTCATTAGAACTGAAATTAACCAATTCTGAAGACGAACAATAATCACGTAGACAAGCTACGATACGACAGTGCTACGAAAAAAAAACGCGTGCGTTGAAGTCTTTTGTAAAGCGTAGAGGGGTGCTACGATAAAACATCTACGTAGCTAGTATGTCGTTTAGTTACATTGTTAGTAAACTTCGCAATCCTATCGCGGATTTGTTTAATGCTTTAGCCGTCAACTCGGCTGTTGAAAATTTGGATATATCTAGATTATACCGCTTGCCCTGCTTGTTGTTTTATTGGTAAATATATCAAATAACTAGTACCAAAAAAAAAACTTTCGTATATCGTCCTTCGTTCTAATGGATTATTTAGAAAGGTAAATTTTCCTCTCAACAACAACAACAGCCAGAAGACGTCCACAGCTGGACAAAATCCTCCTCCTTAACAGGGAGGGGTTGCCATAATCCCCACGCTTCGCAGGCGGCTTGGGGATAGCAGAATGCTCACACTGCTGGATGCAGCTTCAGGACATGCCCAGATTACCCAGGTCTAATCTTTCTCTCAGGAAACTGTCATTTTAGTGTTCTTGTATCATAAAAGTATAATTCCCTCTGAACAAAGAGAGTAGACAGTTTGAAACGCTAAATTCATCATGTTTATCATTTGTAAAGAATAATCCTGCATTATATATACATAATATTGGTTAAATTAAATTTGAGTCAGTTTGTTTTAAACATTTTCTCCGGCGTTACAAGTCCACTGTGCGCGTATACTCACAGGCGCGGCTACCGCGTGCGTTGCGTAGGCGGGAGCGGCATATCCGTGGGTGGCATACGCAGGGGCGGCATAATGGGCGCCGTACGCGGGCGCGATGGCATGTCCATACCCCACGCCATACCCGCCTAGGACCACCGGTGCCGCCGCCGCCGCCGCGCACAAGCAACTCAACACAACTAACTGCAGAAAGACCAACAGATTAGTGCAAATGTTAGTGACAATCATGGGCGTAGCTATAGCTTTCACATGGGGGGGTCTGCGGGTGTAAAATATACAAAGATAAGACTAGCTTTGTGGGGGGGGGGGTCCGGACCACCCAACTCGCTTATATACGTCCATGGTGACAATCAAAGGTGACAATGAAGGAAATAGTGCCCAAGTATCCCTTCTTCTTTCCGAACGATCTTCATTCGTCAGCGCAACGTGGCCGAGTCACCGCTCTATGCCGAGTCTATATGTGCTCTCCTTCTAAAATATTAGGTTCGACGAATGTCCCCTCCACCCCCGGATTATTTCAAATCCGCCACGAATCACAATGCGAGTGCATAGTATTAACGAATCTAATCTAGGCTAAAAATGCTAATCCATTGGGCTTTAAGAACTTTAATCAATTACGAGTAATAAAGTAATTACGAGTAACAAACATACAAACACACCGACAAAGTTTCGCGTTTATAAAAATATTTAAGATAGTTAGATAATAGTTCAACAGCTTTTAACCAGCTTTAATTTTGTTTGGTCGAAGAAAGCAAAATCTCTTAGTACATAAACGATAAAATTACCTTTACATCGTTAATGTACTACGTATTTATGATAATGATAATATTAAAAAAATATTAAAAATGTTTTAAAGTTATATTGATTTAGAGTCAATTATTAGATCAATTCTACTAAATTTGCTGTGCGCCAAAAATTGTTTCTAAGTAATCCAGTACTTGTTACACTTTGATATTAAAACTAATAAATTATTAGAACGAATGTCTCACCTTAGCAACCATTTTGCCGTGTGCACTTGTCGACTTATCTGGGGGACGTGTGACCGACCAAGCGAGCGCTGCCTATATAAAGCAACTGTAGCCCCGAATGTTGCACTTGATATATATTTCGCAACAACAAGGGTACTTATATCTCAGTATACCTACCACCAATATGCCACACGTGGGGACAACGTGGACCTGAATTAATGTAGGAAAGCTGGGATATGTTATAATGAATGGCCAATAATTGGACATGTTTAATGCAGCTCGATCTATTTTCGCAAGTTGCGAGTTGCCGTTGGACGTGATCAATTATTTTAGGCCTGACTTTAGATATTACCTACATGGCATTACACTAAAATGAAAATACCAACAAAAATACATACAGTCGAATTGAGAACCTCCTTTTTTGAAGTCGGTTGAAAAGAGCTAGATCCTTCAAGATTAAAAACATACAACAATAAAAACAAAAACAAAAAGTAACTTTTCTTTCTTAATTTCACTCTCATTACAATGAAATGGAGATGGATTATTTATTATCAAGTTATTCTCTTTTGGACTTCTTTAAACAAAATCTTATCAATCAATCATTTCAAATTTCGAAATACAGTGCTTATAAGTATATGATGATCCAAAACGGTGGTAGCCTAATTGGGAGACCGGTCGCCTTGAAATGGTAAGGTCTCGAGTTCAAATCTCGGGCCCGTGTGAATAAGCTTTTTACAGTTTATATACGAACGAGTTCGCGCGCGACTCCGTCCGCGTACGGAAAAAAGTTGCCCCGCTCCCAAATATCTTCCATACCACTGGGTTAAAAACTCATTATTTTCCACCCCATATGCACCACTTTAGGTCAACCCTAGCAATAAATATTATTATTATTGTTTTAAAAAGTCTATCCATATAGCAATTTTCATCACCATAACTACAAAAACAAATAATTTCCATAAAAATCATCGGGAGGTGATGATTTTTATGATATGATATGATATTTCGACCCCTTAAGACATCCCTGTCAAAAAAATTAAAAACATCGTATTTTATTTTGGATTAACTACCCAAATACCAATTTTCATCGACTAAAAGTTTAAAAATAAAGAAGTTTCATCCAAAAGTTTATACCCATTTTTAACCCCTTAGGTGTTGAATTTCAAAAAATCCTTTCTAATAGGAACCCTTACACATCAAGACAAATACACCCTTCAAATTTCAAGTCTTTACGACTGGGGTTTTAGGCTGTGCGTTTTATGTCAGTCAGTCAGTCGATCAGTCAGTCAGGACAGTGATTCATACAGTATTAGATTTTCATACACAGTGGTATAAAAATTGGTTTTAAAAAAACATCATGAGGAAAACTGCTTATGTCCGGAGAAGAAATTCAATGACGCATTTGAATCCACCAACCCGCAACTGAGCCAACCAAGGGCGGATCCAGGGGGAGTCATGGGGGTCATGCCGCCCCCCTCCCCCCGGGCTGGGTGTAGGTCGACTACTGATAATTTTTCTAGTTGTAATCGAATTGGAGCCTGTCCTAAATAGACCTCGACTCGACTATACGACCCCTCCCTGACTTAAAAGCTTACGCCCTTTGGGCCAGCGTGGTGGATATGATCGATTGTAATCGCCATCCAAGGATATGCCTATATCCAGCACTGGACTACTTCATAACTATTTTACTATTATATTAATAATAAAAATAAAATGTTAATGATTACGTAGAATATAATTTTAAAACTTCTTCTTTAATTAATGTATTCAGTAGTCAACTGAAACTTGAATAACCACTCTATCTAGTATCTGGAATTTCGGTAAAGCCACGCCTTTGGCGCAAGATTAAAAACAATTTAATCGGAGCATGTAAACATTTCTCAAGATTATTAATAATTCAATATCCTATCCGGAGAATGCGTGTATGTGCCGACCAATTAAGCATGTCTAAAAATCTGGTACAATTTCTACATGATAGAATTTTATCGTTCATTGAATATAGACGTGGCCATGTTGACTTAATCGTACTTACAGATTTAAAAAGGTACATTAAATATGTGGTCATAATGTTACTAAGTGAACAACATTAACTTATTTAGCGTGTCCCACGGTTTCGCCCGTGCTAGAAGTATCACAGGGACTGATCCTGTTTTCAGTATATAAAGTAGTCACTGTCACTCTTTGCCGGATATCATGTCGATCTATTGTTACGTTGTTTTTGTTGTGTGAAAGATTGACTCTGGCAGAATGCACAACGCGCGATGCCAATACCAATGAAAAGAAAAAAAAACAACAAAGAAGCCAAGGTTACTTGGAGGATATAATCAAAGCAATTAACCAATAAACACTCGCATTAATCTTCCTTGTGTCGATTCCCAAAAGTAAGTATTATATCCTTCATTGCATATCCTGTAAAAAATTAAACCGACTACCTACGAGTAAGTTATGGTTCGAAAGATACAGTTGGATGGACAGACAGGCAAACAAAAATACAACGCGCCATAAAGCGTTCTAAAAGTAAAGAGTTCTAATAGTACATTATGATACGAGTGTGCTATGTTGGTCATTACACTAGAGGCGGTATTATGCGCGCGAGCCGCAGGCGAGCGCGATAAGGAAGCCGAGAGCGTAATGACTAATAGCACAAGAGTTCCATACGACTGTTTTCGTCACACTTGCGAGGAAAAAACAATTTTTTTTGATAATAATCAACCACACAGCGAAAACATCAACAAACATTTGCGGAAAATGGCGCCCAAACCAGCAATGCGCGCGCAGGTTGACATTTACTTCAGCGGCATAAGAACTCTTTGTTGGTATTACAAAAAAACTGTAAGTATTACCCGGCTATATTAAGAGTCCTTCGTATACATACGTCTAATTGCAGTCACGTACAAACTTAACTTTACCGGGTTATACCTATTATAGTACAAGTGCCGTAATGTAAAGTAAAAAGCACGCGTGTGCTTCGATTATGAGCCTAAAACCGATGCAATAAGATCCACTTTACGAGCAAGTGTGATGAAAAAACTATTTCTGTGTCCATATTGATTGATCATTATATACGCGCACGTTCCCGGTATAGATATTTTGATTGGTAGGTAATACATATAAATAGAACATATTACTTTCGGAAACTGGTAGAGGCATACTAACGCAGTTTTTACATGCCTCAAAACTTTATGTTAGTTTTATCAAAGATAATACAATACTATACTAGACTAGGTTTTATCCAATATAAAAAATATTCACTGAAATGCAGCGACAATAGCGGTAACACACATTATCTGACAACAAAAATTATTATTTGGTCGACTTCAAAAATATCCTAAAAGAGATTTACTTAAATTTTATAACTCCGATCTCCTAAGTTTTAGAACATTCTCAATCAAGTCACATTCAAACAAAAAAACTGGATCAAAATCGATTTAATCCGTCTGGGAGCTACGGTGCCACAGACAAATTATACCTACGTATACACACGTTTTACTTAATAATACGTAAATACGATTTGCGTCGGGGATAAAAACACCTATCAAGACGAGAATCGAAGCCCTCCTGCTCAAAACTAAGTAGGCCGCACGCTGCACAGGTATTTTAAATTATTTCGATTGAAAGTTAATGGAAAGTTTTCTGACAGCTGTCAGAACATAGTTCTACAGCCAAAGGATAGACGGCGCTGCCAAGATATGGCTCACATTTTTTCGCATTTTTCTTGTGAAAAAGCAGGTTCACTCACCTTCACTGCTTCACTTTTCGCAGTTCGCGTTCGTTGGTGAATTGCCTATCCAAGTTTTCTTGTATAACACACACTCACTCATCAGCCAGAAGGCGTCCACTACTGGACGAAAGCCTCTACCCTAATAGGGAGGGGTTGCCATAATCCCCACGCTTGGCAGGCGGCTTGGGGATCGCAGAGTGCTACCACCGCAGACACACAGACCGCTGTTGTGTTGCAGTTTTCTTGTATCATTTTGTTGAAATTCTGATAAAATGTTATTGTTACGTTACGTTACTGTTATTATTGTTTGTTGATAGTTATTGTTATTTTTATTGATAGTATTTAAATAATTAAGTGACAAGGCGCATAAACTTACTAATTTGCGTGGAATAAAGAAACTTAAGAAATGTATGGGAAGTACTTTGTTAGACAAACAATAACCACAAAAAAACGCATGACACATCTGATATAAATGTAATAAGGTAACTTTTTTATTTTTTAACCTTTTTACTTTGCTTCATTCGTTCAAAATCTTCAGAACCACAGACTAGATAGTGAAACTGTTTAGGCCCATGTCTCTTCATCGCCATCTAACGGATTTAAATAACCTTTTTGTTTAGATTGGTTGTCAGAAAATCGCCCATTGCATTCAGTGAACCAATAATGTATAAAGTGTAAGTATAAGTTTTAGTTAATAAAGGCTTATGCTTAATAAAAAAAAATAAAAAAGAAAAAGTATAAGTCTAATGTTTAATGTGTAGTCAGTTCGGAAAGATTAATAGACTCGCCAGAAAAAATACCAAACCTCTCTATGCTAGTAATTTCTCTGGTAACATTGCCTTTCAAACCGAAACACTGTAATGCTTACACACTACCGCTCGGCAGTTGAACAAATGGCAAAGGTATGGTGCTTCCCCAGGCCGACTCTGCATAGAGAGCCCTACCACTACTTAACTAAGCTATTATGTCGTTGACTTTGCTTTGCTATTGTGTTGCTCCTTAATCAAAAATGTATTACAGGAACGGCCTCACTCCCAGGTCCATTCTATAACCGAATAGCAGCGCGAGTACCGTTCTTGACGATCGTCATATTTGACATTTAAATCGTATATTTGACACTTAAATCGGTATATTTCGATAAAATTCGGTATATTCTCAAATTTGAAGTAAATTTGCTATACCGACACGTCTAATTTAGTGAAATAGAACGGTACTCACGCTGCTGATTCTACAACAACGTATGACTCGTATACATTCCCCTTGGAGGAGTCCGCTCTTTATCCTTGACGGGGGTCAAGGATTTCATAAGGGGTTATGAAAGGAATCAAGTACTAGTAGTACATTGTTAGACTAAAAATGTAGCACTGAATCGGATATGTGTGGTATTTCTATTATTAAAGAATTACGTACGATTCAGACTAAACGGCGGCGAGTATCAAAACGCATGCGCGTATCGTCAGCACTCGACTGCATCCGTCCGAAAAACAACTTGTTCTAGAACAAGGGAGCATAGTATATGCTACCGTATTCCAACTCGCATATATGCGAGTTACTATATAGTACTTTCGGAACAACCTGTAACGTACCTATATAACATGTAACTTAAGAGGGAACAAGGTCTGCGTTCTCCATACAAAATATTCCTCTATTTTCTTCATTGATTTGATTTGATTTATTGATTCTTCTATTTTTTTCTTTATTTCTATTTTTTTCCTCTAGGGCATTTTTTCAATAAAATCTAGGTCAACTATAGACCACTGTAGACATCTCTGTCATTTCTTTTTTTTCAGCAACTAATAGCTGAAGAAAATTACCCTCCAATAATCACTAAGAAGATTAATTATGAAAATAGGGGGAATAAATTTGTATGGAAAATCGCAGACCATGTTTCCTCTTAATTTATATAACTTGTAGTAATGCAAATCCATGGTAATTGGTTGTTCCGTATTAGTCAATTTAATAGGGACGAGTGGACCCGCGGAATGCAGCACTAGCGTGATCGAAAGCCATTGATCCATTCAGTTAAAGTTTCGGTTGGTAGGACTCTACTGCAGTCTGCCTGGTGAAGTACCACACCTTTGCCAGTTATTTAATCGCTAAGCAGTAGTGTGCAAGCATTACTGTGTTCCGGCTTGAAGGGCCATGCTACCAGAGATATTACTGGGTATGAAGAGATTTAACATCTAATATCAGGGCGACGAGCGCAGCGCAGTGCGACGCAGGATTGTGTTCGCAAGTTCATAATTCTGGCACCTCTACTGTTAGTGGCAGGCGGGACGCTTACCACCAGGCAAATGTCTTGCTCGTCTCGTCACTTAATTGTATAAAAAAATTAAAAACTGTTTACTGTAATTTTACTGCTACCGCTAAGTTTAGATATCCCGTGATTCGTAAAGTGATATATTCAAAAATAGGAATATTGAAAATATTCTCTAGACTTGTTTAGCTCGAGCTGGCCGTTGGCAGATACACAAGCACGGGTGACTGTCGATCGCTTGGATTAAACCGCGGCATACCGCAGCAACAGGCGACTGTTTCGCAGAATACACCCCTGGCTGACCGGATATTGCAAAGAGGGTGCATCATATAGGCTTCTCAGATAGGTACATACATCCAATGAGAAAAATTCTATTAATCATAATTTTCTTAATACCTACCTACAATGTCATATTAAATTGTGTTAATCCTTATTTCGTTAAGTCTTTAGTAATAAACGTAATATAGTACCTAGTTACATTACTAACTGTACAATCACTTTAATTTTCTTTATGGCATTGTAAATGCGTCTCGACGCACCCCGACGCTCGCCGTTTGGTCTGAATCGTACTTCTGGCGCACCTTTGCTTGGAATCGATTCGAATCCGGTGACATACACATAGGCAACTCGACCTTTCGCTCACGGACAAAACTGACCTACCTCAATGAATAATATGTTTTCCACAGCTGCAGCTTTGTGTGCTAGATCTTGTTACCTACTTATACGCCCATTCATTGTATAGCTACAGTTATATCGCACATTTCAGAGTTTTGATTTAATTTATTTAATTTAATAAAAAAAATAGGTACAACCTCATCAATCATTTTATACCCACTGCAGAGAATAGATCTCCTCTTCAGCGCGCCATGTTTTTTGGTTCTGTACCAGTCTCGGCCATGACTGCCCCTATGTAGTCCAACCAGCGAGCTGGTGGTCTGCGCATGGTCTACCCAGTAGTCGATTTTCATTCCGCGGCCCGCATTCTGGGACTGCTTTGCTCCATCATCCCTATTTAACCTAGTTGAGTTGAGCCCCGCGAGCCATCGAATCCACGGTTAGATAGGTACATCATTTCCTCCGTCAAATTAAAAGATATCAAAACCAAAATATCTTCAAAACATGTGTATTCTTTAATAGAGCTGCAACATAAGTTTTATAAAATTATATCCATAACATGCCTAGACTATTTTCATAAACACAATTTATAAGGAACGTGTTATTGGACACATTCTTAGTAAGTAATATACCTACCTACCTACCCTACCTGGACCTGGATATGTCCTTAAACTGCAACCAGACCCACCGGAGGACGCGGCAGCAGTGTCCTCTTGGTTAACGGTGGTGACCATTCTGCGAACCCCAAGCTCCCTGCCAAGCGTGGGGATTATGGCAACACCCCTCTGTTAAGAGGGAGGCCTTCGTCCAGTAGTGGACGTATTATGGCTGTAGACGACCTACCCTACTGCTTATACAGTAGCAAACTACTTAAGGGTTCTATATTCCAAAGTTGCCCCTCGAAAAATCAATGTTATGTAGTCAAATTGCTATAATTAATGCCAAAAAAGTATATAATGTTACAGACGAACATCCGTCTTAGTTACTTCTTTGGTCAACCAAAGAAGTAACTAAGACGGATGTTCGAACACGATTAATTAATTATACTTTCCTCGATAGAAAAAAATAGCGAACCATTTTATTTTTTTTCGTTTATATGTCGTAATTACATGCAGCACATAGTCACATAAAAAAATCATATATTAAATAATTAAATATTAAAGTATTTTCGAGAACTTTTCCTGGTTGAGAAATTATTAATTTCGACCCTTTTTGAGTAATCTGAGAAAAACTTCAAAAATCGATGATTGACAATCTGCGTGACCGCCATATTTTTGCTCCGTTAAATGTGACCCTACCTGATACAACTTTAGACTAATGATCGATCGCATTAAAAAATGTGCTTGAAACGTGGAACATCCCGCCCTTAATAGCCTAAATAAGCTTGATTGTAATTAAATTAAAATCACACTTAAAGTATACTTTGTGATAGTTATTCATGATACTAGTGCGGTAAGTTGGTTACAAACGAGTAGTACCATAGTCACGAGTTTGTAAAACCTATTACGCACGTGTGCCATACAACGTTTTACAACACATTTGCGAGAAAACAGATAACAAGTACAACAGATAATGAAGCAAAACTTTATTATTTTGTTTATAAATATCGGTCGGAAAGTCGCAACTAAATACTTGACGTGCGATGCCATAATCCTCCTAGGAGGAAAGAAGAAAAAATACTTCGTTCTAAAGTTCGTCTTCGTTAAAACTTTGATTATAGAGAGAGACGTTAAAACGTTTCTTAAATGAGTGTCTTTTCGTTTTGTTGCCAAAACTCCGAAGAAGCTTGTAGTAAAGTTGCCACGACTTTACTAGGGCATGACAGGACTTGACTGTGACTTAGACTCATTCAACATGAAAATTATGAAATACTTGATACAAATAAATACTTGACACTGACAATGCGCAAAGGCGACGCCATAATCCTCCTAGGAGGAAAGATGAAATTCGAAAATGCGGTAAAGGCTTTACCACACGGTCCGTTGTATGGTGCGTAATGTTTAACTTTCGAACGATGTATACAGGCTTCGTAAATGCACTTTTTGAGCAAATGTGTGGTAAAAATATTATATTACTTGTACCCAGTAGCGGCATCCACCGCAATATGGGTACAAAAATGTATAAATATTTTCGCATAGATCTTAGGATGGTTATTGCCATTTCGGGATTTGATCTCTGAATTAAGTAAGTTTTTTATTAAACCAAAGGCAACAAAGTAACCATGGTTGAGCCTATAAGTAATAACCGTGTCCCTATATTTACCTACACTATCGACAGACGAATAAATAGTTAATGCGTGAGCTATGCGCGCGATATGTGGGTCACACACATGAGCGCAAGCTGGTTTTAAATTCATAAGAGACCGCGCCCGGCCGTGTGTGCCAGACACATAATTCGAAGTAGATTAGAGAACTGATACCCGTATGTTGCAAGGACAGGTCTCGATTGCAGCTTAAGATTATACACTTTTAGGTAGTTACCTAGCCCAAAGTAATTTTATGTAAAACGCTGTTTTACTATCACGGTTTTTCATTACAGGTCTTTTATCTGTCCTTTGAACCACCGACAGAACGTCCTCTCGGTTAATGGTGGTGAATATTCTGCGATCCCCAAGCCGCCTGCTCAGCAAGGGGATTGTGGTTACCCACCCTTATCAAGCGGGAGGGGGAGACCTTCGGCCAGCAGAGGACGTCTTCTGGGTGATGAATCCTATATTTTTTCTACCCTTAAACATGGTGCATGCATCTGTGCCGAAATATCGGGAGCTCGTTACACAACATCATCATCATCAGTCCGGAGACGTCCACTGCTGAACGAAGGCCTCCCCCTTAGACCGCTTCACTGTACGACAACCTGCCATTTGCATCCACCGGTTTCCCGCGACTTTTACAATGTCGTCGGTCCACCTAGTGGGAGGCCATCCTACGCTGCGTCTTCCGGTTCGCGGACCCGGTTCCCGTTATACAATATAATCACGGTAAATAGCCCGTAAATAATAATCGAACTATACTTTTGGATAATTACCTAAAAAAATAATTGGATTTGAATTGGATAATCCAGATATAGTTTATTTTCTATGGTCCAGATCCCCCTAATACACACCCGTAGGACCTACAATTGTATTCAAGTATGTACTTTCATAGTTTCAAAATTAATCGATTATATAATTATCATCGTCACCGCGATATTGTTGACAGGTTGTAGAAAATCATGAACAAAAAAAAACAAAACAAAGAAAATAAAGTAATTGTATCTTTACTACACCTCGGATCAACATCAGGACAATGCAAAATAATTAAATAACTAAAACTATTTTAACTTAAACCAAAACAAATTGTATCTTATTTATATGAGTTGATACACCAAGGACAAGATACATGAAGATACAACAAGTGGATTTTCAATCCACTCGTTAAGAGGGAATCAGGTCTGCGATGCTTCATTCGTTCAAAATCTTCAGAACCACAGACTATACAGTGAAACTGTTCAGGGCCATAATATGTCTCTTTGTCGCTGTCTGACGGCTTATTGAACTATATATATATTTTTAATTGGCTGTCAGAATATCGCCCATTTTTGGAGGGTTAAATTTTTTCTTATATAAATATTAGTTGCTGAAAAAAAGGAATTGATAGAGACATGCCTACAGGAGACCTAGACTTTATGAAAAAAAAAGATAGCTTTAAAGGCATTATCCAGGAAGAAAATAGGGGAATTCGTTTGTATCGAGAATCGCAGACCTGCAGGCCTAACATGCGCACCGCGAGAAAATTTTCTTGATCCTACAAAACAGGACAAGGCTACGAATCTATATAAGTTTGTCTCGTTTTCGCACGACATAAAGACACGACAAAATTTTCTCGCGGTGCGCATGTTAGGCCTGCAGATTCCCTCTTAAGGCTTGGGCCTTGTTTTCAGCTCTGTCGCACATTTCACGCTTTTTAAGTAAGTGCATTATTAAATGTATTTTTTAATAAGTCATAAATGCTAATGTTCAGCGTATATTACGATATTCACCATAAAGCGCTTTTATAATGCGTTTTTATGTATGTTGTAAGATTTAATGCAGTTATTTTTTTGACATTGTCTGGCAATGTGCTAATGCAAAAGACTGGAATGACATTTAGCAATTTACTCTGGTCAATCCAAAGAAATCCAGAGTTTTAATTTGACGTAATCTGTTTAGATTTAATAATATTTTAACTATGATATTTTAATATTGACTAATAATTTTAATGACATATACAATGTGTAACAAAAAGGTTCAACAATACTGAAGTCTATGTATGCACTCCTCATTATGAACAACTTTTACTACGAGGCCAACTTTGAAATCTCGAAAAAAAACAACTGTTCCATACATTTTGAGCAAGGTCAATATTTTTGTATGGAACAGCAGTTTTTTTTCGCGATTTCAAGTGTATAGGTACAATTATCCTTCAGTATTGTTGAACTTTTTTGTTACACGTTGTATATTGATTTATTGAAAATGTACTAAAGTAAATAAAGAAAAATAATTAAAAACAAGAAAAAACTATTTGAAACCTTGTTCCAAATACTTCATAACGGTAATTTAGTAAGATGCGCTGAATAGATAATTATTAATTAATTATTATTACAGGGTTACGCAGAACAGTATTACTTAACCAAAAGAAGATCGTCGTCGTCGTCATCGTCGTAATTAACTTTTTCTGTGAGGCTAAGCTCGTGAAAAAAACCCAGCTGTTCATTGTAAAACATTTTGTCGAGGCCAAAATAATTTTTCCTACGAATCTGCTGTTTTTTTCGCGAATTCACGGTTGGGCCCTGTAGTAAAAGTTATGATTACAATTAACTCCTTTCGGCTTAGTACAACACCGATTTGCGTAATCCTATATTTATAAACATAAACTTAATTATTAACTTTAAATTTGCGAACAAAAGCAAGCTTACAACGAGACCTTAACCTCGAGTTTCGCATGTTCATCGTATAAATTATAAAAAACCCGGAATAATAAAAAAAAAATACCAAACATAAGAGTACATAATAATAATTGAAAATTAACAAATCTGCCAAAGAGCACAAATAGTAGATTAATCACCTAGGGAGCAAAAGTAAGTAATGTCTCAGATCTCATGTAAGTATATTGACTCCGGAGGCGAAGCCGAGGGCGACAATATACGGCGGAGAGTAATCGCGTAACATACATACAAAAAAAAACAAAAAAAACATGCAGTCGAATTGAGAACCTTATTTTTTTACTGCATTCAAGTGACGAGACGAGCAAGACGTTCGCCTGGTGGTAAGCGTCACGCCTGCCACAAACAGTAGCAATGCCAGAATTGTGAACTTGCGAACACAATCCTGCACCACACTGCACTGCTCTCGTCACCCTGAGATATTAGATGTTAAATCTCTTCATACCCAGTAATTTATCTGGTAACATTACCCTTCAAACCAGAACAAAGTAATGCTTGCACACTACTGCTTGGCGGTTGAATAACTAGACTCTGCAGTAGAGTCCAACCAAAACCTTCTGTTTTGAAGTCGGTTGAAACTGCTGATATCGGCGCGTAGTGATTCTGGACCTTAACACATTTTCGTAACTATGACTAATGTAACTCAGTAGTAAGTTTCTTGTTCTACCCATTCAGAAATGTTATTCCTGATGAGGTAACGCCTCACTTCGTCTCCAAAGATCATCAAAGCCGCAAAAGGTATAGCCGAAAACAAATCGTACCAGCTGAGCGGTTCCGTAGCAAATACTTGATTGCAGAACGGCGCGTACGTCACTATCAGCGCCAGTATTAAATTCACTACGATACTCAAGTTTAAAACATTATTCTTCATGCCCTTGCTAAACAATGACACTCGCCTTGTCTTGCAAATTATCACATCTGACACCTGCGTCACACAAATAGCAAAAAAGTATGACGTCTGGGCTTTTCTTTCTATTCTTTTTCTGTCATTAAAAAGCCACACACGGCCTAACGTATCTGGTACTGTTGCATTTGTCGATTCCCACTCGGTACGACTGAACATGAGGGTGGAAGGAAAAAAACCATCTTGAGCGAAAACCAAGTAATAAGAGAACATGCCAGCAAAAAACTGAATAAGTCCGACCTGGAAATAAGCCATAAACAAGAGTACCCTATCGACAAGGTGGTCGGAAAGTTTGCGCGGAGGGATCGACATAATATCTTGTTCCGAATCCTCGTATGCCAAACTCATCGCCGGCAACAGATCAGTGCCAACATTCACTATTAGAATCAACATTAGAGTCAATGGCAAAGGCATTCCGAATATAGCATATACTACAAAAGGCAACATTTCTGGCGTATTTGAGGTCAAGGTATACGCTATAGTCTTTTTCAGATTATCGAATATTCTGCGGCCTTCTTGAACACCTAGCACGATCGACGAAAAGTTGTCATCTAACAATATCATATCAGCTGCTTGTTTAGAAACTTCTGTTCCAGTGATGCCCATCGCTATTCCAATATCCGCTTTCTTCAAAGCTGGAGAGTCGTTGACACCATCCCCTGTGACGGCGACGACATACTTCAACGCTTGGTAAGATTCGACAATAAATAACTTTTGTTGAGGGCTAGTTCTGGCAAATGTGATCTCCTCGTATTTATTTTGAGCAATCTTTAAATCATGAACAGACATCTTACGAAGCTCGTCTCCAGTAATGATGGCAGCTCTGAACTGGTTTTTTATATGCGGTGGAACATCTGTCAGTTCAATGTGGTGTTCAAATGCGTAGTCATAAGCAGTTGGCTGCGTGATTGTGCCACACTTACGAGATATAGCGAGGGCGGTGACGGGGTGATCCCCAGTTACCATCACTACTTTGATTCCGGCTTGGCGACACAACGCTATAGACTTCTCAATATTTTGTCTGGGCGGATCTATCATCGACAGAGCACCAAGGAAAGCCAAATCCTCGACAGGGAAATTTTTGGTTTGAGTATCAAATTTATAGCCTATTGGATAAGTTCCTGGTGGCAATTTTAGGTCACAATATCCAATTACACGCTCCCCCATGTTTGCGAGCTTAATAAAATTAGCTTTCAACTCTTTTTTTAATTGTGGGGTCAGTGGTTGTTCCCCTTCGTCAGTGTGTACGGTTGAGCAGTATTCGAGGACTATTTCGGGGGCTCCTTTCATTATAAGATAATAAGATTGGGTCGCTGACATGCGATGAATTGTAACTTGATATTTATACGCGGAGCTGAAGGGTATCTCTGCATCTTTCGGATTATCACTCTGCGCCTGTAAGGCGGAACGATGCATCTCCATGTATCGTAAAATAGCAGACTCAGATGCATCTCCTAAAATTTTCTTCTTCTCTATTGGTAGATGCTTAGTCGAGTGATCAAAAGTAGCTTTTAAGTTCAATGACGCAGCTAAACAAAGGTCAGTGTACGTGGGTTTAGCAACGGCACTGTGATCATCTTTGTCGTGAATTTTAAAATTTGCGAACAAGTGAGAGACAGACATTCGGTTTTCAGTCAAAGTCCCAGTCTTATCTGAGCAAATACATGAAGTTGATCCGAGAGTCTCTACAGCTTGCAGTGTTTTTGCTAGACAGTTCTTTCTCTTCAGCTGATTGGCGGATAGCGTCATGCAAACCGTTAACGTCACGATCAAACCCTCCGGTACGTTGGCCAATATGATCCCCAGCATGTACATCATCGCGGATATCCAGCTGCCTTGAGTAAAATATACCATTAAGAAAAACACGAAACCCAAAATAAAGGCCACGCCGCAAATCAGTTTGATAAAATGGGTGATTTCTTTAGCGATTGGAGTCTCTTCCTTCTTTAACCCCGTCACCAGGCCGGCAATTTTTCCTATTTGTGTCATTTCACCTATGGCTACGACGATCCCTCGCGCTGAACCTTCGGTTATCGGACAACTGAAGTACGCCATATTTTTTGACTCCAGCGCGTTAGCATTAGTGCAGACATCTTTGTGATGTATCGGCTCCGACTCCCCGGTCAAAGATGCCATATCAGTTTTAAATTGGCTGCATGTGAGGATTCGAACGTCGGCCGGGACGACCTCTCCGCCAGTCATCTCGACTATGTCACCTATAGTTACTTCACTATTAGGTATAACTTTTTTAATTCCTTCTCTGATTACGATGGCATTGGGTGGTACCATTTTCTCGAAGCCGCTCATGACGGCAATATTCTTTGCTTCTTGATAAAACCCAAAAAGTCCAGTACCGACAATGGTGCACGTGATTACGATGCCCAAATATAGGTATTCCATGCTCGAATGTCCAGAATCGTCACCACCGGTATCAATTTTACTGGCGAAAAAAAATGCAGCAAAGTTGAGGATGGCGCCAGCCCAGAGGAGGCATTGGAACCAGCCAAACAGGTTGTGCCGGAAGACTTTCCAGTAGCTGGTTCCTTTCAGTTCCTTAAGCTCGTTGGGTCCGTGCATCTCGAAAAGTTCCTTTGCCATGTCTTCGGTGAGTCCGGTGGTGCAGTTGGTGCGATAGACGACTTCGAGCTGGGCGGGAGTCAGGAAGTGGTCTCCGGTGTGGGTTTCTTCTTTGAGGAGATTTAGCTCAGACGTCAGAATGTCAGCGTTGGACAACCCCTTCTGCAGTATGCTGGCGCGGCGCCCCAGCGAGGCGGTGCTCGTCCGACGATGCGTGTTGTGCGGCATCTCATTCAACAAATCTCACTCATACGGAAGAACACATAATATTTACTGTAGATTATACTCAGTCATCATAATATCACATCATTTTATGCAAAAATTACAACATTGACTTGTGTCATGTAAGGCAAAAAGCATAGAGTAAGTAACGTCATAGAGTAAGTAACGTAATAGTAACGTAATACAAAAAGTAGAATGCTGTGCCAGTATATTACTCTCATAGAGTAAGTGATTACTCTGCTCTATGATGCTGTGTTAAATTCTCTTTGTCAAAGAGGATATAATATTTAAGATCAAACGAAGATGTGAATATTGATGGATTGGCAAATAAATGGAACAATAAAAGACATTTTCATACGCATTTTTCGGTAAGCATAACTAGATGGCGTTCTTGCACAAAATTGTTTGGGCAAAATACATAAGAAAAATAAAAATAAAACTCTTTTTATTACCGGCTTTATTGGAGCTGGTAAAAAAACTAAACCTTGTATTGTAAACTAGTAAAATTCTCTGATTGTAAAGTTGAAAAATGACTTATCTTCACACTCTTCACAAGAGCGTAAGCGTATCTTCCAACCTCCTTGCTCTTCACACTCACGTAAATCATACACATGTCTTCGATCAAAGGTAATAAAAATCCAAATATAGTACCTTCCTCTTTTTTGACGTCGGTTAGAAGCTTGCACCTCAAATCTGATAAGAAATAAAACTCTGTAAGGAAGCACTAAAATACTTTTATTACAAAAAATATCTAAAACCTCTGAATACATCAAAGATTATGTTAGTTATTTACAATAGACGAAGTTATATTTATATTTTACCAAAACATTCCATATTTATACATTTTAAAATAAACTAAGACGGAGCCGTGGTAGCCTAAGAGAGCCCGCTTGACGAGCGGGAAGCTTGAGATCGTGGGTTCAAAACCACATTAAAAAAAATCATAAACCTGACACTGACAGAATGCACAACATGTGATGCCAATAACTAAGAAAAAAAAGTCCGAGAGTACACACTCTACGAACCAATGTTAGAGTTAGTTATCTTGTAAGATGTTAATTACAGAAATTCAGGAATTCTATGAGTCTTTAGACGGATTCAACTAAGAGAAGTAAACAGTAATCTAGTTCCCATAGTGCAAGGTTACTAAAAAGAAAGTAAGTTCGTATAGGCTGAGTGGCCAGCCCTAGTGTCAGAGTTAGTGTGCCGCCCGAAGGCCTCTGACATGGCTGACGGTTGTTGTTATAGAAACTAGAACAAACAACCGGGACCAACAATTTAACGTGTCATTAGTAATATTTATTTATTTTTGTAAATTTAACCTTATATTTATTATTTTTCTTAAGAGTTGCGTGGAATAAACACATAAGTACACACACAAACGCAGTTAAATTATTAATACCACAGGAAAAAACCTAAAAAAATCTATAAAAAACCTTTATACCATTCTTCTTCTTCGTCGAGTCGATGATCTAAAAAAATAGAATTATAAAAAACCTATTCTACACTATTTTCTCCCAGTATTTGGCCACTGCCATCCCGCAAAGAGTAGCCTTATTCAGGTCTTCAGGTCTTTTATACCATTGAAAAACATGAAAGGAAAGAAAGGCATAGCGAATGTATCTTTGGTAACTTTGTACTTAAAATAAATTTATGTTACTAACTGTATTGTATATGTTAAGGCTAACGATAGGTATGAAAATAAACTTAAAATAAGGAATGATTACATCGGAATGTTGGGAAACTTTAGATTTTTTTTGTAATAAATGCTGATAAATATATTTTACTTCTCATTTTTCCTTAATAATAAACTCGCTTTACACATACCGCTTACTTACTTTTTACACAACTGCCCAAAAAAAAAGAGTATAATATTTTCAGAGATCATTGTATACAGGATTAGTTCTAATCAGTTAGCATCCTTTTAAGGGCATATTCTGTACATCAAAACAAACAACTTTTACTATGGGGCTAACATTGAAATCGCGAAAAAATTATCAGCTGTTCCGTACAAAAAGTTCGTCGACCTTGGGCAAAATGTATGGAATAGCTGTTTTTTTGCGATTTCAATGTTGGCCCCATAGTAAAAGTTGCTTGTTTTGATGTACAGAATATGCCATTAAAAGGATGCTGACTGATTAGAACTAAACCTGTATATGTGAGTTTCTATATTGCGCCATCACTTCTAAATGTACGAACAGATTTTAATGTATGGAGTATCGTTAGAATCATGATCTCGAATGACACAGGCAATACATTTTTTTGAATACTTTGTGGCGTCTATATGGCGCCATTTTCAAATGTGAAAACATTATTATTTTTACTTTATAGCTCACATTTTTATTTTTTTATTTTATATTATTTATTTATAATCGCTCGATAAATAGACCTCTCTATACACTTTTGCCTCGCTTCCACGCGTAACAAATCTCGTCAACGAGAACGTGACAGATTATTTTATTACATTTTCTAGTCGGTTTAGGTTGATAACTTCCAAATCTGTTACGGTCTTACTTAAAACTGCGGCAAAGTTAATTACAAATTCAAGTTACTATTACACATATTACTATTTGATATCACACTTTACGTCTGCGTTCTTTGACTCTTTAAAGTTAAAAGAGGATAGCTAGTACTGCGCACTGAGTTATCGTACCGCGCAGAAGATAAACGGCATTATTAACTTAAGCAACGATTTTAAATAAAGTCCATAAGGTTTGGTTTTCTCCAATAGCGGTGTAATTTAGCGGTCACTATATAGCGTAGAATGACGTCATTGAAACTTTGCCTATGAAAACAAAATGGCGTGGTTTTCTAGAGAGCGTTGTCTGACACCGTAACGTCAGTAGCGAAGCCGCTATTTGCATGACGGCCGTACTTTACTTTGTTGAAAATCTTCGAACGTTTTTTCAATAGCGAAGTACATAACGGCCGTCTTTTTACGGTCAACATGTTGCGTCGCTAAATGACGGCACCGCTATATGACGAAAGCAAAGCTTTAATATCCATTCCCGCGAATTCTTAGAACACACATTCTATTAAACATCTTAAATTCGGTTCTAACAGCATCCCTGCGACCATTTCTCTGAAATTCTGTTTTTTAAGTACTTGGTTCGTCGAAAATAAGACAGTGCGTGAAAAAATTATAGCAAACATTTGCTTTGAGTAATACTTCCAGTTTTATAGAACAATACTTCGCAGACTTTAAAACTTAATACATAACAAGCCATGCGCATACACAGATATATTATTAGAACTTAGTTAATACCAGAAACCATATTTACATATACATATTTATAACTTTCTTTTAGATTTATAGATACATACCTAGTTATCTAATTATATTAATATCTACATAACTATAGTATCTAAGTCCTATTTAGTTTCATACATTTTATTTTTATAACTTTTTCTACCTATAAATACTATCTTACAAATTTTACATTCGAGAAAATGATTGCTAATGGAATATTTTAAATACATCAGATGAGTTAGCGGTGAAACGCAAACTTATATACATTTTTATTGTTTTTATGAAATAACAGATAGATTATACAGGTTTATGTGCAACCGTATTACTGAGCCGAAGGGATGTCTTTATACTCATCACTGTTAACAACTTTTACTAAATTCGCTAAAATCTCAGTTGTTCCGCAGATTTTTTTTATTAAAACTCGTAAGAAATGTATGTAACAGCTGTTCTTTTTTCACGAATTGAATTGAACCCGTTGTAAAAGTTGTTCACGCGCACGTACGGTACGTTTCCTAATGTTGCTAGATAAAAACATAACTGGTCAGCTGCGATTTGCACTCGATCCTCTATAATTTTAGTTGAAACTTTTAGCGCGAATACAACCCGAATTTGGCTCTTTATTATTTGTAGTAATATTTTTTTATATCAATAAAATTTATTTTTTTGAATACGGTCTTTTTTTCAATATTTTTATTATTTTTTTAGTTCTGTAGGGAATCCGTCATTATACCGCATATCCTGTAAAACTGTGATTTATTTAATTCTACGGATTGGCGATACTAGCCAGACGTTTCATGGCTTGATAATAATAATTTAAAAATTAACGTAGATAAAACAAATATAATGCATTTCCGACAACGGGGGCCCGAGAAGTCTAGCATTAAAGTAATTCATGGAAATAGAACAATTAATGAAGTAGATAATGCAAAATTTCTTGGCCTAATTATAGACCGACAATTAAATTGGAAAAAACAAATAGATAGTCTATCTAAGAAAGTTTCTAGCTTGGCGTACGTGATGCACAAACTTGCCGCTATAGTTAACACAGATGCATTACTTGCAGCCTATTATTGTCTAATTGAATCCGTCCTTAGATACGGAATTATATTCTGGGGTAACTCAACTGACAAAGACAATGTTTTTAAAAGACAAAAACGCTGTATCAGATCCATGTTTAAGCTGCAAAGTACTGACAGCTGTCAACCCTACTTTGCTAAGCATAAACTTCTTACACTTCCGTCCCTATACATACTAGAAACGGCTGTGTTTGTCAAAAATAATCGAGAACTGTTTCCAATGCTCTCTGACTCTGTGATTAGAAATCGTAGGAACCAAAACCGGCTGCGTAATGTTCCATCCAAGACGACTCTAATGAATAAAAGTATAGTGTGTATGGGACCAATTATTTACAATACTATTCCTAAATCAGTAAGAGACTTAAAATCTAATTTATTTAAGATAAAACTGAAAAAACTGCTTGTCGAAAAATGCTATTATACTATTAACGACTTTTTGAATGACAAATTTTAATTGTATAATTATTGTTAGTATTTTATTTTTTGACTTTGGTTTATTTTTTTTGACATTGTGAATTTTAAATTTTAATTTGACATGTCTAATCTATAATATTTTCTTATTGTGTATTGCCATCTCTCATCTCTCATTTGCACGCCTCTTCAGGCATAACATGAAGCTCATATAATTTAATGTCAACAAACGCATGTTTTTACTCGTGTTCAATGCAAATAAATGAATCTTTATCTTTATCTTTATCTTTACGTTCGCCAGATGGTAAGCAGTGCCAGAATGGTGAACTTACGAACAAAATCCTGCGCTCGTTACCCTGATATATGGCGGTGTGTGCCGTATTACGGTTCAAGAAGGAACAATCACGTTATAATAGATCGAATGGCCATCCGGACAGACACGGCAGGTTTTGTAATAGATTCCAGGTGAACACCCCAAAAGCATAAGGAAGATTATTTCATTCGTCTTATAAGAGACCTCTGACTATTTTATCAATCTAAGAAGTGATTTTTATGCCGTAGTTCTCAGCATAGTAAGCTAATAGTTCCATTATCGCTAGCCAGTAACAGGAGCCTGTTTAGTGGCAACACCGCCATGCAAGTGAGCACGCCTTTGATGGAGTCCGAACGCAGTTTAGTGCTGGAGAAAAAGGCGTCGGGTCCGAGGGAAGTGTGTACGCCGATGCGGTTGTTGGTCGTGCCCGTTATGAGCTCGTTGTTGTACACCGACAGGCAGTGGACGGGCTCCGTCGTGCCCCTGGAAGGAAAGTTCCAAGAATTAGCTTTAATATTTTCTATACAGCAGGTTATTTTTTTTAATAAAAAAAAATTACGTGCACATTCACCCTTCTAGATGTAGTCCTAACATTCAGCTAAAAACTTACAATATTATACTTAAATAATTGGCATTATCTAAGGGCTAATTCAACTCATTATAATGGACATCTTGTACCTTGAAACCAACCCTGAAAATGAGAAAAATAAAGTCTGTCCCATACAAAAAAGCAATTGCGAACGACAAAATGTATGGAGCAGCAGATTGTTTCTACGATTTCTGCGTTGATTTCGTATAAAAAAAATGAAAATGTTCATCACGATGAGTTCAATGACCCCCTAAGATTCATTCACTGTCAATTCATTCAATGTCACTCTGTATCCAGGCGGCGTCGGGGCGGGGTCGAGGCGGCGGCGCGGCGCGGGCGTTTTGCCTTGACTCTACCACGCCGCCCCGCCTCGACCCCCTGGCAGTGTGCTATGCACCTAACAATCATGCTTATAAGATGTCACGGTAGGGACTCTAGTCGTTCTCCAAAGGAACGCAGTCACGGCTTGTCATCTCAACTTGAATCTAAGACATTTTCGGTTATATCTATATGGGTCCGATTAGCACAGAGCGAAACGAATGCCATAACAAAGGACACCAGCACTGCAGTGGATTATTAACATAAACATAAACATAATTTATTGCAGAAAAATTAAGTAACAGTAAAAGTTTGGCTCTGCCTTTTGCGTTAGTAATAACTGTGTTGCAAAAGGTATGAATAATACGCTTTAGAAAAAAAACAACCGACTTCGGTTTCGAATACCTGGATGACATCTTCATATTTTCTAGTAGTTTAGATTTAAAAACCAAACCACTGAACCGATTTCGATAAAATTTATATGGGACCACCTCTGAAAAAAGAATCATCAAAATCAGTTCATATTTAGCGGAGTAATCGCGTAACATGCCTAAATATTAAAAAAAAAAAACGCGAATTGAGAACCTAATCGGGAGGGCTCGACTTAAAATCTTGAGGTCGCGGGTTCGAACCCAGGCCAGGATTTTCATACCACTGGCTTTTCGGTGAAGGAAGACATAGTGAGGAAACCTGCACACATCCGGAAAATAAACTCAATGGCGTATGTGAATCCACCAACCCGCAACTGGGCCAGCGAGGCGGATATGGCCCAATCGCCGTAGGCGTAAGTCCAACAAAAGACAATGAGATAGGCTGATTATGGTCATGCCATCACAACATCAGCTACAAGACGTCTATTGCTGGACTAAGTCCTCCCCTTCATATGGGATGCCATAATCCCCACAGAACGTTGGTATAACAGAATGCCCGCCGTTAACCGAGACTGCTGCCCGTCCGAAGATGGTTCTGGATGCAGTTTTAGGACATACCCAGGTTGGACCTGGGTATGTCCTAAATGTGGCTGCTTATGGTAGTGATTTTATTTTATCTATTTGACATCTTGACTTACTTACTGATTATTTCATTTTTTTATATATATTTTTTAAATACAATTAAGTGACGAGACGAGCAAGACGTTCGCCTGGTGGTAAGCGTCACGTCTACCATTAACAGTATCAGTGCTAGGATTGTGAACTTGCGAACACAATCCTGCGCCGCACTGCACTGCGCTCGTCACCCTGAGATATTAGATGTTAAATCTCTTCATACCCAGTAATTTCTCCGGTAATATTGCCCGTCAAACCGGAACACAGTAATGCTTGCACACTACTGCTTGGTGGTTAAATAACTGGCAAAGGTGTGGTACTTCCCCAGGCGGACTCTGCAGTAGAGTCCTACCACTACAGTTTTATTTACTGACTGTGATTTTATTTATGCCAATTTGAATAATTTGATTTGATTTGATTTATTTTATTGTAATGTTGTCAATGTCATAATATGGGTGTATTCCTGAATTAAATGAATTTTAATTTTTATGGTAATATTGAAACATGACTTACTTCATGTGTGCTATGAGTTCTCCATCGTCGGCTTTCCAGAGCGCTGTAATCTGGTCGAGCCCGGAACTCACTAGTCGACGTTCGTCCACCGCTACTAGTCGGAGCACCTGATTTCACAAGATTTCGCAGATTATACAAGCTGTTGTTTTGCATCTTCCCTATATTTACAGAGGCAGATATACTCATCGTTATTCGTCGTCAGCCATAAGACGTCCACTGCTGGACGAAGGCCTCCCCAATAGAGGGGTGTTGCCATAATCCCCACGATTGGCAGGCGGCTTGGAGATCGCAGAATGCTCACCACCGTTAACCAAGAGGACGCTGCTGCCCGTCCTCCGGTGGGTCTGGTTGAAGTTTAAGGACATACCCAGGTCCATACATATCGTTACGATCATCTTTTACTATTGGGCAAACACGGAAATCGCGAAATTTAACAGCTGTTCCATGCATTTTGTGCTAGGTTGATTCATAATTAGACGGACTAAACTGACATTTCGAGTGTTGCTACTTTTTGCCAAAATTTAAATAGTGCTGGGCTAGAAAGATTCACTGTTTTAAACTATCACGGTTGTTTACTAAAGTTCTATTACTATTAAAGGGATATTTACCGTGATTATGTTGTGAAATAAGCTCCCGATATTTCGGCGCAGTTCACAACATAATCACGGTAAATATCCCGTTAGTAATAATAGAACTTTAGAAAGATTCAGTTTGTTAACCTATGTTAAGAATTTAAATCTTTTATACAATACAATAGTTTATTGATGACATCAAAGTTACACGTCAAATTTCATTCAGTATATGTCATAAAAATTACTTATTAACTTATGTTAACAAACTTAATAATTTCACACCAGTAAACTACTTCGAAATTTTCATATTAGTCTTTATGTAGAAGATAGCAACTTTAAGGTAACGTAAGTTAGGTAACTTAAGTTGGTTCCTAACTTATGTACAATTTAAATATTTTCAAGGTTATATAAATAATGAAAATAATGTTACCCTGTAGCATTTTACAAAATAACTTTAAAACACAATATTTTTGTCTTTTCTACCTGGACTTCCTCTGGCAGCACATTAAATGTGTAACGTCAATTAATCATTATTCGTTAATATTCGCGATAATTCTTTGGAAACGATAATCATCACTACGGTTTTTAGCTGTCAGCATTATTTTGAGAAAAGTGACATTTCAATCTGTCAATTTAGACCTTATATTTTTTATGAATTGGACTCATCCATCCATGCAGGGACTGTAATATCGATATTTCTATGGTATAAATATAAATACTGATAATTGGGTATCTGTTTATCGGTATTGATACTGATACTTTGATTTCAATACATTGATTTAAATTTGTTTTTATTAATTTCAAATCAAAATATAAACATGGTTTTGTCTTTTGCGCCCTATTTTTCATATTTTTTTAAATATTTTATTATTTAGACGGACAAACAAAACGTCGGAGTTTGAGGGGCAAGCCGCGCTCGAAAAAAGAGAATCCGCGCGCTGCGGGTGCTGTTGCCACTCCGCACCGCAGAGCCGAGAAATCTGGCAATGTTGCCGCCACGCCGTATCGGTATCGATAAAATTATCAATACCTATATACCGATTTTTGAGAAAAGTGGTATACATATCGATATGTTGTAGAAGTATCGGTACAGTTATCGATATTTTCTTTAAAGTATCGATATTTTTCATTTATCGATATCGGTCCCTGCATCCATGTCTTGCGGTCATAGAGAGTAGGGATAGTTTGCATACCTCCCCGTCGTGCGCCTTCCATGCGGCGCGCGGCAGCCCCGTGCGGAGCTCCACGACGGCGATGTGTCCCGAGGCGAGCCCGCACGCGGCCCACGCGCCCGCCCCGCACACGCACATGCAACGCACGAACGTCGTCGCTGACATTGGCACCTACACCACAAGAAGGAAACGGAGGATACAACAACAATCTTAAGGCGGTCTTATCCTAGTTTTAGCTATTTTAGTTTACGTTTTATCTACAAATACAACATTTTCTAATAAAAATCACTGATTTATTCAAATTTTCTATTAAAATTAATAATTTAAGGGCACCGTAAAAATAGAAACGTATTTTAGGATAGGCTAGGTAGAAAGTCAAACCAAAAATAACACTTATGATGAGGATTACTGCCAATGTTATCCATAGACTCAAAAGAAAAAGATGAAATTAAACATTTTGATTTACGATTCATAATTTTTTATTTTATTTATTTTATTCATTATCGATATTATTATTTTTTCATTTACAACTTGCTCGTCTCGTCATTTAATTGCATAAAATAAGCGATTCCTTAGTAAAATATATGAATTTTATAGCAACAGACTTTAGAAGCCTTTTTAATTTTATCGATGCCTAAGAACAGAATTCGATTAAGTTTAATTTTAACGAGTAATGTTACGAGTTTTGTTTGACGAAGTTTGAAACGAAGTTTGACACGCATGAACTGCGTTGTAAAATAAATTGAAAATTGTAATGCGGCGTTTTTTTCCCGCTAGGTGGCGCAACGTCCATGCGGCCATAGTCAACTATCAATTTCATACATTTTGTTGTTTTTTGTTTTGTTTTTACAAATAACATTCTTCAGACTCGGGTTACCAGGGAGAATATGCTTATTATACTGGGTTTAACAGCAATACTTTCCCTTGCTAATTAAACCTCTGTCCAATACAAAATGTAAACAACTATCTAACCTACCAATCTATTTTCAGGCCGTCAACAGATGCATAGATTCTTAAAACAAGGCACAGTACCCAGTATTTTTACTTGGACTAGATAATCGACAACGCCCTCATTTTTGCCACATCCGGACCGCCACTGGCGCCATCTGCGAAAAGTTTTGCCTGTGGAACGTCATTGTGAAGGCTTACCTTGAGTTCGTACATGGCATGCGGCGCCCGCGCGTCTATGATCCTGAGCGCGTCGCCGGTGGCCGCCAGGATGGCCGCCGAGCCGTCGCCGAGCGCGCGCACTATGCTGACGGGCGCTTTTACGTGATCCAACTGTAAACAGACAGATGCTATGAACAAGGTAACTTGTCTACTATCCTACGAATATTATAATTGTCAAAGATGGAAAATTTAGATGTTTAGATGCTTAGATTTTTTGATGTTTGGAAGTTAAGATACTTAGTTTTTAGTTGTTTTGATGTTTGCATGTTTAAATGATTGGATGTTTAGATATTTTTATGTTTGGATGTTAAGATGCTTATTTCTTAGATGTTTTGTTGTTTAGAGGATTGGATGTTTAGATGTTTTTATGTTAGGATGTTAAGATGCTTAGTTTTTTAGATGTTTTGATGTTTGGGTGTTTAGATGATTGGGTGTTTAGATGTTTTTGTGTTTGGATGTTAGGATGCTTAGTTTTTTAGATGTTTTGATGTTTAGATGATTGGATGTTTAGATGTTTTTATGTTTGTATATTTAGATGCTTAGATTTTTAGATGTTTAGATGTTTGAAAGTTTAGATGCTTAAATGTTTGGAAGTTTAGATGCTTAGATTTTTAAAAGCTTACACTTTTGGATGTTAAGATGTTTGGATGATTGTTACTCAATCTAGGCTAGTTTTTATCCACGGAAACGCGGGTGAGACCCCGAGGCACTGCTGATTAACCAACAAACATACTTTTGCATTTATAGTAGTGATTAGAAAGTAATGATGCAGCATATGGCGAGATGACACCGAATGATATATTTAAATTAAAATAATAAACACTTTACCTGCGAAACCACACACTCCATAAACGGGTCCCAGATATGCACGACCGAGTCGGTTGAGACGGCGAGACGCAGTGATTCCAGGAACGACAGGGACAGCACTCCTTTTTTATGACCCGTGTATGTCCAGTTGCACTGAGTCGTAGCGTTGCCGTCACCCTGAAATATATTTTTACAAACTTCTTATTGAAACTTAATTAAACTAGTGGATCGCAGCGAACTGAGACCTCGCGACCCCATAAATAAAATAAAAGTTTAGGGTATTCCTAGTTTTTTTTTGTCTAATAGTCTCCCTTCCGCCACTCAAATGGGATGCTATGGTTTTTTTTGGGCAATAAGTCAAGAAAAACGCTTTCTCAGGGTATTGTCTAAGGGGATTTTAAGACCAAGCCATCTTCCAAGCTCCAAGACCAATTTGGCTTTTTTCAAAAAATTCATAAAAAATAACATATATTAAGAATAGAATCCGATCCACGGCGTACAAGATATCGTCAAACAAATATACATACAAAAAAGGCCGATGTCCTGAGTCTAAGGACTCGGAGATCTTAGCTTCGCTTGGTCAATTACAAATCCAATTCGCCAATAATTATCCTTATAAAGTATCTTGATTCATGCTGAGGTCGTTGTGAGTTAAGCGATCCGGCTTCCTTGGATGTCGCCTTCTCGAACGATTTTCTTATTACATACATATCAGATCATCAAGATCATTTCCTGGTGTTGTCTATCGTTTAAGTGGAGGGTTGCCAGATGTCCAGCTTTCGATCGGATAGTTAGTGTAGTAGTTTAGTGGAAATTGGAAGCGCGTCTTCTGGCATCCCAAGAATCCCAAGCGACGACACTCCTTTCGCCGACTAGAGTAGATAATATGGCTGATTATGATGATGAGAAAGTTAGATACCTTTCCTTTTAATTACTTATCTTGTGCCTTTCTGTAAAATCATAAATAAATTTAAAAAAAAACTTGTCCGGCTTTTTTTACAACACATCTGGCAACCCTAGTTATGCGTGACATACCTGATTCCTGAGCGACCACAATTTGACAGTCTTGTCCTTGGAGCCGCTCATGAAGCTGCTCTCGTTGTCCAGACAGAGCAAGGACTTGACGGAGTGCGTGTGTCCCGCGAACGTCTGCAGCTTGATCTGCTTCAGGTTGAGGTGGGACTCCTTGTCGGGCCGCCCGATCTCGTGCTCCCAGTAGATGAGCCAGTCGCCGCGCAAGTGACTGGAAACCACGGTTGGAGTTTTGGCGGGAACACGGGAAAATTATGTCGTTGCATTAATCGCGAATTAATGATAAAAAATGCTGGTGTTTTAATCATTGAGTGTTGAATTACATGCACGAGTGTGGGCAAGTGCTATAATGTGGTGAAACATAGTCATAATATTTATTTTGTCAGAACATGGTAGGTACACAACATACAGAGAAGCATACAGGGTGGCATTAATATGAGACCTAAGTTTATACACATGTCCTCGCCTGGTGTGGCGCACAAATATTAACAAAGAAATTGATAATGATGTCAAATGAAAAAGAAAATTGTATTTTCGTTTTGTTTTCAAAACTCCGTAGAAGCTCATAGTAAAGTCACCACAACTTTACTGACTTGGACTCGACTGTGACTAATTTCGTGTGACTAACTGTGATTTCATGACATATTTGACTTGATTTTAATATAAAAACTTGAAAATTCATAAACTTGACACTGGCAGAATGCACTACGTGCGATGCCAGTAACTAAGAAAAAACCCCACGGTTGGAGTTGTGGCGGGAAGCCGAAAAAATCATGTCCCTGGCATTGTATTATTTTCCAAAACTTGGAAAACTTGGTGTTTTTTCATCTGCGATTAAATATGGGCATTAGGCATAAATAGCGTAATATATCTTGTTTTACTCTCAGTCACGTGTGACCGCGCTGATCTTGATATCGATTTTTGACATCATCAATAGGCGTGTGGCCTAATATTTAATTTATGACAAATATCAAGCTTAGTGATGAATATAACTAAATACATTACACATACTGAAAAAATAAATTGTATTGGCTGATAAATCTCTGAGATATGTGCGTTTAAAGTTTTAGGTGGGGATAGAGGGGATGATCTATCCCTTTCTCGCAAAGCACGTGTTAGTATAGCATTTGTATGCCGCGCCCGAGGCTTGACGTCATAGCTCAGTATAGCGCGCTCTCTGTCTAGCTTGAAATTAAAATACTTAGAACTTATTTATTTTTGAATTATTTTAAATTTTGTATTCGTTGATAGGCTCTATTGATGATCAGCTTTTTTATGAGGTAATAAAAAATTTGTAGTCATCATGCCTATTATCATTAATCTATATATTTATTTACTCACCGATTGCTCTTGACTCCATTGTCCATCTTACAGGCAACGACGTCAAACCCGTATTGGCAGCTGGTTTCACACGCGTCGCCGGCGACGTCTATACGGTTCCCGACCAGCGTGACGTTGGACCCGAAACTGTTGGAGCTGGATATGTGGTCGTTGACGATGTCGTGCTTCGAGGGCGCTATGTCGCGGCGGTTCAGCGGCTCGTCGCTCAGTGACGGCTGGAAGCGCTTGTCGCGGTTGATTTGGAGTGGAGAACTAGAAAATTATCACACTATGATATGAATGCGACAGTTTGTAGGTATGTGTGTGTACGTGGGGTCACAAGTTCCCAGTTAGTATTTATTCATTTCTCAGTGCAAAATGAGAAATTAATAAATACCTAAAAAAAATGCTAAATGGTCCAACATCCAACCATAAGTACGTCTATGAAGCCCACGAAAGAAAAGCGAAAGTCCTATTTCTTAGGTTAGAATGGCTGTCAAAACAATGTTGTAAAGCAATAGGCTAGATGACTGGTTTTTTTATTGTCCTATTCAAATGTGGCCCATAAATATAGCTGATTAATGAAAAGAAAATTTAAATCTGATCAAAAATAAGCAACTTATAAGCATTTTAATATCATGCTAGACAGAGAGACAAAACAGCAAATCGTGACGTCACTTGTCAAGACGCCATATAAATTATATTCTGACAAGTAAGGCGTGACGTCATTTTTTGTTTTGTGGGAAAGGGACAGAGTTGTCTCTAACAAAAACTTTAAACGCTCATATATCAGAACATTATTAACCGATTTAAATAATGTTTTCAATTACCATACTATATTTACTTAAATTCTTCATCAAAGCTATTGGTTTCAACGATTTAAACATCAGTCATCTAGCCTATTATATGGACTGCTGTCGCCTTTCACACATAATCGTATTATCACTAAATGTAAAGTAATCTGGTCGTGGATTTGAAGTTTAAAACGCTCGAAATGCCATTTTGTAACAGTTTATAATACGCTTCTAAAAAAATATACAACCGACTTCAACTTCGAATACCTAGATGACATCTTCATATTTTCTAGAAATTTTGATTTAAAAACCAAACTACTGAACCGATTTCGATAAAATGTATTTGGGACCACCTCTGAAGTATATAACGTACCAAACAAAAAAAGAACCATCAAAATCAGTTCATAATTGGCGGAGTAATCGAAACCTCTTCTTTTGAAGTCGGTTGTAAATTGATCTAATTACGATGCAATGTGGTTTGATTTCCTACGCGTCTATTTGAATTGTTTTTTTGTGTATTTCCCAGTCTAAAAATATCATCATCATTCATCATTGACAGCCATAAGACGTCCACTACTGGACGAAGGCTTCCCCCGTTAATAGAGAGGGGTTGCCATAATCCCCACGCTTGGCAGTCGGCTTGGGGATCGCAGAGTGTTACCACCGTTAGCTAAGAGAACGCTGCTGCCCGTCCTCCGGTGGTTCTGGATGCAGTTTTAGGACATACCCAGGTCCAACCGATTTACCCGTGACTAAACTAAGACACCCACGGCCTTACCTAAAATAATCTCGATTCTCTTAGTCACTGCTTAAACTTCTCTGTCCTTTTCTAGCACGTGCAACTTCACGTCAGAGAGAAGATGGCAGAGCATCTTAAGCAGTGACTAACAGTTGAAAAGTTTTTTTAGGTAAGGCCGCTAGAGTGTATGGGGAAACACCCTCTCAAGAAGCGCATTCCACTTGTTGATGATAAAATAGTGACGATGATGATGATGATGATAAAAAAGTAGCCTATAATATGTTATTCCGGGAAATAAACTACCCCCATTCCGAGTTTCATCCAAATCCGTTCCGCTGTTTTGGCGTGAAACGGTAACAAACATACACGCACACTCGTGTACCGACAACCAAGCCGTTAACCAAGAGGATGCTGCTGCCCGTCCAAATCATCCGTTTCATCCAAATCCGTTCCAAAACAGCAAAACGGATTTGGATGAAACTCGGAATGGGGGTAGTTAATTTCCCGGAATAACATATTATAGGCTACTTTTTTATCATTATCATCATCGTCACTATTTTATCATCAACAAGTGGAATGCGCTTCTTGAGAGGGTGTTTCCCCATACACTCTGGGTGTCTTAGTTTAGTCACGGGTAAATCGGTTGGACCTGGGTATGTCCTAAAACTGCATCCAGAACCACCGGAGAACGGGCAGCAGCGTCCTCTTAGTTAACGGTGGTAACACTCTGCGATCTCCAAGCCGCCTGCCAAGCGTGGGAATTATGGCAACCCCTCCCTATTAAGGGAGAGGCTTTCGTCCAGTAGTGGACGTTTTCTGGCTGATAATGAAATCGGTTCTAAACAGGAGAGATCGCGGTCAATCGCAAGCCGCAATAAAGCATAGGTATGACAAGAAAATCAAGGTTTGATTACTTGAACACAATCTCAAACTTTATTCCAGTTACCTTACGGCGTGGTTTTGCTCGTACTTCCGACACAGTGCTCGAATAGTGTCCGTATTCTTGAGACTCCGCTCCATTGCGTCGACGCCGACGAGCTTCACGAACGTCGTGTAAGTTTGATACGCTAACTCTTCGTCAAAAACCATTAGCAGTTCTTCTTGTGCCTAGCGGGAGAAATAACATAAATTATAGTTTAAACAACAAAACAATAGGTATTTGTTATGCGAGGCTGCAAAGTTGTTTTGAATCTTGAGCGTAGCGAAAGTTTCAAAGGTACGAGACGCCGAATAACTTTGTTGCCGAGCGAAACTCACAACTTTTCACCTCACTACAGTGAGGAAAATGCTAGTTTTTTTTTCATGCTGTCTTCGTATGGCCAGTGCTATTATTCTAAAATGATGTTAGCGCACTGACATGAAATAAGTATTACTTATGCATTTTCAATGGACTGGCGGTATGGAAAATTATTGAATAGAAAGTTGCGAATTTCAGCTTTTTGGAGTTCATACAACTTTAGTTTCGGTGGAAGAAAACATAATGAGAAACCTGCATACTTCCAGAGCAGAAATTCAATGGTGTATGCTAATCCACTAACCCGCAACTGTGCCAGATGCCGGATATGGCCCAATCGCTTTCGAGGGTTGGCCTAAGTCCATCAACGGAGTATTAACAGGCTGATTATGTATATTATTGACCCCCCGGCTCCATTATCAAGGTTAAGTGATGATCACAGATGGTAAACACACATAGAATGGGAACTGGCTCTGAGCTGGCTCTCGTGACGATGCATTAGGTGCGCTCTGGCACATTTTCAATTTGAGAGTGGTCATCATCAGGCCGGAGACGTCCACTGCTGAACGAAGGCCTCCCCCTTAGACCGCCACACTGTACGACAACCTGCCATTTGCATCCACCGGTTGCCCGCGACTTTTACAATGTCGTCGGTCCACCTAGTGGGAGGTCTTCCTACGCTGCGTCTTCCGGTTCGCGGTCGCCACTCAAGAACCTTTCTTCCCCATCGGTTGTCAGTTCTTCGAGCGATGTGGCCTGCCCACAGCCACTTCAACTTGCAAACCTTGCGAGCTATGTCGGTAACTTTGGTTCTTTGGCGAATATCCTCGTTCCGGATTCTATCGCGCAAAGTAACTCCGAGCATAGCTCTCTCCATTGCCGTGACCTAGGTGCCAGTCTCAAATTGGCCGTCACATACAGGCATTGTTTCATATCTGGTAGCAATTAACACAACTAAGGTTTATACGAGTAGTCGAGAGTATTTACAAGTGGGTGGTGGTATTTTTTTTTATTTTCTGCTCGAGTGGGTGTTTCCCGATAATTATAATCTGGGTGTCTTCAAGTCGCGAGAGAATCGGTTTCTTCTAGGCAAGCGTGCTCCATCGTAGACTGCATCTTCGTTTATCATCAGAGATGGCAGTCAAACGCAATCCTACAAACATATTTTTAAAAAAGTACCTATTTAATGGAAATAATATTTTGTTTAAAACAGGTTGAGCGCACCTGACCTGTCACTTTGACAATGACATTTGTAGACATTTTTGATCTTTAATTATGAATCCGGATATAGATAGCCAAATATCACCCTATTATCATCATAGGTTTCTTCAGAATATTTCAAGTCGATTGTTGGTATTTTAACCTACGACCAGCGGCGTGCAAACCTAACGCGCTAGCCCCTGAGCTATGGCGTTATAAAACTGTAGTCTTACAGTGAGTGCAGTGTTGTCGGGCGGGTCGTTTTTGTCCGGCGGCGAGCAGGACAGGTCGGGCAGGTCCGCTCGGACGACCCGGCCGTCCTGCACGCGCCACTCCGCCGTCGTGCCGTCGCGACATATCTCTAGAAAGCCGTCCGCTTTACTTTCTGACGGCTCTGATTCCAATACCTACAATAAAAATAAAAATAAAATGTTATTGAGGATTATTCAATTCGTAGCTGCGCCCCGCGGTTTCACCCGCGTGATTATGAAAAACGTTGATAATGATGAGGATACACAGTAGCCTAATGTTAGTCCGGAAAATAAGCTATCTCCATTCCGAGTTTTATCCAAATCTGTTTAGAAGTTTGCACGTGAAGACACGTATAGCTAGACTTTTTTATCACATCACATCGTCAACAGCCAGAAGACGTCCACTCCTGGACGGAGGCCTATAGGCCATAGGGGTACCCCTCCCTATTCAGCTTTTGTATAGCTAGACATAATAACGTATAGACTATATTTTATCATCATAATCATCACCGTTTTTCAGTGAAATCGCGGGGTGCAGCAAGTATGACAAATTGACATTGACACCCTGTTTTAGCGCGTGAATACTACGTGGAACAACATCATTGTGGTAAAGCTTCTCGAAAGATTACTTTTGGAAGCTCTGCAAGTAATGAATTATTAAGGAGGCTAAATTTGTGATTATGGTACCTTGTCAACGGAGATGTCATCTTGTTTAGGCCAGTTATCAGTTTTCCCGGTCGCTTTGTCAAAGGCCAGAAAGAACCTGGAAAAAGTGTTGAAAATTTAGTTTGGAAAATATCGATTTAGTGATAAGGCCCAAAGGCCCGGCTTGCGGTGGTGAACGTGGTCACCACCATAAGTCAGCAATTAGTCGTTCTAATTACAAGCACGCGAGCTGCTTTTCCCCCAAGCGAAGCAAAGGTCTCAGATTCTAAGGGGTCAGATTGGCGTTTATTTGTATATACTTATATTTTTTCAACGATAACTTGCGAACCGTTGATCCGATCTTCATAAAATGTTGTAAGCAAGTAGTTAGTGAAAATACAACTATCAAGTTCAAATACGAGTCAAATTGGCCAAGGGGCTGTAAGATATGGAGGTCGCGAGGTCACAGTTCACTGAGAACTAGTACTTAACAAGTAAAAAAAAAAAAAAGTAAAAGATATGTTAAAAGAAAAGGTTTTTTTTTGAATAAATTATTGATTGTATTGTATTCTACACGTTAGGTACCTTTGTAGTGGTGGCGTACACAGGTGCTTGCGTGACATCTCCGGACCGACGCGCAGCGCGAGCGCATACAACGCTACCGCGAGCGCGCGCGCGAGCGCCCCCCGCGCCACCGCGCCCGACGGGTACGACGACCGGCTCGTGGACGCCAGCCTTAGCGCCGGCTGCAGGATTGATTTCAGAAACGTGTCCTAGAATAAACGACGTGATTTTTACAAACTAAACTCGGCTCGACACGTTGGTTGCGTATTTGGTATCCAATCAACGGTGGGTGAGTTTTGGCGGGAACACGGAAAAATCATTTAGTTGCATTCTAAAGGGTCTTTCAACAAGGACGGGTCGATGTTAAAATTGAATAAAAGAAGATGTGTGTGAGATATTAACGAAATTTATAATTGAAAGGCCCATTTATGCCATTATGGATGGAATATGACATCGTTCAAATGTCCGCCGCGGCTTCGTATGGTGGCACGAATCCGAGAGGTCTAATTTTTTATGACTCTGCTGCATAGATCCGGCTGAATCTGAGCGATGGCCTGCGTTATGTTGGCTTTCATGGCCACAGTCGATTGTGGCTTATTGGCATAGACCTGCGACTTCAGAAAACCCCACAAAAAGAGTGTAGCCGAGTCAAATCACACGATCTTGGTGACCAAAATGTGCCTCGTCGCTAAAGATTATTTTTCGGCCTAAATCGGGGTCCTCTTCCAAGCGTTCCGAAGCCCATTCAGCGAACACACGGCGTTGTCTATGGTCATTAACTTTGAGCTCTTGGGTCAGTTGGATCTTATACGGATGCAGGCCCAAGTCCCGACGCAAAATTCTCAAAGTTGAAGTCTGCGAAAGGCCGAGTTCTTGTGCACGGCGAGAAATCGACTGCCTCGGAGTCTCCTGAACACTCTCAGGTACAGCGGCGATGTTCTCGGCCGATCTGGCGTTCCTTTGACGTAAAGGTGTTGGTTGGTTGTTTACCGAACCGGTCGTCTCAAATTTGGTCACCAATCGTTGGAGAGTAGACTTTGAAGGGCCACCGCGTCTGCCGTAAAATGGGCGCAATGCGCGCAACGTTTGCACTAACGAACACTCATTTTGATAATAAAGTTTTATCATTTGCACATGCTCTCAACCGTGTAACTTGCCATGGTGATTTGGCATCAGTGACTGAATAAGAAAAAACTGATTTGACAGATGCCGCCAAAACAAAATGGCCGCCACAGATTATTAACATCGACCCGCTCTATTTGAAAGACACTTTATTATTTTCTTAAACTTGTGTTTTTCGCGAATTAATGATTCATAATGGTGGTATTTTATTCATTCAGTGTTGAATTACATGCACGAGTCCGGCAAGTGATAGAATGTGGTAAAACATGTCTTTTCGTGCTGTTTTCATAACTCCGTAGAAGCTCATAGTAAAGTCGACACAACTTTACTAGGGCATGAGTTGGACTCGACTATGACAAATTTCGTGTGACTAACTGACATATTTGACTTGATTATACTATTAAAATTTGCAAATTCATAAACCTGACAGTGGCAGAATGCACAACGTGCGATGCCAAAAACTAAGAAAGAAAAAAAAGAGCAACGGTGGTTGGGATAGTGCTTAGATTTTTCTTTTTTAAATAAGTTTTCGTTTGACCACCTTCTCGCCTGTTGGTAAGCGACGATGGGTCACCACGAATCATACGAATGATGATTTAAGTATCTTCTTGGCCAACGTACGTAATCTTCTTCGTCGTGTCGATGGTTTTATTAAGACAATATGGATTAAAAAAAACAGACCAGTAGCATGCAACAGCTACCCCAAGACGGCCATTTTAGACCCCCTGATGGAAGCCTGGGGAGGCTTCCATCAGGGGGTCTAAAATGGCCGCATTAAGCAAATCCCCTAAAACCAGTTCATCTTATTAATTCTTAGCAGAATGGATTGTAAAAAGTTGCTCTCGAGTAACTTCTAACGGATCTGCTAGTTGACTTTACGCAATTCATCTTCCATCGACCATTTTACGACTTTCTATAGAAAACTGGCAAACTAATGAATTCCGTTACATAATTATTTGCAAAATCATAGTATGAATTACAGAGCCCGCGACAGAGTATCCCCATTTAACCATGTTGGTACAACGTATGTAATGTTTGGCGTTTGAGGAGAGAGCAGGCGAAGCAGACACCGCCTTCCCAAGTCTCGGCCCCGTTCCTCGTGCTTCTCAGATTACTTGAATGGTAGGAGCGTCTAGCTCCTCCTTTAGTCCCGTCTGCAAGTCCGGCTCTTACTCAAATACTTAGTCAATGGATTTGGACATCTGGGGGGCTAAAATGGTCGCGTTTAACAATTCTATCTACGCATATGATCCTACGATGATTCATTTCGCAAATCGTAAAACGGTCACATAAGCGCCAATTCATACTATGATTTTGCAAATGATTCTATTACGGAATTCATTAGACAGTTTTCTATAGAAAAGTCGTAAAATGGTCGATGAAAGATGAATTGCAAAAAGTCAACTAGCAGATTCGTTAGAAGTTACTCAAGAGAAACTCTTTACAATTAATTCTGCTCAGTATTCATTAGATGAATTGCTTTTAGGGGAATTGCTTAATGCGGTCATTTCAGACCCCCTGTTCCTCATGTAATACGGTTCAGCCAACGCAAATCAACTCACCTGTAACTGTTCCATAATTTTAACATCGCTCATGTAAGGTATCAGGTATATAATGAGTCTCAAGCAAGCGACCACGCCGCCCTCTAGCGGCGCGGAGAGACGCTTGCGGCACGACGCGATTAACTCGCTCATGTGGGGCAAGTATTGGAATATTATCAGCTGTTCGCCATACATTGCTGCAATAAAACAAAGAGTTTAAAAAAACTACGTTTTGAAAATTCATTCAGAGACGTACAGCACGTCGAGATCAAATTAAATAAATCCAAACTTGAGTGATTTACTACTAATAATTAAACGAGTTCCACTATCCACCATGGCTTCATCCACTCATCAATAAGTGTAATGTATGGAACTCATTAAAACAAACTGAATGGGTCTAAACACGAGGTGTTTCCGTAACTGTTGAGGGGTTCCACTATCCATATACTCATGACTCAGATCAGCTCCCCAAATAATTGTATTATCATTCGAATCATTTCCTTGCAAACATTGCAATACGACACGATTAGAAGTAGGTTAAAATGGACTTCCAAGATCTTGACATACTCGTAGTCGCGGCGAAGATAATAAAAACGTTTATTAAAAAAATACATATTATTGTATCAGCTCCCCAAATAATTGTATTATCATTCGAATCATTTCTTTGCAATCTTTCAAATCGATATGACACTATTAGCAGTAAGTTAAAATTTACTTAAAAGATCTTCATATACTCGTATCGGTGAAGATAATAAAAACGTTGATTAAAAAAAATCTACGAGTAAACCTAAACCGAACTCTCATAAAGCGGAGCGCAGACCGGCGCGATCATACGATTCATCACCCGCAGATGGCGGGACGGCACGCCAGTCCGTGCGTCGCTTTATGGTTTTGAAATTTAATTTCACTTACCAACAATAGAAGTTAGGCAGTTGATAACCTTCATCGCGTTTTTGTCGCCGACGACTTTACTATTTACAATTGAGATCTCATCGAATTCGTCTTTTTCATCAGTCTCCCAAGGACTTAAATTCTCTTTGCCAATATAACATAAAGTTAACATTTTGAGCAAGTTTCTAGTAATATATCTACATGTGAGGACGGGACCAAGTCTGTGGGCCAGCCATATCAGACTTTCAGAACTCATATCCGATATTTTACAAGGACCTTCATCTTTGAAATCCAAATCTTCTTCAGTCAAAGTTTGAGGTGCTTTACACACATTATCATTTCTATTGACGTCTAAGCTTCTTGTCTGTCTCGCGTGAGATTCTTTACGCAATTCGAGGTCTTCATCATCTTCAGTGAAATGTATGTAGCTTGTAAACATAGACTTTGTGGGAATTTCAATGGTCGGTGAAAGCGCTTTTTTAGGCGTAGCTCCACAGTTTCCGTCAGTGGTAACAATGATAGGTTCTCTTGGGGAATGATATTTCGAATTATTAGGAGACTGAAATTCACGGGAAGGAGACGGTGTGTGAATGATGTTTTCTTGAGGAGCATTAGAAGAGTTAAACGAGTCTATAGATTCGGAGGGAGATTTGCTCCGGCTGTTTCGGCTTGGAAGCCTGTCTTTATCAGTTTCAAAGTGAAACAGCTCGTTTTCGCTTCTGCTGTCGGTATCCTTGTCTTTCAACGCATCACTCATGGTCTTGTCAGCGCTTGGGGTCGCGACATGTTCAGATCCATATGACGTGTCTGGGGAAAATATGTCATTATTGGTCGTCAGAGCGTTTCTCACGTTGTCATCTGAATATCTCGGCTTTTTGTTGGCCATTGAGCGATTGTGGCACAAATGTCCAGGTGAACCAGCCTCTGTGTTGACATCCTTGTATCCGCCAACGGCTTCCACTAAATGCTGAGTAAAGTTGTCCAAAAAACACTGCAATCCAAGCCTGACCATCAACTGGAGAAGGAAGATGTTGTGGTACAGCTTCACGAATTTCTGTTTGCTTGCAGTCGCCCCAATTGCCGCCACTGCGTCGACTTCTGTGACTTTGTGTTCTGACTTATTCATTATGAAGTCGTCATCTTCGTAGAGATTTAATATGTGCTTGAGAAGCTTACTTCTCGTATTCGCTGGACCCAAAGCTTTGCTCACCGTGTCGAATAGATACCATGCGGCTAGAACTGATGTTTCCCTGTTTCGCAACAGCTCAATATAATGAGCCAGGAATATGTCAAGCACGTCAAACTGGCTGTAATTTACTTGATTCAACAGCACGTCTAAATGTGCAGCGCATGCCTGGATTTTCCCTTCGGCAATTTTTTGTGTGAAAAAGAACTTTGTTTTGTCCACGTTTTGGTACTTTTCACATTGGACTCCATCACATTCATACATATAAAGGATGTTTAGTTCATTACTCGTCAGTTCGTATTCGTGAAGGGTGCTAAGTAGATTGTATAGAATACTGAAGTTTTGCGGAAAGGGGATCAAATGCTGCATAAGCAAAGGCTGCAGCAGCTGCGATGGGGTCGGCGCGGGTAATCCTTTGTCTGTAACTACAATTTTCTTCAACGGATCATCTTTCTTCGGCGTCAACTCGTTTTTGAAAGATAAACTCGGTGGTTGCACGTTTAAAAGCAACGACGCGATGTAACTCACGCATTTTGGCAACACATTGAAATTGTATTTTAGAACTGTCCGGCAAGTATTGAACCTTTCTAGGAAATTGTCACTCAACGTCCTCAGTGGTCGCATTTGCGTATGCAGAAAAATCTCTACTATAAGACAGCCTATCACCAACATGTCCTGCCTTCTGCTTTCAGTGACAAACTGCTTATAAATCGCCGCGTCTGTTGTATACCTAGAGTTGAACGATCTGTTTTTTCGTTCCTTTAGAACATTCTCTAAATGCGCGTCCTGACTGAATTTCTTCAAGTAACTTTGCTCGTAAGAAGCCAGAAACATATGATTTGTGAACGCAGTGTCGTCATCTTTCGACCTAATAGCAGTATTCTGTTTAATTTCTTGCTGAACGGGAAACAAATTTAAGGTAGTCAAATTCTCTTTATGCTTCTCTTTATCTTCAGCTTTGCTGAGAAAGCATTTCGTTCTGAAATTGTCTAACGCTTCCAAAGCTTGAATTGACGCGACGGGATTGAATTCTTTCGGCAAATAAATGACACCTTTCCCCAGTTCTGATCTTTGTACCCTGTAATGTCTTGAATGGGAAGAAGCCCTTCCTTCAGTGGAATGCGACTGAGTGGGATCGCCAACGCTTTTCGAGAGAGACCGAGCTCTGCTACTACTTTTGTGGCGCGACCTAACGCGCTGAGGAGGCACGTGTAATCGGGACACGTGTTGGGGAAGACTTGTTGATTCTTCTTCATCTTCAGATGCGTCGTCTGAACTGTCTATTTTTATAGACTTCTCTGCAAAGATAATAAAATTGAGTAAATACCTACGAGTAAGTCATACTTTCCACTGTGTGTTTTCGAATAGTCACAAAGTATAATTATGTAATATAGTATAAATATGTAATGTATAATTATTATAATTTTAATATTATAAAACATTTAGACACTAGCGTTCAGCGTTTCGCAGTATCACCAGGGGGGTGTCACTCCGCAGTTTAGGTATGTTCGGCCGGCGCTCCGTCTGGGAGGACATTGCAAGGCTGAAGTCAGCGTCCGCCTGCACGCTAGCCTCGTCGCACGTAACTAAGCATACGTGATAGAAAGAGAGCGGTATATCTAGGTGAATATAGCGAGCGGTATCCAGCGCTGTGCGAGTTGAATTGCTACTTTATTGCCTAGTAGATAGAGTCCTTATTTATTTCAATTCATTTGCGGAGTGAACTTTCTGTACAAAGTACTATTATTTATTCTGTGGTATCACCATATATATTTTTCAGGAAAAAAAATGGCATATGCATACTCTTAATAAAACTATTAATGCACTGGACAGTATTAGCTATCGAATTTTTTGTGTGCATTCGAGCGGATGGATTAGATTCACATTTGGTTCGCGGTAGGTGGAGCTGCAATCGGGTTCCAAGTTTTTTATTTTCAGCACAAGACGACGTCTGCCAGGTCCACTAGTTACGTATACATCTATAATTAGGAATCCCACAGCGTGCTGTAATGGAACATGAGTATATTTACTTGAGTCTCTTGGCGAAGTCCAGTGTAGCCTGGGCGGTGCGGGGGGCAAAGTCCTGGAGGCTCGCGGCGGGTGAGGAGCGGTCAAGAGCTGCACTGCGCCGCCCCGTCGAGTACTCGCGTGTCCGTCTACTAGCGACAGGCAGACGTTTTTCGCCTTTATTGCTGCTGAGCCTGAAAGCCTGAGCAAAAGTTTCATATTTGTTTCTTTTGTAGAATTTGCGTTTTCGTGTTCCGTTTTCTTTTGCTTCGTTCGACCACTAAAGGGCCCTGTTTTAAAATATCACGTGCAGTCATAGCGGTTTTTTGACGGTTTTTATGAGTTTGTTATTTCCCAAAAAATATATTTGTATCTGTAAGATGTGAGAAGTAAACTAACGCTAATTTATAAAAGAAGAAAAAAATTAACAAAACACATCTATTTTTACACATTACGACAGTTTGAATCATTCAATTTTTACAAATTTAGCACGAAAATTTACTCACTTGTAAATAATATAGTTTGTCACAAACAAACGCTCTTAGTTTAGAAAAAATATTTATATTATGATTGTAATGATTTAAAAATGGGTCTGAAACCTCAATGTGGCCTTATCTCTTTTAGCTTTAGAATAATGATTGATCGCAGTAAAAAATGTCCTTGAAACATGGATGGCGCGGCATTAACTGTGCTTTTATTGACAACTGTGTGACGAGATGAACAAGTCGCCTACTTAATAAGCTTCACGATTGGCCAAAACAGTTCAATGCCATCATAATCTAAGTCGTTCAGTAACGTGCGTGCGACACGATTACCATATAGCAATACACAAGTTTTTCTTGTCACTCGGGTGGGTGAAAAAACTTGAGCCTTGTGACAGCTTCCTAAATGCATATGCAAAATCCAAGGTTGTAACACTTGTTAATAACTTATTATACTTCATCAGCTTTTAATTTCCTACTGCTAGGCATACCCTCGAAGGACGATTGAACCAAATTCTGCATTGCAGGACCGGGGCGCGCCGCGGATTGGCCGATTGACATGTCATTAAATTTCTTCTCCTTTTATGTAGGATCTCTCACTATCTTTTCCTTGGCCGAAAAGCCTGTTTTTAATCATAATTTTATTTCATGATCACACATACTTGTATCCAAAGGTGATGTCGATCCAATGATGAAGATTCTCCGAGACGTGACTGCTCTCCAGCGCCTCTCTATGCTTCGTGATGAAGTCTTCGGCGCATGTTGCCCATGACGGCACTCCTAAATCCTGGAAGAATCATTTTTTTTTATTTCATTCTATCAAGTGACGAGACGAGCAAGACGTCCGCCCGGTGGTAAGCGTCACGCCTACCACCTACCCACCCACTAACAGTAGCAGATCAGTCAGACAGTAATCTCGATCATATAATAATTTTTATAAAGGAATGAAAACAGCACGCCGCTCTGGTCTGTTTCACATTCAAAAATGTCTCAGAGCCATTAAATAAATATTTGAGAGATTTTTTAAGAAATATTTGGTCTGCTGTTTTGCGGTTTACAAACAAACAGGCGGACAGAGCTACTGCGACATTTTATAAGGTGAAGTATTACGTAATACAAACCGGCAAATCTTCATGTATACTCTTGAAAACCGTGGGATCGGTGTAGAATTCTGGTATGCATTCATCTGGGGTCCACTCTTGCATGCGCTGGATGGAAGCAGGATACTCAGCAGGCACCCAGTTGTTCCGGACATGCTTGCATAGCACTTCTTTGGGTGTCCTATAATTTGTTTTACAAAACATTTTTTTATTAGAAACAACAATTTAGAACTGTATTTCTTATGTAAAAAACAATACTAAAGCCGCTGGCCCACTGCTACGCTGCGCACGGAAAGGCTACGCACGTGTGTCTAGTTTCGCTTTGCATGAAAATGGCGATAACGTCCACTGCAACCCACGAACACGCTACGCGCGAATACGATATTAATGACGTCTTTGCTACACACCTGGCTTGCTCGAATATGGCGCCCACGCAGCTCAACGCTTTGAACACTATGCACGCGGTATACAAAAGCGTGCGCGCTGTGAACTGGGGGGCTAAAATGGTCGCGTTTAGCAATTCTGCAAATGATGATTCATTTCGCAAATCGTAAACCGGTCACTTAAGCGTCAATTCATACTATGATTCTATTACGGAATTCATTCGTTTGAGAGTTTTCTATAGAAAGTCGTAAAATGTTCGATGTAAGATGAATTGCGTAAAGTCAACTAGCAGATTCGTTGGAAGTTACTCGAGAGCAACTTTTTACAACTCATTCTGCTAAGAATTCATAAGGGTCATCCCACACGTACCACAACCACACCACAACCACAACACGTGGTCGAGAGCATATTTTGTATTGAAAATGAATAGTAAAATGTGTAAATTCACGTACCACATTTTGCCGTCGTTATCGACCGCGTGGTTGATACCGACCACATCGCAACCACAACGCAACCACCAGCTACACAGTGAAATAGCCGCCGGCGACATCACAGATACAACGTTGCGTCGACGCAACGACAGTGCGCGCTCTATGAAAGACAAAGTCGAACTGTGTCTGCACACGACGCAACCACATCGCAACTGCTAACGAAACGCAACCACATCGACATTTTGTCGGTACCACAACGCAACTGCAAAAAGCTGCAGCGACACTATTCACACGTAGCCACTGCGTCACATTTTGTCGTTGCGATTTGGTGTGGTTGTGGTACGTGTGGGTTGACCCTAAGATGAACTGCTTTTAGAGGAATTGCTTAATGTGGCCATTTCAGACATTTTCCCTGAACCGTGCTGCGCTACAGTGGTACATAGTCGTGTGTTAGTATTCATGTATAGTGTGTGCTGCAGTGGAAACGTAGACCCACGTTGTCAAACAAACGAACTCACGCAGCCAACATACCGCGTGGCCGTGCACGTGCGTCGTAGTGGGCCCGCGGCTTAAAGCTTATTCCACGTTATATTTAACGTGGGCCGCATGACATAGCTTGAAACTAATAATTTGATTGAAAATAGATTAGCCACTCTTCTATGTTTCCACATCAACTTCCCTGATGGTAAACAACAGTTGCTGCGTTCCGTAATGCGCTAAAAGTGATAATATCGCGAAACCACTTTTAGCGCATTACGGAACGCAGCAAGTGTCTGACAGGCAGGTTAATTCAAAATAAATTATTCACTCTAGAGATTATAAGAAACTATTCAGTTGAGATTGTACTTCTGAGGAAACAAGATAGATGGGAGTGAGTTCCATTCTTGGGATCACATTGAGTTATATCATATATGTATAAAGGAAGTGGGGCCATTTGATCCGGAATAATGTGTGCGAATGCTATAATAAGGCCCACATAGGATTGTTAGGTATGTGACGGAAATAGCTCAGTTTATGTGAATAAAAACCAAAAAGGATTTGAATAAGATAGTACATACCCAACACATTAATTCTTTTTAGAATCAATATTAATTTAAACTAAATATTAGTATCAGCCTAGAGACGTCCACTGCTGAACAAAGCCCTAAGACCGCCATAATCTATGACAACCTACCATTTTCATCCACCAATTGCCCACGACTTTCGCAATGTTGTTGGTCCACTTTATTGGTAAATATCATTAATATTTTATTATATTAGCCCAGCTCAAAAAAAAATTTGCCTCTCTGAGATTCTTTGAACATTATAAATAAGCAGGTGCCTAATTACCCTACTTCAATTAAAATTCCAACAAACAAAGTTATGCTGTGGTTTGCTCAAAAAAAATCTTTTTACAATCAGTGTACCATCAAAATACAACCTTGAACTGTTAGGAATAAGGTTGACATACCTCCGCGCCAGATACACATAGCATGTGATATCAGATAGTGCATCTGACACATGGTGTGGAATTTGATCTTTACAGCTCACATCATACGTCATATCGAGTTGTCTGTCTCCTTTGTTGAGACGGTACTTGGATTTGGTCAAATCTCTCCAGTTTCTGCCTAAAAGAGATGGATATTTTTTAGGTGTTCGTTTTAATCATCAGCCAGAACATGCCCACTGCAGGATGAAGGCCTTGCCTTATTGGGAGGGGTTGCCATAATCCAAACGCTTGCCAGACCGCTTGGGAATTGCAGAATGCTCACCACCATTAACCAAGAGGATACTGCCCTTCCTTCTGTGGTTCTGTATGCAGTTTAGGCCATATCCAGGTCCATACATAAATAAATACAGTTTTTTGTTTTATTTATCCTGATCCAGATTCTTTTATATACAAAGAAAGCCTTGACATCTAATTACTTTGAAAGCATAAAAATCTTTAGAGTATTTTCTACTCTATGAGAGCTTGGTAGCCTACTATGAATAGATTATAACCTTGAATGACTGTCATAAAATTTGATATAAGGAAATTCTACTAATAATAAAAATACAACAGTTTGTCTGTGTGTTTGTATGTTTGTTACTCCTACACGCTGAAACAGCTAAACAGATTTGGATGATATTTGTTATAGAAGTAGCTTATACCTTGGATAAAACATAGGCTCCTTTTTGTCACAAGAATCGCGGGTGAAACCGCAGGGCGCAGCTAGTTTACATAATATTATTCTCGACTCATATTCACAATTTTTTTTTATTTTTTATTTTCGTTTGTAATTTAATAAGGTGTTTGATTTTTATTGACTTACTTAAAAAATTGGGTATTATAAAAACTTACCACATCTAGAGGCAAAATCTGTGACCCATGGTACCATAAAATGTGCCTGGGGATCATTGGAACTTCGTCCTGCCAGTATGTTTAAATGTAAGAGGTAATCCAGGTTAGATATTCGTCCTCGCGCCCATAGCATACAAAGCTTTTCTAGTTGAACACAGCTATTTCTCCAAAATTCATCCATCTTCCCTTGACTTTGGGTACTAATTACAGGACTCGGCTTACTCCTCTGTTCACATATTAACGAAGCATCTAAGCAGTGAATGTTATTTGTCAAGGAAGGCAACACTTGAAGCCACAGGTTCTCCGTCATATAGACTTCTTGTAGCGTAAGCATGCCCAGGCTCAATCCTCTATCGCTCATAGCTTTAGACAAATTCAACAACTGATACACAATGAATAAACCTCTACAATAAGTCATATCTATTAAACTAGGGCTAAAATTTAAGCAATCTAATAGTGTATTTTCAAAATGCCCTCTATACACGATGTAGAAATTATTATCAGTTTCTAAAGTGAATAAAGCTGCTAGCAAATTGACATGAGTTTCATATGATTTGAGACTTTTGTTTGATATCATTTCTTTGTATTCTATGTGATTACCAGCACTGTCTGTCTTAATTTTAATAATATTGCAGCCATACAGTCGCAGCATCACTTCAGCTAGCAGCTGGTCATGCTCCAGGAGATTAACTATGGTGCTTTCTTTACTACTTTCATTGTTCTGGCAATATTTTTTATAAGATTCCTTCCAAAGCGTTCTCTGGTTGCTTTGTGACACATATTGAAGCAGTTGCGAAAATGTGAGCACTGTTTCTGATGCATTCTCATTGAGCTTATATCGAGGCAGAGGCAATACTTTGGATACCTTCTTGTTCAAAACCTACAAAATTAATTAAAATTAATTTGATAACATTGTAGGTAACTCATTTTGTAAGCCTACTCATGCAACATGAAGAAAATATAAAGGTGAACGAGGAAAAGCTACAAGAATGCATACTTACTCTTATGAAAACTTTTCTCTGTGGATACGAAACACTTTCAACAGGCTGCATGGAAACATCTCCAGAAGTGTCCACTTCCAGGTTTTTCAACCATTTCTTGAGCCAGCTAGTATGCACAACTGCCGCAAATAAACTTGGCGATGCAATAGGATATATACTTTTACTACTAATTCCTAATTCTTTAGCCACAACATCCATTTCTTTACCAAAAATTAATTAGTTTTTGTTCTATCTGTTATCATTATCCTCAAACATCACCATTCAGGAAAAAAAACAATGAAGAAACAGAATCAGAAAATGAGAAAACATGAGAAAACAGAATTAACAAAACATCTGTTTTCTCTGCAAAACATAGTGGCCATAGAGTAAGTAAATACTACGTAATAATCAAGTAATCTAATAATAGCTGTTTTGTTTTTATAGTTCCTGGCCATGGATACTAGTCCTTCAGCCGAATACATTTTTCTTCATCGATCCTTCTTTCTCCAGTTAAATGAGTCGTAGTCACATTCCAAGTCACACACACACACAGTAAGTCACAGTCAAGTCCAATCATACCCTAATAAAGTCGTGGCAACTTTACTACAAGCTTCTTCGGAGTTTTGGAAACAACACGAAAAGACACGTTTCACTACATTATATCACTTGCCCACACTTTTGCTCGTAAATCAGCACTTAATGAATAAAACGCCACCATTTTTATGCATTAACACTCGAAAAAACACAAGTTTTGGAAAATAATACAATGCAGCGACATGATTTTCTCGCGTTCCCGCCAAAACTCCTTAACCTCCAATAATCGGGTCAGTGTGGCAAGTATGCATTGTTTTTTTTTTCCCCAAATTACGGGTAAATGTCATGATAGCAGGGGCCTTATTTTTGAATCGTACGCAAGCGTAGCGCATGCGAAAGGAGCCGACCTTCGAACGATATTGTTAGGAATAAGGTTCAATATCGTTTAAAAGTCGGCAACTTTCACATGCGCTACTTTGCATACGATTCAAAAATGAGGCCCATGGTAAAGTATCTATGCGAGTTTTGTTTGAGTGACCAGCCGTAATGCCCATTCTACTCGCAGGGGCCTATTTTTTAATCGTACGCAAACTTGCGCATGCGAAAGGAGCCGAATTTCAAACGATATTGAACCTTATTCCAAACAGTATCGTTATTACGTAGTATTTACTTACTCTATGAGTATCGTTCGAAGGTCAGCTTCTTTCACATGCGCTACGCTTGCGTACGATTCAAAAATAAGGCCCCAGGCTAGGTGCTTAACCACAGCTGCCCACGTGATATTAAGTAATGGTATGGTTGGTAGATGGTGTTTGTTAAGATTTAGGACTTTTACCATACGTAGGTGGCCTAGTGGTACAAATTCCCCATAGGTACCTCTTTGTATGAAATAGGCCAAAATATCACATGCCTTTAGCTGGTATTTCTATTATTACCTACTAATAATAATAACAATTTACTAATAATATTTTAATTACTTTTATGAACAAAATTAAAAAGTTAAAAATGGATTTACGGTATGTAAAAGCTGGATTGGACGATATGTTTACATTTTTGCTTTAACGTAATAAAAACAGGTGAAGTGCGAGTTGGGATGGTGCACGGATTTGGACCTACTTAAAATTAAAGCACTATATAATTGCAATATAATTTTATTACACAAATTTTGATCATATGGGAAGTTTTCTGACGCTATCAAAACGCAGTTCTACAGCCAAAGGATAGATATAATATCAAAAAAACTACTGAAAATATGCATAACATTAAATTTATATCCGTTTTAAAAGTAGCTTATACTATAGGTACCTACTTGTATAGTATGTACCTAAGATACATATTGAAAATTGGTCCCAATTTAGTAACAATACCTAATATTAGGTATTAACCTTAGAGTAATGAACTACGTCAATGGTACATAATCATGCTTAATCTATTTTCAAATAATATAAGGCACAATCTAATACTACTCATATTATTATTGATGTTAGTACCCTCCTTATATATATAATATCATTGGTAAGTACCTATTTATTTCATAATTATGTTGTATTCAAATAGTTTTTATTTTTAATTTCACCAGACTTGAAGACAGTTTTGATTCTAGAAAGAATGCATAAAATAGGTAGGTAAGTAACAAAAATATAAGTCGGTTATGATACATTTTTTGTGATTTGAATCTAGTGCAACAACATTTCTTCTAAATCAAGATAAGCAAGATATAATTAATTACCTACGCCAAATTATAAAAAGTTGGTAACATTACTAATTGATACAAATAAAAAGTTAAAACGTGAAATCATAAAGAATAAACTTCGTCCCGGTCCAGGATTTTCACAGTATTTGAGAGCATTGTTTTCATGAAATGAGCAAAATGGTTGATTTAGACTAATTAATACTAAAATGTGAATAGGATTTGAAGATTTTGATGGCGAGATTGCAATCAAAAGTAATCCAATACTCGTTGGACTTTGGTATTAATTGCCAGAGGAATATATTGAAATTGGTCAATTCCTGTGGCATAATATTTTTGTCATCATGTCATGTCATATTATTCAGGTAAATTAGGATCAATTATTTATCCGTGATCAATAAATTATTTGAAACTGGCTTGTGGCCGAAAGTAACAGTTTATGATTAAGCTAAGACAAAATAAATATGACGGTAATTTAAATCGTTTTATACCATTGTCATAAGATTTGCAAACAATGTTTGATTGTACTACTTGATCAAAAAAAAATGTTATGGATAATTTCCTTAAGATAAGATAATTTTTGTTATGGTTATTAACTCAGAGTTTTTTTTTAGATGATGTCAAACAGATTTCGTTCAGTGATTTCGATTAGTAAGCTTTGCTTAGTTTGCGGCTAGATGGCGCAGTGTGAAACATCCACTATATATTTTTTTATCTACACTTTAAATTCATGGCTAGTTTTCAGAACTGCCATTTACGGCGGAATGTTGAAGATTATTGATAGGTACCTACTTTACTAATATTATTATTATCCACTATATTATTATTTACTAATATAGTTTGGTTCGAAATTGTATATAATGTGTAAATTTTCTAAGTTTATTATTTACTGTATTCTGTTTTGTGTACCAATAAACTAAATAAATAAATAGATATTAGTACTGCAAAACATGTAACCAATTTTTTCTCAATATGCAAAAGACACTCCTGATTAGGTTAAATCGTATAATTATTTATTTGGCTGTGTTGGTTCTATAACTACATATCTGAATACTACTTGTATATTATATTATATTTTACCATAACTAGAAATTATTCCAGCCCAATTCTTTTCTTGTAGCATCTCCACAAAGTTTCTTTATAAAGTACAGCTTCTGATGCAGGATTGTTGGCGGCTACAATTCCACGTCCTACCACAACCACATCGGCACCATTCTCTACTACCACCTTTTCTGGAGTGTTGTATATCTGACCAAAATCATCTTTGGAGCTCTCCAGTTTTACGCCTGGGGTCAATTGAATGAGACCTGGATTTTTAAATGTCTCTTTGTTCTGACAAACAAAACCAGTCATTAGCTCTGGATATTTTGAAGCCATGTTGACTGTAGCATCTTTATATTCTGGTGAGATAAGATTTCCCTGTGAAAAAACAAAATTATATTCTAAAATATTTGTCAGGATTTTTCAACTAAAAATACTTGAAAAAAACTTAGTAGGTATACAGGTTCTGCGATTTCATAAAATATTGCCTTCGGCCATTTTTGACTAGGTGGCCGATTTCCATCAAAAAATGGGTGAAGTCTGCTGCAACGCCAATTACCGGCCGATTTTGATAACATTAGGCAGAAGCATTTGGTACTCAATACAATTCTAAACAAGAATTTCGAGTGTAAGCAAAATCAGCCTGTAAATGGCGCCACAACAAACTTCCCCATTCTTGGGTAAAATACTTCTCCAAATACAAAATTGGTGACGACGAAAAATTCTATAAAATTTAACACTTTTATACTTCGCTTGAGGTCTACTGTTCGCAGAAATTCTACTCTAAATTCTAAACTTACTTCACAGCTCATCTCGGCTAGCAAAAAGACACCACGGCTAACACCGTTGGTATGTTTATCCAGCGCTTTTAGCACACCTTCTCCAGGCAAAGAATGCACCGTCACACAATCTGCCCACCTCTCAATTTTATACAGTCCTTTTGTGTACTGAAAGAGGACTGTATTTCCAATATCAGCGAATTTTCTATCCTCTAATATTAAGAAATTGAATCTGTCCGCCAAACTTCGTAAACTGGTAACAAAATCCTGGTCATAGTCTTCTATAATGTCAACATGAGTCTTAACCATGCAAATGTGTTCTCCAACCTTCTCAAGGAGATTGAGTATCTCAACTGCTGACGTAAAATCTACTGATAAACAAAGGTTAGTTTGCTTTGTAGCCATAATGTTAAATAAAAGCTTGGCAACTGCATTTGTTGCTAAATCAAAACGTTTCTCAAAAGGCAGTGTTAGCCGGTTTGGGGAATTATCTGAAAAAAAAAAAATATATACATTGTTAACAAGTATTTTATATTTATCAAATCCTATTTATCTCAAAAAATATATACCTAAATGCTCAAGTTCTCATTATTGTTACATAAAATGTAATTAAGGTACCTTGTGTACAAAACTGAAAATAAAAACAAACACTCAACATACCAATAGCTGGTGCCCGACATTCCTCTAAGTACTTTTGCACCTCAGAGACAATTTTTTCTGTAATTTTTCCACTTTTTTGTAGGATCTCCAAAAGTGTTGACATGGTGAACAATGATTTCGTTTCAACATCATTTGCTGCAAGGTTTTCACTTCCACCTTGTTCTCTGTTTAATATTACAATGGCGTTTTTTACAACTAGACCTTCTTTACGCAGATCTTTAACAGTCTCAAGAACACTAGATCCTGAAGTAACCACATCTTCTATGATCAGACACCTTTGCCCATGTTTATAGTGCCCTTCAATAGATTTTTTAGTTCCATAAGCTTTGGTTTCTTTTCTTCTCATCAACATTGACTTTCTAGCTTTCACACTCAAGAGTGTAGCTATTGGTAGAGCAGTGTACGGTACACCACATACATGATCATATTGTATATCTTTGATGTAGTGGTTGTAAATCAAGGATGTTATCAAATCCTGTAAAATTAAGAACGTACATATTACACTTAAGCAACAAATTAACTTAATACTTATACTATATTTTATTGGGAACTCTTGTTTGTTATTATAATAGCATAATGTTAAAAATGTTATATAAAATAAAGGAAGAAATAAAAATAAAAGGTTGAACTTAGAATTTGGCTCAAGTAAGCTGGCCTGGGTATGTCCTTAAACTGCAACCAGACCAACTAGAGGACGGGCAGCAGTGACCCCTTAGCCAACAGTGGTGACCACTCTGCGATCCCCAAGCCGCCTGCCAAGCGTGGGGATTATGGCGACACCCCATTAAGGGGGAGGCCTTCGTCCAGCAGTGGACGTTTTATGGCTGACGACGAAGCTGCCCCTGCCCTGCGTACTTTGGAGCAAAAATAATTCTGTATATATCACCCAAATAGTTTAATTACTTACCATTACATCTGGGTAGCTAACTATAACCCTCAAATCAAAGTAGACAGGTGTCCTGATACCACTTTTTGTGGTAAATTCACCAAACTTTACGGCGTCTATTACAAACAATTTGTTTGCTAAATCTACGAGTTGTTCTTCATAGCTCATTTTTGGAACCTTTTTAAAAACGCGTGTAAAATAACAATAATTACTAACGATACCAAACCACAAACTGATAACGTAGTGTTTAATTTAATTTCTTTAAGTTAAGCTTTTAACAACTACTAAGCCCGAAGCCCGGTCAAAGAGAATTTGAGCCCGGTAAACATAACCTTGAAAGTCACGTCGTAATGGGAGGCAATAATGTACGGCATAATAATGCACAGCATGATAATTGGTGTACATGTACATTGAATATCATGCTGTGCAATATCATTCCGTGCAATATCATGCCATACATTATCGGCTCGGCTCAATAATGCACACCCCGATGTTGTACAGTATATTTGATATTTGATGTACAAGTACACGAATTCCTTATTTCTATAGCAGTTAGGTTCAGGTTTTTTTTAAATGTCAATTTGAGAAATGTACTCGGATTATTGGCTGTACAATATAGGGCCGTACTTTATAGACACGAGCCGATAATGGACGGCCAGTATTGTACGGCATGGATTGTACAGCATGATATTCATGCTGTGCATTATTATGCCGTACATTATCGTGTCGGCAAATATCATGTTGTACATTATAGACACCCGAAAAATGAACACGAACACCAGCGTTGCCAATGCCTGTTTTCCTACTTCCCCGAAAATTAAGGCGAAAAGTCACCACAACTTTAATAGGGCATGACTTGGACTTGACTATGACTAATTTCCTGTGACTCACTGTGATTTCATGACATATTTGTCTTGATACTACTATAAAAACTTGAAAATTCATAAACTTGACACATGTAACATTCATACAGAATGCACTACGTGCGATGTCAATAACTAAGAAAAAGGAAAAAGCGCGGGAAACCTTCGAACTGTTAGGGCGTACATTTTTTGATTTAATTGTTTAATATTGTAATTTAATAGTTTTTGTGATCAGATAAGTAGAGATTTTTCTTTTTATTTGTTGTAAATTACCTCTATTATATTGGTAAGTCTTAAGTTTAATTACTTTCTTCATGGATCCTCCGATCGACCCCGGGGGCACAATGGTGCCTTCGGTTGGTTTAAATGTAACTATATCTTCGTACGACTCAGATATAGGCCTCGTACCAGTTACAATTGAGAAACCTAGCATCCCTCCAAAGCGTAAGCGGTCTAACATAAATTTGGAAAATAATTCCGTAAATTCAACGAGTTCTTCTACTCCGCTTGTTGATAATAATTCATCACCGCTACGTCCTTCCCCAGTCGCGAGAGCACAGTACGAAGCATCTGACAGGGCTGCATACATAGTTCACGTACAGAAAGAGGTGTCATCAAGTAACGACGGTTCCACGTTTCATCCGGTTACTTTCGGTAAATTTCTGCTGAAGAACAATATCCGTAACATTGTAAATGGCAGCATAAAACGAATTGGTCGAAATAGAATTTCCTTAGCGTTCACTAGTTACACAGATGCTAACTCTTTCATCCAAAATAATGGTCTTGCGGCTTGTAAGCTCAAAGCTTTCATTCCTTCATATCACATTACGCGCATGGGTCTAGTACGCGGAGTTCCCTCCGAGTGGTCGCCTGAGGAAGTGATTGAAAATATTAACGTGCCTGGAGGATGTGGTAAAATATTAAAAATAAGACGTTTGAACTACAAAACCATGGTTGACGGGTCACCAGTTTGGAAACCGTCCCAAACAGTAGTAATAACATTTGACGGACAGGTTTTACCGAAACGAATTTTTATGTGTTTCAACGCTCTGCCTGTGGAGTTGTACACATATCCGACAATTCAGTGTTATTCGTGTTGTTTATTTGGCCATACTAAAGTGCAATGCAGATCCAAACCACGCTGCTTCAAGTGTGGTGAAGGACACACTGGTGACACTTGCTCTATTGATGAAGGAAGTGCTGTATGCTGCTTATGTTCAGGTAACCATTTTGCCACTCGAAAGTCATGTCCTGAATTTGTCAGACAGAAAAATATCAAACAGTCAATGTCAGAGAACTGCATTTCTTATGCAGAAGCTTCTAAAATACACTCTCCGATCTCTAAATCTTATGCCAATGCAGTAAGCTCTAGCACCCAAATACTCCATGAGAAAATTAGTCCTATGAGTAATGATACTTCTTCTTCTGTCAAATCTTACAGGAAAACAGTATTTTCACGTCCATCATCCCCTCCCAAGCCATCGGTAGGGTACAATCAGGTTACTCATAGAGAGCTCATAAAGGAATACAATATGCCTTCCCCGACAAATGGATGCGCTCTGACACATAACTCAAATCCTCATGAAGGATCTTTGAAAGAACTGATCATATCCCTCATAAATATTCTTTCGCAATGTAATCTGATACCGCCCAGCGCTGCTCCAGTGATTCAATCACTACTACAAACTCTAATAAATTATGGATCTACAAACAAAAACAGTAATACAGTGGAACTGCCGCAGTGCGCGTAGTAAGAAACACGATATTATTTATTTAGTTAATAAATATAATCCCTTTGTAGTTGCACTGGCGGAGTCATGGCTAAAGCCCGGCTCTGTTTTTAAAGTTAGTCATTACACTTGTCTACGAGATGACAGAAATGATGGGTGTGGCGGTTCTGCCATGCTTATCAAAAATTCTATCTCTCATACTCCTTTCAATATTCCCCCTCACAGTGACAATATATCCGTGGTGGCAGCTATCATTAATTCTATTTGCTTTGTTTCTATTTATATTCCTCACCCTTCTTTACACGTGTTCCATGAATTGCATAATATTATTCGTAATCTTCCCAGACCATTTTTACTGCTAGGCGATTTTAACTCCCATCAGCAATCTTGGGGTAGTTCAACCACAGATTGTTATGGAAATCATCTTCTTGATATATTTAATGATCACAATCTCTTTGTGCTAAATGTTGGCATCCCAACTCGTAGATCTAAACCAAATCAAGGCAAAAGTGCAGTCGACCTTTCTGTTTGCACATTGAATTTAGCTACTAAAATAAAATGGCAAATTCTTTCATCGTCGTTTGACAGTGATCACTTTCCAATTTTGTTGACTTTTTTAAATAATGATACAAAATACCCCCTACCAAGACAACCTCGTTTAAAATTCAGATTTATAGATAGTGAATGGGATAATTATCGTTCAAGAGCTGAAAATAAAATTAAAGCCCTACCTCCTGTTTCATCCATAGGAGTAATTGAAAGTGCTAATAGCTTAGTAGCTTCCCTCTCAGAAGCAGCTAAAGAAACATTTCCTTTAAAAAATGGTGCCTCGCATAAAATTCCGTCCCCGCCTTGGTGGGATAATGAATGCACATTAGCTGTTAGGAAAAGAAAAGAAGCTGAAAAAGTTTATAATAATAATATGAGCAGTGAAAATTTCCAGACTCTGCTTGAAATAATGGAGAATACTAGGAAATTTTTAAAAGAAAAGAAATTTAATAGTTGGAGGGGATTTTGTTCTTCAATTTCTCCACAAACTCTTCTTTCAACCGTGTGGCAAAATATCCGGAGATTTAAAAATGCTATGTCTGACTCCAATTTTTCTTCACTCCCTCAATCTATGTCTCATGAATATTTAAATAATTTAGCTCCCCCGTTTGTACCTGAACAAGAGTTGATAGAACGACCACTATCTAATATAACCTTCTCTCAGGATCCGGTTGGCCTCAATTCCCCGTTTTCTTTGGAGGAGCTAAAAGGAGTACTTTCTTATGTATCAGATTCATCCCCTGGTGAAGATGGGCTCTCTTATTCTTTGTTCTCCAATCTTTCAGAAGTCTCATTGACATATATTTTAAATCTTATCAATTTTGTTATGATATCGGGCACTGTTCCATCTACTTGGAAAACTCAAATTATACTTCCAATTTTAAAACCTTTAAAGATTCCCTCTGAACCTTCTTCTTATCGCCCCATTGCTTTATCTCCAGTAATTGCTAAAATAGCTGAACATTTGACTAAAAATAGATTAGAGTGGTTCCTTGAAAATAAGGGCGCTTTATCTTCCTCACAATTTGGCTTTCGTAAAGGCAAGAGCACAATAGATAGTGTTAGTATTTTAACCACCGATATCCGTATAGCTTTGTCTCAAGAAGAATCAGTAGTTGCTGTATGTCTGGATATCAAATCAGCTTATGACAATGTTCTTTTACCAATTCTTCGTAATAAGTTAGACAAGTTAAAAGTTCCTCACATGCTGTCTAATTTCATAATTAATCTACTGTCTGGTAGATTTATAAAATTAGATAATGACTCTGTCTATAGACTTCTCTGGAAAGGTCTCCCCCAAGGCTCTGTAGTGAGTCCTATTTGTTACAATATTTACACATACGATCTCGAAACGTCACTTCAAGGTGCTGCTAATGTACTACAATATGCTGATGATTTGCTGATTTACGCGTCCAATAAATCTATTAGCACAGCGTCTGCATGTGTTACTCAAGCACTCAATAATTTAGGAGGATGGCTAGACAACAATGGCCTAGATCTATCGACACAAAAAAGTAATTCTATCTTGTTCACTAGAAAGCGTTCTCATGAGCCATTAAATATAACGTTTAAAGGTGAAGTTATACCTGAAAGAGAAAACATTAAGTTTCTGGGTTTTATATTGGACAGTAAGCTCACAGGAGTTCCTCACTGTGATTATGTTGTATCTAAATGCGAACGAGTCTACAACATGTTAAAATGTTTGTCAGGTGTTTGGTGGGGTGCTCATCCATCTTCTCTTAAGCTGATCTATAATGCTCTGATAAGAAGTGTTCTTGATTACGGGTCGTTTCTGTTAGAGCCTTGTAGTTTGGCGGGTCTGGGAAAGATGGACGCCATCCAATCAAAAGCCCTGAGGCTGATATCAGGAGCTATGAAATCAAGCCCTATAAATGCTCTTCAAGTTGAGTGTGGAGAACCTCCACTACATTTGCGTCGACAGTTCCTTTGTGATAGGTATTTATTCCGTTCTTTTCAGTTTGCTGACCACTTACTTGTAAATAAACTTTATCATCTATCAGATTTAGTAGGATCATCTTCTTATTGGCGTCATAAATCTCCCCCGTGTCTAGTTAACAGTTTCAGAAAATTCCTGTCTTTTGATGCTCCTGTTTATAGTTCTCATAATCTACCAATATTCATGAGTAATTATAATGCATTAATATTTTCTCCGAGTGTTATCCTAAACCTAGGAATTGAAAAATACAATCCAAATGCAAACGCCAAGTTTAATGCCAAAGTTGATGAAATTTGGCATGGTTGGCATCATATTTATTGTGATGCTTCTAAACACTCTGACACGGGAATGGTAGGTGTTGGTATATACCACAAGCAATACAAGATAGTTCAAAAAATTAAATTACCCCCAGAGACTTCTGTTTTCACTGGTGAGTGCTATGGTATTTTTAAAGCTATTGAATACGTTCGAATAATGAAACTTCCGCAGACGACCATATTTTCGGATTCTTTGAGTGCTCTATATGCATTATCAAAATTTCCTTTTAAATTACAATCTTACTATCCGACAATAATCAAAGCAAGGGAAGAGTTGTATCGATGCGTTTTAAGCGGCCTTTCTATTTCATTTGCATGGATCCCGAGCCATTCTGGGATAACTGGTAATGAAAAGGCTGATCTTCTCGCTAACCAAGCTGTAGTTTGTGGGGATCGTTTTCCTTACACTATTTTCTGTCATGATTTAGTAACTCTTCCTAAGCTTTCCCTCAAGAAAGCATGGGAAGAAATTTGCTTGAAAAGTGTATTGAAAAAAGGTAAATTCTATTTCGATCTTCAACCCAATATTAGGACAAGACCATGGTTTTTCGACCTAACATTAAGTAAACGTGCTACCTCATCTTTGATACGGATGAGACTGGGCCATGTATGTAGCCCAGCACACCTTGCAAGGCTTCGTATAATTGATTCTGCCGCCTGCGATTGCGGAAGTGATTTCTGTGATTTGAACCACATATTCTTTTGCTGCCCAAATAATGATATTTCATCTTTTTATGAAAACCTAACTTCCCTCAAGGTTCCTTTTCCCACAAATATTTCGTACTTACTTGCTACCCTAGATTCCGACATTTATAATTATATTTCAATTTTTCTTACAACAAATAACATAAAATTATAATCTTACCTACTTTCCTGATCCATATAATTTGTTTTTTTAAATACTCATATATTTTTGATAATTTTACGCGTCATATGGTTTCCCCGTTTTAATACACAAGTCGAAAAATAATAATGACATTGAAACTGGCAGAATGCAAATAAAGCGATGCCAAGAAGAAAAAGAAAAAAAAAAAAACTAAGAAAAAAAACCTTCCTCCGAGACGACCCGACCCGTAGACGACATTTCATTCTTTAAACTTAATTCGTTCATCGACGTCGACCATCGTTTTCTTTCATTCATTCATTTCATTGGTGTTGTCTGTTGTGATGTGAAGTGACTGTACTTGATTTCCTGATTTTAAAATAATAATTAATACCAACGAAAACGATTACAATCTCGTAACAAATGAAATGGTGATTTAAAACAATCAATATTTTTTTGGGCACTGGACAGTTTTATTTATTTGTAAACGAACAGAGGTGAGTTTTCCCACAAACCACATAAGCTTGTACAATAAATTTTATTGTTTGTAAACTTTTGGGCGCGAATTTCGTGACTCTTGTAGGGAAAAATATAAAATTTCCATTAATTATGTTCTAAAGCTAGCATACAAATATAGGAATATAAGTTGCTATTATTATTAGGTTGGTGTAAAGCGAGCTTTCGAGCAGGTAGAGGATTGTGAATCGATGTCGGGTAGCTAAGCCACCCCTCCTAATACCGTAGTGGGGTCCCCTCCCTTCCCATAGGGGATGCTTAGGTAGACAAAGGGTAGTCACCCCAAAGAGGGGCGACCGGTCCTTGGGCGATAACGTAGGTAGGGGAACGGATCACTATTTCAAGTTCATCCTTTTTTTGCTTCATTTTGTCGGTTACGCGTACGGGGGGAACTTTGTAGTAAAACATTTGCCTGCCTCTAATGCCTCTTACTAAAATTCGTAGACTTTAACCATTAAAATATTTTTAGGTAAATTAAGAACAATGGAAGTAGAAGACAACAATTCTGATGGTGAGTAAAAATTTATTCCTAAAAATCACATCACCTTGGATGTTGATGTGATAGGATTTGGATTGGACTGTTTTATACTGATTGAATCCAGGTAAGTAATTTTGAAATTTTTCCTATGTGTTTTAAAAATTATATAGGTATAACCACAGAGAAGATAATCCCTATTTTATATTATTTGACTCAACTATTTTTATTTTTTTCATATGATACAAATTCGTAAGTATTATTTAATCCATGACATTTTACTCCCAGATCCAAACTACATGGACAGCCTAATGAAACGCAGCCTCCTTGCTAAGAACAAACTGGCCATCATCATGAAAGGCCCAGACGGAGTGCAGTTCTGTTGCGTGCAGTGCCCAGTCCGCTGCAGAACCAAAGAACTACTTGAGAGGCATCTGATCGTGCATAATAATGTGTACAGACATTTGTGTGGGATTTGTGGCACAGGGTGAGATTTATATGCATTTTTAATTTTCATGAGCTCTCTGATTATGTAATGGGTGATTTTCTGACAGGTAATTTAAAAAAAGAAGCTTATAGTGACGTATGACTTTGCGCAGACAAGACACAGCTGTCATTGTCTAGTTTTTTATTTTATTTGATGTGCCACATATCGAAAATATTATGCTATTTTTTAATGATACGTATAGTATGCACTATCTATCGAGTTCAAGGAAACTCCTTTTTTTTAAAATTATTTTTGGAAAATCGCTCATTGAAGATGGAACATGCCTGTCATTAATAGAGTGCCTATTTATATTATTCATCAATGGCCTTAAGTTGCATTTAAGAGAAAGGTAAACCGAGAGCTGAGTGGCTTTGCTGTAGAGTTGTTATTGAATACCAGTAATTATTAGAAAACTGCCCCGGCTTCGCAGGTGTGCAATTTAGATTTTAATTAGAATGTACTATAAATCTTCCTGAAAAATATATCTAAATTATGGTGAAAATCTGTTTGGAAAGAGTTAGCGGATATACAGAAAGAAGTGGAGGGTGACTTGTATAAAAATTTATGGGAACATTAGGTGAAGTCTATTAAAATTCATTTCTCATTTTTTCATTGTTTTTGATAATATCTAACAAAATCTGGACTATATTAGCTCAAACACGATAAAGCTGTGGGCAGTGGGATACCGGAGGCCGAGTATGATGAAAGCTGCAAACAATAATATTTAACATTTTTGTTTTATTTATATGGGAATACTCACGTTTAATAAAACGTTAACGTGACGTAACGTAATTAAACGTGAGTATTCCCGTATAAATAAAACAAAAATGTGTAAAAATCACGTCAGTTTTCATAATATAATAATATTGTACGTGCCTGCGGGGCTAAAGTGGCTACTTTAGCCCTGCTACGCGGAGCAAAAGGTACCACTTCCTCCCCACAGCGGCACATAAAATCGTATACACACCACGGTAGCAAGTAAAGAAGCCTCAGATCTCATGTTTGTCACCCTCGGCTTCGCCCCGGGAGACAATATTCATGAGATTTGAGTCATTCTTTACTTTTGCTCCCTAGGTGACTAATCTACTATTATTTCAGTATCATTCCCCAAATTATACTTTCAGGGATTACAGGGAATTTCATCTTTAACATCTAGTTTTCTGAATTTTAGTTTGCTGGCATTGATTTGTTTTTTCTATGAGTGGTCTGGTTTTTATCTGAAATTCATTTTAACTCTATACTCTGTACATAATACAAATAGGTTTATAGAGTTTATTTTGATAGTAAAAGTTATCTTGTGTATACAGTATTTATTTGATGATAGTCAAGCAACAAAATTACGATGATGAGTCGTAATCACACCTGTATTGTTGTTTTTTTTAAAATTATATAGCCCTTTTTCAACCGACTTCAAAAAAAGAGGTTCTCAATTCGACTGTATGTTTTTATTTATCTTTTTATATATGTTACGCGATTACTCCGACAATTATAAATTGATTTAGATTATTCTATTTTTGTTTGGTAGGTGATACTTCAGAGGTGGTCCCATATAAATTTTATCGAAATCTGTTCAGTAGTTTGGTTTTTAAATCAAAATAACTGGAAAATATGAAGATGTCATCCAGGTAGTCGAAAAAGAGACGGTTGAATAAAAAATATATTTAGTTATACTTCTTTTAAATTTATTTTTTTAAGATCATTGTTATTACCTTCTCTTACATTGCAAGACACATTAGCGTTTAGCATGAACTGGTGGTATTTTAAAATAACCTTCCTGGATGCAGGTTGAAACGCAAGGAGCATTTGGATCGGCACTTGATGGAGCACCAGCAAGTAAGGCCGCACGTCTGCGAGATCTGCTCCAAGGCATTCAAGCGGAAAGAGCACCTCAACATACACAAGAGCATTCACTCCGGGGACAAGACCGAGGTCTGCATGCTCTGTCAGAAATGTAAGTTTATCTGATATTTATATTTAACACACTAATACAAGTTTCACTTGTAACTTTCAACTGTCGGCCCGAATGTTTTTAGGGTTCCGAACCTCAAAAGGAAAAAAGGAACCCTAATAGGATCACTTCGTTGTCTGTCTGTCTGTCTGTTATGGCCCTTTTCAGGGGGGTGTCACTCTGCAGTTTAGGTATGTTCGGGCGGCGCTCCGCGCGGTGGAAATTGCGATGGCCACCCGCACGTTAGCCGCGTCGCGTCGCGTCTATTTCAACAAGGAAACTGCATCTTCGCGTATTTTTTGTAATAGGCCTCGTAAACTTTTACTTTTTCATGATTGTTATTTGAAACAAATTCAGAATAAGCGTTAGTTTTTTTTTGTTCAGGTTATAATATGTCATTCCAATAGTAATAGGGACGTAGTAGCACAGAATAAATAGTACTAGTACTACGTAGTAGTAGGTACTACATACTACATAGGCTACATAACTGGTAACTAACACTAATAAGTATTCTGTGTATATTCACAATGTCGTCGGTCCACCTAGTCGCGTGCAACTGGAAGCATATGGCAGGTTGTCGTACAGTGCGGCGGTCTAAGGGGTAGGCCTTCGTTCAGTAGTGGACGTCTCCGGGCTGATGATGATGATGATTATGTTTAAATATCAAGAAGACAACCCTAACGTTACTCGTGCCGCGTCAGGAGGAATAGAGCTACGTGATAGAAAGAGAGCGGTATATCTAAGTTAATATAGCAAGCGGTATCCAGCGGTGTGCGAGTTCAATTGCTACTTTATTGCCTCGCAGATAGACTCTTTATTTATTTCAATTCCTTTGCGGAGTTGAGTTTCTGTACGTAGTACTATTATTTATTCTGTGCCCTTTTTCTCTGAAACGAGTAGAGGAAGCTGTGAGCTGTGAGGTTGCTGGTCTGGAGGTATCAAGTTAAAATTAATATCGAATGCGTAAGTCCACGGTCCCTTAGAGCTGTAAAAAAATCAAGCTTCTAAGTCAACGCAATCAAAAATTACAACCATTTATCTAATGTTTTTTTTTTTTGACACGCAAGTCAATCAAAATTTCATAGGGTACTTCCTGTCGATCTAGAATCACGAAATTTGGCAAGAAGCAAAGTCACTTACCTAACACTAGTTATGGGAAAAATCTGAAAATTGATAATTTGTAGATATATCGTCATTTCTCGAGCCAAAACTTGAATGATAATTCCGTTCGTTTGGCTTCCGTTCTTTAGTTCCCAAAAACTGAACTAGATGGCGCCACAGAGGAAATTGGTCCGCGCCACTCTTTTATCACAACTGTTTCGTTCGTCCTTGTGGTGGCACGTGCTGCGTACATAAAAATTGTACTCCCTGAGGCTGAAATGTGGTTCCTCTTATCTGAGGACTGGCATCAATAAGTAAGCCTAGCACATTTCATAGTAACTACAGAAAAAGACGAAGTACGTATCTAAACGATAGTTTTTTTTTTTAAACTGGAACATCTTGTCGAACGTAAACGTAAACTCCTTTTTAGGGTTCTCTACCCAAAGGGTGTTCAACTGTACCCTATGACTAAGCAATCCGTCTCTGTTTGTCTATAAATATGTTAGTTCGTCTGTTTTTGATCTATAACGACGTATATCTTGTAAATCGTAATAGGTAGCCGGTTGTTTTCATAGAATATTCGTTAGATACTGTCGCGGATTTCCGCTGTACTTGTAGTGGTACGGAACCCTCGTTATCCGAGTCGCAAGTACTCGTATTGACGCCTTAAGGCTACAGGGGTTAACGAACCTATACGAACTTACTTACTATTAACTATACAGTAAAATGGTGACTTTCGATTACCTGGACGACATATTCTTTCCAATTATTTTGATTTAAAAACCAAACTAATGAACCGATTTCGATAAAATGTCATATGGGGTAACATCTGAAGTATGACCTACCAAACAAACAAAAAAAGAATCAACAAAATCAATTTAAATCAAAAATAATTGGCGAACTAATCGCGTAACAAACAAAAAAAAACATACGGTCGAATTGAGAACCTCCATTATTTGAAGTCGGTTGCAAATTTGAACTAGATTGTAACCTAATTCTTAGTGTAGTACTATTGGTTAATTCTCAAACGGACGTGTGGAGGTTTCCTATAGATTTTCCTTCACCGAAAATACCAGTGGTGTGAAAATTAGTACATAAACTCCCAAAGAGTTAATTGGTACGGGCCCGGGATTTGAACCCGCGACCACAGGACTTCAAGGTGAGCAGGAGAATTGCTCCCTTTCATTTTGTTAAGACAAAAAGGTGATATTTGGTAACTATTGTTTCATCATCATCATCAGCCAGCCAGCGGAGATGTCCACTGCTGAACGAAGGCCTCCCCCTTAGACCGCCACACTGTACGACAACCTGCCATTTGCATCCACCGGTTGCCCGCGACTTTTACAATGTCGTCATTCCACCTATATATATATATATATAGTGGGAGGCCTTCCTACGCTGCGTCGTCCCGTTCGCGGTCGCCACTCAAGAACCATTCTTCCCCATCGGTTGTCAGTTCTTCGAGTGATGTGGCCTGCCCTGCGCCACTTCAACTTGCAAACCTTGCGAGCTATGTCGGTAACTTTGGTTCTTTGGCGAATATCCTCGTAACTATTGTTTACCAGTTGTTTATTGTTAGACTTTCTATCAATAACCACTAGCAAATAAAACAAGGTGAGTCTGAGAGATGTGACCTTATTGAAAGGTGTGTATGCACTCATATATTATGAACAACTATTACTATGGAAACAAGTCAGAAATCGTGAAAAAACTAATCAACTGTTCCATAGAAAAATGTCAACAATCGACAAAATGTATGGAACATCTAATATTTTTTTCGCAATTTCAAGGTTGGTTCCATAGTAAAAGTTGTTCATACTGTTGTGCATACGTATCTTTCAATATTCTTTATATTTCATCTCTCAGAACACCTTGTATAAAAAAATACTTTAAACTGAGACCTGAGAGTACTGTACATTTTTATTGCCTTATGGGGCAAGCTCAAGGCAAAAGGATACCGAAAAACCGGAACCGAAAGCGCGTCTAACGGTTCCCAAAAATAAAATAACAAGAATTCGAAAGTCCCTTCCATTTCATCCCCAAACCTTTCCCAGTGGGGTGCGTGATTTTTTACTTGCTCATTTTACCCACCCTTCCATATGGGGTAGGGGAGAGTGTTCCATTTTGTATTTTTATTATTTTGGTATTGTAAAGGTTTGAAACCCGTTTTTAGAGGTAACTTTATTTGAAGAAAATGAAGTTAGAAGTACGTTAGCTATTTGTGTTACTAAATTCAATAGATAATGATTCATTCATAGAGTTAACAGTGTAACGGTATATGAGGGTGACTGATAAGTTCGTGATCTAAGGTATTTTTTAATAAGAAAAAAATGTTTTTTTCTTTCTTCTCATTATGCTCGTATTCTTAAGTAGTGGCTTATCAAATACTAGCATTCCACGTTAAGGTGTCCTTGTACTTTTTCGCTACGACGACGTTTGACCAAAGATAATTACTGTTTCTTAGAAAAAAAATACATTGATTCTTGAAAAAAATTATGGAACAGCAAATATTAGCGTTAGCAAACGGTAATCTGTAGGATTCAGAAATCCACTTTAAAATGTATATTTACGAATAAATTCCCGTCCCACTGTCACTGTGCTAGATGGCGGTTAGACCTGAATCTGTTACAAAATCCTGGTGCCGCCGTACACTCGTCAATCATTTTCAATCTTTCATTGAACTTTGATTTAATTGAAAGATCTACATAAAAAAAGTATCGTTGTAGACCCGGATATTAAGGGGCTGACAATAGCTGGGGGTCCAAAATGGCCGCATTAAGCAATTCCTCTAAAAGCAGTTCATTTTATGAATACTTAGCAGAATGAATTGTAAAAAGATGCTCTCGAGTAACTTCTGATGAATCTGCAAGTTGACTTTATGCAATTCATCTTTCATCTACCATTTTACGTCTTTCTATAGAATACTGTCAAACTAATGAATTCCGTAATAGAATCATTTGCAAAATCATAGTAAGAATTGGCGCTTAAGTGACCGTTTTACGAAATGAGTCACCATAGGATCATAAGCAGAATTGCTAAGCGCGACCATTTTAGCCCCCCAGATCCACCGCGCGTCTGCGGTCTCTGTCTAATTACATAGATAAAAAGAGAAGCCGGCGCGCTTGCGCCACGTTTCGTACAGTTTTTATTTGTTTTTTTTTTAAATTAATTGCAGTAAAGTTATTACTTAAGTAAGAAAAAAATACTAGTTCAATAGGAAGATAGATTAAAGTATTACTCGTAACCTTTACTCATTTTATTCGTGTGTCTTCATACAAAAATACAAAGACAAATTCACACAGAAATTCATTATTAGAGGTTATTTTACGATTTTTTTCTATTAAGAAAATTATTTATTATTATTAATTAACGTGTTTTCGAAACAATAGTCAAATAGGAAATATGATCTAGATTAACATAAATTTATTTCAGTGCTATCGAATTTGTACGTTTGGCAAAACAACAACCCGAATGAAGCCAATTTGGGTGTACTCATCGTCTTAAACAATAGTACCTTACACCGCTACGTGGAAACTTTTTAGTCTTGTCTAGTAAGCTTAACGACCTATTGAGTGGGGGCGACTTCATACCTCTTCGCCTTATCGCCTGTTACACACCATAAAACAAGGATTTCCAGACATTTGGAACTGTAAATGTTGAAACTCTGAAACTGTAAACTCTAGTATTCGTTAAAAGGGTTAACCTATAAATACCTAAAACTTGGATACTTGTTAAAATAAAGGCAAATGAATTTTAGCCCATTGTCGTCACAAGCAACGCCTCGTAGTTTAGCTTGCAAAGTGTAGGCTGGATTTTCCGTATATATACCAGTGGCGAAGGGTGGAAATTCAGTAAAGGAAAGCCGGAGCAAAAAAAAACTTACCATCAATCATGCCGAAAGCAGTAGAAACAACCTGTACCGCCTTCACCATACATATAGCACCATAGCCCGTAGAAATCGGCGCGTTCAAGGAAGTAACTAATATAGGTATTTTATTCAGATGCGTAGGCACCTAACCCGGCGCGGATCAGCTTGCACGCATAGTAAGTAATAGTTATTCTGTGCGATTGCTGTGGCTGGTCACTGATATGTATTCTGTGGGAATAAAACTACTAGTATAGGCTCAGACAAGTGTCAAAATGTATAAAAAAACCCGTGCTGTCTTTTGAATTTTATAGTCATGTCTAGAAGAGCACGCCCTAACTGAATTACATGCTTTTTGTCATAAACATATAACATCATTGCTTTTTGTTTCCAAAACTAATTCGCGAAAATGAATTTTGTCTCTGAGTAAATAATATGTTAAACCGCAATCTATAATTATGTAACAAAGCCATTCTAATTCACCAAACTCTAAACGAACACTTCGGCAGTCAAATTTCCAAATAAATAACAATAATTAATGTAAATTAGAAAATCTAAAAACACAAACAAAACAAACACGAAATGATATCGGCCATAATAAAAAGTTTACCCTCCAAACGGTATGCGTTACATTTTTGGTACGTACTTTATGCTTCTAAGGCCTTTTGAATTTAGCATTATTAAATAGTAATTTCTTAGGGTGAAAATGTACTTTAAATACGTGTCTTTAGGTGCTTCTTTACATTGAAACTAACTGATCAGATTCTTATGACCTTTTACTTGTGAGGGCAAAAAGCCGCCCGACTCCGGGCTATTTAAAGCGAGAACGCGCGACATCACTCTATATGAGTGAAAGAGACAAGAAATTACTTGCTATTGGTCGTGACGTAATCGGCATAAAAAAAATATAGTAACTATGGCCCAACTGTGGCTTGGAACAAACCGATCACGAGCGAGTTATTACATAGGCTATTACATCGGCTATAGCTAGTTATGTCTTTATACTTTAACGTGAACTTGGTTTGCTATCGCAAATATAGTAGGCGTTTTCTATTTTATTTGTAGAGCGTCATTTTGCGATTTCGTCAAGGTAAGCCGATGGGAATCGGCTTGTTTTTACGCTTCGCCACTGATATAATTATACATCTTAGCCTTTGGTCTCACTCATCAGCCAGAAGACGACCGCTTCTGGACGAAGGCCTCCCCCTTAAAGGGGAGGGGTTACCATAATCCCCACGCTTGGCACGTGACTTGGGGACTTGGGGATCGCAGAATGTCACCACAGTTAACCGAGAGGACGCTGCTGCCCGTCCTGCGGTAGTTCTGGGTGCAGTTTTAGGACATATATAATCAATAATATTCAAATATCATGAAAACTTGTGAAAAAAATGGTTTCTATTTTCGCTAGCCCAATTACCACACATTTTACCTTTTACGTAATACTTGCGAATTTCTATGGTAGAACCTGTGACTTACAGAATCTGTCTTACGTAACGTACTTAGGTACTTGACCCCCTATTCACACACCCCTTTCTCAAAATTACTGAGATGCCATGTCCGCAACTTCACACACATGCAGCTCGTGGAGGGTAAGGGTTGATATTACGCGCCCCTACTTACAGCCTGAACGCACATCTGCTATTATTGTAGCTTCTGGTTGTTTGATCCACCTACCCCTATGCTTTCTTTGCTTTGGCGACTAGAATATGGATAAAATGATTTTTTATTCCATCTATTCGAAATCAGCCTTTTTAACAGTCCTCTGCATACCTTTACCTCGAGGGGCGATTGTCATATCCACCATGCATACCTATGGCAGTGGTTGTCGTACAGTGCGGCGGTCTAAGGGGGAGGCCTTCGTTCAGCAGTGGACGTCTCCGGGCTGATGATGATGATGATGATGATAATGTGTAAATATCAAGAAGACAACCCTAACGTTACACGTGCCGCGTCAGGAGGAATAGATCTACGTGATAGAAAGAGAGCGGTATATCTAGGTTAATATAGCAAGCGGTATCCAGCGGTGTGCGAGTTGAATTGCTACTTTATTGCCTCGTAGATAGAGTCCTTATTTATTTCAATTCCTTTGCGGAGTTAACTTTCTGTACGTAGAACTATTATTTATTCTGTGCTCCAGGCTATCTACGGGTATTTTGCCTAAAATATGTCTAGTCAAAAAACCCTTGAAACATAATCTTTTTTTACTCCTGACAACACTTTGGATATCACGTCAGTGGGAGAATTTATCCAACCATCTTCCTTAGATTTACTACAGGGTTGCTAGTATTTCGAACCATTTTCGGTAACTTATTCCATCTTACCAGCTAACTCTCTTCCAGCGTTCTACCGCAAAGACCATCTGCAGAAGCACCTCCAAACCCACAGCAAGATGTTCCAAGACCAAAACATATCGTTATCCGATCAGCCCGTCGTCGGCGTAAAGGCTGAGGTCATGGAGCTCGAGGCCTCGGAGCGATTCGACGACAGCTCGCAGGAACAGGACGTAGGAATCGAGGTACGTATAAAAGATCAATCTTTATAGCTTCAAAAAACGTTTTGAAACGGTCTTTTTCTCTCCTGGCAACATACTGTGGAAAATGTTGCCAGTGGTGAATTCATCCAACCTTATTCTACTGTTGTACTATGGGGATGACCAAGCGGTAGTAGTGTCCCTATTAATTTCTGCTATCAAAATAATGAAAAAAATATATCGACAATACCATATAAAATTAATATTGCTCAAGGACATTTGTATTCTTCTTGAGATTGCATGCTCCTTGCATCCTGTTGGGGGCTGGAATATAGAGACAGATTCACTCGCGACTTAAAGACACCCAGATTGTAATCAGGAAACTTGGTTTTCTTCCTTTCTCTCTTCTAAATTGCCCACTAAAACTTATCACATCTCCCCAGGACATAGAAATAACGCCAGACCAACACCTTATCATAGACATGGACGCCCGACCGCAGAACGAAGAGCGCCCTTACGCGTGCCATCTCTGCGATAAGAGTTACAAGAGAAAGGACCATCTCAAACTGCACAGCCAAACGCATTTAAAGAAGGACAAGATCTGCTCCGAGTGTGGACGAGGTGCGTATTTTACTTTTATTGTACTTTTACCCGACTATGCAAAAAGGAGGATTAGGGATTCTGCAGTCGTATATAAATAAATCGGTGGACTTTTTACACACAGCGCCATCTAGCCCCAAACTAAGCAAAGCTTGTAATATGGAAACCAGATAGCTGATAGAATACTTATATAATATATTTTTTTTACTTACTTATTATACATACTACACCCAGACACAAAACAAACATCTATGTTCGTCACATAAATGTTTGCCCTGTGGGCATCGAACCCACGCCCTACAGCTCTGAAGGCAGACATGCTACCAACTGAGCTATAAGGCAGTCATTATAATGTAGGTATGTATTTTCATCTTTTCGATATGATGTCATAGTAAATTTAAACATGGCGGCATTAGCATAATCAATAATCAGACTTTTTAATAGTCCAAATAGGCCTACCCTCGCAGGGCGATTGAGCCATATCAGTTGGGGGTTGGTTGATAAACATACGCCATTGAATTTCTTCTGCAGACGTATGTTTCCTCACGATGTTTTCCTTCACTAAGTAAGTAAGTAAGTTCGTATAGGCTGAGTGGCCAGCCCTAGTGTCAGAGTTAATGTGCCGCCCGAAATGAGATAATGAGTCTTGTCCCCGGAGTGAATGCTCTTGTGTATGTTGAGAGTTTAGCGACAGGCCTCCTGGTGGTAAGTTGTCACCGCGTATGAACACTCACATTAGTCGGAGCATTGTCAGTGCGTTGCCTGCCTTAAGAGTAAACAAGCCGGTCACTTTTCCATAGAAACGGGAAGTAATATTACTCCACTATGTAATGTTGTAGGTCCAAGACTAAGTATTATAACGATTTGTCTCTTCATTATCTAGGATTGTAAATTGATAAGTAAGTAAAAAGTTAATAATCATGAAAGTTATGAGCCAGGAAACATCTCGTATTTTAGCTCAATTTTAACGTCACTTTGGACGTAAATAAATAACATAAGGAGTACGTAAGCTCTAAAATAATGTATCAAGCGGCATAGTCTAGCTAGTCCATCAAAATTTCAAATAACTTTAGTTGTAATAAATAATTTCAGTAGTTTATTCATCACAATTCTGAAGCTAAAGGTCGACGTGAAAAAATCTGCGCGCTCATTTCTCTTTCTTTCTCCCTTTCCCAGACTTTGTTTGATGAAGAGAGCATGCTTTTTAGCCACGCCCACTGATGAAGAGAGCCTTCGAGCGGTGCATCCTTAAAGGACTGTAAATCGCGTATATGGTATTTTAAGTGTTTAGCACTTCACGTATGATTCGTAATGCGTATATTCGCCTTATGCGTATTTGGTCTTATTCGTAGAACCCGCTCTTTGTTTAAGGCGATTTAGATCATACTTTAGTTTATACTGAACTATAATCTAAATTATTCTAAATGATCATGTAAAAGCATTGAGCTAATATCTATAGAGTCACAAACGTGAAAAAAAACCGTGCCAAAACTCGGCGTACGCTATGCAGTGCCGACTTTTTGAACGGCTTGAACTACGATAAGACTCAAGCGACATAACATCTAAATTTGAACAATTGTGAACTACATAAGGCACGTATAGGTTGTACAACGGCACTCGGACGTTTTTTGACTGTTTTCACTTAGAGATTGTGACTCTTTAGATATTAGCTCAATGTGTAAAAGTCATGTTCATCATTCGCAGCTTAGGTATTAGCATATCTTTTGCTTTACCATCTGCCTCGGTCACGTGGCAATCGCGTCCAGAGGCCGTACTATGAACCCTAAAAACCATGATTGTTAGGTTCAGCTGCCGACGCTACGCGACCCTGAATTTTATCGCCCGGCAATACGGTTCGTGGTCGCGCAGCGTCGGCGGCTGGGCCTAAAGAGAAACATTGTAGGGCCCCAGGTTCAACCCGCGATTTTAATAAATCGTGAAGCCGTTTAGCCGCCGAGCGGCCCACGCTCCCCCCTCACTTTGTCTCACTAGTATATACTTATCTCATTCCCTTTCCTTGATTAATAGTATCTCTACCGTAAACACAAGGTTCTACAGGTCTTCTAGAACTGGATTATTAATACCTCCGTCACAAAGGAGGCTCCGGGCTCCGAAGGTCCCGGCTTAGCAGGTAGAGGGGCGTTTCTCGGAACGCGGACACGTTTCTCGGGCGGTACCGGAAAATTACAAGCTTATGTATTCACGGGGTAGCAACCGATAATTAATGCCGGAGTATTCGAAGCCTGAATTAGATTTGACGGGATTTCCGGGTGATCTGGATAGAAAAAAAAAATGCTTTAGACCTTATTTTCTAATTTCGTTAAAATGTACCTACGTCTTAATGTACCTTGTAACACATTCTCTTGTCAAGGCTTTTGTGAGCCATATTCTCCAAATGTCATGAGTGAGGGAAAACCGTCTACGGTAGAGCGCTCTCTGATCAACGGCAGAGAACGAGAGAGAATATGTTTACCTCTCTTTTTCTCGTTGGCACATTATTATTGGATCAGTTCCGCTTTTACCACAATAGGTTAGAAATTTAATTTCGGAGAGTGGGCCCTGGAATTGCATAACTTGATTCCACTTGCCCCTTTCTACTCGTATTATCTGATGGGCAGACAAACGCGACAAAGCGCCATCCCTACATGGTGGACATTCCCCCAGGTTGTGGAGCTCTGCCGGTGGCTGTGTTCCCTTAACGTACAATATGAGTGTATTTAAGTCTAATGTAAATAATGTGGTCGATTCTGACGGTTTTAGTTGACAGCAACTAAATTTTTTTTCTACATTATTTACATTAGACTTCTAAACTAATTAAAATATTGCTGACAGTTTTTTACTAGGCATGTTAGCTAAGGACAGCAATACTTTAGTTAGTTTAGTTCTGTCAACTTAAACCTTCAGAATTGATCACATTAGGTTCCTAATTAGGTAAGCATGATTCATCAGGCAGGTTTTTTTTTATTGAGAATAGGCTTGTGTTTGACTGCCATCTCGTCTGATGTAAATAACAGATGCATTCTACGGTGGAGCACGCTTACCTATCAGAAACAGATTCACACGCGACTTGAAGACACTCGAATTATAAAACAAATGTATGGTCAAACGCAAACCTTTATCATTTAATCTTTATTCGAACTGCGAAACAGTGGAATACGCTGCCTGAGTGGGTGTTTCCCGATAATTATAATCTGGGTGTCTTCAAGTAAGAGTGAATCGTTTTTTTTTTAATACTATCATGTCACGATACGAGCTCGACAATCGCCTGGTGGTAAGTGTCACGCCTGCCACTAACAGTAGCAGTGCCAGAATTGTAAACTTGCGAACAATCCTGCGCCGCACTGCACTGCGCTCGTCACCCTGAGACATTAGATGTTAAATCTCATCATACCCAGTAATTTCTCTGGTAACATTGTCCTTCAAACCGGAACACAGTAATGCTTGCACACTACTGCTTGGCAGTTGAATAACTGACAAAGGTGTCGTACTTCCCCAGTCCGACTCTGCAGTGGAGTCTTACCACTACAAAAACTCTTCTAGGCAAGCGTGCTCCATCGTAGACTGCATCTTCGTTTAACATCAGACGAGTTGGCAGTCAAACGCAAGCCTATTAATAATACTAAAAAAACTGGTTTCACTAAAAACAAACGCAACTTGGGTTTAGAATCGATATAAGCACAAATGTAAAAGATCGCAACTTTTAACTGACTTCCATATTTCAATATGAATTAGGCCTTGCCCAGCATATAGGCCCGGTCATTACATTCGAACATTTATGAACTGAAGTAACAAATCGATATCCTGACAATTTCTGGGTATTAGAACTTAGAACCCATAATAGCTCATAGCTAACCGTTCTCCCCCTATCTACCAACCTTACGTTTACGGAAATAACGCTCAAAATTCAATATCTAAAGTGACACAGTGAATAGTTAAACAGGAGGTACATTTGGCACGGTTATGGGAGGTCAGGCGTGCAAATTTACGTCTATTAGATCAGCCCATGTAGCGCGAGAACAACAGATCTAAAAGTATATGTGTTCCCGATATCTTTGTAGACTAGTAACGCGGAAAAGTTCCATTAGGTGTGTATTAATGTGTCGTAAACAATGATATTATTATAATATATAAGGAGGGAGATAAGTCATATCGCGCCCTAAAATGGCCCCGTAAAGTCGGCCCTAAGGACTGTCTCGCCTGTCTGCGCTCACTAAGCTAGACGCGCGCTATCCCTTTTGCTCTCATAAAAGTGCTATCTTCTTTCGCACTCCGACGCAACTCGTAAACATGACGGCGCGGGGGTCATTTTCAAACGTTGTTTAATTACGCGATGGCGCATCTTTCGTAAACATTAGTGTGAATCTTTATTGTACACCAGAAGGTTGTTATTGTAACTGAACGGAATACTGTTATTGCGTGGAACAGGAACAGAGAAACCAAAAAGCATGCTTTCGCAAATAATATTCGTAAGGTTTATGGAATATGCAAGGACAGACTAAAATCACATAAACGGCTTTACTCGCTACACTGCGTCGGATTCCGCCGCGAGGCGAGGTCGACCTTTAGACCTTCCCTTCTAGGGTCGATCCCCCATGGACAACCGGAGAGGGCTTAAAATATCCCTATTTGGGGGCGTACAAAATAGGGGGTGCGGGCCAACGGATCCAATTTATAACGGGGAGGGGCGACCGGCGAGTTAGGACGGGGGGTTAGCTCTATTTTTACATGTGAATATCGATTGGACGGTACGGTTATTATTATCTGGGGGATAGGTTGTTTGATTTGCGTGGGACGACAACGTCCTACGTCGTGTTTGGTATTTTTCTTCCAAAATATGGTAGAACGATCTGATCTGAACGCTTTAAAGTAATTCAGTTATTAAACCCATTTACCTACAATTCCTTATTTCCATTTACTGAGAGGAGGGATTATGGATTATACTTCACGTAGAGTGAAAATGTGCATTCCGTTTCATCAAGCTTGCTTCAGTCAATCTCGATAAAGTTTTCCGAGAAAGTTCATCTGTGCTTCCATAGAATAAAACAAGACAAGTTTGACGCATAACATAGGGAAGACTGGTGAAAAAGGAAGGAAGCTTATGCCCTGCATTGGGCCGAGTAAGCCGCCAATATTAATGTTGATGATAAAATGTATTATTATGATGACGGGCACAAACAAGTATTTTCCCCAAAAAAATTGCATTAGCAGCATTTTTAATAGTCAACTGCTGGACTTAGGTCTACCCTCGAAGGACGTTTGGGTCATATCCCACTGTCCAATTGCGGTTTGATGGATTCACGTACGCCATTGAACTCCAAAGAGCTCTTTGGTAAGGGTCTGGAATTTGAACCCACGACCACAGAATAAATAATAGTTCTATCGTACAGAAAGTTCACTCTGCAAAGGAATTGAAATAAATAAGGACTCTATCTACTAGGCAATACAGTAGCAATTCAACTCGCACAGCGCTGGATACCGCTCGCTATATTCACCTAGATATACCGCACTCTTTCTATCACGTATGCTTAGTTACGTGCGACGAGGCTAGCCTGCGGGCGGCCACTGACTTCAGCCTTGCATTGTCCTCCCGGACGGAGCGCCGGCCGAACATACCTAAACTGCGGAGTGACACCCCCCTGCCACGCCTAAAGTCTAGGGGTGTTCCATTAGGCTACCTGACAACTGGAAAGTCATGATAATAGCGCGGTTATATTATTCAGAATAGCCTTGCGTCTTGCTTGACTTTACTAAGATTTTAAATAGGGGCAGGCGGAATTTAGTTGTGTCAAAATTAATCTGCAACCCTGCTTATAGCAAATGTTCGTTGTTCCGCAGCGTTCGCGACGGACGAGAAACTGCTCCAGCATATGAACATGCACGTGCACGCGTACTCGCTCACGAACAGCGAGGAAGACAAGTCGCATCTGCACGCGCTGCTCGCTGAACATAACATCGACACCTCATGTGTAAGTCAGCACTGCATAAGCTTTTAACATCACAGTGCCTCGAAAGCATTGAGCCAGTATCTATTTAGATAAGAAAGTTAAAAAAAAAGTAGTTTAGTTAGTTTTTTATCGCGTATACATGATCGATGAACCTTTTTGTATGGCCCCATAATAAAAGTTGTTCATAATGATGAGTACATACATACCCTTCAGTATTGTTGAACCTTTTTGTTATACTTTGTATATACAGGGTTAATTCTAATTAGTTAGCATCCATTTGAGGGCATAGTCTGCACATCAAAACAAACAACTTTTACTATGGGGCCAACATTAAAATCGCGATACAATTATCAGCTGTTCCATACAAAAAGTTCATCGACCTTGGGCAAAACGTATGGAACAGCTGTTTTTTTTTCTCGATTTCAATGTTGGCCCCATAGTAAAAGTTGTTTGTTTTGATGTACAGACTATGCCTTTAAAAGGATGCTAACTGATTAGAACTAACCCTGTATACAGGGTGTTAGTTTGAACACCTTTATCCTTCTAGGATATCATTGTACTCATCATTATGAACAACTTTTACTATTGGGCCAACCCTGAAATCACGGAAAAAAAACAGCTGTTCCATACAAAAAGGTTCATCGATCTTGGACAAAATGTATGGAACAGTTGTTTTTTTTTCGTGATTTGTGGGTTGGCCCCATAGTAAAAGTTGTTCATAATGATGAGTACAATGATATCCTAGAAGAATAACGTTGTTCAAACTAACACTCCGTATAATATCATTGTTCGCAACAATACGCGTGTGGCCAAATGTTTAATTTATGACAAATAACAGGCTTACAGCCGCACTCAGAGACGTTTAAGGGATACTTAAACTATCACTAAGTAAAGATTTCTAAAAGTCGTCTCTCAGAGTCAGTTAATGATTCATTAGTGAGTTTAATCAACCCTTAACTTTAAGTAGCGCCCAACCCTTATTAACTATTTAAGGAAAGATTTGACGTTTACGATTGAGGTTATCTTTCTGTTTTCGTGGTGAATTTGTGTTGCTTTGTTGTTGTTTTTTAGAAAAATGTCTGATTTCGAAGTGTTTATTGAGTTTGTAAACTATGCAAAAAGGTATAGGGACGTAGGACCGAGGCGGTATTTACGAGATTATACTGATCCCTTTACAAAATATTCAGTCCAAGAATTTCATGCACGATATAGGTTTACACCTGAAACTGTAAAAAGTGTGATATTAATCAAATGATCAATTGGATTTTAATTTGATTAGATATTTTATTTAACTTTTTTTTTTAACACATATTTATCATAAAATTTTTTTGCAGGCAAAATTTTTGTGAAATTTCTTATTTTCCTGGAGTGATTGGTTGTATTAATTGTACCCACATCAAAATAAGAAGCCCCGGAGGAATAACTTCAGAAGTGTACAGGAATAGAAAAGGGTGGCTACTCCAGACTTGTTTGACATGACAATGACAATACATCATTTGGAGTTTTGGCGGGAACACGGAAAAATCATGTCGTTGCATTCTATTATTTTCTAAAACTTGTGTTTTTTCGCGAATTAATGATTAATAACGGTGGCGTTTTATTCATTGAGTGTTGAATTACATGCACGAGTGTGGGCAAGTGATATAATGTGGTGAAACATGTCTTTTCGTGTTGTTTTCAAAACTCCGTAGAAGCTCATAGTAAAGACGCCACAACTTTACTAGGGCATGACTTGGACTCGACTATGACTGGTTTCGTGTGACTGACTGTGATTTAATGACATATTTGACTTGATTTTAATAAAAGAAACTTGAATATTCTTAAACTTGACACTGGCAGAATGCACAACGTGCGATGCCAATAACTAAGGAAAAAAAACATAATTTGACATTGGCTGATAATAATGCCATAGAGAAAAATGTGGAATGATATATTATATTTGTACGCAAAAAAGTCCTTTAACTTTGTCTTATAATCAAATCTGATAGTAAAAGAACTAGTTGTTACCTAATAATGCATTGAATGAGGATTGTGATGTGTTTTATTGTATATTTGTACTAATTGAAATTTACATTTTGTAGTGCGACAACACAAACGCTATATCAATATTCTATCGATAGAGTTATTCATATGTTTCCTCGCCTTACGGATACTTAAATCTGTCATTAACTAATGAACACTTACATTCTGTCTCTGGGATGAAACGATAATTAATACACTTAAGGTTACTTAGTTAAGTATAATTTAGGACTAATTTAAGGAACCTTTCTGAGTGCGGCTGTTAGTGATGAATATAACTAAATACATTACACATACTGAAAAAATAACTTGTATTGGTTGATAGATCTCTGAGATATGAGCGTTTAAAGTTTTAGGTGGGGATAGAGAGGGGATGCTCTGTCCCTTTCTCGCAAAGCACGAGTTAGTATAGCATTTGTATGCCGCGCCTGAGGCTTGACGTCATAGCTCAGTATAGCGCGCTCTCTGTCTAGCTTGAAATTAAAATACTTAGAACTTATTTATTTATGAATTATTTTAAACGTTTGTTTTCGTTGATAGGCTCTATTGATGATCAGCTTTTTTATGAGGTACTAAAAAAATAGTAGTCATCTAGCCTATCCCCCCGGAATAGTTACAGACCGACAGCGACAGCTTGCTGGTCGCGCGGCCTGCCCCGGGCGCGGACAAGGAGCGGCGGCACGAGTGCGACGTGTGCCACCGCAAGTTCAAGCGGCGGCAGCACCTCATCGTGCACCGGAACGTGCATCTCAAGAACCAGGCCAACATATGGTGCTCCACCTGCAGTCAAGGTATGGTCTGTAGTGGTAGGACTCTACTGCAGAGTCCGCCTGGGGAAGTACCACACCTTTGCCAGTTATTCAGCCGCCAAGCTGTAGTGTGCAAGCATTACTGTGTTCCGGTTTGAAGGGCAATGTTACCAGAGAAATTACTGGGTATGAAGAGATTTAACAAATACAAATAGATTTATTTGACATAAATAAGTAGGTACAAAATTAGATTTGAACCCAGTGGCTCTAAACTAGTATTTACTGTATTTCAGAGCCATTGGCCTCTCCTATATTAGGACACAGTAAAATTTATGCCTCTATACAATTTATATAAAAAATAAAAATGAAAAAAAATGTTTTAGATTTATATAGAACAATAAGAATATATATATATATATATAATTAATATAGTAAAGTACTTTCTTATATCTATTACACATATAATAAAGGGTTACATGCTTACATAAATAATTGCCTTTGGATACACACTTCTATTAGTTTTATAAATAATAATAATAATATTTACACAATACTTTCTACACTTATATAATTACAAAAAAAAAACATATTATAGAGAATTAACATAAACAAACATCTAATATCTCAGGGCGACGAGCGCAGTGCAGTGCGGCGAAGGATTATGTTCACATGTTGACAATTCTGGCTCTGCTACTGTTCGTGGCAGACGTGACGCTTACCACCAGGCGAACGTCTTGCTCGTCTCGTCACTAGATTGTATAGTCTACAATTCGATTTTTGATAGTTACCTCAGAACTCCGTCATTTATAGATTGATTAAAGAAATTCCTTTTTGTTCGAAAGGATATTTCAGATCGGTGTATCACTTTCGTTTCTGAATTATAATAACTATTAAAAGGTGTCATCCAGGTAGTTAAAATTGAAGTCGGTTGAATTTTACTTTTAAATGTTATTCTTAATTATTGTTCTCTATTATATCTAGTTAATGGTGTCGATTCTGTTGCACCGCTCACTAAACTAAACTTAATTTGACAGGACGAAACATATTGACATCTTTTTCTAACATATTGAAATGAAATGAGACGCGTATAATTTTAGTCCTGTCAGATTAGTTTAGTTTAGTGAGTGGTGCTACAGAATCGACACCAATGTTTGTTCTAGTTTCTATAACAACAACCGTCAGCCATGTCAGAGGCCTTCGGGCGGCACATTAACTCTGACACTAGGGCTGGCCACTCAGCCTATACGAACTTCCTTTTTTTTATTATATCTAGCATTTACGTGTATATTTTTTGGCTGTCTAGCATGATATTAAAATGCTTATAAGTTGCTTATTTTTGATCAGATTTTCATTTTCTTTTCATTAATCAGCTATATTTATGGGCCACATTATAATAGGACAATAAAAAAAACAGTGTTCTAGCCTATTCGACTGTATGTATTTTTTTGTATGTATGTTACGGGATTATTCCGCTAATTATGAATTGATTTTGATGATATATTTTTTTACGTGATACTTCAAAGGTGTCTCATATACATTTTACCGAAATCGGTTCAGTAATTTGGTTTCAAATCAAAATTAATAGAATAAATCAAAATAACTGGAAATATTAAGATGTCATCCAGTTAGTCGATATTGAAGTGTCGATATTTTAAGCGTATTATTGCTATGAAAACTATAGTGGTTTTGCACCTTTTATTTATATGGGATTTGATTTATAAGGTCACGATGATGATGATGATGAATCCCGTTTACAAAAATAAAAGTTATGGTTTTTTGTTACTAATGTTAGAGTAGGTGCGGAGAATATCTGTGGCCGAAAATTCACTAAAGATAAGATTTTTAAATAGCAATATTATTTAGGAGTAATACCGTAGTATAACTGTACCTGTAGTAGTAGGCAGATCCTGGGGAAGTACCACACCTTTGTCAGTTATTCAACCGCTGAGCAGTAGTGTGCAAGCATTACTGTGTTTCGATTTGAAGGCCAATGTTACCAGGTAAATTACTGAGCATGAACAGACTTGGCATCTCATATCTCGGGGTGACGAGCGCAGTGCAGTGCGGTGCAGGATTTTGTTCGCCAGTTCACAATTCTGGCACTGCTACTGTTATGCTTACCACCTATTCTTGAACGTATCGCTCGTCTCGTCACTCATGCAAAAAAAAAACTAATTTCGTTTCTAGGTTTTTTCTCAAACGAAGCGTACGAGTCGCACGCGTGCACGGCCGGCCCCGGGGACTGCGTGCAAGAGTTCCTCGACATTAAGATAGAGCACCCGCCGCCGGACGTCAAGAAGGAGAACGAGTGGCCGCACCACGTCGACATCATACCGGTGAGATGAGCTTCGGCATTAAATAGCATTGTGCTGTACCCATACTTTCCGAGTTGATCTCTTTTCCGTCTTCAACCTATCAGAACGTATATGCAAACAATTTTTTCATCCCATCCATTCGAAGAGGACGACTGGGTTCTTGCAGTAACCAGCAGGCTAATCATGTAACTTTTAGGGATCGCGATTCGGATACGAGTTGTCAAAAATAGACACTTGTCACTGTCACTGCCAAAACTCATTTGACCCTGCAGGGCAGGATGAAACGCCAAAAGACCGACGGATTTGCTTAACTTAATTAAGGAAATCAATGCATTCGTTCGAAAACGATAGCGAGAGAAATCTCTCCGTGATACTGTGAAGCTGTGACAGTGACAAGTGACATTTATGACAAATCGCGATCCCGAACAGTTACATGATTAGCCTGCAGTTTGTTATAAGAGTGATTTTCGTCCAGCAGCTAGAGAAGCAAGAAGACGACACGCAGTACATGATCCAGGACGAGAGCGCGCTGCCGTCCCCGATGCGCGTGTACGTGTGCAAGTTCTGCCAGAAGCCGTTCAAGCGCAAGGACCACTACAAGATACACCTTAACATACACACTGGGATCAAGTCCTTCTTCTGTCCGGAATGCGGGAAGGGTAAATATATATTTACTGCAGAGGGATTCAATTAAACAAACAGTACCTAAACCTAGTCATTGGATGAATTTTAAACCTCCTTTAATATACCTAATATGATGCAGTTGCGGTTTCTCTTTTCGTTAATTGGACTCATATCATCAGCCGAAGACGTTCACTGCTGGACGAAGGCCTCCCCCCCAAATAGGGAGGGGTTGCCATAATCTCCACGCTTGGCAGGCGGCTTGGGGATCGCAGAATGCTCACCACCGTTAACTAAGAGGACGCTGCTGCCCGTCCTCCGGTGGGTCTGGATGCAGTTTTAGGACATACCCAGATACGTTAATTGGACTTCTAGACATGGTTCTGTGGTTCAACTATACCCTACTGAAGGCCCGTGGTCCAACTAGTTGGACCACGCCCCCGTACCGAATATACCGACCTTATTTTACTCCAAAAAAAAATTAAGACGCATGTGCTGCACGATGATAATTTACCTACAGAAAAAAAACATATTTAAATATATTTTGGGCCAAATGCGGGACGAAAGCAGTTTTTTATGTTTTTATTATTAACTGTCTTGGGACGAATACGGCTTAAAAGCCATTGTACAGAGTGATTCAAACTTAATGGCGGCTGTGAAGTGCGCTGCAAGCGAGACTTTGCGATTGTACGCACACCGCACGCCTAATGTTTGCTACTGCGCAGCGTCTCGCGCCTAAGTTCACAGCCGCCATTAAGTTTGAGTCAGCCAATAAATAAAAACATCTGTTTTTGTGAAGTAACATTGAATTTATTTACTTCCAGGTTTTTACCGCAAAGACCATCTGCAGAAACATTCCCAAGTGCACACGAAATACAAGCCGAAACCAAAGAAAGCGTTACCGGGGCTCTTTCCGATCAAAGCGCTGCCAAAGAAAAACGAAGACAGCGGGGTCAGTTCTGTTAGGAAGGAGATCAAGCCGGAAATTACTATACATGTAAGTTTGTCATACTGCACGACACGTACGGATCTAGAAATCTTAAAAAAAACCTGAAATGTATGGTAGGAAGTTTTGTAGGAGGTATATATATATATATATATATATATATATATATATACCTCCTATATCCTCCTATATAGTATAGTCCTATATATATAGTGGGAGGCCGCGCCTGCGTAGGACGGTTCGCGAAAAAACACAAGTTTTGAAAAATAATACAATGCGGCTACATAATTTTTTCCCGTTCCCGCCAAAACTTCCTACCATACATTTCAGTTGTTTCAGTGTTGACCCCGCGACTTTTACAATGTCGTCGGTCCACCTATATATATATATATATATATTAGTTATTTACTATAGAAAAAGTTAAAACTAAAATAATAAATCGAGATAAATTTAATTCAGAACTTATATAACTTTTTCTATAGTAAATAACTATATATATATATATATATATAGGTGGACCGACGACATTGTAAAAGTCGCGGGCAACCGGTGGATGCAAATGGCAGGTTGTCGTACAGTGTGGCGGTCTAAGGGGGAGGCCTTCGTTCAGCAGTGGACGTCTCCGGGCTGATGATGATGATGATGTGTTTTTCGAGTGTTAACGCATAAAAATGGTGACGTTTTATTCATTAAGTGCTGATTTACGCACACGAGTGTGGGCAAGTGATATAATGTAGTGAAACTTGTCTTTTCGTGTTGTTTCCTAAAACTCCGAAGAAGCTTGTAGTAAAGTTGCCACGACTACACGAAAACATTGTGGGTAAACCTGGATACGTCTGGGGAAGAGATGCAATAGCGTATGTGAATACACCAAACACGCATCTGGGCTAGCGTGGTGGATAACAGATATTGCCCAATAGCCCTTCGAGGTTAGGCCTAAGTAGACTATTCAAAGGCAGATAATCATTGAGCTAATATCTAAAGAGTCACAATCTCTAAGTGAAAACAGGCAAAAAATTACCGAGTGCCGTTGTACACACCTTACGTGCATTATACAATGTGTAACAAAATGGTTCAACAATACGGAAGGGCATGTATCTACACATCATTATGAACAACTTTTACTATGGGGCTTACCCTGAAATCGCGAAAAGAATATCAGGTGTTCCATACATTTTGTCCAAGGCCAATGAACTTTTTGTATGGAACAGCTGATTTTAATTTCAGGATTGGCCCCATAATAAAAGTTGTTTATAATGATAAGTACATACATGCCCTTTCGTATTGTTGAACCTTTTTGTTACACATTGTATAGTTCACATTTGTTCGAATTTAGACGTTATGTCGCTTGTATAGTGTTCAATGTATGCTTGATCGCTTGTGTCTTATCGTAGTTCAAGTCGTTCAAAAAGTCGGCGCACTGAATAGCGTGCGCCGAGTTTGACGCGGACATTTTTTTTGTTAGTTTGTGACTATAGATATTAGCACAATGCAGATAATGTAATGCTTTAAAACAGGAAACAATCCCACACTTATTCGACTTTTTTTTTTCTTAGTTCTTGGCTTCGCACGTTGTTCATTTTGCCAGTGTCAAGTTTATGATTTTTTTCTATATTAAAATCAAGTCAAATATGTCATGATATCACAGTCAGTCACACGAAATTATCAAACTCGAGTCATCATATTCGAGTCCCAAGTCATGCCCTAGTAAAGTTGTGGCGACTTTACTATGAGCTTCTACGGAGTTTTAAAAACAACACGAAAAGACATGTTTCACCACATTATATCACTTGCCCACACTCGTGCATGTAATTCAACACTCAATGAATAAAACACCACCATTTTTAATCATTAATTCGAAAAAAAACACAATTTTAAGAAAATTATAGAATGCAACGACATGATTTTTCCGTGTTCCCGCCAAAACTCCCTTATTCGACTTACAGGCTAGGCGTTTTCATACAGCAGGCTAATCATCACAGAGTAATAGAAGCAGAGACGCGATCAAAGGATTTTTCTATAGAAGGACGCGTGATCGTGCGGAGAGGTGTAGGGCTCGCGGGAGGGGCGCTAGAGTCCGCACATGGAGCTACCATCTAGCGGAATTCAGAATAAGTTTTTGAGAAGTGCTTTATCGAAAAAAGCGGAGAACTCTTATAAACACCAGGTTTCTTACTCTCTCGTCAGATGTCGCTTTCGTAAATTCTAAAGACAAAGGTTTTAACTAGAACCACTAGTTTAAAAGCCGGAATAAACCAAAAACACATTATATAAAAATAATAAATTTAAGCAAGAATAGTTCATGTAATTTAAAAAGTGCTCTGAAAAGTTTTTTTTTATGGTTAACGTTAAACAAAGTGGCGCCATCTCTAGAACTAGTTAAAAACACCAAGAAACATTACATATTTTCTAAAACGAACCTTAGAAAATACAAATAAAATTACTTACGAATGAAATGAGACGCCATTCATGTCATCAGAATGTTTGCCGCGATAGTTTTTACATGAAGAAACACAGCAACTCATTTTATATTCACTTTTACTAAGTAAAAACACTAAAAGTCGTACGTGTGTTTAGTAAGCCCGAATGACTGTTACGCGAGGCGAACGCTAGCAGACTGACCAAATAAGTGTGACGTCACACAATCCGTCTACAAAATCCACAGGTACGGCCGCAAGTTCCTCATCACAACTCCCTATCCTCCATGCTAATCATGTAACAGTTCGGGATCGCGATTCGTCATAAAAGTCACTTGTCACTGTCACAGCTTCACAGTATCACGGAGGGATTTCTCTCGCTATCGTTTTCGAACGAATGCATTGATTTCCTTAATTAAGTTAAGCAAATTCGTCGGTCTTTTGGCGTTTCATCCTGCCTTGCAGGGTTTGGCAGTGACAGTGACAAGTGTCTATTTTTGACAACTCGTATCCGAATCGCGATCCCGAAAAGTTACATGATAGCCCCGTTTGATTTAAGTGACAGCTTGGCAGGAGATGCCAAAAACGTAGCTTATATTAAAATGAACTCATTGTTTTCTCATCTGTTGATTACAGGCGCCGTCTAATACGAAACTACGCGTGCCGCTGCAGATCAAAGTGCCGTACCAAATGGTGATGTCGATGGACAACGGCGAACAGAGAGCGGTTACCATCGACCCACAGGCCAGCTCGGACGACAGCGAATAATGAACACTACTACCAAAACGATTAAACAAGTATTTATATGAACATGTGAGACGCATTAATACGGTACAAATGCAGTACTCTGTGCCGTATACCGTAAAGACAATTGACGCTTTTCCTGGAGAAAATGTTGTATAGATTTCTTTGTGTTGCAATCTTAATACGTAAATGTGAGATTCTTTCTTGGGAGACTTCGATCTCGCATTCGAAGATGGTTAAAATAATATAGGGTCCAAATTCTAAGTACTTAACTACCCTAATGTACCCTATGCTTGATTCTCAGATAATCTCTATATTTCCTTACTCTTTACAGTAAAAATATCGATATTTAATAAGATTATGGAAAACTTGATGTACTTCTAAACATAATTAATTTAAATTATTTTAGTATGAATCGCGGTTATTAATTTTAAGTAGTATTTTGTACATAGGAGTGAATTGACTTTAGATGTGAGTCACATATCGTGCCATGTGAACCAAAAATTATGGACTAATGAAATTGTTAAGAATGTAAGTTTTCATGAATTTTCCATGTTCTGTCCATTATGTTAATCGCTTTTTGATAGTTCATCCAAAGTTGACGACATAGCTTTGTAAAGCGTTTATCAAATTATATCCCATACAAATAAATACCACCTTGATCTTGATCTTGGATTACGTCTGTACAAGTTGTAGAAGACCAGCTACAAAAAGAAGCCTTTTTACGTTTTCACTGTTTAGTCAAATTAACCTTTCTTTTCACATTAGAACAAGGATCAACGAACAGACGAAGACTGTTGAATCAAAAAAACAAAGTCTCAACAAAACCATAACACTTCAACTATAGAAAAATTTAAATATATACAAAACAGTTTCGCCGCCAACACAAGGTTGGCGTACAATAGGCTAGATGAATAGTTTTTATTTTTATTGTCCTATTAAAATGTGGTCCATAAACATAACTGATTAATGAAAAAAATATTAAAATCTGAGCAAAAATAAGCAACTTATAAGCATTTTAATATCATGCTAGACAGAGAGGCGAAACAGCAAATCGTGACGTCACTTCTCAGTACGCCATATAAATTCTATTCTGACAAGTAAGGCGTGACGTCATTTTTTGTTTTGTGGGAAAGGGACAGAGTTGTCTCTAACAAAAACTTTAAACGCTCATATACTTATCAGAACATTATTAACCGATTTAAATTATTTTTTCAATAAACATACTATATTTACTTAAATTCTTCATAAAAGCTATTGGTTTCAACGATATAAACATTGTTGACGTAACCTTGTAAAGAGGTAATGTTAATTTAGTGCGTATTTATTACTGTAGGGTGTAATTTGCTAGACGCTTTACAAAGTTGTGTCGTCATCTTTTTATATGTTGTCAAAAAGCGAATCACATAATGGACATAGTTTAACTCCTTGAATATTTTGTATCAGGTTATCGAGATGTGTAATATACGGTAGTGTTTGTTGCCCAATAAAATACTGTATATTGTTGTTTTCTCCAGCTCTGTCGAGGCTAAACAACATTTTTTTGTAATTGCTTAAAGGTATTGGTTACTTTGACTAGCTTTAAAAATGGCGGACTAAACTAAATTCTGACCATACTCAATGTACAGCTATAATTTAATAAATTTTAATTTATTATGTATCCAATAGAATTTAACTCTATTTAAACTGTAATAATCAAGCAGTTTTTTATGAGTGATATCTTTTCTGTAGTTATTTTAGTTTGCTTGGCTATAAAAGTATTGGAACGTAAACTTTTTACTGTTCTGGTTAGTGGTAACACTGAAAAAATACGTTCTGTGGAGATTCACAGAGGGAGTTTTGGCGGGAACGCGAGAAAATCATGTCGCTGCATTGTATTATTTTCCAAAACTTGTGTTTTTTCGAGTGTTAATGCATAAAAATGGTGGCGTTTTATTCATTAAGTGCTGATTTACGAGCAAGAGTGTGGGCAAGTGATATAATGTATTGAAACGTGTCTTTTCGTGTTGTTTCCAAAACTCCGAAGAAGCTTGTAGTAAAGTTGCCACGAATTTACTAGGGCATGATTGGACTTGACTGTGACTTACTGTGTGTGACTTGGACTGTGACTACGACTCATTTAACTGCAAAAAGAAGGATCGATGAAGAAATATGTATTCGGCTGAAGGACTAGTATCCATGGCCAGGAACTATTAAAAACAACAACAACGTTCTGTGGATGAATTTATCCAATCATCATCCGCTGTTTAGTGCTGGGTTGCCAGCGTTTCAAACAGTTTGCGATAGTAGCGCCTTTATTAATCTACTCTTTTCTGCCAAGACATACCTGAATAAGCTGTTTTGGCCAGGCTTGATACATTAATGCTATAAAGCATTTGTATGAATTGTTGCCAAAAAGTCTCAACCTGTTTGATCTTAAAATTGTCACAAGTATTTAACTTTATTACACGACTTTATAATTTTACGTTTTAGTTAGTTTTTGAAAGTCGTGTTAATTAACTTTTTTAATATATTTTATTTTAAAAGCATGCCGTTAGAAACATGGGATTCTACACCGGACAGCCTAAATACAAAGAATTGAAATGAAGCATAGATATTACATCATTCAATAGGTACTTAGCAAAAAATATATAATAAACTATATAGCTTGGCAAAGAGATTTGAAATGAAAACTTTTTTCTGCCTTGGTATTTTACAGTGGATAATCTCGTAGTGGATGAATTTATTCAGTCATCTTCCTTAGACATACTCACAGAACACTTTGCTCCTACCGGAGGACGTACTTCAGATGCTAGTATATAGAACTGTTTGCAATAGTGGTGCCCCCATTAATGTCTTCTCTCTTTTCCAAGCCATACTTACCTTTCAATTCAGTTTAACTTGTCCGTTGTATAGCTGATCAGACCATAAAAACACTTGGCGTTTATCTAGTGCTGTAGTGATTACGTTTTTAAATTTAATCATGTTCCTCACTCATCGTGGATCCCACTATTGTGATTTTATTCTTAAGTCCATTTTAAAATGTTGTAAGTACCTTATTTGTAGTACAAATTAATAAACTATTTTGCACAATACAGTTTTCTTTTTCTATCTACTGCTTTGCTTTTACTATTGTCGTCCTCCTTGACGTATCCGTGCTGGCGAACCTTGGCAGCTCCTACGACGGGCGCTTGTGAAACAAAATTTCGTTTTAAAGATACTTTTGCAAGGCGCACTCAGTTCACCATCAGCGTTGTAGGTAAAAGAAGGTTCGTTTCTAAATGATAAGGCATTTCGCGTCTAGATCTTGCAATCGCTCCTCTTAAAGTTGGTAACAGCAGTTGCTGCTGTTTTGTTAGAGGGTTATTCCACTTTTAGCTACTGTAGATCGCCAGTCTATAGTAAGACTTGAATAAAAATATTAATTATATTAAAATTATACAAAACATTCAAGGACTTTGGAAAAGTAGAAACATAATTATTTAGGATGATTGACCTTATATAGGTTACACGATATATACCAATGGAGATGCAATGGCGATTGTTCTACTAGTGGTCACCTTTGTTGGTCTAAATTTCCTCATTATACTGGTTTTACCATCTCCCGTGATGTAACAGAAATCAAATGTAATTTTCTGCCGCTTTTTACGGGGGACGAGGTAAACATGGCAAACTTTCACGTATGGAGGGTAGGGTAGTAGTAGTACACGTTAATAAAAGAAATTCCTTTTTTTGAAGACGGGAATTTATTTTTTAGTTATTAAGGCATCACTAAAACAGAAGGAGCCTTGCTCGCCTTGCAGAGAGGTACGTCTGGGCAACAAGTCTGGGCTTGCCCACCTCCATTGATATATATTCTCAAAGACCAGGTAAATACGTCGAATTGTAAAAAGTACATACCTACCCACTGAAGAGAGAAGTAATTAGGGCCTTCGCTTTTCTGTGTACCTACCTAATACACTAGTATAATATTATCTGTGGTAATTCTCAAATAAGATTAATTTAATATACATTGTTAATACTTATTGAGAGATTAAATAAATTAATGGTCAGCATATTATATAAATTAATAATTGTCACCAATCAAGTCAGTCTCAATCAAATATCCCACCCCTAACTGTACCTGGTGCAAAGGTGCCTACTGCCCAGTATAATGTACTCTATGCTACTGCCTATAACGCTAGCTGCGGCATGAAGCAGAGTAATATACTTGAGCTGCGGTCATGTAACTTTTCGGGATCGCGATTCGGATACGAGTTGTCAAAAATAGACACTTGTCACTGTCACTTCCAAAACTCATTTGACCCTGCAGGGCAGGATAAAACGCCAAAAGACCGACGGATTTGCTTAACTTAATTAAGGTAATCAATGCATTCGTTAATTCGATAACGATAGCGAGAGAAATCCCTCCGTGATACTGTGAAGCTGTGACAGTGACAAGTGACATTTATGACAAATCGCGATTCCGAACAGTTACATGATTAGGCTCATAGAGCAGAGTAATATACTGGGAACTGCTTAGGCTACTGCATTCCTGCGCTGGATTGTAACCTTTGCATAAGTACGAGCCGGAGCGGGAGTCCCTGGTTGTTTCCCTACGCCCAATTTCACCGACCAGAGAAATTCAAATTGGATTAGTGCATTTAAAACTTTTACACTCCCATATACTTATACATACATATACTTCATAGGTTAAGAAAACTACGAAATCAATGGAAGATACACAGTTTATTATTATTAGGAATATCATGGAAGCGGTATCGGTTTACTACATAAAAACCAGTTTCCTCTGAAGCGGAAACGAGCAGACTTGTGCTTATCATATCATAATCTGAAACAATTATTCTCGACTGCGCTATATTATTATGGCTGTGACTATTTCCATTGGACTGCCTTATAGCGCACCAGCTTTGCTGTTGGATATGGGTTTGATTCCCACTCCTCACAAGCATTTAAGTGACGAACGTAGATGTTTGTTCTGTCTGTACTGTGTGTCTGTAGTTGTATATAAATTATAGTATTACAGTATTTGTTTTAAAAAAAAGTATCTTAATCGAATGGGTCCCAACAACCCCGGTGCCCCTGCCCCGGTACCAGGGCACATGGGAAAAGGTATTTCATCCACCCCGGTGGATCCGGTGTCGGCGCACATCAAGTATCATCTACCAGCTATCTGCAGCGCGAGTACCGTTCCATGTCGGTATAGCAGATTTATTTAGACCTCGGAGGAAGGATTTCCGGCTTGATAACATTCCGCTGATTTAGACAAATTTGAGAATATACCGATTTAAATGTGGAAATGTCAAATATAACGATAGTCAAGAACGATACTCGCGCTGCTGGGTTCTCATAACTTTGCTTAGTTTGGGGCTAGATGGCGCTGCTGTTTGTAGAATGTCCACTATAATATTGTAATGTTGATTTTTAAGTACTTATTAAAGCGGAAATTAGATGTGCATTTCAACCAATCTTATTTGTCGATTCACCTGTACCTACATTATGTCCTCTATGCTCCACTATAGATACGAGGTGTAGCAGATAAACCTCGCTAAATCATAAAGCTAAGTGTTGGTAGCATAACTAAGAACAACAGCGCATTATATCCTACAGCTATTTTCTTGTCGTATTTTTCCTTTTTTTCTATAAAAATAATTTACTTCGAATTCTATATCCATAATCATCCTTAATATCTAATTATTACTGTTTGAACAAGCGCAATTTTCAACTTGTTCTAATTATAACAGTTTTTTTTTGGAATTGCATCCAATGAGTTACTTACAACATTTCTTGCGTTTGTTTCCCATTAGGCCGGATTCCTATAAGGAGTAAGGACCCATTATGCCAGATGCCGAGGACTAGAAATATAGCTTGGCAAAAAGGTCTTGAAACGTAATATATTTTTTCTTTCCTAGCAATACTGTGGAAAAGATGTCAGTGGGATATTTTTGGCGGGAACGCAAAAACATGTCGCCGCATTCGCCGCATTGTATAATTTTTTTTTGGTTTCGCGTGGCAATGTATAAAATATGATGGCGTTTTTCCCACATAATTTTTCGCGTTCCTACCAAAACTCCTGACAGAACTTAATTAAATGAGCTATTTTTGAATTTCGACATTTGCAAGCTAAAATCATTGCCAAAAAGAATTGATGGATGCCTTTTAGGAATCTGGCCAATAAGGAACAAAACAATTTTTTTCTTAGGTAATAAGTACATTTCAAATCACATGAAAATTTACGACCCTTATACCTTTAGCTAGCATCAATTTATATTAGAATTTACTAACAGAACTAAGTAACACCGAAACAAACTCTTTTAGAGGTAGCCAACAAGTACTTAATATACCAATGAAGAACAAATAACAATTCACAAATAAAAGCGTCTTTTGGTACTAATCCAATCACAGTAATTTAAAATAACCTGAGAAGATTATACTAATACCTACGTCTACACTATACAGGGTTACGTGTAATGCGGTATTACTAAGCCAACCATCGCCGGATTTAAGGGAGGGCAACCGGGACAACTGCTCGGGGCCTCCACAAGAGAGGGCCCCCGCATAAAATGAACCACCTAAAAAAGTTTGGTAAATCCTAATATCTATGTATTGAAATAAATTATATAAAAATATTATTTGACTGCCAAAGCCAAGCGTGCATGAAGATTATGGCCGCTCCCTATAAGAGGCCTTCATCCATTAGTGGACATCTTCTGGCTGATTATGATGACGACTCCTTTGTTGCCCCAGGGCCCCCAAGCCTCCATCGCCATCCGGCGCTCAAGCCAACAACTTTCGCTATGGGGCTTTAATTTCGTGGGAAATATCAGCTGTGTATAGGAAAGTGTCATTAACCCTCGACTAAATAATTATATGGAACGGCTTTATTTTCTTTTTATATTTCTCGAATTCATGGTTGGCTCCATAGTAAAAGTTTTCCACAATGATGATTACAGTAACCTTCTTCTGGCTTGGTACTACTGTTACGGGTAACCCTGCCTGTATTTTCTAAGAAATATAATAGGTAAGTATGTAATATAATTTATATCATAAATTTTGTCATCATCACTTTTGGCTTCCATAGCCCGCTCTTATGAGATACAATGTGTAACAAAAAAGGTGTACAATGCTGAAGAAAAAAGCCACCACTCCACTGCAACATGCACAGCAATATGCTGAGTTGAGGCCCTTTTTGTGACATCACTCAAGAATCTGTAAATGTAAATGTATCAATGGTTGTATTTCCTATTATTGTGTGCTGATGTCACAGAATTTATTAAATTCTGAATTATGAATTATTATGAATTTATTTTCTTTCTTTCTTCTTCTTTTCTTTCACTGACATGGGTACACCCCATGGGTGACATGAGTACTTGGGTACTGATACCCATGTTATTATGTATGTACTCATCATTATAAATAGCTTTCACCATGGGGCCAACCCTGAAATCGCGCAAAAAAGTCAGCTGCTCTTGAACGGACTTCAATTAACTTTTTGTATGGAACAACTGATTATTCATTTGCGATTTCATTGTTGGCCCCATAATAAAAATCGTTCATAATGATGAGATACATATCCCTTAGTATAGTTCAACCTTTTTGTTACACATTGTATAGACCTCTCTCTTGCTATTTCATCTGTGTCCATCACGCGACAATCTTGTTCAGCGTTTCTAATTCTACTTTTTTTAAACGGAATGCGGCATCGCTCCATATATAGCACGTATCCCTCGCGAGCCCATACTATGGGTTAGAAGACTTCCTTAGCGGCGGCGATGAGCGTCATGAGGCTGAGGTCGTGCTTGTCCTCGGGTCAGGAGGGCTCGGGCTCCGGCGCGGGCACGGGTGCGTTCGCCGGGGCGTCGCCCTGCTGCGAGAGCTCCGCCTTCACGCGCCGCGCGATGTGTGACCGCGTGTGCTTGCGCAGGTGGTCCTTGCGGTAGAAACCTGCGACACAATACCGGATGTAACCATTTAGTTTAGTTGAAACTAATTTAGTTTTTTGTGATTAATCGATTTCGTTCCTGCACGGCTCCATTCTGGTGGAAACACTCCCCTAAACTATTTAAAATAATATAATAATAATAAATAAATATTGGTGAAACTCGCAACATACACAAAGGGTGTATTATCGTCACTGAACATAATCCTTTTGGCAGAAGGATACGCCTTGGAATGCCGCTTCCAATGGTATACTACTATAAGTTAAAGTGGCGTTTTGGTATAAGCTGTTAAGGTACTTCGTGAATAAAAATAATTAGAACTTTGAATGCTCGAAGGTTTTGTCAGATTAAGGGGTGTAGTGTTGCCATAATCCCCACGCTTGGCAGACGGCTTGGGGATCGCAGAATGCACACCACCGTTAATCAAAAGGAAGCTGCTCCCGTCTTCCGGTGGTTTTGGCTGCAGTTTAAGGACATACCCAGGTCCAAACCGCTTAAACTTAAGTTATCTTTTAGTTTTTTAGGTGTTAGTTACCTTTCCCGCACTCCATACAAATGTGCCTCTTCTCGCCCGAGTGTATAACGAAGTGCAGAGTGAGCTGCTCCTTCCGCTTGAAGGCCTTCAGGCAGACGGAGCAGACGTGCGGCCGCTCGGGGTTGTGCGACTGCTTGTGTCGGGTCAGGTGGTCCTTGCGCTTCAGCGCCGCGTTGCAGATGTCACAGATGAATCTGGAAGAATAGTATTAGGTATCAACAGATATAGGATGAATAACGAATTCCCGCCTACTATATGCTACTATATGCCCCACGGCGACACAGGACAGTGCTTCCAGATCGCGAAAGTAAAATTACAGTACTTCCGGATAAAAACTACAGTAGATTCGGATAAATACAGTATTTTTCAAAAAAATTATGCAGTGAAATTACTTTAGCAAGTATTCTGTTAGATATTGAAAGAAAAACCATTTTTATTTTATTTTATTGATTTCTTTACTCTAAAATAAGGTATTTACCTCGTATTAAAAAAAACCACTATGTTTATTCATTTCCACATAAGTTTCGAATCTGGGTGTCTAGGCAAGGTAAGCGTGCTCCGTTCTAGACTGCATCTTCGCTTTAATCAGGCAAGATGGTAGCAAACGCAAGCCTACATAACATTTAAAAAAAAGTTTTAGGTTACAATAAAATGCGGCGACATTATTTTTTGTCCGCGTTCGCGCCAAAAACTTTCCCCAGCAAGTAATGTAAGTTAGTTTTGCTACGTTTCGTTTTACGCAATGATTTTGATTACCACAAAATTAATTACTAACCATACTTATTAAAATCAGAGAGAGATAATTTTACAATCTATACTAACTGTAATATGAAACAAAAACTACAGAAATTCATATCGAACAAAGCAAAATAAAATTACAGTAGACACTGTATTTTTTCATTACAGTAGACAGTGAAAAGTTCAAAATTACAGTAAATCTACTGTAATTACAGTGCATCTGGAAGCATTGACACAGGATATCTGCATGCAACACCATAGTGACACCAGGCACCACAAATACGTTGCCGACCTTTTAAGACTGCTGACACGCTTTTTGAACACCCAACGTCAATGAGAACTGAGAAATACTGGGTCCGGGGAATGAGCAAGCAAACTCGGCTGTCGGTTAGCAAAGATTTATTTGTACTGAGGTACATACAATTCCCGTCACATGACACATTCGAAATATTAACAATGAATTGCGGGTAGGTAGGAACCGCCATACACTACAGGAACACCGAGGAAGGAAGTCCTTTTCACATTGTGGCCACCCGTAACATGCATAAACTCGTAATCATCATGATCATCATCATAGTCTACTGCTGGACATCTCCCTTTTCTCGCCACACAGCCCGATCTTCGGTGTTCTACTTCCAACCACTGCCAGCTGTCCTTCGTATATCTTCACTCAGGACGTCTTATGCTACGTTTGTCGATTCCTGGTCCCATATACTAGACACGCCACTAGAGCTAGGGTTGCCAACCGTACTATAATAATAATAAAAAACTTTATTTGAGCAAAACAAACATAGGCATTTGAAGTTAGGTAGTAGGTAGGATTTACAGTTTAAACTAATGTAACCGTACCGTACCGTTTTAACCGTACTATAATATATAGTATTGTACTATATTTCGAGGCGGCGTACGAATATATAGTACGCAAAAATCCTATATTTCTGGACCAATCTCTAACAAACAAATCCATTTTTTTTATGATAAGAAATCTAACTAAAATACGACTGCCCTGCTAAAAATCTTTCAATTTTTGTGAGTGTTTTTGTTTTGTGTGAGTGTACTATGTATTTTAATAGCTTATTTAGAAAAATATTTCGCTGAAGAAATGTTGGCAACCCTAACTAGAGCATGCCTACCTCAGCGGTAATTGATTCTGCGACAGGTTCTGAGGCCATGATCACGACCGCTATTTCTAATAAGTAGTCTTCCAAATTTGAAGTAGCAATGGGCAGACCACATAGCTCGAAGAACCCATGAACTTTACTTCTCCAATCGGTTTGATAATGAGTGGCGACCACGAAGGTAAATGGCAGGTTGCCGTGTAGTGTGGGGAAGCCTTTGTTAAGCAGAGGACGTCTCCGGGCTGATGATTCAAAATTCAAAATTATTTATTTCCACAAAAAGTAGGTACAGTCAGTTTATTTATGGCTCTTCTCCCCAAACTAGGTACGTTTAAGCACCCGTATCTTGGGGATTAGGCCTTCCCGTTGATTGATTGATTAATTACACGGTATAGGTTGAATTGGATCCCGATGTGAAACTGAAACCTATTTTCAGTTTCGCTCGTGGGGTTATACGTTATACGTCTACGAAGTTCTTACTTCCTCTCCATAGTGTGTCCAAGTAAGTGTTGCTCTAGCAGGCCGCGCTCCGGGTACGCCATGTGGCACTCGGGACAGCAGTACAGGGTGCTGCCGTCTGAAATATGGGCAAATTGAGAAATCTCCTTTACCAGATATTAAAATTGGAAGGGGCCAGCACCCCCGTTTGATTTTAGGGGGCACTGTGATCGATTCTGACGGTTTTAGTTGACAGTTCTAAACTAATTAAAATATTGCTGTCACTTTTTTACTAGGCATGTTAGCTAAGGACAGCAATACTTTAGTTAGTTTAGTTTTGTCAACTTAAACCTTCAGAATTGACCACATTATTTCATTAAATTTAATATTTATAATTATATAAATCATTTTAAGAGGAAAGAAAAAAGTGCAGATGCGTGGACAGCGACGGTGATAATGGAATGGACGAGCCCAGCGCTTGCAAATCGCTCAAAATTAACAAGACAACACAATCAAGCATACCTAGCTAAAAGTATGCATATTACATTTGCCGGAAAATAGAGATAGCGAATCTAATTACTGCATGACAAAAAGGGAACACATGTACATGTATTAGAAGTTTGTATTGTCGTATAGTACGGCTCGCAAGTCGCAAAGGCAGAGTATGACTGAAGCGAGTGGAGAGCCGGCGCTCAACATATAGTCCACAAAATGCGTGCGCTTATTTCCCGTCCATTCATCTTATCATTGTCGCTGGATGATGGATAGATAAATGTTACCAAGTGCAGTGGTGAGTCGTATCTCGCCAGGTCGCGGGCGCGTCTTCTTGTCCTTCTTGCATTTCTTGTTTTTCTTCTTCTTGGGCGCGAGCACGATCGTGTTGTGTATGTTAGCGTTCGCGTTCACCGTCTGGTTCACTATGGTCGCCGTTTGGACCACCACGCTGTTCGCTGGCATCTGCGGGTGACAAACATAGTTAGCACTTCAGGTCGACAGCAGAATTAGGTAGGTACCTCTAGCGAAGAAACCGAAAAAACACGTACTTTTTAAAATAAGTAATATAATGTGGTTCTGCAGAACCACATTATATTACTCACATTACCACATCATATTTCTGATGTTAAAGCCCTACGATGATGCCAGATGCGCTGTGTGAAAAATGTCTACCGATGTTTTACCCGCGATTGTTGGGATAAAAATATATAGTAAAATATTGTTGGGATGTATCTAGATCCTATGTTGTATCTAGGCTACCTCTATACCAAATTTCATCTAAACCCTTTCAGCCGTTACAGCGTGAAAGAGTTCCAAACATACACACACACACACCGACAAACTTTCGCATTTATAATATTAGATAGATAGATAGAAACTCTTTATTGTGCACACCAAAAAAATACAAGAGAAAAAGATACAAGAAACTTATGAGGTAGTGCCACAATTGGCCTTATCGCTAAAAGCAATCTCTTCCAGGCAACCATAAGGAAGAACGGACACAACACATGAATAAAGACGGGAGATGCTACAAACACTTTTAAATTATTAAAATATAAATGTAATCTACATATTTATACATACATATATATACTACTTAAATATATAAGTAATACATAATACACACTACAAATAGATACATGAAAAATATAAATAATTTTGTTGCAAACACACATCACAAATGATACAATAACGATCGTAGAGATAGATAATAAGTAAGTAAGTTCGTATAGGCTGAGTGGCCAGCCCTAGTGTCTGAGTTAATGTTGTTGTTATATTATAGAAACTAGAACAAACAACCGGGACCAAGAATTTAACGTGTCATCCGACCACAGTAGCGCTCAGAAATAAAATGCCACTCACGGTCACCCATTTATAAAATAACAAATTTAATCTCACTTCCATCTCTTCCAGCAGAGATAGTGTGGTAGATAGTGTTCCTTCACTTGATGTTTGAAAATATTCATAGAATATTAGTAGGAAGTAGGATAGTTACCTGATGAGTGATCGCCGTGACCGGGATAACGTTCCCGTTGACGGCCGTGACTATGGTCGGCGTGTCGTCTCGTTTGTCGGCGGGCGCGTACTTGAGCAGGTGGTGGAGAGGCAGCGGCAGCGCCTGCAGGTAGTCCGCCACGCCGCCGCCCAGCGACTGCCACGTGGCGCTGTCCGACACGTCGCCGATACCTGCGCGAGCGACGTAACACAATACAACATAATTTAAAAAAACTTTTATAAACAAGCTTTTCATTTTCAAAAAAAGCTATGATATAGCACACATAGCACATATTTATTTAATTCCTAACTTTTTTACAATAAATATAAGAATACAGAAGTACTAATTATAAAAAACTTAAAAACTATAGGGTGCCCCAAGCAGCGGGACAGGGCTCTAGCAAGGACTTTTTTAAATCTACCGACTAAAATTTTTAATTAATTGGATGACATATTTTTTCCAGTTTCCTAATTACAGAACCGATTTCGATAAAATGCATATGGGACAACCTCTGAAGTATGAACCAAACAAAAATGATTATCAAAATCAATACCTACATAATTGGCGGAGCAATCGCGTAACAAATATACAAAAATAAAACATACAGGCGAAATGAGAACCTCTTTTTTTGAAGACGGTTAAAAAGAACTTAAAAGTTAAAAATACCCTGGGAGCAACAGCCATGTTTTAGTGGCATTTAGAAAGAGCTATCACAATTTAATTCATACTCAAAATTTCTTGTCTGTGCTGTTCACCGTTGAGGAGGTCCCTCGCCAGGAGGCGACCATGATGTCATGATGGAGTTTAGGATAGGATATCACAATTAAATGAATTTACAAAATTTCAAAAAAATTGTAACCTGGGGTATGTCCCAAAACATAATCCAGAAACACCGGAGGACGGGCAGCAGCGTCCGCTGCGTTTACGGTGGTGGTCATTCTGCGATGCCCAACCTACCTGCCAGGCGTGGGGATTATGGCCAAATGCTGCCTTATCATGGATGTTCCTATGATTATGTTAGTGGCAGTGCGCGAGCTGAGGACTTTATGGCGCCAGTAAGTTGGTACAAGCGGGATGGCATGCTTATACAGGGTTAGTTCTAATCAGTTAGCCCCATAGTAAAAGTTGTTTGTTTTCATGTACAGAATATGCCCTTAAAAGGATGCTAACCCAAGATGCTAACTGCTTATAACTAACCCCGTATATCACAATCAGAATCACGAACATGATAAGGCTGCTGGCCACTTATTAGGGCGAGGCCTTCAACCAGCAGTGAACGTCGTCTGGCGGCCAGAAGACAAATAAATAATTTTAATATTTATTTTATGAATTATAATTGTCACTGCTGCTGATGATGATGACTTACTAATGAACTCGGCGTCGGGCGGCGGTGCGCGCTCGTGGCGCGCCTCCTGCTTGATGTGCCGCGCGAGCGCCGCCGCCTCCTTTGGCTCGTGCAGCACCACCAACAGCTGCTGGCCTTGCTGCAGTGGCGCCGCGCCCGACACTACGCACAAGTCGGAAAACACGGTCATTTCGTGGTGGTGACCTATATTGAAGAGTTCCTTTAACCGTAACGTTGAGAAACACGCACGGGCACAATTTTTTGACTTTTTTATTATTATGGAAAGTTTCGAGACCAGTTACATAGGCGTTCGCCGGGTTGTAAGCATTTACGCGTGCCCATTACAGTAGCAGTGCCAGACTTGTGAACTTGCGAACAAAATCTTGCGCCGCATTTCACTGCGCCCTGACGAGTGCAACTCAGGCGCAGCAGCCGTTATATAATAGGCATGATGACTACAATTTTTTTATTACCTCTTAAAAAAGCTGATCATCAATAGAGCTTATCAACGAAAACAAAATTTAAAATAATTCAAAAATAAATAAGTTCTAAGTATTTTAATTTCAAGCTAGACAGAGAGCACGCTATACTGAGCTATGACGTCAAGCCTCAGGCGCGGCATTCAAATGCTATACTAACACGTGCTTTGCGAGAAAGGGATAGAGCATCCCCTCTCTATCCCCACCTAAAACTTTAAACGCTCATATCTCAGAAATTTATCAGCCAATACAATTTATTTTTTCAGTATGTGTAATGTATTTAGCTATATTCATCACTTAGCCTGTTATTTGTCATAAATTAAGCAGTAGGCCACATGCCTATTCCGTTTGAGTGTCGACGTCGACGATGATGATGATGATCATCATGATCATCATGATGTGACAGAGTATGGCGCATATTGCTTATGTCCAGCAGCTGAATTGGGCTAATGATGATGATGATTATTATTTGACATGGATGTCAATTTGGGGTGGTAATTACGAAAATGACATACATTTTGAAATCAAAGATGGCGGATAGTTCTTTTTTGCAAAAAAAAACTATGGGTGTCATTTTCGAGGTTTTTTGGGGTGGTAATTACGAAAATGACATTCATTTTGAAATCAAATCAGTCTACTATGCAACTATGTCAACTAGTAGTGTAGTATTTACTTACTCTATGGTTGACATGGCGCCGCCATGCCAAATGCCCGTGTCAACCTGTGGTTAACATGGCCCTCGCGGTCAAAAAGTTAAATATACTCGTCTTTATCGCTCTAAGGCTTAGATTGTATTATCTCGTTTCTCCGTTAATATAAAAAAGAAAAGAAAGTTTAAAAAAACGTTCTTTGTCAATTTTGACAGTATGGAATCAGAGGCCTGTAAATTAATAAATATGTATGGACAAGTGTACGTTTTTATTTACTATCCTATTATCTATATTATATAAGTAACGAAATCAAAGATTAAAAACCATTTACAAACACGCTTTAATTTTTGAGGTATGAGCGTTTAAATACAAGACGAGCTTTAAAACGCGCTATCTCAATTTCAGCACAGCATAACTCTGCACCAGAGTCGTAAACTGAGGAACAAAAGATAACATTGTATAGCTAGTTTCATAGTAAACATAAAAATATAACACTTGACAATCTTTTAAAACAAATTGAGTCACAAGGAACGATTGTGTGAAAGCCGACCCGCGCGCCGCTGGTGCGATTAACGTTAGTAAAGTTTACAAGTATGACGTAGCATAAATACCTATAGTTAAATTTACTAACAATATTTTTTTACTAATGTTAACGCCGTCGGATGGAGGTAAAGTTATAATATTTTACCGGTATTTAAAGCCTTGCCCTAGATTAATATGTTAGGCTACATACTTTGATTATATACCTGACATAGGTATATAATCAAAGCCTACATATTATAAGTACCGGAAAAAATATGCATTTCCCGTCGGATAGCGGGATAAACCGCGAGGCGTCGTGCCACTAGTATTCTTATCTGACCATTACCCGGTTATTTCCATATTTGGTGTGCCGTGTACCTACCTACTACCTACAACACAAACATCCTAAGCAATTGAATTTTATATCACCGTCGCTGTTCATATCCATATTTATATTTGCCTCTGACACAGACTAACATGCCAAGCGACTTTATTGGCGTGTTAGTTAGGTAGCCACTCTTAAAGAGTTAAACAAAAACATCATTAAAAGCAAAGATTTCTGTCTGTCGATGATTAAAAGCCAGTAGACGTCCACTATTGGACGAAGACGAAAAACTAAAATTGTAACAGGTATACAGCCACGAGCAATCAAATGCAAAAAATGTGCTCTAAATAAAACTCAGAACGTCAAGATTCATATTGAAAGTGAGTGTAGCAAAAACATTTCCTACCAAAAGCTATCTTCTACAATCCACCTATTTTACTTTGTCGCAGTTTCAATCGCAAAACATTGATTTCTCGAAAGTCAATTCACCGAATTCAGAGTATGGGAGAAAGGGACCTTTCGCTCGGCTTCGGCTATCTTCGGAACAAGTTCGGAACCATTCGCAGTTTTCGCACTCTCAAACAACTGGTTGTTCATTCATTCCTATCTTTCAGCTTTCGTTCACGACGCTCAGTCGCTCGCTCACTCACTCATTCAGTCAGTGTGTCAAGAAAACGTGAACTGAGTGCTTGTCGACGTGATTTATGATAAATATTTACAATGAGCGCTACAAATGTGGCTAAAAAGCGACAATTGACTGTAGAAGAAAAACTTGAAATTATAAAACGCATGAGTCGAGGTGAGAAAATGGGCGACGTTGCAGATGCTTTCGGAGTCGTTCGTTCAACCATACACGACACTTATAAAAAGCGCGCGAAAATTCAAGAGTACGCCAAGGCAAAAATCTTTGGATTAACCAAAAGGCAAAGTCTTCGGAGGGGGAAATACCCACGTTTAGAAGAAGCTTTGTACGAATGGTATTTACAAGAAAAGAAAACAGGTATTCAAATTACTAGTGCCATATTGATGGAGAGAGCCAAAGAAATTCATAAAGAATCGTTTGATACCGAGGAAGGGTTTCCCACAGGCACGGGATGGTTAGCTGGCTTCAAAAGACGATATAAAGTGCTGTTCTCACAGCAAGATGACTTTCCAGAAGATAATGATAATTCTGCAGACTCTTCATCAAATGAGCTAGATGAATTCAAAAACATGTTTTACGGTAAAATCGTTGGACTGGAATTATGTCCTTCTCAAGTTTACGTGGTTACCGAGACGAAATTATGCTGGCGAATCTTACCAAGCCATGGCTACGATAAAAAGATTCGAAAGGATAATATACGAATTCTGGCATGTGCAAACGCATCGGGATTACATAAATTGAAACTATTGGTCGTAGGTAACAACGACACATCGCATCATTTAGATAATGTGAACCTGCCTGTTAATTATTTCGGACAAAAGATATTGCGCATAAATGAAGAGTCGTTTAAAACGTGGTTCGACGAATGTTTTGTCGCCGAAACACGTAACTGGCTTACGGAACATAATCTTCCTCCCAAAGCGCTGCTCATCGTCGACCAATCTTTATGCGATTCTGAGGAATATGGAAATGAAGATTTTAGCACGCTGTTTTATCCGTCTATTATAAAAAACGTGATGCCGTTGAATGAAAACGTATTGAAAATTATGAAGCGGAATTATAAAAGGCATCTATTGCAAACTTGTTCTGCAAGAGGTTTGACAATAGAAGAGTGTTTGAACCAGTTTAATATCAGAGACATGGTCTTCACTTTTGCGCAGATATGGCAGACTCTCGCCGCCGCCACCATTTCTTTAACTTGGAAAAAACTTTGGGACAATATTATCATTTCGGATATGGATAGTGCGTATGAGGAGGATACTGCTAAGCAGTTAGATTTATCGCTGCTGCGGAATGTAGCTGCAGATATGCTCTTTTCTATGGATCAGTTGAAAAGGTGGTATGACGGACACGACGACCATGTGGATAAAAATGAGATTTCCTACTCTTGTCCTGATGAAAACACAGAAACATCGACTCGCCAAATATCAACACAGGAAGCATTGGATTCTTTCGACAAATGCATACTGTGGGCTGAACAAAACGGTTCAACAAGCGAGGAAATCGCACTTTTAAGGAAGATGAGAGACAAAGCCCTTATATCGAAACAAACAACTATTGAACCAGAATTTGTTGACACGTAATTATGAATTTGCTAGGAATATAATAAAGTATTTAAAAACTGTCTGGATGCTTTGGTTTCATTATCTAGCTTCTAGTCCATTTCATATACCTACCCTACATAAAATAAAATAAACTCTAGATACCCACTCAAGCATGAATAGAAATAAAGAGATGTTTTCACTAAAGACAATAAAGTTGATGTTGTTTACAGAAGGCCTATATAGTTCCACACATAGTCATGCACTATACCTTGGTGCTGTTGCATCATGGTGGCCATCAGATCGTGGTGTATTTCCTCGCGGAACTCGCGCCGGTCCGTCCTGTGCTCCGCCTTCATCTGATGCACCGTCTCTGCTTGCACGTAGCTCGTCTGGCCGCCATACCCGAGGTTGCTCAGGTTCACGGAAGACGACGATATCGTCTGGTACTTCACTCCCGTGTTCACTGTTGAAGGCGTAAGTGTACCATCCGTAAATTACGGTCCACACGAACTTCTGGAACCCAATTGGTCCTAGCCTACCTACCTGGTGTGACGACGCACATTTCGTAATTTTTGATTAATTTTGATAAAGTTGGTAGGTATATAACAATTTAAAGTTTTTCTTTAGAGTTGAGGATTAGATATGACGTCACGAAGCTTAAGTGTGACAAGAGCAGGGGGGCTACCGGGGCTGCGGACGAGTGGGATAGCGTACCCGTAGCCCCGGCACTTGGGCGCCAGGCAGAAACACCTCAAGGTTATTAGTGGGTAGGCTGCCACTTTGGCGGAGATTCCCACATAACCACCCTGCTCCCCCTCGGAGCCGGTGGTATCCATTATCGATGGCCCCTGCCTCAAATATATTATCTACTGAGGACTGAATTTATTCACTATCTAATTCGGAACTACAACAAAACACGTGGTTGGAAACAAACCGGTGTGTATCGGCGCCAGGCCCGCGAGCGTGACTGTTCCCGGCTGCGCCGCACTGACCACGACTACGCTCTCAGCCTGGCGATACTTGACGCCATCGACGGTGACGCTCCCGGCCGCCGCCGGCGCCACCGCGAACTGCACTGTGCCTCCGCCGCCAGCGTGGTATCGTGTCTCCTGCACCACGCCACCCGACGTGCCGCCGCCTTCATACCCCAGCTTTGCGGCGAACTGGTGGATGGAAGGCAGCGCTGCCGCCGTCGGGATGTGCCCGTTGAACGGCGCGAAGTTCATCTTCTAAATCTGAAACCGCGGGAGACATTGCACTGGAGGGCGGCGGACGCGGAATGCAGGAGCGCGCTCGAGAAGGGTGCGGCCCCGGCAGGGCGCTCACTCAACCCCCGCCATTGCCCACCCCAGTCCTAACGCTTTATTTTTACCGGGGCCCCACACCACGCTGCCGCCGGGCAGCGGGCCGCGCTCGGAGCTCGCGGCGGATGGCGAGGGATGGTGGTTACCTTCGCAGCGACGGTGGAGTGGGTTTTCATTGCGTTTTAATTGTCGCTCGCGGATGAAAACAAGAATTGTGAGGGTTATCGGTTTGCGCGGGGAACGTGCGCGGGGCCGCGCGCGTGCGCCCGGCGGCCGGGGCTGCGGGAGTGGGCAGGGGGGCAGCGCCTCGAGCACAGGTGCGCCCTGTTGTTTTGCACCTCTATTCCGCCACACATCCTTGGGGGAATGGGCCGCGGTGGTTGCCAGTAGGTCACTCAACTTTGCCCTTGGTACTACATTTTCAACCCAAGCACTTTATAAGTAGATGCCTTTTCGGAAAGATGTTTCGTTGCGATTGGTGGAGTTCGCATGTTGTTTTTATTACGAAATTGCAGCCGGCTGATTTAAACAAAAATGTACCCTTGTATTTTAAACTTACTACGAGGGCTACACTAAAAGTATCGGGAATGGAATATTTCCACTGTTTCTGTCATATTAAAATCTTTTTAATTGAAAACTCCTTGGTTTTAAAAATCGAATACCATTTATTTATTTAAAAAAATATTCTCGGTCTTGTCACAAGGTTTTGTCAAACTTGTTTAGTCGTTGAGAAAATGGAATTGACTCGAGAAAATTCAAGAGCGATGATTTATTATGACTTTCGAAGTGGTTTACCACAAAAACAGTGTGTTGACCGGATGATTTCTGCATTTGGTGATAAAGCCCCATCCAAAACCACAATTTATCGCTGGTTTGCTGAATTTCAACGTGGACGTGTCAAGCTCAGTGATGATCTCCGTCAAGGTCGTCCAAAAACTGCAGTCACCCAAGAAAACGTTGATGCTGTGCGTAAGCTGATTGAGGAAGATCGACATGTGACATACCGCGAAATTCAGGCAACTTTAGACATTGGCATGAGTCAAATACAAATAATCTTGCATGAAAAATTAGGTGTAAAAAAGTTGTTTTCCCGATGGATACCGCATTCGCTCTGTGAAGAGCAAAAAGCGGCTCGCGTTACTTGGTGCGTCAGAACTCTCGAAAGATTCCACGCAGGATCCTCAAATGCTGTATACAACATCGTATCAGGTGACGAATCCTGGATATACGCGTACGAACCCGAAACAAAAAACCAGTCACGAGTTTGGGTGTTCGAAAATGAGTTAAAGCCAACAAAAATTGTTCGTTCACGGAGTGTTGCAAAAAAAATGGTGGCCACGTTTGTCTCCAAAACCGGCCATGTTACGACTATTCCTCTTGAGGGACAAAGAACGGTTAATGCAGAATTGTATGCTAGCATTTGTTTGCCACAGGTCGTTTCTGAACTCCGTAAAGAGAACTGCAACCGCCGCATCATCCTCCATCACGACAATGCGAGTTCTCACACCGCGCACAGAACAAAAGAGTTTTTAGAGCAAGAAAACATAGAATTATTGGACCATCCGCCGTACAGCCCCGACCTAAGCCCTAATGATTTCTATACTTTCCCTAAAATAAAGAATAAATTGCGTGGACAGAGATTTTCATCACCTGAAGAAGCTGTAGACGCCTACAAAACGGCCATTTTGGAGACCCCAACTTCCGAATGGAATGGTTGCTTCAATGATTGGTTCCATCGTATGGAAAAATGTGTCAAATTTCGCGGAGAATACTTCGAAAAGCAATAAATATATTTTTAAATAGTAATGTTGTGTCACTTCCTTGATTCCCGAAATTTTCAGTGCCGCCCTCGTACTTACCTACTTTAGTGGAGATTACCTGAGCAAGAGGTTTTCAGTTAAAACTGCTCGCTCCCTAACTACTATACCTACAATAGAGTTAAGCACCTGTGTTCCGGCACCCTCGCTCGAGATCCAATTTTTATTCCAATGTGTTTACCATCTTCGACCGCACCGTAACTTAACTTTGGACATAGATTAAGTATACTAAACTTAATCTATGCTTTGGATAAGTTGTGGTCAAACATTAAAAAAAGATTGTGTAGATCGCGGAGAAAGTAAATGTAGATGCTAATAATAAAAGCACGAATAATTAGCTCGGAAGATCTTAATTTGTAATGTACTTACCTATTAATAAAGGATCCTAATATTATATAAGTCATTTGTATGTTCGCTACTCGAACGGGGCGCTGCTAGTCCAAAATAAAATAACTTGTATAGATCAGTGAGTTTATTTAAATCTCAATACTATTAAGGTGTTTTCTTAATAAATATACTTCATACAAAAAATTACATTCAAACTTCCCGTTAAGTTTCTTAAGACTATCTTAAAGTTGTATCTTCATAATACTCGTAACTTTCATAATACAAATCGCTAATTTCAAACAAAAGTACAAAAATAATCTACATTTAAACCTACCTTTATCATAGGGATTATCTAAAAATCCTAAACAGTACTCAAAATATAACTAATTTGAAAAAAGATTTGAGATTAAAAAATAAGGCCGATTGCAACATGATAATTTAGAAAAATATACATTATACATGAATAAAGACGACTGACAAGCGTTATGGGCCGTAATGTAAAATTCAAAGCGAGCATGTTACATTACGTTGTTCTAAAATCCGGTTCTTGTATTGACGGAACGCATGTTCCCATTGCTCTGAATCAGGAAACTGTAGATAAAGCTCGATGTCGCATTGTTACATTACGGCCCGTCGACATGGCATTTTGAGAACGTGCGTTTGACGTGCGTGCATTTTTCGACATGGTGTCATTATACGTCGAGGGACCGTAACGCCAGTCATTCGCCGCCACGTGTACACACCAGCCGAAAAATACTACATGATTGCCTAATATATTAAAGCACCCTATATGAAAAAATCTTGCGTCAGATTACAGAGGTCCAAAGGAGGTCATGGTGCTCAAAACTGTGAACATGTTTTACTATGCGGCCAACCCAGAAATCGCGGAAATAATCTGCTGATATTTATAGAAAAGACTATAAATCCTGTTGACTGCTCGCCCGACTTCTTCTCAAACGAAAATTAGCAGTTTAAAAACCACTGCTAGCCACTGCGAGTACGTCAGAATCTCATTGTATTTCATAAGTCAGATTGCGTCATCCCAGTGATTGGCCAATCGCAAGCATAGAACGTTACCTCGCCACCTGCCCGTAACGGTTATTTTATTAGCGATTTTGGTAATTCCAGTATAGAACAGAATAACCTCTTTTCAGGTTAGTACCGCGTATATCCGTAGAAGTAGGTAAAGTTATACACTATACAAGTGTTGTTTTGTGTACTCCGTCCCCGTACATAACACACTCACTTTTACGTGTAGTTTTTTTAAAATTGTAATTTAGCTTTGACCTGCTATGTAAATATGGAGAAGATACAGCACACTTAGTTGTAAATTAAAAAACGTGTTACTAGTAACATAACAATATTATCAAACATGTACACTGGTCTCGCATTTAAAATAACGAGTGTTTAGGGCCTCAGACGAAGGCCTCTACCGCAGTCACCAGCATAAGGTGTTAGCGGGTTTTTAGGGTTCCGTTCCTCAAAAGACAAACACTTTTGTCCGTATGTCTGTCTCTGTTTGTGTCTGTTAAGACATACAGACTTTTTCTCCGGAACCCGTGGAGGTATTAAATAGAAATTTATTATTTTCATATACCTACATGGGTAGAGCCCGAAGACATCTCCATGGTGCACCGTGAACAGGCGTCCGGGCCCTTACGCGTAACGGTATATCAATAAGCTGAAAGGTCACTTTACATAGCATTGTGAATAACTTTTATAATGGGGCCAACTCAGAAATCGCATAAAATAAACTTTCTGCACAGCAGTTGTTTTTGTACCCATTCCATGGTTGTCCCTATACAATGCAAATATGACCTTTGGTCTTAGTTCATACCATTACCCGTAACCCGTAGAAAAAGGGGCAAACAAGCAGCTAGCTCACCTGATGGTAAACCCAATCACCATAAACACTTCCAAGGTTTAAACATTACCGATGCTTTGCCAACCCAGAGCTTGTCTTAAGTTTGTGAATTCGAGTGATTCAAATAAAATGTAGATAAAAGGTAAGTTCGCATAGGCCGAGTGGCGAGCCCTAGTGTCGATAATTCATTTGCCGCCCGAAGGCCTCTGAAATGGCTTGACGGTTGTTGTTATAGAAATATATAACAAAGAACCGGGACCAACAATTTAGTGTAACACGGTAGTTGCAAGCGCAACTCACGGTCAACCACCCGAAGACTGACCGTATCGTTCATTGCTGAAACGATCTTTTAGAACCAGCTAGTTAATCCATGCCACGAGCGCTAAATAAAATTTAGATACAAACATATTCTATATTTCCCTGTCATAAAATAACCTAAACATCTTAAACTACTTCCACAATGGGAACCAAACACGACGCCTTCAGTCGGCCAGCAAAATTTAAAATAACTTAATCTACGTACAAAAATATAATTCTAAATCAATATGGAATATGCATGTGTTTTTTTTATTGACTCACTTAAAAGCTGACTGCCAACAAAACAAACCATCGAAAGTATTTTTTTTTATATGTGCACAAATAACGAAGTTATAAACATTTTAGTTTCCGCGTTAAGGAGGGCACTATACTAGGTTTATGACGTCAAAGAACACGATTCCAAACAAATTTTATACTAGCACGTGTTTTGATAGAAAACGACAGGTGACTCCCTCCCAAATACTTTGAACACTTTTAAGAACTTTACCAACCGATTTCAATTATTTTTTCGACGTAAGGCTCAGATTCAGTTAAACTCTCCATTTATCCTAATTTAACCTATTATTTTTAATAATTGAAACACATGCATATTCCCTATTATCTCTACTCGCTACTTACAGGGAAAGTAGGCTCGGTTAAACAACATGCTTCTTAAAGGTACTCTAAAATACGTACTGAAATTCAATTCATTCATGATTTACTCTATCGCAATTACACAAATTTACAGAACCCCTTAGTCCAAAAATACAGGGTTTCGCGGAAAGGCACTGCTAAACCGAAAGGTGGTTATTGTATTCATCATAGTGAAAAAAACTTAAGAATCCGGAAAAAAACAAAAAACAATTGGGAAAAAAATATAGTTATGTTTTTCACGGTTTCAAGTTAAGATTACTCTTCTTAATTCTTGTATACTCTACTTAGCTTAGCACTACCTTAGCGCGTAACCCCATACAGAAGGCGTCAGTATAATATCAGAAATTGTTCAAATATCACAGAGAGATGATATTTACAATGGACATGTACAGATGAATGAATATCTATTCTAATGAAAATTCATAATTAAAATGGATCGTGCTTTCACTCACAAATCACCTAAACTTTTTAAGATTATCATAAAATTGTCATTTCATAGTCTTACATCTCAAGTGTTAATACAATTCGACAAGAAAAGTCGCCTAAACCATATGCAGGGTATAACCCATAGATCTAGTAACAAAAGGGGGATGAGGTACGCTCTAATGTCAAGCAAACGTAATAGGCTAGATCACATCACACACATCAACAGCCGGAAGACGTCCACTGCTGGACGAAGGCCTCTCCCTTAAAGGGAGGTGTCGCCATTATACCCACGCTTGGCAGGCGGCTAGATGTATGGTTATTTTTTATTGTCCTATTAAAATGTGGCTCATAAATATAGCTGATTAATGAAAAGAAAATTTAAATCTGATCAAAAATAAGCAACTTATAAGCATTTTAATATCGTGCTAGACAGAGAGAAGAATCAGCAAATCGTGACGTCACTTCTCTGTACGCCATATAAATTATATTCTGACAAGGCGTGACGTAATTTTTTGTTTTGTGGGAAAGCGACAGAGTTGTCTCTAACAAAAACTTTAAACGCTCATATATCAGAACATTATTAACCGATTTAAATTATTTTTTCAATAAACATACTATATTTACTTAAATTCTTCATCAAAGCTATTAATTAGTTTCAACGATATAAACATCAGTCATATACCCTATTGGACTAAAACAACTACATTAATTATAAAGAACATTTTAGTTTTATTTTAATGTATGAGTGAGAACTAATCCCGTGGAACTTGTTTTTGGTGGTACTATTTGTGCGTCTTTTGAAAACACAGGAAGGTATTGTTTCTGCTTATTTAGATAGATCTACGATAACTGAACCTAACGTTATACACAAGCGCCTGTTCGATTGTGACTAAGGTCAATTAGGTCCGTGGACCTAATTTGTGCGGTCCACGCAGGGCCGTAGGTAGACCTGAGTTTTCATAGGTAGGGCACTTCACAGCACTTTGTTTATTATTAGCTGATGGTATCTTTTAAGATTTTGCCCCTCAATGCCCCCCCACCCCTGGCTACGGCCCTGGGTCTACGTCAAAGCGCGCGTCCATCATCTCCGCTTTTTTTTACTAGATCTATGGTATAACCTAATGATGTGGAAACTGGGCGATAGGTTTTTAACATATTGTTGTAGACTTTTAACTGCTTCGACCGTCATGGCTAAGTTTCGTTACACAACCCTGTCTAAAATTAACAAAAATAATACTGCCACAGACGTCTAGGACGACGTCATTGCTTCACAACTACTTACCAAATGAATTCACGGAGTGTGATGTTACTTATGGAATTTGTTCCCTTCCCACGACCAGTTGTTAAAAATTATACCGTACCAGTCATCTATCACCCAGTTACCGCTAAACAAATTATTATTTTACACTCTGTGTTAAAAATCCACAAAACTCGAAACAATATGTTTTTATCGTCAACGATGTACTAAAATCATACATTCAAATTTGATCGTCAATTTCATTTTACTCAAACAGAACGTTGGCTCACGAAAGAGCTCCGAATGTAACTAGAAAACTAGCCGAGCTGAAAAATGAGAGCTTTTATCTTACTCCGATCGACTCCGTTGTTTTCAGTTCATTTATATAATGGATAGCAACAGTAAAGGTTTTGGATCTGCGGGGCTATCATGTAACTTTTCGGGATCGCGATTCGGATAAGAGTTGTCAAAAATTGACACCTGTCACTGTCAAACTTCATTTGACCGTGCAGGACGAAACGCCAAAAGACCGACGGATTTGCTTAACTTAATTAAGGAAATCAATGCATTCGTTCGATAACGATAGCGAGAGAAATCCCTCCGTGATACCGTGAAGCTGTGACAGTGAAAAGTGACAGTTATGACAAAACGCGATCCCGAACAGTTACATGATTAGCCTGCCGGTTATGTCCTAAAACTGCATCCAGAACCACCGGAGGACACCTTACGCTCACCACCGTAAAAGTGGCGAGCGTTCTGCGATCCCCGAACCGCCTGCTAAGCGTGGGGATTATGGCAAACCGCATCTGAAGGAGAGGCTTCGTCCAGCAATGGACGTTTTCTGGCTGATGAAGTCCTACTAACGCAGAGCCGGGCAACGAAGAGGCTAGGAGAGCAGCATATTGAGTAGGGTTTTTCTAATAATACCATTAACCGATGGGCAGACATGACTATTCCAAAACAACGAGAATAAAAGAGAGGAAGTTTGTATGAGGATAGAATAAGTATTTTTTTTGCATACTGTTCTATAATTTGATTGTATTTCACACACTTAAGAATTGCTACACCCGCCGGAAACTTTCTGTAAACACACTAATTACTGCGGTTGGACCGCGGGAACCATGTAAGTCTAAAATGGAACAGAGTTAAGTGGACCAGCTTTTAATCTTATTTTCCGCTGCTGCTTGCCTATAAATATTTGCAAAATTACCTCCCTGGCCCCCCCTAGCACGCGCCGAGGACTAATTGGTCTTTCCCCGCGCGGGAAAGTAATAAAGCTAGAATATGGATACGTCTGTCTCGTTTTCGCGGGGGAAAAAAAGAGTGGATAGACGTTTATCACGGCTCGCGTGCTACGCGGGCTGGTTCCAGCCAACCACATTCAACGATTCCACAACCAACACGATTTCCTATAAATATTTCAAGTCTCATATCTCCACGGCATATTTTTACAATACTAACAAAGTAAGAAAACATTTACGAAGCATTTTTTGCAGAATCATTTTAGCAATTGCCGCCACGACGACAGACTACGTTTAAAGCCAACTGTTCTAACACAGTTTTCGATCAAGTTTTTCTTTTTAATAAATAAATAAAGCGACAATTACGAGCCTTCTCCTCTCCGCCGTGCTCCGCATTAATGGACACCAGCTTAATGCGTGTCTGTCTTAATCTTGCGTGTTTTAAAAGTAAAGTTACAAAGATGTAGAGAGACTACGCTCTGCGTCACGTATGCTGAGCGAGAAGCGCCTCGAGCTGCGCCTGGTCGCTTTGTTGCTGGGCTTGTTGCTGGGCTTGTTGCTGAGCTTGTTGCTGGGCTTGTAATGCTTGTTGCTGCGCCTGCGCCGCCGCCAGTGACGTCACCACGTGCTGGGGGATGTTGATCTGAACTGGGACTTGCACGTTCGCACTCGTTGGTACCTGAAACATATAATCAAGTTTACAATACACAATCTGTCAAAACAAACGAAATATGTTCCTGAAATAAAATAAAAATCCACACAGGAGTCCACTGTTTTAGCCAAGAGCCAAGTCGAGTGCTTGCTATCTTGGATCATGGGATCGTTCGCTATTTTCAACATGTTACTGTATTATGCCCGCAGAGTTTGCAAGTTGAAGTGGCTGTGGGCAGGCCACATCAAATATATATATATATATACCGCGACCTCAATATCGTCGGTCCACCTATATAGGTGGGCCGACGACATTGTAAAAGTCGAGGGCAACCGGTGGATGCAAATGGCAGGTTGTTGTAGTGTCGTAGTATATACGATATATAGGTGGGCAGGCCACATCAAATATATATATATATATATATGTAGGTGGACCGACGATATTGAGGTCGCGGTATATATATATATATATATATATATAGGTGGGCCGACGACATTGTAAAAGTCGAGGGCAACCGGTGGATGCAAATGGCAGGTTGTTGTAGAGTTGCGGTCTAAGGGGGAGGCCTTCGTTCAGCAGTGGTGATGATCACTGTACTGTATGATGCAACTTCTGTGATCTATAATTGCCTAATAAATAAATAAATGTGCAACACGTTTACTTACGTGTATGGTGATCTCGGGCAGTATGGTGTTGCTGGTGTCAGTAGGGGCGGCGTGGTCCACCTTGTAGAGAGTGTTGCTGTCCCCGTTGGCCTCGTCCCGCGCGCGCTTGTTCTCGTGGGAGCGTGTGTGCTTACGCAAGTGATCTTTTCGGTAGAAACCTGGAAAATTCAAATTCATACTCAAAAACGGGTTGTAACGACTAATTTTTCAAGTCTTTTGTGACGAGACATTTAACAAAAAAAAGGACAAAAACCCTGCCCTGCCAAAAAAGTTTATAGCCAATTTCAGTCGGAATGCAATAAAAAAAGTAAGTAAGTTCGTATAGGCTGAGTGGCCAGCCCTAGTGTCAGAGTTAATGTGCCGCCCGAAGGCCTCTGACATGGCTGACGGTTGTTGTTATAGAAACTAGAACAAACAACCGGGACCAACAATTTAACGAATGCAATAAGGATTCTAAAGATACCCAAAACAAAAAATACATCAAAATCTCTTCGTCATCCAAATCGAATAGGGCATTTTGAATGAAGAAACTCGCATACATACATACATGAACCTGAAAACATTACATGCCTGTTTTTGGACACTGGTTTCAAAATCTATCCCAACAACAAGAACAAGTGAGTGTTTAAAAAAAAAAAAAAACATTAATTAAAAACACGAGGTCACTCGGGGCGATGTAAGCATTCTAACAATACCCTATACATCCAAATCTATTCAGACATTTAGAAGTTATGTTGGAATAAAGATACTCACATACATACATATGAAACCTGAAAACATACCACTCCTTTTTTTGGGCTGTCGTGTAAATATATTAAAATATTGTGTAGTGTAGGATGTAATGTACCTTTCCCGCACTGCGTGCACATTTCCGTCTTGACGCCGGAGTGCATGACAGTGTGCAGGTTGAGGTGCTCGCGCCGCTTGAACCCTTTCCGACAGACCCCGCACACGAACGGCCGCTCGGGGTTGTGGCCCAGCTTGTGCCGCTCCAGGTGCTCCTTGCGTTTCAGCCTGGAATATGGAGGGAAGCCATCACATAGTGGAATGTGTTGCCTACACATACGTATATCACACTAATAATATATAATGTATGTATTATAAGAATGTATTTACGAAAAAAAAATGTATATAAGTATTGTATCAGCTATCTGGTTTCCATAATACAAGCTTTGCTTAGTATGGGGCTAGATGGCGCTGTATACACGTAATAAATGTCCCCCCAATATTTAATAAAAAAAAAAAAAGTTACAAAAAGGTTCAACAATACTGAAGGGTATGTATGTACTCATCATTATGAGCAACTTTTACTATGGGGCCAACCCTGAAATAACAACCCTGCGAATAGAGGCACTCACCCAGCGCCACAGATGCCGCATATGAACCGCCTCTCGATCTTGTGCACGACCAGGTGTATCTCGAGCTGCTCCTTCTCCGGGTAGGCCATCTGGCACTCGGGGCAGCAGAATATGGGCGTGCCGTCGGCCGCGGTGGCGATGACCACGGCGCCGGGCCGCGGCCGCGGGGGCTTCGCGGGCTTCTTCTTGTACTTCTTCTTCTTTTTGCTTTGTATCCGGACGGTGCCGTCTGGAAAATAACACCTACTTTAAAAAAAATACCTACTTCAATTTCTGTAGTGGTAGGACTCTACTGCAGAGTCCGCCTGTGGAAGTATTTTTGCCGCCTTTCCGCCTTTGCCAGTTATTCTACCGCCAAGCAGTAGTGTGCAAGCATTTCTGTGTTCCGGTTTGAAGGGCAATGTTACCAGATAAATTACTGGGTATGAAGAGATTTAACATCTAATATCTCAAGGTGACGAGCGCAGTGCAGTGCGGCGCAGGATTGTGTTCGCAAGTTCACAATTCTGGCACTGCTACTGTTAGTGGCAGGCGTGACGCTTACCACCAGGCGAACGTATAGCTCGTCTCGTCATTTGGATGTATTAAAAAAGAAAAATCTGGGTATTGCTATATGGTTTTTGTCTGCCATATAGCTCAGTTGGTAGTGTCTGCCTTCAGAGCTGTAGGGCGTGGGTTAGATCCCCACCATTTATGTAACGAACATAAATGTTTGTTCTGTGTCTGGGTGTAGCACAGAAAAGCGAAAGCCCTACTTTTTAGGTTAGAACGGCTGTCAAAACAATGTTCTAAAGCAATTGTATAGAAAACCGCTGTCGCCAGTTTTACACTTATTTGTATGTGTATAAATGGTCGCGCCATTGAAGTAAAACGCTCGAAATGCTATTTTGCAACAGATTAACATTGATCTAATTACGATGCAATGTGGTATGGTTTCCTACGCGTCTATTTAATTTGTCTTTTTGAGTATTCTCAGTCTAAAAAAATGTATATTGGCAGAATTGACATTAAGCGCATTTGCACCTAATGCCGGCTAGCGCGGCCCGTCACATTTCCGTTCTATTTACTTCTCTCTTCAGTGGGGTGTAGTGTGTATTATAAGTACGTATTTACAAAAACAAAAATGTATATAAGTATTCTATCAGCTATCTAGTTTCCATATTACAAGCTTTGCTTAGTTTGGGGCTAGATGGCGCTGTGTGAAAAATGTCCTCCGATATTATACTATATTATATAACCAGACCCACCGGAGGACGGGCAGCAGCGTCCTCTTGGTTGACGGTTGTGACCATTCTGTGATCCCCAAGCCGCCTGCCAAGCGTGGGGATTATGGCAACACCCCTCTATTAGGAGGCCTTCGTCCAGCAGTGGACGTCTTATAGCTGAAGACGACATCTTTTTTCCAGATATTTTAATTTAAAAACCAAACTACTGAACCGATTTCGAGTAACTGTATATGGGATCTCTGAAGTATGAGCTACCAAACAAAAACAGAATCATCAAAATCAAAACATCATTGGCGGAGTAATCGCGTGGAAAAACACAAAAAGAAAAGGAAAAAAGAAATTACACATACAGTCGAATTGAGAACAATTTTTTGAAGTCGATTAATAAGGCAAAGAAATAGACTTGATTCTATGAGTTTAAAAAAAGAAGTAATTGTACCCAAGACAATCAGCAAAGGAAATGCATAGTCATACGATCTACAAAGTTGTTTTTCAACCCACATCTTGTACCTACTCCTATATACTCATTAGTAAATATGAGAGTCGATGTCTGCCTACAGCAGAGTTATAAATTGAGCTATGTATAAGCTATTGAGATATTGAGCTATAATTAATACTCTAAGACAAAATAAACAAAATAAAAAAAAATAAAAAAAATGCTGGTTGCGAACAGCTTTGTTATATAGGATAAGTAATAGATGGTCAGATGGAGCGGTATGTGTTAACTTAAAGGTACATAGGTTGTTAATGTAGGTATTCTATTGAACGATAGTTTTTAGGGCTGATTTAATGTAAATTTGTTTCTCAAAATGAAGTCTGAAGTATGCTACCTTCTCCTATAATAGCTTCAGCGACCGCCTCCTCGTCTTTTTTCTCCTCCACCTCGACCTCGTGGTCCATCGGCTCCATTTTGCGCACTTGCATGGTGCTCGCTGGGTTTAGCTTCAGAAACTGTTGCAGGGACAGCGGCAGCGATTGCGTTTGCTGCAAAAAAAACGTAACACGAGTTAGAACAGACTTAACTCAAGAGAAAATATTTTTTATGGTCATGGAACGAATGGGAGTTTCATAAGTTTGTTTTCAGTGGAATGCGCTGCCCGTGTGGGTGTTTCCCGATAATTATAATCTGGGTGTCTTCAAGTCGAGAGTGAATCGGTTTCTTCTAGGCAAGCGTGCTCCATCGTAGGCTGCATCTTCGTTTAACATCAGACGAGATGGCAGCCAAACGCAAGAATATAAATAGTTTAAAAAAAAGATGGGCGGAGCGGGTCAGCGACGTGCAAGATTCAACCAATCACAAAAAAAAAAAAAAAATTCAACCAATGTGATTGGTCGACTCGTGCACGGTCCCCCCGCTCCACTCCGCTGTCTCTTCCTTAGAAGCAACGCACCCGCCAGTATTTTTATTTGATTTTTTCCTAGCCCTGTTTTTTTTGTGCTGGGTTTCGTTTGACCGCCATGTCGCTAGCGAGTATATTATATTCTGCGATACGGATTAAGATAAACTAGAACCCAAACTCGCGATATGAAGACTCATATATATTATATCTATCGGGAAACACGAACTCGTGCAGCACATTCCAATGTTTAGCGACTCGTACAATGAAAGTCAGTAGCTGAGTGGCCAGGCCTAATGTCAGAGTTAGTATGCCGCTCGAAAGACTACATGGCTTGAAGGCGTCAGTTGCTGTTATTGGACAAAGTACCGATCAACCAACGACGTGTCACGTGACATGTTATCCAAATACACACGGTAGCGCTCAAGAGTTTCATTTTGGGTAATAGGGAATATGTGTTTGTGTTTCAATAGGCGTGTGGCCAAATGTTTAATTTATGACAAATAACAGGCTTAGTGATGAATATAACTAAATACATTACACATACTGAAAAAATAGCTTGTATTGGCAGATAATACTCTGAGATATGAGCGTTTAAAGTTTTAGGTGGGGATAGAGAGGGGGTGCTCTATCCCTTTCTCGCAAAGCACGTGTTAGTATAGTATTTGTATGCCGCGCCTGAGGCTTGACGTCATAGCTCAGTATAGCGCGCTCTCTGTCTAGCTTAAAATTAAAATACTTAGAACTTATTTATTTTTGAATTGTTTTAAATTTTGTTTTCGTTGATAGGCTCTATTGATGATCAGCTTTTTTACGAGGCAATAAAAAAAATCTAGTCATCATGCCTATTATTAAAAATAATAGGATAAATGGAGACTTCAACTGACATCGATGATAAAGTAGAAAAAATAATTGAAGTGTTGAAAGTTGAAGGTGAAAGTTCTGAAATATAAGTATTCTGAAATATAAGTGGGAGGGAGTCATCTGTCCTTTTCTATCATAACACGTGCTAGTATATAATCTGTTAGGAATCGTGTTCTTTGACGTCATAAACCTAGTATAGTTGCCTCCCTAACACGAAACTGAAATGTTTATAACTTCGTTATTTGTGCAGATATTGAAATTTTACTTTCGATGATTTGTTTTGTTGCCAGTCAGCTTTTTTGTGAATCAAAAGTGAAAACACATGCATATTCCCTATTATGAATTAGCCTAGAATGTAAAAATAATAGATAATTCTATATAAAAGTCGTACTTACTTGCGGCGGCAAGCTGTTGATATACCTGACGAGGTCCTGTTGACTGTTGCTGATTGTTGTGATCGCCCACGGAGAGCTTTCGCTGTTCTCGGTGCCTTGTGAGCTATCCTGGACACAATCACATTGGTTTCACTTTTAACGGGTAAGCCGATCTTAGCCTAGCCGCACATGGGAATCGCGCCACAGCCACTAAACGCCGCTACCGAGCTGTGGATTCCAGTTTTCATACATTTTATATGAACTCGCCGCTCACGGCAGAAGGGGCTGTCGCGCGCTTCCGCTGCTGAGAAGCCGATTCTAGCTTCTAGGCGGCGGCGTTTTGTGGGTGTGGCGCGTGTCTCGTGTGCTTGTACACTTAGTGAAATTTTGCAGGGAGGGTGGACTTTTTTTCGCCAATTTATACACACATTTGAACTATGATTGTAGTAATTTTTAGATTTTTTGTTTGTTTGGTGTTTTAAGATTCAAAAACTTTTGAGTAAGCCAATCAGGAAATAGTCCTGATCAATTTCACATATTACACCATTATCACAATTAATCAAAATCTTAATGAGCGAAACAGGTTTGCTAGCTAAACACAAGTCAAAATCAGGTAATAAAAAATAAAAATATATAATAATTATAATTAAAAAAGGTTGCCTGGAAGAATTCGCTTAAGGTGATAAGGCCGCCCCTTGTACTGCCAAATAATGTTATTGTACCCTGATTATTTGTAAGTTGTTCTATATTTCTGGTGTGCAATAAAGTTGTATTGTATTGTATTGTAAAAATAAAAACACCCAATAAAACTGCGTGTGGTGTTGCTAAGTGTCAAGCTGGCGCGGGACGGGACAGATTTTCTTATAATGTTGAAGTTTATAATATGGAACATGGCACACAACATGGTGTCTGGTTTAACTTGAGTTTGTATCCAGTAATATGTCGTGTGATACTTACGTCATCACACTCTTCTTTAATGATGATGCTATCTGCATATTCTTCTGTGTTGTTGTTGTTGTTGCTAGTGTTGTTGTTGAACGCCTTGTTGTCGCTCGGACTGTTGATGATTATTTGTTGGTTTGGTGTCACGAACACCTGGGGGATTAGGTAATCACAAAGATACGTTACAACGTGATATTATAGAAGTCAAACCGCATATCTCGTTTTTCAAAGACCTCAATTTAATTACTGTATTTTTTTATTATTTAAAGATAAAGATAAAAAGAAGACTTTATTGCCGAAAAATATATACGTATAACAGAGAACAATAATTAAGAATAACATTTAAAATTTAAATTCAACCGACTTCAATTAGTGACGTCATATTTTATACTTCTTTTGCAAAATCCCAGTGGTCTTTCTGACGAAAGGCTACTTCTAGGCGCTGTGTGCAATGTTCACCAATATTAATTTATTAATTGTTTCCAAAAATTGTTTGGTTTTGGTAAAATAAAATGAAATGAATTTATTACACCAAACATGGAGTTAAATTATTTTTAAAAAATGGTATTTTTTTAAAGAAATCACGACTGCTATCGTTGAGGTCGCTTAGTTTCGTTTATTACAATTTACCTGATGTATGTTGGATTGTAGTTTGTCATCCGTTTGTTGCATCAACTGCATCTCTTGAGGTAACGTCGCCAATACTTGAAGACCAGCTGGAAAATTTAAAATAATTTAATAAAACCTTTTTTTTTATTTAGATTCAGATTCAGATATTTATTGCCATTCCGTTCAGTTATTTACTGTGCTGTTTGGCTTGGTGACATGACCTGTAGGCCAATCACTAAACAGATGTCATCAGACGAGATGGCAGTCCAACGAAAGACTCTAAATTGTTAAAAAAAAATAAAAAATACTGTATATTTGTTGCATTTTCACGGCTAAGCTGCTGAACCAATTTTGATGAAATTTTACAAGGACGCATCTGGGTCTGCGTGTGACCGCCATCACGCCTGATGTAAAGCGAGTATGCAGTCTACGATGGAACACGCTTCATCATCATCATCAACAGCCGGAAGACGGCCTCCCCTTTAATAGAGAGGGGTTACCATAATCCCCACGCTTGGCAGGCGGCTTGGGGATCGCAGAATGCTCGCCACCGTTAACTAAGAGGACGCTGCTGCCCGACCTCCTGCGGTACTGTAAGCAGTTTTAGGACATACCCAGGTCCCGCTGGCACGCTTGCCCAGAGGAAACCTATTCACTCGCGACTTGAAGACACCCGGATTATAGCTATCGGGAAATACTCCGAAAGCGCATTCCAGTGCTTAGCTCTTCGCACAATTAAAGTGGAATCAAACCGTTTCATTCATGATTTAGAAGCCATGTAACGATTTTTTTTTCGGGCTTCGGGCCGTCCGATAGTAGAATGGCCATGGGGGAACTAGATCAAGTAAATTTGAGGCACACTCTCCGAAATGTATCTTTTAAAATATAATACAATCATAATATTAAAAAATAATACAACCGACTTCAACTTCGAATACCTGGATGACATCTTCATATTTTCTAGACATTTTGATTTAAAAACCAAACTACTGTACCGGATTCGATAAAATTTATATAGGACCACCTCTGAAGTATTACCTACAAACAAAAAAATAATCATCAAAATCGGTTCATAATTAGCGGATTCATCGCGTCACATATATGAAAAAATATATACGTACAGTCGAAATGAGAACCTTCTTTTTTGAAGTCGGTTCAAAATACCGATAGAATAGCAACTTTGCGACGAAAGGTTCTGTCAAAGGCTTTGAATTCCCGCTCACACATTCATCAACAGCCCGGAGACGTCCACTGCTGAACGAAGGCCTCTCCCTTAGACCGCCTCACTGTACGACACCCTGCCATTTGCATCCACCGGTTGCCCGCGACTTTTGCCAATCGTTCGTGGCAATGCTGACACATTATGTACTTACAGTCCGTGAGTGTGTTCTGCCCCATCAACTGCAGGCCGCCGCTCTCGGTACCTTCTGGCGAATATTGGAGGGTGAGCACTGCGCCACCTTTAAAACAGACAAACACACTGAATAATATTGTAGCCCAGTGTTTCTGGAATGTGGATCTGTAACCACAGAATAAATACGTACAGAAGGTTAACTCCGCAAAGGAATTGAAATAAATAAGGACTCTATCCACTAGGCAATAAAGCAGCAATTCAACTCGCACAGCGCTGGATACCGCTCGCTATATTCACCTAGATATACCGCTCTCTTTCTATCACGTATACTTAGTTACGTGCGACGAGGCTAGCGTGCGGGCGGCGACTGACTTCTGCCTTGCATTGTCCTCTCGGAGCGGAGCGCCGGCCGAACATACCTAAACTGCGGAGTGACACCTCCCTGGTGATACTTCAGGATATCGTTGCAATAGTTGTTCGCGCGCACACTCAGTTTTTGTGTGCGTTCATATGACCAGGAATTTAGAAATTTATGTGAAAGTTTACAGGCATGTTTACCTCGTCCCTTTTAAAAGTGGCTTAATTATGTAGGCAGATTATTGGCATATCCAATAGTATATGTCTGAAGCCATCAATCAAACCGTTTTATTTGTTATTGATGTATATATCGCAGTCGAATTGTAGAATAACTCAAAACTGAGCCGTTTTATGTTACGGCGGATCAACGTTTAACCGGATTGTCATTGCGATACGTTCTACAATACGGCGGCCCACGTTTAGCCGCATTGTAATCAAGTTGCCTACACTGCAATATGCTTACCTTATTATCAAAATAATTAGGTATTTAGTAAAAAAAATATTAAAAAAATGCCAAGTACCTAACAAACAAAAAACGCCGGCAAACAAAAAGATTTAAGAAAATTAAAATAGGTTATCAAAGAGCCAAAGCGCCGCGAGTGTCGAAAATGTGAACTAAACACTAACAAAGCGGCGGATCACAATCCGCTCAATCAAATACAATATGGCTAGCCGTTTTGTAGAACACGAAGCACGCATACAATGCGGCGGACTTTCTGTCAGCCGTAATACAATTCGGCTTGACGTTATTACGCCGCTTTATAAAACAGCTCCGTTCTTTAAAATGGCTAGCCGTTATGTGATACGGCGAATACTACAATTTGGCTGCGACATGTACCCTGAGCGGGACGTCAGTGCAGGACTTATGGCCCGCACTTTGGATTAGAATTAGAGTAATGTTAGAGAATGTAAAATGTACCTTGTTGGAACCCCTGTATGGGTATCTGCATCTGGTACTTGGGCTGCTGCTGCGCTTGCAGCATGTTGGGGTTTAGCACCTGGATCTGCACCGTCGGCTGCGGGTCGCCTGTCGAACACATTATCGGTAAGTAAGTAAGTTCGTATAGGCTGAGTGGCCAGCCCTAGTGGCAGAGTTAAAATGCCGCCCGAAGGCCTCTGACATGGCTGACGGTTGTTGTTATAGAAACTAGAACAAACAACCGGGACCAACAATTTAACGTGTCATCCGATCCACGGTAGCGCTTAGAAATAAATGCCACTCCCGGTCACCCATCCGAAGACGGGTCGGACCGTCCGTTGCTGAACATCGGTGATTGTTTAGAATCACTTAAGACAAGCTACGCCACGAGCGGTATAGTAATAGTATTATCAAGAAGAAGACACCCAGATTATAATTATCGGGAAAAACCCACTCGGGCAGCGCATTCCACTGTTTAGCAGTTCGAATAAAGAAAGTGGAATCAATCCGTTTCGTACGTGTACATGATCATGACGTGACTGCTTGATCAGCCAGGCAAGATTTATTTATTTTTGTCACGCCCTGCTAGAAGGATGATCAGTTATGTTACAATATCTGACCATGATTATCATAATCAGCGTATCAGCTAAAGATTGTTTTTTTTTTAAATACGAAAAATAGGAAATAAACAAATCTTTCCTGTTACGCAATTGTTTTAAATATAATTAATATTAATAGCACTGGCCTATAAATATTACAAGCAATTATTTCCAATTATTGTCAATTGTACTTTTCTCATTTTCCAGTTGTATGATTGTGTTAATGTCTATCGGATAAGATCCAATCGAGAAATTCAAATTAATTTATTGACAGAGCAAAATAATTATTAAAGAAAAAGGATAAATGCGACTTATACCTACTTGTAAAGAATAACAAGTATGAGTAAGAGAGATAAAGATTCCCCCCGAACCCGGAACCTTCGAACCCCGAAGAACACACCCTGAACACATAGGCCTGGGATCGATTCCACAACCTCACGATTGTGGAGCGAGTCTTCATCCAACTGCTGCCACGATTCCTTTTACACGGGTGGTCTCTTCAGACTACCCCTACGACCTTTTTTCAACCGACTTCAAAAAAGGAGGTTCTCAATTCGACTGTATAAGTTTTTTTTAATGTATGTTACGCGATTTCTCCGCCAATTATGAATTGATTTTGATGATTATTTTTTTGTTAGGCAGGTGATACTTCTGAGGTGGTCCCATATAAATTTTATCGAAATCGGTTCAGTAGTATGGTATTTTTAAACAAACTAACTGGAAAATATGAACATGTCATCCAGGTAGTCAAAATTGAGGTCGGTTTTTTATTTTTAAAGCGTATTATTGCATCTTTATGCAAAGGCTTACCGGGTTTGGCGCCTGGCAGCGCGATGGGCACGGAGATGAGCTGCGGAGCCTGCATGGCTGCGCCATCCATTGCGCGCACGTACTGCACGCCGCCTTCTACGCCTACCATGCCGACCACCTGAGAATATCACACACATAATATATACACTTATCCATCTTCAGGTTTTCGCTTCTAGTCCAGTGACTAGAAGCCAGCTAGAAGCTAGTTAGCCTTAAGTATACCATCACTCCAACGAGTCTCAGGGTGTTCTAGTTATGTTTGCCGGTTCGCGGCAAGGGTCTCCACTCTAGAAATACGACTTCGGCAACGGTGTTTTTTTTCCATTTTGTTCTACTTTTTAACCGAATACGTAGAAAGAGAGATTTTAAACTACTTTTCTATATTTGGCGAATGAAGTGTCTACCGACGCGTCTTAGGTCTCAACGTGTCAAAGTAAATTTGTCGTAGTCGTAAAAAAATTGTAACGTCGCATAAAATTCAATAAGGCGGATATAATAACCAAATATTGCTTTTAAAAAAATGCTATTCCTTTCGTATTCGTTTCGTTTCGTACAAAAGGACCGAAAGAAAGAGTCAAAGACCTTAAATTCCATACAACTTGTAACCAAAAATGTGGCGCGGCGGTTTGTTTAATTATTTTAGCCTATTTAAAGAAATAGCTAAACCAGAGGTTATCATATCGCTACAAAATACTTAAATATTTAATTAAAGTAGGTCAGTACGCTGTTTACAGCTGCAAAATTAAAACGGAAATAAAGATAATTAAGTAGCCGAATACTTGTTTGTTGCGTGGGCTTAGATAAGCCTATCACAAATTTTGGACACCCAAAAGAATTTTGCTAGAGGCCTAAGGCCTCTAGCAAAATTAATCAACATCATAAGTTCAATCAACCTTTAGGTTGACAATAAAAGAGTAGAAATTAATAGGGCAGCACATACTTCGCAAATACTTCTAAATACTAACAACCCTGAAGTACTTCAGAGGAAAATGATTGGATGAATTGACCCACTGACGTGATTATTCACCATATTGACAAGAGAGAAATAAAAGATTCCGGAGTTTCAGCTATCCCTGTGCATAATTTAATCAAGATCGACAAGTTTGTGAAAAGACAAATGACAATCATATTATTAGAAAAACAGAGAGAATTTGCGTTCGAGCTTAGATCTTACGAGTTTAAAATATTAGACTTGATTTCCCATACGCTCGTATAAAGCAGTTGACTTTCACATACCTCCTTGAAACTAGTAGGCCAAACTGTTCTATGGTCTTAGATGTAGGTAAGCATTTGACCATAATATCTTACTGCGTTTGGAGACAACTATGTTGTACTTTAGGCCAAAAGCATTCTCCCTCTTTTGGCAAGGAAAAGTCGTCTATAGTAAATATTTACCGGACCACATTATTCAAAGGCATAGTAATAAGTTACGAATGCGTAGAGCTGTTGTAAACTGGCGGATATTGCGTACTTGCTAACGGAACTGTTATAATTGCAGTATATGTTGAGTAAGTTTTTTTTTTGTTTTCAGTGAAGATGATGAATGCAATGGAACTTTTGCCAAGTCATCCATCTTTTTGAGGGGGCAAAGCCTGATAATCCGTTTGTTGCCGTGGTACTACATTACTACCAAAAAAAATTACTACCAAGCGATCCAGTAGTACCACGGGAAGTATTTTTACCCATTTTTTCATACACCTGTCACTTTGATAATTATACAACGTGTCACAAAAAGGTTCAATAATACTGGAGGGTGTTTATGTACTTATCATTAAGAACAACTTTTACTATTGGGCCAACCTTGAAAACGCGAAAATAAAATCAGCTGTTCCATTCATTTATCCAAGGTCAATTAACTTTTTGTAAGGAACAGCTGATTATTTTACGCGATTTCAAGGTTGGCCCCGTAGTAAAAGTTGATCATAATGATGAGTATGTATCATACCCTTCAGTTTTGTTGAACCATTTTGTGACACGTTGTATATGTCTATGTGTCTGGTTTTTAAATCATAGCTACGCTTGCCCATGAGTTGCCCATGCATTCGCTCTCGTCTTGAGACCCTCGTTGTACTTATTAGGGAAAACCGAGGCAGAAGCCCATTCCACCTCATTTGCCATATTAGCTACACCGTCATCCATATTCTATAACGTGCGGAGTCCTATGGCGCGTCGATAAAACCCTCATGTGTCAAAATATGTTAAACTAGCAGTATTCGGCCGCGTGTTGCTTTGGCGTAACAATAAAATATAGCCTCTTAATGTGGTGCAAGGTTTGTGTACATCAGATCAGTAGAAACTTTACCTCTTTATAATATTAGTGTAGATGTAGATAATTTAGAAGATATTTACATAGAAAACATATAGAATTTTACCGACATAGTTCTCAGAATTAGGCCTCCCACAAGGTAGACCGACTACACTGTGAAATTCGTTGGCAACCGGTGGATGCAATTGTCTTAGTGGCGCTCTAAGGGCTTTGTTCAGCAGCAGTGATGCCAACTCAGCTTCTTTGGGGCTAGATCTAGCCCTTTTTCGCCTTGCTCAGCCCCGAAAATAATGATTTAGGCCCTAGCCCCAAATCTAGCCCAAATTGGATCCTAAGAAAACGCACGTTACCGTGAAAACCCCGCTATACAGCGATTGACCAAAACTGCATGTTGTGGTATTGCGAATCATTAAAACCTTGAAATTACAAACTGCGACGCATTTTACTGCGAAACGTGAAAATGACGGTGTTGAGCGTAGTAAAGAGGCTAGTGTAGTACCTGCGAGAGCGCGTTTCCATTGTTCTGCTGCAGCTTGGCGACGGGCAGCTGCCCGCCAGTGGTGACGAAGTGCGTCCCACCGGCGCCCACCGCCGAGAACGCCGCGAAATTCATATCTTCCTCCTCACTGGAAAACAGCATCAAGATACTGATCAGGGACCGTACCGTGAACCTCTTATAGCGGGACCGAATAGGTTCAGCTGCCGACACTGCGCGACCGCGAACCTTATTGCGAGGCGATAAAATTCACAGTCGCGCAGCGTCAGCAACTGAGCGTATTCGGTCCCGGTTGTTCATGGTACCCATGGGCCCCAGTTCTGTTTTAGACACGACCGGAGCGCAGGGTTTTGAACTACAGTACGGTTGACAATACCCAAAATCTGTGTTACGCAAATTCAAATTGTACCATTCTGTGTAATCGTTCAAGGCATTGATTTGCTGATATTCCAAAAAATATCTGATCTGTTGTTATCATTCTGCATAAATTGATTCTTTTGTGTGGTCTTATTTATTCAAGGTCACAGATAGCACTGTATTTATTACAAGACGTTTATTTAAAAAAAAACCGACATCAATTTCGAATACCTGGATGACATCTTCTTATTTTCTAGTCATTTTGATTTAAAAACCAAACTACTGAACCGATTACGATAAAATTTATATGGGACCACCTTTGAAGTATTACCTACCAAACAAAAAAAGAATCATCAAAATCAGTTTATAATTGGCGGAGTAATCGCATAACATACATACAAAAAAAAGAATCGAATTGAGAACCTCATTTTTTTAAGTCGGTTGAAAATTATTGTCACTTAGTTTTTTGTTTTTACTTATAATTAAATGTAATGAATACACTTTACAGGTACCAGGTTGTGGGTGTTTCGATATCTGTTACAATTTTTAAACCGAAATGGCTGCACCGATTTTAGTGTGGTTGTCTAGCAATTAATACTAGTTTAATTGGGGTAAATCTAAGCTGTTTTTTATGAAAATCTGTCAGACTTAAGACATTATTTATTATTTATTTAAATTTAATTAACACGGCAACGCCAATTACATTAATTAAATCACACTTCTCTGACTTTCTATCCAGTCTCCAAGGTGGTCGGGTGTGTTTTTATTCATTTTTATGAAACTCTTTACTCTTTTTTTCTTAATCAATCAATGTTTCTTGTCATTTGTTGTGATAAGTCATAATATTATTCATGATAAAACCACGAGTAATCAGTTACTATCATTGCTTTATCATTATTGATAAAACAACTGTTACAGAATAAAATATTGGATATTATTTACAATGACACACATGTACAAGATAAAAAAAACAAAATAAAATTATTTATAATA